>JAIOJX010000028.1:141771430-142423930 GCA_022376925.1 Tragulus kanchil
TTTTCAAAGTAAATGCCATACAGAGTTTTAAGATAAATATAAATAAATCTAGAAAAGTTCTAATTTTCTCCTCTGTGATGATGAGGTTTTTTAAATATAAAATAAAACATATAGTAGTTATTTCCAAAATAATGTTTTTGGTGCTCTGGAGATTAGATATGAACTGTGTTTGCATATTTGATAAACAGATGCTTTTTATTCACTTTAATAACTACTCTTCTTTTTAATAATGCTGGGTTCTCAAAAGGTCTAAGCAATGAGATCTAATCGACTTAATTAGGTCATGATTGTGCCTGTTGAGCAGGGTCCCTGACCGAGGCTGCTCTTGAGTCTGGCATGCCTCCGTGGTCCAGCCAGCTGTACCTAGGGTTGCAGGGCTATGTGGTACCAAATAGCTAATTGTGTGGGTGTGGCTGGGATCCCAGGACAGGAATGGGCCTGGCAGACAGAGTGCAGAGTTACATATATGCTGTACAAAACATTGGAGGACTTGCTTACTGCCATGCATTACACCATGATTAATTCCTTCACTGTGAAATGTGATATACTCAGCAAAGTTCAAACCAACCCACGTTGCCAACCATTTTGGGGACACGGCTCTTCACAGACTAGGGCTCCAGGGAGCCATGTGGTCCTGGCCAGAACCCTTTAGTGTCTGCAGGTGACAAGGGAGCAGGGAAGTCACCAGGCTCACCACCTACAGGAGACTTCTGTCCTCCTCTCATCTCCACCTGAGTTTGCGGGGGCAGACCAGCTGGGGTCCTTTGGAGGGATTGCTGTGACTTTATGTCAGTTGAAGATTTCGGTGATATTGGTTTAGATGTGCCTATTTAAAGATATTTTTCCCTCTTTAATTGGAAGATAAGTGCTTTACAATATTGTGTTGGCTTCTCCCATACAACAATGTAAGTTAGGTAAAGAAAAACAAATTTCATAGATGTGTCTATTTTTGCTCTAATCTTGCCGTTGTTTTCCCAAGGAGGTGATTATGTAGAAATAGCCTATGAATTCTCCATGTGAACACAGACTTTGAACCACAGGCAGGCCCCAGAGTGTCATCTGGTGGACCTTGCACTCCCCTGATGCTCCCTTATGCTTATCTGATGGCCCCTTTGGTGGGCACATATGAACTCTCCTGATTGCTTCTGCTTGGCCTGGGAGACTTCCCTTCTCTTTGTACTGCTCCCGGGACAGCTGTTTGTTGCAGGGACAGCCTGTCAAGTTGCCCAATGGCAGAGAGCGTGTTTTCTGAGGTGCAAAGTGGCTGGTAGATTAAGGGTGAAAATGTGGATTGTTTTTGTTTTCCTGCCCAGGAGCAATTACAGGGAGAGGCGATGCCCTGGGCCTGTTCCCTACCAGCAGCAGCTGTCACTGCTTAGGGGGTGAGGGTAGGAAGAAGAAGTGCAGCCTCCCTGCCCCTCCCCCACTTCCCTTTTCCTCATAAGCCCAAGGCAATAAAATTAAATCAAGCATTACTCTTTTTTACATTGAAAATGCTCTTGAATTTGAATTATGGATTTAAATGGCTCTTAAAAAGAGTCCCCAAGGAGCTCCAAGTGCTGCCAGATGGCAGGGGAGCCATGCAGGGGAATAGCCACCAGACATCTCTATGGAGATAACACCATGGGAGGGACTCTGTTCCTTCCTGTGTTGGGGGAAACCAGACATTTTCATCTTCAGCTCAAGGTTTTCCTCACCTTTCTGAAATTGTTTTTGGTCGGATTCCCTGCCCAGGGTTGATTTCAGAGATGTTCTTCCACCTTTTGGACAGCTGGACCCATTTAAAGGACACATAGAGGCTCCTGGTATTCAACCAGGTTCTTCCCTTGGACTTTGAAGATACCTGATATGGATTTGGGGAAAACTGAGAAGCTTTTAGTCTATAAAAGTCTTTGAGGAAGTAGGGGAGATGGGGAAGAAATGCACAGGGAGAAGAGAGAATCTTCTAGAAATTAAATGCAATTTGCCCCACAGTGGGGCTTCCCAGGTGTTGCCAGTGGTAGAGAATCTACCTGCCAATGCAAGAGATGCAGAGACATAGGTTTGATCCCTGGGTCAGGAAAATCCTTTGGAAAAGGAAATGGCAATTCATTCCAGTATTCTTGCCTGGAAAATCCCATGGACAGAGGAGCCTGGTGGGCTGCGGTCACAAAGAGTTGGACAGGACTGAGCACATTGCACACACACACACCTCAGGGTAGCCGAGGCTCTCTGGAACTGGAAATGGAATTCAGTTCTGCCATCTATTTCCAGGCTCTGAACCAACTTGAGAGTCTATTTCAGGATTCTTTTAGTGGTTGAGAATGTCTTATTTTGCTTCAATATTCACTAGATATCTGTCTATCCACTCACCCATGCTCCCACCAAAAATAGATCATCTACTACACACTGATGCTGTGTCACCTGCTACATAAGAAAGGATATAGGATCAAGGGTGTGCTTGTGTGATGGGGAACGTCCTGAAGTAACCTTCTCACAAAGGTTTCTTCTTGGACTCAATGAACATTTCTCCTCCTGATGTCCTGCACCGTGTCCTGCAAATTGTACCTTATGCCCATGAGGCTGTGATTTTGGAGCTATATCTTTATAGTATTCTAGCAATATGATTGTGGAGCATTTGATCTGTGCCTAAGTTCTTTATTCTCCATGTTAAAATTTCCATCATGTCTTGCATTGTTTAGAAGAACAAATATATTAAATGTGTAAACACTTTTGGGGAAATAAAAACCATAGGAGCTATTATCTAGGATGAAGTTCCCACACATGGTTGAGCTCCAGAATCCCCCCACTAGCTTTTATTTTATTATTATTTTAAACTTTTTGTTTATTTCTTTTTGACTTTACTGGGTCTTCATTGCTACACATGGACTTTCTCTAGTGGAGAGCAGGGGCTACTCTCTAGTTGGGATGGGTGGGCTTCTCATTGTGGTGGCTTCTCTTGTTGTGGAGCATAGAGTATAGGGCAAGAGAGCTTCAGTAGTTATGGATCAGAGGCTTAGTTGCTCTGCATCGTATGGAATCTTTCCAGACCAGGGATTGAAGCTGTGTCCCCTGCATTGGTGGCAGATTCTTAACCACTGGACCACCAGGGAAGTCCTCCTCAGGAGTCTTTGGAGATTCAGACCTACTGAATCTGAATTTCCTGGTATGAGGCCTGGGAATTTCAGATGATTTTGATCACTTCAAACCGGGGGGGACAGTCAAAATCCCATGGACAGAGGAGCCTGGTGGGCTGCGGTCACAAAGAGTTGGACAGGACTGAGCACATTGCACACACACACACCTCAGGGTAGCCGAGGCTCTCTGGAACTGGAAATGGAATTCAGTTCTGCCATCTATTTCCAGGCTCTGAACCAACTTGAGAGTCTATTTCAGGATTCTTTTAGTGGTTGAGAATGTCTTATTTTGCTTCAATATTCACTAGATATCTGTCTATCCACTCACCCATGCTCCCACCAAAAATAGATCATCTACTACACACTGATGCTGTGTCACCTGCTACATAAGAAAGGATATAGGATCAAGGGTGTGCTTGTGTGATGGGGAACGTCCTGAAGTAACCTTCTCACAAAGGTTTCTTCTTGGACTCAATGAACATTTCTCCTCCTGATGTCCTGCACCGTGTCCTGCAAATTGTACCTTATGCCCATGAGGCTGTGATTTTGGAGCTATATCTTTATAGTATTCTAGCAATATGATTGTGGAGCATTTGATCTGTGCCTAAGTTCTTTATTCTCCATGTTAAAATTTCCATCATGTCTTGCATTGTTTAGAAGAACAAATATATTAAATGTGTAAACACTTTTGGGGAAATAAAAACCATAGGAGCTATTATCTAGGATGAAGTTCCCACACATGGTTGAGCTCCAGAATCCCCCCACTAGCTTTTATTTTATTATTATTTTAAACTTTTTGTTTATTTCTTTTTGACTTTACTGGGTCTTCATTGCTACACATGGACTTTCTCTAGTGGAGAGCAGGGGCTACTCTCTAGTTGGGATGGGTGGGCTTCTCATTGTGGTGGCTTCTCTTGTTGTGGAGCATAGAGTATAGGGCAAGAGAGCTTCAGTAGTTATGGATCAGAGGCTTAGTTGCTCTGCATCGTATGGAATCTTTCCAGACCAGGGATTGAAGCTGTGTCCCCTGCATTGGTGGCAGATTCTTAACCACTGGACCACCAGGGAAGTCCTCCTCAGGAGTCTTTGGAGATTCAGACCTACTGAATCTGAATTTCCTGGTATGAGGCCTGGGAATTTCAGATGATTTTGATATTCACTTGGCTTTGAGAACCTCTTGGGGGTGGGGGTGACAGTCACAGTCAGGAGGTGACAAGTAAGCTCATAGATAAATTACCAGTGCTAGTTGAACCCTGAACCAAGTTCTCTGGAAGCTCATTCCATGTTGGAGGAGTGAGGAACAAGGAGGAGTAAGGGGAAGGGGTGACATGGCGTAAGTTCTTGAAGGATGAGTAGCTTTCCAAGATAGATATAGGCGCAAGGAGATTTCAGGCACCAGAAATGCCACTTATAGAGGTGTGGAGGTGTTGAGGAAATGTGGGGAGTTGAGTGTGGAAGGAGGATAGGGTGTCCTTAGGAAACCCAAACAATGAGTCTGGCTTTGGGGCCTCCAGAGGTAATGAGTGCATGGTTCAGAGGAATATCGATGGCTAGACTGGCATTTCTATACAGTGCCCCTAGGGAGATGTTCAAGAGAAAACATGAAATGGTTTGAGGTCCAGGAAACCTGTCTGACCAGAGAGGTAATTTTGGAAACCAGAGCATACAGTTAAGTCTCCAAGTATCTGTGCCATTGGTGCCATTGTGAGAGCTGCTATATAGACTCTGGAGGCAGTCCTGGTAACTCCAGGCCTCTAAAACTCTGGAGGAGACCCAGAACTTTCTATGGACATACTTTTTGGAGGATCCTCATGTCCAGACAGTCTTCTTGAGGTTGACTTTGCAGTGAGTACAGGTTGTAGGGTGAGATGCCTCATGGACTGTGGCCTGCCAGGCTCCTCTCTCTATTGGATTTCTCAGACAAGAATACTAGAGTGGGTTGCCATTTCCTCCTTTGGGGAATATTCCCCACTAAGGGACTGAACCTGTGTCTTCAGCATTTCCTGCATTGGCAGACAGGTTCTTTACTCTAGAGCCATTGGGGTTTCTTTGGAAATATGATCCTCTGCTGTCTTCAGCTGTCTAGGACCACAAATGTGGTAAGGCTATTGACTGAACCCTTCTGTCTACCAGCCCTTCTTCCAACAAAGGCCTGGTGCCAGAGCACAGGATCTGCTCACTCATGGGTTTATTTGGCAAACACTTATTGAGCATCTGCTTCGAGGCCTGGGAATTTCAGATGATTTTGATATTCACTTGGCTTTGAGAACCTCTTGGGGGTGGGGGTGACAGTCACAGTCAGGAGGTGACAAGTAAGCTCATAGATAAATTACCAGTGCTAGTTGAACCCTGAACCAAGTTCTCTGGAAGCTCATTCCATGTTGGAGGAGTGAGGAACAAGGAGGAGTAAGGGGAAGGGGTGACATGGCGTAAGTTCTTGAAGGATGAGTAGCTTTCCAAGATAGATATAGGCGCAAGGAGATTTCAGGCACCAGAAATGCCACTTATAGAGGTGTGGAGGTGTTGAGGAAATGTGGGGAGTTGAGTGTGGAAGGAGGATAGGGTGTCCTTAGGAAACCCAAACAATGAGTCTGGCTTTGGGGCCTCCAGAGGTAATGAGTGCATGGTTCAGAGGAATATCGATGGCTAGACTGGCATTTCTATACAGTGCCCCTAGGGAGATGTTCAAGAGAAAACATGAAATGGTTTGAGGTCCAGGAAACCTGTCTGACCAGAGAGGTAATTTTGGAAACCAGAGCATACAGTTAAGTCTCCAAGTATCTGTGCCATTGGTGCCATTGTGAGAGCTGCTATATAGACTCTGGAGGCAGTCCTGGTAACTCCAGGCCTCTAAAACTCTGGAGGAGACCCAGAACTTTCTATGGACATACTTTTTGGAGGATCCTCATGTCCAGACAGTCTTCTTGAGGTTGACTTTGCAGTGAGTACAGGTTGTAGGGTGAGATGCCTCATGGACTGTGGCCTGCCAGGCTCCTCTCTCTATTGGATTTCTCAGACAAGAATACTAGAGTGGGTTGCCATTTCCTCCTTTGGGGAATATTCCCCACTAAGGGACTGAACCTGTGTCTTCAGCATTTCCTGCATTGGCAGACAGGTTCTTTACTCTAGAGCCATTGGGGTTTCTTTGGAAATATGATCCTCTGCTGTCTTCAGCTGTCTAGGACCACAAATGTGGTAAGGCTATTGACTGAACCCTTCTGTCTACCAGCCCTTCTTCCAACAAAGGCCTGGTGCCAGAGCACAGGATCTGCTCACTCATGGGTTTATTTGGCAAACACTTATTGAGCATCTGCTTCAAGCCAAGCATCTGGCTTGGCTTGGTAGACATGAAGTTGAGTAAGACACAACACTTGGGTGTGTGTCTGCTTCTTCCATGGATGCTATTTTTACAGCTCTGTGTCCCCTGCTGTATTTTTTTTTCTCTCAGAACAGAGGAGAGTGAATAGCCTGCCATTTCTTATGGAAAAATGTGCTATGGGTTGAATAAACTCAAATAAGCAAAGAAAATCTGAAGAATCTATTTTTAATGTACTTTATTCTTCAACAAAGGATTTTAATATTGCATTTAGGGTATAAGTCATTTCTTCCAGGAGAGCTCCATTTGAGGACAATTGGCTGAATGCAGTTCCTAGTTCTGAATTATCTTTTAGAACAACAAAAACTTTTGGTGAACAATGATAATAGTATGAAGATAAAGATGCTCTGGAAGATGCCCTGTGTTAAAAGAGGGAACAAAAATCTCAGACATTGTTTATGCTATGTCCGGTCTCTATACAAAAATCTGTCAGCTTCATGCTGTTTTTCAGTCGCTTTCACAGTGGGGAACAGAGAAAGACCGATGGCTTAAAAGAAACAAGTTCAAAGTCAGCAACACAATTGCTGAGAACATTTCCTCCAAAGGAGAGCTTTTTAGTGGTAGCTAAATATATGGAAATAAAAAGCAAATGGAAGTGTAGGTGCATTATGGGGGTGGGCATAGGGTTCCAGGTGATGGTTGTGTGAACTACGGCCTCCAGGGAGGGTTGAGGAAAACAGGGAACTTTAGGCAACCAAACTGACCTTAAGTGTGCAGGGTGCAAGCGTGGTTATCCTTCTACCCGGAGAAAAGGGTGTCGCCCGGAGTCAGCACCCACATGGGGATCCCAGGAGTAAGGACCTGATCCTCCCCCCAGCTCTGTCACTACTCCGGACCCATGGTAGGTCTCAGTGAATATTTACTGAGTGGATAATTTGCTTGCATTTTATTAATATTAAATTAACAAATGCTCTAAGGCAATGCTGGTCCTGGTGGTATGCTCAGTGTCCCAGAGTTTAGGCTATTAGCAGAAAACCTAGGAGAAACTTAATTGAATTATTTTTCGTTTCTGTGTCAGATATTTTAAAGGAAAGGGCATTGTTTAAGTTGGAGGAACCAGTACTTGACTGTCATGACCCAGGTGTGCCCTGGCCTTCGCTAAAGGAAGGCTACAAATGGAATTTGCCCCACACAGTCTGTCCTGATACTGAAGAAAAGGAGCCATTTGGATCTGACAAAGGGCTTCATTAAATCTGAGCCCTAGCGCGGCTGGTGAACGGCGAAGGAGACATCACAGTGGCAGTGGATGAGGACAAGATGGCTGCAGTGGGGTGTCATTTCTCCTGAAAGAGGAGGAGGCAGGAGGTGTTAAAACTGTTCAGAAATGAAAACAGCACTCCTTCCTGACCACTGAACATCTCAAAAGTTCCTGCTGCTGGGATTCCCTTTCTTTTCTAAAGCGTTTATTTTATTGAGGTATAGTTGATTTACAGTGTGTGCTATTTCTGCTATACAGCAAAGTAATTCTGATATGTGCGTGTGTGTGTGTGAGAGTGTGTGCATTCTTTTTCACAGTCTTTTGCATTATAGTTTATCATAGGATATTGAATATAGTTCCCTGTGTTATGTATTAGGACCTACTTGTTTATCCATTCTATATATAATAGTTTGCATCCACTAACCCCAAACTTCCAGTCTGTCCCTCCCTGTACCCCACTCCACCTTGGCAACCACAAGTATGATTTCTATGTCTATATGTCTGTGTAGATAAGTTCACTTGTATCATATTTTAGATTCCACATATAAGTGATATTATATGGTATTTGTCTTTCTCTTTCTGCTAAAAAACACATGCAAAAATGCTCAGTGTAGTTTATTATTAGAGAAATGCAAATCAAAACTGCAATGAGATATCCCCTCACTTCAGTCAGAACAGCTATCATCAAAAAACATACAGACAATAAATGCTGGAGAGGGTGTGGAGAAAAGGGAACCCTCTTGCACTGTTGATTTACTTAGTATTATGATCTCTAGGTCCATCCATATTGGCATTATTTCATCGTTACTTTTAATGGTTGAGTAGTAGTCTATTGTATATATGTACTACATCTTCTTTATGCATTCATCTGTCAATTTAGTTTGCTTCCATGTCTTGACTGTTGTAGACAGTGCTGCTATGAACATAGTGGCACATGTATCTTTTTGAATTATAGTGTTTTTCTGGATTTATGCCCAGGCATGGGATTGCGTGATCATATGGCAACTCCATCTTTAGTTTCTTGAGGACCCTTCATACTGTTCTTCACAGTGGCTGTGATAGCTTACATTTTCATTGATAGTGTGGGAGGGTTCTCTCTTCTCCACATCTCCTGAGAACCTCTTTCTGATCCATATAGTCAGTAGGATGCATGGTGTTTCCATCAACCAGCATGTGCCACTCTTTAAAAGTCTGCTGAAATACATGTTTGAAATATTGCCTTTCCCATGGTATCAATAAAAATTGTAAAGGGAAAAATGAGTCTGTCATCTTAATACACTAATAAGCCAGTTGTTTTTATGTACCTCATTCCTTTCCCACGCTTTCCCACATGTGCACATCAAGGACTGCTGCTGACTGGCCCAGCTGGCCCTGTGGATCACATGGCACAGTGGTGCTGAACGGTCACCACACACCTCCCCTCACCATGTATTACATGCCAGACACTCCCAGGGCTCTGCCCAGAGGCCAGATGCTTTTGGCTGCCACGTGGCCTTTACTATCCTGGTCCTGTGGGAACCTCTCGACCTACCAGCCCCAGACTTTTCTAGACCCTCCTTTCACTTGACTAGGCTGTTCATACCTATTCAAAAGGTAGCATTTTTGTAGGAAGTGGGCAAGGTATGGAAGGTAGTAATTCCTTCTTCCTAGCACATGCATAGGAAATTCTATCAAATCTTCCTAAACTTTGATTTACTTTAAGGCAATATTCATTTGATTGATTTAAATTGGCTCCAGAAATCAGTCTAAATATCCTAAAGCACACATATCTTGCTTTGTTTAGGAACTTTCCTATTTGGGGATTGTTATCCACTTACCAAAACTTTTACAAATGCTTTTTTTGGCATTATTAAAATTGAATGGACATAAATTTGAGCAAACTCTGGGAGACAGTGAAGGACAGGGCAGCCTAGCATGTTGCAGTCCACGGGGCTGCAAACAGGTGGACACGACTGAGGGACTGAACAACAACAAACCTTTGTAATCTACTGTTCTTTCTTTTGGATTATTTTCTTATCTAATTAACCTTAATTCTTAAGGTTAAATCCTAAGAGTCCAATCAAGGAGCTTCAATTTGTTTTGGCAGTATGCAGGGGTCACTGGGACGTGCCTGCAGCCTGCTGTCTTGGGACAGGGCATCATGGTGGGTCTCTTGACAGCTCTGTATCCTGTGGGGTCAGGAACGCTGTTGACCATGTAGATGAGTGTATGTGTATCAGGCAGAGAAGTGACAGCCCCTGATGTGGGTCTTCTTTCTGGAGATTTTCATTGAGATTCTGTGAAAACAGAAGTCAGCATGGAGGATATGGTGTGACTGAAAAATAAGACAGCCTGTGATTTATTTTAGCACCTTCAAGCCTTTAGCTGTGATATTTACCACCGTCTCTGTGGATGGGCTGGATGCTTTTCTGCCTGTGCTGGTGTTGTTTTAAAGAAATTGAGGGGAAAATATCTACTTTCCCTCCAGACATAGTGCTGAGTGAAGTCATTTGCTCAAATATCATGCTAGATCATCTGAGCAAAGCTTGGGCAGAGGAATCTCCCTGCTGATTCCCTGGGTGGACACAGTGTGAGTTCAGGTTGCAATGCCAGGTCCTGAGGGCTGTGGAAGGTGCTGGGAGCAGCAGGCGCTCCTTCAGCTGAAAACAGCGGTGCAGAGAAAGCTTGAGAGGAGGGGAAGTGTTGGTGGAGATGGGAAGCCATTGTCCAGGAAGCAGCTCACCTCTGTAACAGAGTCACAGCTAGCCCTGTTGACCCTGTGGCCAAAGCCTCAGACACTCTTGTGTTCCACCTGGAGGGAGGTGAGTCATCAGAGAGCCTAGAGTAAAAGGCCCCTCTGCACACAAAGAATTCTTGGTCACCCTTGAGCTTTCCTCATTCTCTGGCTTTTAGAAATAAATGAGCATAGTGAAAACTAAGCTTCCTAGGTGTCACAGTGTAAAGAATGCACTTGCCAGTGCAGGAGATGCAGCTTCGATCCCTGGGTGGGGAAGATTCCCCTGGAGAGGAATGGCAACTCACTCTCGTATTCTTACCTGAAGAATTCCATGGACAGAGGAGCCTGGGGTGCATACACACACACACACACACACACACACACACACACACACACACAATGAAAGCTGAAGTCATGAGGAAGCTAGTTAAGAGATCATATTTATGATAAATATTCAAGTAAACATTATATTTAAGTCTCCATGGTTTAGAGGTAAGAAATTTGAATTTTAAAACATCTTCTTTACATGAAGCAAGCAAATGAGACTTCACACCTTGTTAGTTTATCCTGTTAATCACAAATTGCAGATTCTCTCGCTTTGGAACTATCAGATTCTCTCGCTACGGAGCTATCGGATTCATGGCAGCAAAAGCCTCCTACCCTCGTCTGCTAAGGCTGCCAGTACAGAATACCACAGACAGAGTGGCTTCAGTAACAGACATTTATCTTCACACAATTCCATCCAGAGGCTAGAAGTTAAAGATCAAAATGTCAACAAGGCTGGTAGTTTTTGAGGGCTCTCTTAATTTGTAGATAACCGTCTTCACTCTGTGTCTTCACATGGTGTTTCTTTGTGTCTCTGTGTATCTGTGGCCTAACCTCCTCTTCTTACACAGATACCAGTCACATTGGATTTCTTGTTTATTTGCTAGGTTGTGTGTGTCTGGCTCTTTTGCAACGTGCCTGTAGCCCACCTGGCTCCTCTGTCCCTGGAATTCAAACATACTGGAGTGGGTTGATATTTTCTTCTCCAGGTTATCGCCCTGACCCAGGACTTGAACCCACATCTCCTGCATTGTCAGGTGCATTGTTTACCACTCAGCCATCAGGGAAGCTCAGATGGGAGTAGGACCCATCATAATGCCCTTATGTAACTTTAATTAGCCCTATCTCCAAATACAGCCACATTCTGAGGTGCTGGGGTTAGTTTATATGATTTTATTAGTATGAATTTACATGGAATAGAATGTAGCCCTTCTCATTTCTTCATAAGATTTTTGAGGAGCATTCTAAAATTGTGCACATTTTACTGGAGAGAGTGGAGGGAGAAATTATTGTATTTCAGGGGAAATCTCTAGTTTGTGATAGAAGCACCAGACTGGTAGCCAAAATTAATACTGATAGCTACTTCTAGGGTAAAGGTCAGCCAGGTTGTGTCACTAAGAAGGACAGATCTTTAAAATTTTTGTAGACCCTGGAAAATACAGAAATGGCATTTTAATGCGAGGATGAGAAAAGTCCGCTAACACCCTAGCCTCCATTACATGCTTCACTTGTGCTCACTGAAAACTCTGGATTGTGTTCCTGTGCATATTTTGCATGTTCTCATCCGTTCACTTGTTAGGCAATCCACCTGGGGGTTCTCATTACAAGGAAAAGTAATCATTTTTACTGAAATCCAACATACTACTTCTCTATATAAAATTTAGGAATTCAATTTCACTAAGAGAGCGGTTAATGTATATGATACTGGGTGCAAGAGTGTTCTGGCAGTGGGTATTGTGCTGTTTCTTCTATAGAAAGAAGACATAAAGATGATCTCTTCTTTTTATAGAAGAGGGGATGGAGGACAGAAAAGGAGATCCAAACTTTCCTCTCACTTTAGTGGAGAGATGAGAGCCACCAGATCCTAGAGTTTTTGTTCTAATTAAGCTCTGAAAAGATGTAGACCTGGGTATGGAATTGGTAGAACTTGAAGGAGACAGCATATTATCTGTGCTGCTGCTAAAAATCTACCTCTTCCACAAATCCTGCCTGGAAAATTCCAACTGACATTCATTTAAGCAAGTTGTTATAAATTATCCTTTTCACGCTTTACATTTTTGAAGTTATCGCTCATTTTCACTTCTCTTAAAAAAGTATTTCAGCCTCTCCCCTTGAGCCCTATATTGAAACTTGCTGACAATCAGTAGGAACTTAAAAATTTTTAATATACTCTTTAGCTGTAGAGATGATTCCTACCAACCAGACCACTAGCACAGATGGAAAAAAAGAATGAAAGGATATACTTTCTGGATGCTACAGTTGAAGAGTTTGGGGGAAAAAAACCCCACCACTGGGCCTCAGAGACTCTGCTAAAATGACTGAAATTCTTACTCTGCAAACATTTTTGTTGAGCGCATACTATGTGCTAGGCATTGTGTTAGGTGATATGGTTGGATGGAGGAAAAACACATGACTCTACGCACAGGAGGCTCACATTTTAGTGGAAGAGATCCTCAAACACCCTAGCCTCCATTACATGCTACTTGTGCTCACTGAAAATTTTTTTCCCTGGAAAATACAGAAATGGCATTTTAATGCGAGGATGAGAAAAGTCCGCTAACACCCTAGCCTCCATTACATGCTTCACTTGTGCTCACTGAAAACTCTGGATTGTGTTCCTGTGCATATTTTGCATGTTCTCATCCGTTCACTTGTTAGGCAATCCACCTGGGGGTTCTCATTACAAGGAAAAGTAATCATTTTTACTGAAATCCAACATACTACTTCTCTATATAAAATTTAGGAATTCAATTTCACTAAGAGAGCGGTTAATGTATATGATACTGGGTGCAAGAGTGTTCTGGCAGTGGGTATTGTGCTGTTTCTTCTATAGAAAGAAGACATAAAGATGATCTCTTCTTTTTATAGAAGAGGGGATGGAGGACAGAAAAGGAGATCCAAACTTTCCTCTCACTTTAGTGGAGAGATGAGAGCCACCAGATCCTAGAGTTTTTGTTCTAATTAAGCTCTGAAAAGATGTAGACCTGGGTATGGAATTGGTAGAACTTGAAGGAGACAGCATATTATCTGTGCTGCTGCTAAAAATCTACCTCTTCCACAAATCCTGCCTGGAAAATTCCAACTGACATTCATTTAAGCAAGTTGTTATAAATTATCCTTTTCACGTTCACATTTTTGAAGTTATCGCTCATTTTAACTTCTCTTAAAAAAGTATTTCAGCCTCTCCCCTTGAGCCCTATATTGAAACTTGCTGACAATCAGTAGGAACTTAAAAATTTTTAATATACTCTTTAGCTGTAGAGATGATTCCTACCAACCAGACCACTAGCACAGATGGAAAAAAAGAATGAAAGGATATACTTTCTGGATGCTACAGTTGAAGAGTTTGGGGGAAAAAAACCCCACCACTGGGCCTCAGAGACTCTGCTAAAATGACTGAAATTCTTACTCTGCAAACATTTTTGTTGAGCGCATACTATGTGCTAGGCATTGTGTTAGGTGATATGGTTGGATGGAGGAAAAACACATGACTCTACGCACAGGAGGCTCACATTTTAGTGGAAGAGATCCTCAAACATCTTAACGTTATGTAATGTGGATGGTATTGTAGCAGAGATACACAGAGTGATGTAGAAACCCTGAATAGAAAGTAACTAACCCAGAGAAATTAGCTGCAGAACAGGTGAGCAGGCAAACTTGTGACGCTTGAGCTGAGACCTGAAGGGTACATGGGAGCTTGCCAGCAGAGAACAGAGGGAAATATGGGACAGGCAGGCTACAACATAATGACAGCACAGAAGCATAAAGGGCACCCAATCAGGACATGTTATCATAGTGAAAAACGGAAGCAGCATAAGTGCTGGACACAGCAGGGAAAAGCCCAAGTGCATCACTATACAGTCACACCACATATTTTTACACGGTGTTTACAGAGAGGTGTCAACATCACGGGAAGGTGCTTAGACTACAGAGTGAAAGGAAAAATAGAATATAGTTGTCTATATGGAGTGAGCTCCACTTAAAATATAAAGGTTTAGAAGAGAAATGTACATATTGCTTTTTGCTACATTATATTTTTGGAACTCAACTTTTTATGAGTTTATATTGTTTTAATAGAAAAATACATCAGAAAATTAAAGGAAGTGTAAGGCAGGTTCCAGAGGGAAGACTGAGGGAGGGAACAAAATAATGCCATTTCCAGTAACATGCATGGACCTAGAGACTGTCATACTGAGTGAAATAAGTCAGACAAAGAAAGATAAATATCATAATATTACTTACATGTGGAATCTAAAAAATGGTACAAGTGAAGTTATTCACAAAACAGAAATAGAGTCAGAGATGTAGAAAACAAACTAAGGGTCACCATGGAGGAAAGGGAATTTTAACTTCTCTTAAAAAGTATTTCAGCCTCTCCCTTGAGCCCTATATTGAAACTTGCTGACAATCAGTAGGAACTTAAAAATTTTTAATATACTCTTTAGCTGTAGAGATGATTCCTACCAACCAGACCACTAGCACAGATGGAAAAAAAGAATGAAAGGATATACTTTCTGGATGCTACAGTTGAAGAGTTTGGGGGAAAAAAACCCCACCACTGGGCCTCAGAGACTCTGCTAAAATGACTGAAATTCTTACTCTGCAAACATTTTTGTTGAGCGCATACTATGTGCTAGGCATTGTGTTAGGTGATATGGTTGGATGGAGGAAAAACACATGACTCTACGCACAGGAGGCTCACATTTTAGTGGAAGAGATCCTCAAACATCTTAACGTTATGTAATGTGGATGGTATTGTAGCAGAGATACACAGAGTGATGTAGAAACCCTGAATAGAAAGTAACTAACCCAGAGAAATTAGCTGCAGAACAGGTGAGCAGGCAAACTTGTGACGCTTGAGCTGAGACCTGAAGGGTACATGGGAGCTTGCCAGCAGAGAACAGAGGGAAATATGGGACAGGCAGGCTACAACATAATGACAGCACAGAAGCATAAAGGGCACCCAATCAGGACATGTTATCATAGTGAAAAACGGAAGCAGCATAAGTGCTGGACACAGCAGGGAAAAGCCCAAGTGCATCACTATACAGTCACACCACATATTTTTACACGGTGTTTACAGAGAGGTGTCAACATCACGGGAAGGTGCTTAGACTACAGAGTGAAAGGAAAAATAGAATATAGTTGTCTATATGGAGTGAGCTCCACTTAAAATATAAAGGTTTAGAAGAGAAATGTACATATTGCTTTTTGCTACATTATATTTTTGGAACTCAACTTTTTATGAGTTTATATTGTTTTAATAGAAAAATACATCAGAAAATTAAAGGAAGTGTAAGGCAGGTTCCAGAGGGAAGACTGAGGGAGGGAACAAAATAATGCCATTTCCAGTAACATGCATGAACCTAGAGACTGTCATACTGAGTGAAATAAGTCAGACAAAGAAAGATAAATATCATAATATTACTTACATGTGGAATCTAAAAAATGGTACAAGTGAAGTTATTCACAAAACAGAAATAGAGTCAGAGATGTAGAAAACAAACTAAGGGTCACCATGGAGGAAAGGGGAAGGAAGGGATAAAGTGGAGATTGGGACTGACATGTATATAATACTGTATATAAAATAGATCATGAATAAGGGTCTGCTGCATAGCATAAGGAACTCTACTCAGTACTCTGTAATGGCATAAATGGGAAAAGAACCTAAGAAAGAGTGAATATATGCATACTGACTCACTTTGCTGTAATTAGATTAAAAAAGACAAGGGAGAGAGATACGGCCAGTGGGCCATGCTGCTGTGGTCATGTACTTATCCTATAGGTAACAGGGAATTGCAGTAACTCCACTTTCATTCTGAACACTGAAGAACTGTTAAAATAGGAAAAAATGACTCATAAAGGGTAAAAATTTAAGTTTTTCTCACATGTTAATTCTTTGTCTTGAGTGACAGTGGAGTTGCATGGTGCTAGGTCTGTAAAGACAATGGGCCTGGTCTTCTGTGACTTCTGTGGCCTCTTGATAAGCCCTACCCAGCAATTCTTTGCTCCGGAGTTAAATTACTGCTGCTTCTATTGAACTTTGGAAGAGGTGCCTGACTTGTGTTTATATAAATATATGTTTCTATTTTGTCTTTCTACCTGTGTACAATACAAATTGCACAAGTTAAGTAGGCATACATCAAACTATAATGGCTTTTCTGGCAAAGAGTTGGCTACTAATGGATAGGGACTTAGGAATTTTAGGTTTTGAAGGTAACAGAGGGGCAAAGGGCTTGAGATACTTTCTGCCACTACAGAGTGCTTTCCTGGAATATCCTAAGAATGTGAGGTTCAGTGGGGAGACCTTCAGTATTAGGGTTGAAAATGTTAGATTTGAAAGAGTAAAGATGGAGGGACCCTAAGCACATACATGGGTTACCTGCTAATTGGGGTTTTTTGGGGGAATTGGAATGAAAACTGTAACAGAGTCATATTATTATTATATGACATCAGTATGTCTAACTTGCTAGATTTTATTCAGGCCAGTGCCAAAAAAAGAAGAGATCAAAGATGAGAAATTTTGACATAGACAAAGTGCGTCAGTTTAGTTTATATAAAGCCATTTGTGTGAGGTCAGGCCGGATGCATCAGTCTTAGAGGAGAGAGGCTGCTCCAGCGCCTTCTTACTTCTACCCCTCAGACAGCAGCACTGAGGAGATGACCCCGCACATTTCCTCACTCCCTCTGTCCTGAGCCTGTGGGCAGGACAGCTCTCAGAGAAGAGCCTCCAGGCCTAGCAGAGGAGGGGTCTGAACTGGTGCTGATGGTTTCAGGAACGTATCAGGGACTTCAGATGCCCCAGCGGTGAGTTTCTCTGGGATGAATGTGTAGCTACATGGAGCACATTATTGCCAGGAGTCACACTCTAGTTAAGGTCAGACTCTGCAAAGAAATGATCGTCCTCACTATTGCCCAATTAAATTTGCAAAAGTTAAAAAAAAAATTCTGTTTTCAGAATTGAATGAATGAAAAGACAGGACTCAAAAGTTCAAGGGGAGTAGCCAAAGTCTCCTTGCTGGTCAGGCACAGGGCTGGGGCTAAAACTCAGCTCCCCAAGTCTCCTAGACTGTGCTCAAGATGCTGCCTCAGTATTGTTGTTCCATTATTTCTATCAGTAACATGATACCACCCTCATGTTTTTCTCCTTTAAGACAGTGCCATGAATATGTTTGAAATGTTTTTTTCCCGTTTGGATTCCAAGAAAGTCGGTGATCCTCCTTTTTTTTTCAGAGACGCTAGCTGCTGCAAACTGATTGAGCAGGCTAAAACTGAAATGTGAAAAGTGCTTTTCCGAAGACAGTTAGAATACATAATAAAGATGGAAATTTCCAGACCTGAATCCCCAAACCCAGGCTGATCTCTCCTTCGAAATATAAGAGTAAAACCACAAGACTTTTAAAATTGTACCCAAATATGCATCATTTTCCTTCTTCTGTTCTGAGTCCTAGGGAGTGACATGGTGCTTTTTGCATTAGCTCTCGCATATCTACGTATGTGAGTGAGAAAATGTGTGTGTGTTACAGCTTATGTGAGTACATGAATGTGTGAATGTATGTTTGTGTGTGTGATTATGAGTATGAGTGTATATAAGTACATGTGAGTGAATGAATATGTGTGTGAGTATATGTAAGAATATGCATCTAGGTGAAAATAGCTGAGATAACTTATTTTGAAAACAAGCTGAACTTCGGTAGACCTTTGACACATTTGACTTATTTTCAGTGCTTTTTAGATGGGAGAGTGCATCCATATTGACAGCACAGTTTTCAGAAGAGTGGATTGGATAGGTTGAGGACACATCCACAGTATTTAGAGATGTCTGGCGATGTCAGGAAATATTTGCCTTCATTTCTTCACTGCTCCAAGTTCTGATATAAGCACCGAAACACATCAAAGGCCAAGATTTTACTTTCAAATACAGCAAAGCCTTTATATACAGGAAAGATACCCATTCCATCTTGCCTTCCTGCATTTCAAATCTCATACCACAGCCAAAATGACTTCAAATCCATGACTGGATATGTTATTCTCTACTTCAGTATCTTTAATTGCCTCTGCAGAGAACAAACATTGGTTTCCTACCCAATTCATCCCCTGCTTCCAAATGCTTTTTCTTTAGTTGGATGTCCCTACCCTCAAAGCTTGAATCCTGCTCCAGAGATGGACATTCACAGCTTAAGGCCATTGTCTCCTCCACCCTTTTGTAAAACTCAGCTCCCCAAGTCTCCTAGACTGTGCTCAAGATGCTGCCTCAGTATTGTTGTTCCATTATTTCTATCAGTAACATGATACCACCCTCATGTTTTTCTCCTTTAAGACAGTGCCATGAATATGTTTGAAATGTTTTTTTCCCGTTTGGATTCCAAGAAAGTCGGTGATCCTCCTTTTTTTTTCAGAGACGCTAGCTGCTGCAAACTGATTGAGCAGGCTAAAACTGAAATGTGAAAAGTGCTTTTCCGAAGACAGTTAGAATACATAATAAAGATGGAAATTTCCAGACCTGAATCCCCAAACCCAGGCTGATCTCTCCTTCGAAATATAAGAGTAAAACCACAAGACTTTTAAAATTGTACCCAAATATGCATCATTTTCCTTCTTCTGTTCTGAGTCCTAGGGAGTGACATGGTGCTTTTTGCATTAGCTCTCGCATATCTACGTATGTGAGTGAGAAAATGTGTGTGTGTTACAGCTTATGTGAGTACATGAATGTGTGAATGTATGTTTGTGTGTGTGATTATGAGTATGAGTGTATATAAGTACATGTGAGTGAATGAATATGTGTGTGAGTATATGTAAGAATATGCATCTAGGTGAAAATAGCTGAGATAACTTATTTTGAAAACAAGCTGAACTTCGGTAGACCTTTGACACATTTGACTTATTTTCAGTGCTTTTTAGATGGGAGAGTGCATCCATATTGACAGCACAGTTTTCAGAAGAGTGGATTGGATAGGTTGAGGACACATCCACAGTATTTAGAGATGTCTGGCGATGTCAGGAAATATTTGCCTTCATTTCTTCACTGCTCCAAGTTCTGATATAAGCACCGAAACACATCAAAGGCCAAGATTTTACTTTCAAATACAGCAAAGCCTTTATATACAGGAAAGATACCCATTCCATCTTGCCTTCCTGCATTTCAAATCTCATACCACAGCCAAAATGACTTCAAATCCATGACTGGATATGTTATTCTCTACTTCAGTATCTTTAATTGCCTCTGCAGAGAACAAACATTGGTTTCCTACCCAATTCATCCCCTGCTTCCAAATGCTTTTTCTTTAGTTGGATGTCCCTACCCTCAAAGCTTGAATCCTGCTCCAGAGATGGACATTCACAGCTTAAGGCCATTGTCTCCTCCACCCTTTTGATAAACCTTCTGTCCACAGTCGTTGGCTCTAGGCTGTAGTGTGCTTTTAGCTGAGGTAACAGGAGTGCATCTCAGGACCCTTTCTTGAAATGCTCGGACCTTGTCACACTTTCCTTTAGGACGGAGTCGAGGCAGATGCAACCCTAGGAAATGACATCGTGAAGCCAGAATGCTATGCAACTTTGAGAGGACCTGATCTTTCAGAAAGTGAAGTAAAGGGAAAGACTCTGAGTCCTTAGTGACTAAGGAGCCATCAGATTATGAAAGTCTTGAAACTTGCCAGCTTCAGGACTCCCTGGGAAACTTGAGCTTCTCTGGGGAGAGTGCAGATGACTCCACAACCCCCTGCCCTCTCCATTCAGCCTCCTTTGTCTCTTGCCTGAAAGCATCTCTGGGTAAGAGTGCATCCCATGCACTCTGCTCATGCATGTCTGAAACTCAAGAGGATTCCTGGCACATTCTCCTAGGAGCTCCCTCCCTGTGTTCCTCCTTAGAAAGATGAGCCTGCTTGGTTCTGATGCCTGGCTACATGCAGATAAGGAGATCGCTGTCACATTCCCCTCCCTGAAGGCACTTCTAACCTCCCAAGAGCAGCCCTTTGAGCTCCCCCTCCTTTGGTTCCAGAGTGGGGAGAACCAGAGCTCTGTCCTCAGAGCTCCTCTCTTGGATGCCTTCCCTCTGGATTGCTAATCTGTTCCTTACACAGGACGTGGGGGTGAATGAAGACCTGGGAAGTGAGCTTTGGTGATCTATCAGTGATTTTCAAGAAATATGTCCAACAGCCTCCCTTTAGGATTTGTGAACATCACTAATTACCCTCAGCATTGGGACTTAAATAAAAAATTCTGAGACAAGAAGAAAAATACTATTCAATGCCCTATTACATGTCTCAAGGCTAAAGGTACATGTTTAAGATCCTCACTGTGAAAATATTTTTAACCAGTAAATTATCATTGCACAATGTTTCATGAACTAATAACAACTACACATTAATTTCTAATTGGCAATAAAAAGAACATTTTCAGAAAAATTTTGTTGGGTGAAAAGCAGCCATTGCAGATTCAAATGGTTCAAGCAGATAATATAAACGAGGTGTAATGGGTTGTGTATTAGGCAGTAGAAGGTAGAGGGAACTGTGGTGAACCAGAGGCACCAGGTCCTGTCTGAAAAGACCAGCTACCACTCAACTGCAGAGATTTAGTTTCATGAAGAAACATGGTCCTAAACTTAGGAGATCTTATTATTTCTTAAGAGAAGATGGAAATCCATTTTAAAAAATTATGTATTTATATTTTGGGGTTGTTCTGGGTCTTTGTTGCTGTCTGCAGACTTTCTCTGATTGTGGCGAGTGGGGGCTACTCTTGGCTATCATGTTCAAGCTTCTGTTGTTGCAGAGCGCAGTCTCCAGGCACATGGGCTTCAGTAGTTGCAACACCGCGGGCTCAGTCGTTGTGGCATGGAGGCCCCCAGAGCGTGCAGACTTCAAGAGCTGTGGCTCATGGACTAAGTTGCTTGAGGCATGTGGGATCTTCCTGGACCAGGGATGAAATCCATGTGCCCTGCATTGGGAGGTGGATTCCCAATCTCTATACTAGCAGGGAAGTCCCAGAAATAATCCATTTTTGAAATGTAAATGACCCAAATGCTAAATGATGGTGACAGATTAAATTAAAAAAACATATAAACTGGGCCCAACAAAATCCTGGATTCTGGTTAAATTTGGTATTTGGACCACGAATTTACCACCTCTGAGAAAGTGCTATGTAAATGTTAGTTGTTATGATGACGGAGTTGATAGATGCTGTGTCAACATTCTGTAAACAATGCTCTAGAATAGTAACTGCATTCCAGTGGTCTAAAAACCTGGCAATCTCATCCCATTCTCCTGAAGCTCAGCTCAGCTCTCCAAGGTGGCCTTGGCAGGAGGGCAGACTCTGTAGTGATTGGGTACATGCATGTGTGCTAAATCACTTCAGTCATGGCCTGCTCTTTGCGAGCCCATTGACTGTAACCCACCAGGTTCCTCTGTCCATGGGATTTTCCAGGCAAGAAAACTGGAGTGGGTTGCTGTGCCCTCCCCCAGGGGATCTTCCTGACCCAGGGGTCAAACCTGTGTCTCTAGAGTCTCTTACATCTGCATTGGTAGGGGGGTTCTTTACCACTAGCTCAGTGACTGGATGGTGGTGTTTAATTCCTAGAGCAGTGGTCAGTGGAGCAGCAAGCCAGCAGGCCCTTCATCAGAGGATGAAGGAGGGCAGTTCTCCTCACTTACATATCACTGTCCCTCAACCAATGCAGTGGGATAGGTGGGGAAATGATAGGAGGTAAATAACCTGGTTCCAAATAGAATCTTACCGAACAAATGAAGGACTAGGCTAGAAGAGTCATGGTTATATTCAAATCCATTTACTTTTATCAAATGACTTTAAAATTCAGACTGATTCATTCATTTTCAGTTCAGTGAGCTCCATGCTCTGGAAATGATTTTTTGTAAACATCTCTCAGGCCAAGAGGCTTTTGTTTAGGCTTCATGAAGAATCACCAATGCAATGCTCTGAGAGATTTTTGCCCTCCAAGTCAATTTATGTGATGACGTTAGAATAATTGCTTGTGTGATACGCAGAGAAAGACACAGGAGGCAGTGGTTCCACATGACAGCTTTTTGTAAAATGCAAGATTCAGAATGTCCCAGTGGCTTCTAGCAGTCCTGCTTGCTGAGGTCCTTACTTCTCAGCCTGGGATCTGTCTCACTGGTGGTGGAAGAATCATTCTCCTGAATGTAAATGCTTTTCTACCAGCTTCTTTAAGTGGCAAAGAGGTGGCAGGCTGCTACCTGGAGTTTGCCCCTCCCTTTCCCATTCTTACTCGCCAGTCACCTGCTCCTGACTCTTCCCTCTGAAAGCCATGCTTGTGTGTGCATGCAGACTACACACAGGCACATCCCAGCATTTACCACCTCTTAGACTGATGCTCACTTCACCTCCAAACTGGTACTGAGAGAGGGTTTTCTTGGGGAGTATTAGCAATGGCATGGGGAAGAGGAAAAAAAAATAGAGAAAGGATAAATAACATCTTAACAAAAACTACAATTTTCATCAAGTTTAATCATTTAGAATCATTCTATTTTACTTTAAAATAACTTTTCTTGAGGAGGAATGCCTTTGGTATGTTAACAGCTCTAAAGGAGTGGAAACTGATTTTTTTTAAAAAAAATATTGTTTGGTTTGTTTACTCATACAGTTAATATTTCTTGAACCTCTTTTTAAATGTCAGACACTGTTCAAGTCTGTGGGAAGGGCAGGAACACCAAATCTTTAGCCTGAACACCAAATCTTTCTGGTGGATGTAAGTGATTTAGAATAAAAGCAGTGAGCTTCTCATCAGAGGGCAAATTATCAGTATGTGGGTGATGAGATCAAACACCCATGACTAAAATGATTTGCATTTTAAGTGCACAAACACTGTTTTCTGTAATGAAGCATAGTTTCTTATTTCAAAAAAAATCACAGTCTTAGAGAATGAGAAGAACAGAGTTGGGGATGGGGGTGGCAGAGAATGAGAACACATTCATTTTTTTTAAAAGCTCCATGCTCTGGAAATGATTTTTGTAAACATCTCTCAGGCCAAGAGGCTTTTGTTTAGGCTTCATGAAGAATCACCAATGCAATGCTCTGAGAGATTTTGCCCTCCAAGTCAATTTATGTGATGACGTTAGAATAATTGCTTGTGTGATACGCAGAGAAAGACACAGGAGGCAGTGGTTCCACATGACAGCTTTTTGTAAAATGCAAGATTCAGAATGTCCCAGTGGCTTCTAGCAGTCCTGCTTGCTGAGGTCCTTACTTCTCAGCCTGGGATCTGTCTCACTGGTGGTGGAAGAATCATTCTCCTGAATGTAAATGCTTTTCTACCAGCTTCTTTAAGTGGCAAAGAGGTGGCAGGCTGCTACCTGGAGTTTGCCCCTCCCTTTCCCATTCTTACTCGCCAGTCACCTGCTCCTGACTCTTCCCTCTGAAAGCCATGCTTGTGTGTGCATGCAGACTACACACAGGCACATCCCAGCATTTACCACCTCTTAGACTGATGCTCACTTCACCTCCAAACTGGTACTGAGAGAGGGTTTTCTTGGGGAGTATTAGCAATGGCATGGGGAAGAGGAAAAAAAAATAGAGAAAGGATAAATAACATCTTAACAAAAACTACAATTTTCATCAAGTTTAATCATTTAGAATCATTCTATTTTACTTTAAAATAACTTTTCTTGAGGAGGAATGCCTTTGGTATGTTAACAGCTCTAAAGGAGTGGAAACTGATTTTTTTTAAAAAAAATATTGTTTGGTTTGTTTACTCATACAGTTAATATTTCTTGAACCTCTTTTAAGTGTCAGACACTGTTCAAGTCTGTGGGAAGGGCAGGAACACCAAATCTTTAGCCTGAACACCAAATCTTTCTGGTGGATGTAAGTGATTTAGAATAAAAGCAGTGAGCTTCTCATCAGAGGGCAAATTATCAGTATGTGGGTGATGAGATCAAACACCCATGACTAAAATGATTTGCATTTTAAGTGCACAAACACTGTTTTCTGTAATGAAGCATAGTTTCTTATTTCAAAAAAAATCACAGTCTTAGAGAATGAGAAGAACAGAGTTGGGGATGGGGGTGGCAGAGAATGAGAACACACTCTCAAGTCTATCATTTACTAATGTTAAAAGATTAACTGAGAATTATTAAACTTTAAGAGTTTGGGCAAAAATCTGTTTGAATCAGGCAGCATCCTATCTAGCAGACATAAAAGAGCTCTGAAAAGCTGTATAAAGACTGGGGAGGGAAGAGGGGGATATACATATGACTAATCTGAGAACATACATATCTGTAAACAACAAAACTTTGTAAAAGTTAAAAGTAAAATAAAGGTTTAAAAAAAAAAAGTTAAAGACTTTGGAAGGTAAAAAGGTGAGGGAGCTCAAGGGGCTCAAAAAAAGCAGATTGGTTATTGCAAGTTTACTTTCCTTGAGGGGGTGGCAGATCTGTCAGGCAGATTGCCTGGCTAGTGCGGATCTGGTGATTCCTGATTGACTGGTTTCAGCTTCCATTTCTGGGAGAAGAGAAACTGAACAAAGCTGTGACTAACCTCAGTTTGGTGATGCAGTGCTTAGCATACATTGCAGTTGAGCAGGACATTGTGGGGACTCCATGGGGACAAGACTCCCCCTTTGCCATGTCCTGCCTGTTGTTTGTAGAAAAACTTTAGTCTCCTAGACCTTTCTCAAAGAACAAATTTAATCAGAGAAGTGAGAAAATGCAGAAACAAAGGAAAATAGTTAAGTAAGACAAAATAGTAACAATTTAGCCATAAAACACAGTCACGGGCTTTTAGTTCCTCCTCAAGGGCTATAGGGTTCAATCCCTGGGCCAGTAAGGTGTCTTGGAGGAGGGAATGGCCACCCACTCCAGGACTCTTGCCTGGAGAATTCCATGAACAGAGGAGCCTGGCAGGCTACAGTCCATGAGGTTGCAAGGAGTCAGACATGACTGAGTGAGCACACATGCATGCAAAGGCTTTAGAAAATACCCTGAGTCATAGCCTTGAGTTGTTCTGCAGATACTAAAACCCCCACCGGAGTGGAAGAAGTAAACTGCCTGCTGATCACAAGCATTTAGATCACGGATGGTTGGAACCACAAGGCTTATGATATTGATTCCTGATTACCTCATCACCGACCAATCAGAAGAATGTTCAGGAGCTGATGAGGCACCCTGCAGTCTTCTTTTCACCCTGCTCTTAAAAGCATTTCCCTGAAAGCTATTGAGGAGTTCAGGTCTTTTGACTACCAACTGCCCTGCCCAGTCTCCTTTCTTGGCCCCCCACTGGGTGCCTTGTGATAAACACTGTGATTTTCTTCACCACAACCCAGTGTCAGTGGATAAGCTTTACTGTGCACTAGTGGACCCAAGTTTGGTTGAATAAGAAAATGAACCTGTTGTCTGGTTTTTAACATTAGCCTTGCCACCTTGGGGGCTACCTGGGTAGCTCAGACAGTAAAGAATCTGCTTTCAATGCAGGAGACCCAGGTTTGATCCCTCGATTAGGAAGATACCCCGGAGAAAGGAATGACTGACTACCCACTCCAGTATTCTTGCCTGAACAATTCCATAGACAGAGGAGCCTGGCAGGCTATAGTCCATGGAGTTTCAAAGAGTCAGACACAAGTAGGTGGCTAACGTTGCCACCTTAGGAAGGTTCCTTTTTCCCTTCTCAGTACCCACGTTTATAAAATTTGGTTGGTCCCTAAGGTAGAATTCAGATGGAATTTAGACAATGTGCTCTCAGGCAAAAACATTTTATCCACTGGATAGTGCGTCAGAGAATGTTATTATTATTAAGTTTGGGTGGACTTAGGGAGAGTGGGGAAGAGGGGAGACGTGGTGGGCAGGAGGAGATCAGAACTCAAGTAGAGACAAACACAAGAAGTGAGATGACCCAGGAGGGGCCGGCCATGGAAATGGCAGTGCTTGGTCTCTCAGTGACTGAATGAGACTGAGGCAGAGGTGGTATCCTCACTACCCTGTGTAGCATGTGAGTGAATCTGATGGATTTTCAGTTCTGGACAGACGCTTGGAAGAACCAGTCTGTTGTCAACTTTCGTTAAGTAGCCACACAACACTGGAAAGTCACTGAGTTTTTCTAGGGCTCCAAGTTCCTAGCAATTGTCTGGGAAACAACAGCTGAGCTCCAGCCATTAGCAAGTTACAACAGCTGGGGGGACCACAAGGCTTATGTTTGACGACCCCGACCAATCAGAAGAATGTTCAGGAGCTGATGAGGCACCCTGCAGTCTTCTTTTCACCCTGCTCTTAAAAGCATTTCCTGAAAGCTATTGAGGAGTTCAGGTCTTTGACTACCAACTGCCCTGCCCAGTCTCCTTTCTTGGCCCCCCACTGGGTGCCTTGTGATAAACACTGTGATTTTCTTCACCACAACCCAGTGTCAGTGGATAAGCTTTACTGTGCACTAGTGGACCCAAGTTTGGTTGAATAAGAAAATGAACCTGTTGTCTGGTTTTTAACATTAGCCTTGCCACCTTGGGGGCTACCTGGGTAGCTCAGACAGTAAAGAATCTGCTTTCAATGCAGGAGACCCAGGTTTGATCCCTCGATTAGGAAGATACCCCGGAGAAAGGAATGACTGACTACCCACTCCAGTATTCTTGCCTGAACAATTCCATAGACAGAGGAGCCTGGCAGGCTATAGTCCATGGAGTTTCAAAGAGTCAGACACAAGTAGGTGGCTAACGTTGCCACCTTAGGAAGGTTCCTTTTTCCCTTCTCAGTACCCACGTTTATAAAATTTGGTTGGTCCCTAAGGTAGAATTCAGATGGAATTTAGACAATGTGCTCTCAGGCAAAAACATTTTATCCACTGGATAGTGCGTCAGAGAATGTTATTATTATTAAGTTTGGGTGGACTTAGGGAGAGTGGGGAAGAGGGGAGACGTGGTGGGCAGGAGGAGATCAGAACTCAAGTAGAGACAAACACAAGAAGTGAGATGACCCAGGGAGGGGCCGCGGCCATGGAAATGGCAGTGCTTGGTCTCTCAGTGACTGAATGAGACTGAGGCAGAGGTGGTATCCTCACTACCCTGTGTAGCATGTGAGTGAATCTGATGGATTTTCAGTTCTGGACAGACGCTTGGAAGAACCAGTCTGTTGTCAACTTTCGTTAAGTAGCCACACAACACTGGAAAGTCACTGAGTTTTTCTAGGGCTCCAAGTTCCTAGCAATTGTCTGGGAAACAACAGCTGAGCTCCAGCCATTAGCAAGTTACAGGTGGGAGAGCACCATCTGTCTTGAGGAGGAAGCTGACTGCCCGCCCCTCTAGATCCTCAAAACCTCCCCACCCAGGAGTCTACTTTGCCTTCTTTCCAGAGTTGAAAGCTTCAATGTCGTGCAGTTTGATATGCCTTTTTAAAAAGTATGTGAGAAATAGAGAACATGCTCTGATAAAGATGTATATATCAGATTATAAATTCAGAAAGTGGCAAGGGACATTTGTTCATTCACTCGGTCGTCTGACTCTTTGTGACCTCATGGACTGCAGCACGCCAGGTTTCCCTGTCCTTCACCATCTCCTGGAGTTTGCTGAAACTCATGTGCATTGAGTCATCCAACTTTTTTCATCCTCTGTCATCCTCTTCTCCTCCTGCCTTCAATCTGTCCCAGCATCAGGGTCTTTTCCAATGAGTTAACTCTTTGTACATCAGGTGGCCAAACTATTGGAGCTTCAGCATCAGTCCTTCCAGTGAATAGTCAGTGTTGATTTCCTTTAGGATTGACTAGTTTGATCTTGCTGTCCAAGGGACTCTCAAGAGTCTTCTCCAACACCACAGTTCAAAAGCATTAATTCTTCAGTGCTCAGCCTTCTTTATGGTACAACTCTCACATCCATACGTGACTGCTGGAAAAACCATTAGCTTTGACTAGATGGACGTTTGTTGGCCAAGTGATGTCTCTGCTTTTTAATATGCTTCTAGGTTTGTCATAGCTTTTATTCCATGAAGCAAGTGGCTGTTAATTTCATGGTTGCAGTCACCATCTGCAGTGATTTGGGAACCCAAGAAAACAAAGTCTGTCCCCGTTTCCACATTTTCCCCATCTATTTGCCATGAAGTGACGGGACCGGATGCCATGATGTTAGTTTTTTGAATGTTGAGTTTTAAGTCAGCTTTATTCACTCTCCTCTTTCATCTTCATCAAGAGGCTCTTTAATTCCTTTTCACTTTCTGCAATTAAGGTGGTGTAATCTGCATATCTGAAGTTATTGAAGTTTCTCCTGGCAGTCTTTTTTTCCAGCTTGGACTTCATTCAGCCTGGCATTTTGCAGGATGTACTCTGCACATAAGTTAAATAAGTGGGGTGACTATATACAGCCTTGACATATTCCTTTCCCAATTTGGAACTGGTCTGTTGTTCCATGTCCAGTTCTGTTTTTTCTTTACCTGCATACAGGTTTCACAGGAGGCAGGTAAGGTGGTCTGGTATTCCCATCTGTTTCAGAACTTTCCACAGTTTGTTGTGATCCACAGTCAAAAACTTTAGCATACTCAGTGAAGCAGAAGTAGATGGAATTTTGGAATTCCCTTGCTTTTTCTATGATCCAACAGATGTTGACAATTTGATCTCTGGTTCCTCTGCTTTTTCTAAATTCAGCTTATACTTCTGGAAGTTCTTGGTTCATATACTATTGAAGCCTAGCTTGAATGATTTTGAGCATGACCTTGCTAACATGTAAAATGGGTGCAATGGCGTGGCAGTTTGAACATTCTTTGGTATTGTCCTTCTTTGGGACTGGAATGAAAACTGACCCTTTTCAATCCTGTGGCCATTGCTGAGTTTTCCTGTCATATTGAGTGCAGCACTTTGACAGTAATATCTTTTAGAATTTGAACTGGCTCAGCTGGAATTCCATCACTTCCGTTAGCTTTGTCCATAGTAATGCTTCCTAAGGCCCACTTGACTTCACGCTCTAGGATGTCTGGGTCTAAGAGAGTAATCATACCATTGTGGTTCCCGGTCACTAGAGGCTGCCTAATACAAGTCCACACTTTGTAAGTAGGGGACCAGGTTGGCAATGATCCCTCATCTCACCTGCCCCACAGGGGTTGGCATGATTTCACCTTTTCTATATACCTATTCTGACTGTCTCATAGTCTATAATTAGGGTGTATCTTTAGCCACAAAGTTGAACTTATATCTGTTTATCAAAAAGAATTATGAGCATTCTTATAGTATTTAAGGTTTGTTGTATTAGTTCATTGAGCTCTTGATTTCTGTGTGTGTGTGTGTGGTTTTCCCAGCTGTGCTGGGTGATCTGGTTCACTGCAAATCCTAGTTTATGGGAAAGTGAGCAGATGCCCTCCCACAAGGGAAGTGAAAGGCTAGTAACTGTGCACAACTCTGAGAGTGATCATTAAGTTTTGAGTCACTTCAATTTTATCACCATCTTATTTTAGAATTTGACTAAGTTTCATTCATTTTTAAATTTTAAGTTCAAACTCCTTTTGAAGCTCTCTTCCTCCCCCTGGAGGTCACAGCTGTTGATTTTTCCTGGCGCGGGGTGTGTGTGTGTGTCTGTGTGTAGGGAAGAGTGTGGTTTGTCCTTTATAAGTCCACTGCCCCCTTCAACCCAAGCCAAGCCCTCTAGTCAACTGAGACAGAGGGAGGGCAGGGCTGAGAGCAGAGGAGTCTCTCCTTCCTGGGCAGGCTCTTCTCTGGCTTCTCTGATATGGGGCTAGGGTTCAGTGTCACCCCGGTGGGCACTGCTGCCCCAGGCCTGCCTGCGCTGGAGCTCCTCTCCCTGCCTGGGAAATTCAGGTCCTGCTGGGCCTCCCCGACCTTTGCCTCTCAGCCCCTCCAAAGACTGCCCAGCCCTGGCCTCTGTGCTGAGTTTTCTCCCCAGCTGGTGCACGTTAAGTTGCGGATGAGTGAGGCCCTGTGAGCTCAGCTACTGTTTAAGGCGACCACCTCATCCTTGGGGAAGTCTGGCACCCGTACCCCAGCCATCAGAGGGGTGTTGGACGCTCTACTGCCAGCCCTCCCCAGCCTGGACCTCACCTCACCTCTCTTGTTCCCTGCTGGGGGCGGATCAGCATGTCAGGGACTAAACAGACAAGGTGAAGGTATGGACCGCCCTCCTCTCTTTCTTGCTGACACTCTCATCATAACAAGAGGATCTCCTGGATGTTTCCCTGACAGTGGACCTTGGGGAGAGTCAGCACTTCCTGTCTCTCCACAGGAAGGCTTTGTTTCCCTCCATGGATGCTGACAGACTTCCTCCCTCTTCTTAGCTAACCTGAGTGGGGTGTGGGGTCTCTTAAAGCTCAGGTGGTTTTGGAGAGCCCTCAGGGAGCCTGCAGACGCTGTGCCCCACTCCAGCTGCAGGCAGGTGTTGTCTGCTGTGTGAGCTAAGAAGGGGTTTTTAGTGCATTTAGTGTCTTTGTTCCTGGTTCTGGGCCTTTGCTCAAACTACCAGGAAAACAATCCCTCTTGGCATTATTTCACAGCCAGCTAGCTCTGTTCTCTGCCAAGGAGTGCAATCCTGACCCCTGGTGGTCAAGACGTGCAGTTGAGAATGCCAGTGAAAAACCAGTATATAGTTCAGAGGTATCAGTTTTAGTTTTAATCAGGAAATGTCCAGTTTTTCTCTAGGCCTTCTATTACTGCGTAAAGAGTTAAATTTTCTTTAAGAAGTTACTTTTTGTGTTTTTAATACTGAAGAAAAATTGCCAGAAAATAAAATTTTCATCACAAGTTGAAAATTGGTAACTCAACATTTGTTCATTTTAATTTTAATTATTGTTTATTATCCAAAACTCTGTAGCTAGGTCATCTGGCTGAATCAGTGTGTGGCCAGGGAAGACCAAATTCCAAGGCTCCTGATGTAGGAGGCTTTGTATACCACTGGGGTTCATAGATCCCCTATTGTATATCCTAAAGCCAGCACAAGTTTTTCTGATCCCCAGTTCCCAAATTTTGTGGTTTAACTGCATGTTAAGTATACCCCAAATTGTACTTGAGAATAACAGACCTCTTCGTTACATGCAGGGACCTGAATGACATTCTTTAATGTTCATGTAATGTTAGGTAGATTATTTTGGCACAAGCGTCTATCTGGAACGCACAAGCCAGTTGTCAAACTAACCCTTTAGCAATGATGCAAAATTCCTGCAATTATGCAGGATTCCAGAAATCCAGTGGATTTCAACAGAAAGCAAACTTGCTTTTAGTACTGGTTAAAAATCGAAGCACCAGCCTTCCCTGGTGGTTCAGTGGTAAAGAAACCGCCTGCCAATGCAGGAGACTCGGGTTCGATTCCTGATCCAGGAAGATCAGCTAGTGCACCACAGGTACTGCGCCTGTGCTCTAGAGCCTCAGCTGCTCTGTGCACCCTAGAGCCTGTGCCCCACGGCAGAAGAAACCGCTGGAGTAAGAAGCCTGCAAACCACAGCCAGCAAGTAGGCCCTGCTCTCCACAACTAGAGAGAAGTCCACAGCCAAGATCCGGTACAGCCCCAAATAAATAAACACAGAAGTAAAATCACTCAAAACAACCCAAAGCACCATGGCTACTCACTGAAAGAGGGGAGGATGTTTCTAGTCTTCTGAACACATGGGGTTCAACTGCAGCATCACTGCCTGTGGTCCACTGTTGGGGAGACTCCTGGGCCAGACAAAAACGTATGACCAAAGAGTTTTCCAAAATGTTTTTATATCTGACTTCATTCTCTTTTTGTGGACATATAAATACACGCTTTTTGGATGACAGTGGGAAGAGTAAAAAAAAAAAATGTTGATTGGAGGAATCAATTTAGAAAATTGCTTCTTCTTGGGGTATAAGCAATAGTTTTGTTAAGGGACTTTCTCTGCAAAATTAATAAGATAGATGTCTGGGTTCATGGTGGCTCTAACTTCTCAGATCTCCAAAGTGAAGCATAAATCGAATCAGGAAGCCTCATGGTCATGGAGATAAGGCCATTGATCTTGAAGCAGAAGCAGTCCAGTAAAGGTCAGCCAACAAGCGATGAGCAGGAAATAAGAAGCTTAGACAGACGCTTAGAAGACAATTTAGTGTCATTTAGTGACAGTGTGACTGACTATTCTGAAGAGTTTGGGTCCCCAGATTACATGACACACTGCTTTACTGTTCTGCTTTGGGGATCCCTAAATAACCTCTTTGGAAAGATGTCTGGCCTTATGGACAGATTGCAGAGACTTGTTTAGTTGCTAAGTCGTGTCCAACTCTTTGCAACCCCATGGACTGCAGCGCGCCAAGCTCCTCTGTCTATAGAATTCTCCAGACAAGAATACTGGGCTAGGTTTGCCATTTCCTTCTCCAGGGGACTGTCCTGACCCAGGGATCGAACCTGCCTCTCTTGTACTGGGAGGTGGGTTCTTTATCGCTGAAACTGCACTTTCAGGGAATCTTCCTTTGCTTTGTTTGGCTTCTACTCAGTTTTAGATTTCACTTTTTTTTTTTTTTTTTAAATTTTGGCCTCGTTTATTGTTGGTTTTTTTAATGTATTTATTTTCATCCATCTTTATTCTTCGGCATGTGTGGGCCTCCCATTGCAGTGGCCTCTCTCGTTGCACAGAACTGACTCTGGGCATGCGCTCCGGAGCACTGGCTCGTAATTGGACACACCGGTCTAGCTGCTTCGCAGCACGTGGGGTCCTCCCGGGCCAGAGATCTAACTGGTGCCTCTTGCACTGCAAGGTGGACTCTCTACCCACTGGACCACCAGGGAAGCCCAGATCCATTCTTTTATCTTGTGTATGCGTGCATGTGTGTGTGTGTTTGCCAGGATCTGTCCTCTGCAGCCACTGGACTGTGTAGCTTCTACAGGAAGACCAGAGTGCTTCTTACACCAGGGCAGGTCCTAGTCCTTCCAGAGAGACCTCTCTTAGTGGCCCGGGCTGCCATAACAAAACACCACAGACCGGGTGGCTTAAACAGCACACATGTATTTTCTTACAATTCTGAAAACTAGAAGTCTGCAGTGGACTAAATGTTTGGGTTGCCTCCAAAATTCATAGGATGAAATCCTAATCACAATATGATGGTATTTGGAGATGGAGCCTTAGGAGGTAATTAGGACAAGAGAGTGGAGTTCCTTAGTAAGTAGAAGCCAGAGAGATAGCTAGTTGTCTGTCCACCCTGTGAGGTTACAGTGAGAAATTTGCAACCAACCCAGTGAAGGGCCCTCACCAGTCCTTGCTGGCAGAGTGACCCCTGCTTCTGGCTGATGAGACTGGAGAGCCTTCTCTGAGAAAGGGAATGTGAAGCCAGAACAGGCTTCTCGTGGAAATGATGCTTTGTTTTCAGATCATGAGAGTTAGGGTGTCCCAGGGACTCGGTGGGGGGGTTCTCAGAGTCCACTGAGACTGGGTACCTGGGAAAGAGACACTTCCTCCTCACCCTCTGCTTCCTGAGTGCCACTTTCTGTTTGAGATCTTCTCTCAGTCACAGATTCTGAGGCCACCCCTATATGCCCTCCTTACCAAGGGTTCTGGGGGGCTCCTCCCCTGGGGCATCACTTTCACCCACCAGGTCCACTGCAGGCTTTCGGATCCAAATGTGATTATTTTGTCACAACCTCTGTTGTCCTGCCCAGACCCAGCCTGGTCCTCCCTTTCTTTTTTTTTTTTTTTTTAATTATAAGCTAGAATATATTTATTCAAAACAATGAATCAGTAAAGGTCACATCAGGGAAAAGCATTTTAACATCTCTGAGGTTACTCTGGTGTTTAGTTGCTAAGTCGTGTCCAACTTTTCCAAGTCCCCATGGACTGTAGCCCACCAGGCTTCTCTGTCTCTGGGAATCTCCAGGCAAGGATACTGGAGTGGGTTGCCATGCCCTTTCTGTGTAGTCAGGTGCAACTCTGCCCACCTGTCCTGAGCTGGTTCTGCTTGAGGTTGGACAGTCACTGCATCTTGTCACTTCCTGATACCCCTTGGTTCATATGCTGTGGAGTCCTTGGCTCCTGTAGGTCTGGACCTCTCCTGAGCTCATTTAGGACCTGAGGAAGCAGGAAGAGAACACAAGGACATTGACATCACAAGTCTGTTCTAGAAAGTAGAGTCAGTAAGATTAATAAACACACAATAAAAAAAAAATCAAGACACAGGTGTACCCTTTTCCAGAAAGGAAACGGTACAGAAGCAAGGCCAAGTCTTTTAGGAAAGGGATTTTACCCTCTTCATCATTTTTCCTAACTCGGACCAAAAAACCCTTTATGTCAGGCTCTGGAGGAAACGTAAGATGGGAGGTCGCATTTTCAAACTGTACTAACAACGCACTAGCAGCTTTTCCTCCCTTAACACACATTTCTTGGTTTGTTTATGTAGACATTTGCATCTAGCGGCAGTAAGTGAGAAACGCATGTTGTTTTTGGAAATGGCTGAAGGTATTATTTTGGCAGGTGGCTTGGTGGTAAAGAATCTGCCTGCCGAAAGAGAAGGACAAATACAGTATATTAACACATATACATGGAATCTAGTAGGATGGTGATGATGGCACACGCAGTGAAGCGACGGAAAGACAGACATGGACAGTGGACATATGGACATTGTGGGGAAGGAACAGAAGGTGGGAGGCGTAAAGGAAGTAGCATGAAGGCCTGTACTATCATAAGTGAAGAAAATAGCTCTAGTCATTGCTCTGTGAGAAAAGGGGATCTTTCAGGGGTGCTGTGTGATGGCTGGGAGGGGTGGGAAGGGGGGGATATACATATGACTAATTTGGGAACATACATATCTATAAACAACAAAACTGTAAAAGTTAAAAGCAAAATAAAGGTTTAAAAAAAAATAAAATAAAAACAACCATTCTCCTACAAAAAAAAAAAAGAATCTGCCTGCCAATACAGGAGGTGCAGGTTCAATCCCTGCGTCGGAAAGATTCCCTAGAGAAGGGAATAACAACCCTTTTTTGCCTGGAAAACCCCTTGCACAGAGGAGCCTGGTGGGCCACAGCCCATAGTGTCGCGTAGAATTGAACACGATGAGTGGCTGATGATGCACCGCGCGCGCGCGTAAACACACACACACACACACACACACACACACACACACAGTTTGAGTAGGCTCAGCTCCCTGAAGAGTAGACAATTCTGCAGTAGAATCTTTCCTAAATATCTCCTGTAGTGACATGGGAACATTAAATCATTTCCCCAAATCATATCTAGGTTTTAAAAGACAAGTAAAATTAAAACATTAATTTTACAGTTAAATTTAAGGCAGAATTGAACTTTTTTGTGTTATCTGTATAATTCAGAGCATGCAAGACAGCTTGCATTAAAAATATGAATATTGTGGACATATTTTATAGTCTTATTGGGGATTGAAGGCTACACAGTTTTCTTTTACTTTTCTTATATAATTTGAGCAAAGTTGTAAGATGGGCATCTTTTTCCTATTTGTAAAAATGAAGAAATTGATCCAGATTAATATGACCCCAAATGATGCAGATAAAGATGTTATTCTTTAACATCTTGATGTTAAAGATATTATTTTACGTCTAACCCAAGGCTATCTAACTCTTTTTTGGCCACTGAACTTCTGTCCGTCGGTCTTGTCACATAGTCAAATGAGTTTTACACTTATTGGCAGAAAGATATTCCTATGAAAAGGAGAGATCATGCTGTTTTATTTTCCTGGAAGAAGAAAAACATGTGATTCTAAAACTCTAGTAATAAAATCTATTTCCTAAATACATTCTTAGACTAAGAATTTAAAGGAAAAGAATAGAAACAATGAGCAGAACCATTTATGTTTGTGGTTTTGATTGAGTGGGTGACAAACTTACTCTTACTGGTTTATGAGTGTGCTGACACGTGACATCTTTGGGGGAAGTATATCTTTTGAAAAGGGTGGTAGGAGACCACATCTGAATGTTTTCATTGATTAAAAATATTCTAAGGTGTGTCCTTGAGATATTTCAGGATTTAGTATTTCCAGAAATTTATGAACAAAATGAATTTGGGGAAATTATTTTAGTGTTTAGAGCTCTTCCTTTTAGGACAAGTTAACATTTTACCCAAGTGTCATGGATCCTTGTACAAAATTGACATAAATCAGCCCAGGTAGAGGCCAGCACTGTCAGATTCCTCGAGATTCAGTGTTCTCTCCTTGGAACACAGATTCCTTCCATTTCAAAAAACAGTAAGCTTCAGAGGTTCTCTGAAACCCTCTGCCCAGCAGCAAGGGGAATCAGCATTTTAAAATGATGCAACTGCTCCATCTGTAGACTAATAAGGGAAGACGGAAATAAGAACATTGCAAAAGGGATGGATATCTACTCACTAAAGTGAGAGAAATTATTCCCATTGACCTTTAACCCAAGAATCTGAACATGTTTCCTAGGTTGTTTAAAAGTGAATTCCCTCTCCAGGAAGACATGATTGAGCTTAATGATAGTGCTGAATCTGCTTGGCTGAAAAAATTTAAAAATATTTTCCATTTTCTTGTATGCTCTTGTCAGAAATATAAGTAACCTGTTCTGCCTGACAGGTAGGCCCTGATTTTAAAATATCTTTCAAGTGTTAGGATGAAATATATTTTATTAGCTCCTCACTTTTTTAAGCAAGAAGTTGACCTCATTGTTGAAATTGGTAAGGTGATTCTAAAGTTCATATGAAAGTGTAAGGGACCCAGGTTAACGAAAACAATCTTGAAAAAGAACAGAGTTAGAGGACTCACATTTCCTAATTTCAAACTTACTACAAAACAATGGTAATCATGACAGGGTAGTACTGGTTCAAGGTTAGATCACTGGACTAGAACAAAGAATCTAGAAATAAACCTTGACATCTATGGTTAACTAAGTTTAGAGAAAAGTGCCCAAACCATCCAATGTGGAAAAAAAAGTCTTTTCAATAAGTGGTTCTATGACAACTGGAGAACCACATGTAGAATAATGAAGTTGAACCCTTACCTCATACTATACACACCATGCACATGTATTAACTCAAAATGAATCAAAGACCTAAATGTGGGCTTCCCTGGTAGTCCAGTGGGTAAAGAGTCTGCTTGCAGAGCAAGGGGCGCCAGTTCGATCCCTGGCCTGGGAAGATCCCATGTGCTGCAGAGCGGCTGGACCAGGTGTACCCAGTTGTGAGCCAGAGCTCTGGAGCCAGAGCTCTGGAGCACATGTGCCCAGTGCCAGAGATCTGTGATGAGAGAGGTCACTGCAATGTGAGGCCCACACACACTAAAGAATAAAGATGGATGAAAATTAATATATAAAAAAAACCAACAGAAGAGGCCAAATTAAAAAAAAAAAGACCTAAACGTAAGGGCTAAAGCTACAAAACTCTTAGAAGAAAACATAGGAGTAAACTTCCACACCCTTGAATTTGGGAAAGAATTCATACATGAGATAATAAAAACACAGGCAACCAAAGATAAAATACATAAATGGATCATCATCAATATTTAAAACAAATTGGCTTCAATGCCACCATCAGGAAAGTGAAGAGACTTTCTCTTAGGAGAAGAGAAAATCTTTGCAAATCTGAAAAAATCTAGTACCTAAAATAAAGACCTCTTAAAATTTAGTAATGAAAAGCAACCTAATTAAAACTGGGCAAAGGAGCTGGATAGACATTTCTCCAAGGAAGATATATAAATGGCCAATAAACACATGAAGAGATGCTCAATGTTGTTAATTATAAGGGATATGCAAATTAAGACCACCATGAGATACCATTTTATACCTACTAGTATGGTTAGAATAAAAAAGTAATAACCAGTGGTGATCTGGGTGTAGAGAAATCAGAGCCCTCATCCACAGCTAGTGGGAATGTAGAATGATGAAGCCACCTTAAGAAATAGTCTAGCAGTTCCTGAAATGATTGTAGCCCCAAACTTCTACCCCTAGATATAAACCCAGAATAAATGGAAACATACCTACAAAAAAACTGGCGCATAAATGTTTATTGCAATGTTATTCTTTTTCTTTTTAATCCATATTTCTTTCTCTTTTTTTTTGGCCACTTCTATTGGTCTTTCATTTATTTATTTTGTTCTTTGGCCTGTGTGGGCCTCCCAACACAGTGGCCTCTGTCGCTGTGGAGCACCAGCTCTAGGCGCATGAGCTTCAGAGCCCCAGCTCGGTAGTTGGATACATCAGTCCAGCTGCTCTGCAGCACGTGGGATCTTCCCAGGCCAGGGATCGAACCGGTGCCCCTTGTACTGCAAGGCGGTGTCCTTACCCACTGGACCACCAGGGAAGCCTTATTGCAGTGTTATTCTTAATAGCCAAAAGATGGAAAGAGTCCAAATGTCCATCAACTGAAGAATGGATAGAAAACAAGATGGCACATACCTGTATGCCTGTATAAAATAATATTTAGCCATAAGAAAGAATGAAGTAGTAACACATGCTATGACTTGTATGAATGTTGAAACCATTGTAAGTGAACAAAGCCAGTTTTGTTTTTTTTTTTTTTAATTTTAATAATTAAGAATCTGCCTGCAGTGCAGGAGACCTGGGTTCAACATTTATTTTATTTATTTATCTTTTTGGGGGGTGGGGTGGGGAGGCAGGGGAGCGGGCGGGCCACTTCTATTGGTCTTTCATTTCTCTATTTTCATCCGTCTTTGTTCTTTGGCTCCTGTGGGCCTCCCATCGCGGTGGCCTCTGTCGTTGCAGAGCGCAGCTCTGGGCGCATGCGCTCCAGAGCTCCGGCTCGGTAATTGGACACATCAGTCCAGCTGCTCCGAGGCACACGGGATCTTCCCAGGCCAGGGATCGAACCGGCGCCCTTGCACTGCAAGGCGGTATCCTTACCCACTGGACCACCAGGGGAAGCCCACAAAGCCAGCTTTTAAGACACCATGTGTTATATGATTCTATTCAATGTGAAAGGTCCAGAACTAAGAGGGCAGATTTGTGGTTTTCTAGAGCTAGAAGTGGACTGGAGAGGTATAAGGTGATAGCTAAAGGGTTTTAGAAGTGTTTAGAACATTTAAAAATCTGTTCAAAAATTGACTGGTGATGGTTAAATGTATCTGTAAATACTAAAAAACCTTACATTCTACATTTTAAATGGGTGAGTTGTATGTTTGGTAAGCGATCATCTCAAAGCTGCATTAAAAAGATATGCTGACATTAGTAGTCTTAGGAATTGAATCAGTTCTTTCTATTTACATGTGTGTGTATATATATATATATACATGCATGCACATACATATATACATACACATATACATACACCCCCCCTTTTTAAAACAATTTTGGCTCACAAAATGCTAGACCTACTTGGCAAAGTTTAATATTGGGTTGGCCAGAAAGTTTGTTCAGGTTTTCCCATTAAAAACTCAAATGAACTTATTGATCAGCCCAATGTTTCTTCTTTCTTGAGGCCTCTGAGTGTTTGCACCCTAAGCCAGTGCTTAATTTGCTTCCTTGATCATGCACCTATGTTTGCCAAGCTGATTTTCCTCATTCATCCCATCCCTCCCAACTCTTATCCTCCACAGTTGGTCTCACTCTTACCCTGAGAAGTGCTCTTTCTGGTCTGCATGGTGAACTGGTGACTGGCTCTCCCCTGAAAAGGTGTGAGACATGAGCCCAGTGCCAGTAATCCTCTAAGACGTGCCCAAATCATGTCTCCTCCAAGGATAGACATAACTTCTTCTTAACATGACTCTGGCACTACCAGAATCAACATGAGTTTTCTGTTCATCAGTTACTGAAAATTTGGAAAATAAAGAAATAGGGAGCTGGCTTTTTATAATAATTCAAGTTTTCTTTTAAGTAATTTTAGAGAACTTATGGCCCCCCCCATCGCGTGGCCTCTGTCGAGAGCGCAGCTCTGGGCGCATGCGCTCCAGAGCTCCGGCTCGGTAATTGGACACATCAGTCCAGCTGCTCCGAGGCACACGGGATCTTCCCAGGCCAGGGATCGAACCGGCGCCCTTGCACTGCAAGGCGGTATCCTTACCCACTGGACCACCAGGGGAAGCCCACAAAGCCAGCTTTTAAGACACCATGTGTTATATGATTCTATTCAATGTGAAAGGTCCAGAACTAAGAGGGCAGATTTGTGGTTTTCTAGAGCTAGAAGTGGACTGGAGAGGTATAAGGTGATAGCTAAAGGGTTTTAGAAGTGTTTAGAACATTTAAAAATCTGTTCAAAAATTGACTGGTGATGGTTAAATGTATCTGTAAATACTAAAAAACCTTACATTCTACATTTTAAATGGGTGAGTTGTATGTTTGGTAAGCGATCATCTCAAAGCTGCATTAAAAAGATATGCTGACATTAGTAGTCTTAGGAATTGAATCAGTTCTTTCTATTTACATGTGTGTGTATATATATATATACATGCATGCACATACATATATACATACACATATACATACACCCCCCCTTTTTAAAACAATTTTGGCTCACAAAATGCTAGACCTACTTGGCAAAGTTTAATATTGGGTTGGCCAGAAAGTTTGTTCAGGTTTTCCCATTAAAAACTCAAATGAACTTATTGATCAGCCCAATGTTTCTTCTTTCTTGAGGCCTCTGAGTGTTTGCACCCTAAGCCAGTGCTTAATTTGCTTCCTTGATCATGCACCTATGTTTGCCAAGCTGATTTTCCTCATTCATCCCATCCCTCCCAACTCTTATCCTCCACAGTTGGTCTCACTCTTACCCTGAGAAGTGCTCTTTCTGGTCTGCATGGTGAACTGGTGACTGGCTCTCCCCTGAAAAGGTGTGAGACATGAGCCCAGTGCCAGTAATCCTCTAAGACGTGCCCAAATCATGTCTCCTCCAAGGATAGACATAACTTCTTCTTAACATGACTCTGGCACTACCAGAATCAACATGAGTTTTCTGTTCATCAGTTACTGAAAATTTGGAAAATAAAGAAATAGGGAGCTGGCTTTTTATAATAATTCAAGTTTTCTTTTTAAGTAATTTTAGAGAACTTATGATCTGAAGGGCGTAAACATTGGAGATGCTATTCGGCAAACCCAACAAAAAACCAAGAAAGATTTTTCCTTTATAACTCTCCCCGAGTGATGCATGGCTTGATAGAGCAATCACTTTTAGACTGATAGTGTTTGGCAGAGCTTTCTGCAGGGAACAGTCTTGACTCATGTTCAATGAATAATTTTTACATTGACATTCACAACTAAATTATGTGATGTTTCTATTTGCTCAGACATGTTAGCAAACATATAAATGAAAAACACTGGCATATAATGAAAAGAATTTTTTAATCTAGCACTTTTTTTTTTTTGGTTTTTCAAACAGAAAATTCAATTATCCTACATTCACAACAGAATCATTCAAGTCATAAAGGATTAAAACAAAGCATTTAAAAAGAATGAAAAAGATTGACATATAGGACTCACTGCATTTATACTATATTTGCAGAAAGGGCATTTTTCTTCCATCACTTCTTTCCACATACAGAAGTTTTTTGTGAGGAGGGAACAGTTACTCACACTTAATGACATTTTGATGTGACAGATTCCTGTCTTCTAATTCTTTATGATTGAATTTTCAGTTTTTGCCTCACACATGTTACATGATGCCAGGAATTGATCAACAGTTGTGGCTGTGGAAAAAAAAGGAAACTGAAACGTTCTCTGTCTTGGTGTTTGTCATAGTGAAAATAGTAGACACTGAACCGTTTGTCAGTGGTGATGCCAATTAACCCACTGCCCTGTGCTACAAGATCCCTAGTTGACTTTAATACATTCTCTGCAGAGAATGTGAAATGAGTTTATGCTAGTTAAGGCACGTTTTAAATTTAGTGCTCTTTCTGGTCTGCATGGTGAACTGGTGACTGGCTCTCCCCTGAAAAGGTGTGAGACATGAGCCCAGTGCCAGTAATCCTCTAAGACGTGCCCAAATCATGTCTCCTCCAAGGATAGACATAACTTCTTCTTAACATGACTCTGGCACTACCAGAATCAACATGAGTTTTCTGTTCATCAGTTACTGAAAATTTGGAAAATAAAGAAATAGGGAGCTGGCTTTTTATAATAATTCAAGTTTTCTTTTTAAGTAATTTTAGAGAACTTATGATCTGAAGGGCGTAAACATTGGAGATGCTATTCGGCAAACCCAACAAAAAACCAAGAAAGATTTTTCCTTTATAACTCTCCCCGAGTGATGCATGGCTTGATAGAGCAATCACTTTTAGACTGATAGTGTTTGGCAGAGCTTTCTGCAGGGAACAGTCTTGACTCATGTTCAATGAATAATTTTTACATTGACATTCACAACTAAATTATGTGATGTTTCTATTTGCTCAGACATGTTAGCAAACATATAAATGAAAAACACTGGCATATAATGAAAAGAATTTTTTAATCTAGCACTTTTTTTTTTTTGGTTTTTCAAACAGAAAATTCAATTATCCTACATTCACAACAGAATCATTCAAGTCATAAAGGATTAAAACAAAGCATTTAAAAAGAATGAAAAAGATTGACATATAGGACTCACTGCATTTATACTATATTTGCAGAAAGGGCATTTTTCTTCCATCACTTCTTTCCACATACAGAAGTTTTTTGTGAGGAGGGAACAGTTACTCACACTTAATGACATTTTGATGTGACAGATTCCTGTCTTCTAATTCTTTATGATTGAATTTTCAGTTTTTGCCTCACACATGTTACATGATGCCAGGAATTGATCAACAGTTGTGGCTGTGGAAAAAAAAGGAAACTGAAACGTTCTCTGTCTTGGTGTTTGTCATAGTGAAAATAGTAGACACTGAACCGTTTGTCAGTGGTGATGCCAATTAACCCACTGCCCTGTGCTACAAGATCCCTAGTTGACTTTAATACATTCTCTGCAGAGAATGTGAAATGAGTTTATGCTAGTTAAGGCACGTTTTAAATTTAGGGACAGAGATTTGCCCCATGGAGAATCCACATATCAGAGTAATCATCTTTTAGACTATAGCAGTCTCATATGAAATGTGGCTACCATAAGTGTTATTGGTATCTTGAGCAAACTAATGGCATAGTAAATTAGACAGAATGTCAGAACTGTGCTATTGATAAAAATGGGGAACTATTGACTCTATAGTGCATGTTAGAAATGAGCTCTCCTTTGTGAATTTTGACGTGGTTGAGATAAGAGGAGTGGCTATACCTCTTACATGATCAAGTGTAAAAAGAAGGCTTGTGATCTACGTCCTTAGAGAAGACACCCAGGCTCATTCCGTACATGATCTTCTGTCCATTGGTTTCAGAGGCTTCTGGTTGCTTGGTGATGTCAAAAAGACTAACAGAATCTTGCCTCTGAAATATTGCTGTGTCTGCCTTGAGAGAACAGGTAACCGTAAAGGAATCCAGGGAGCTGGAACCTCTCTGAGCTCACACAGTTTATCAGAGCTCTTTTGTGATGCTTGCTAATAACTGTTTGCCCAATCTGTATCTAGATGCATATTAGTCTTGCTTTTGCTATAACCTAAATAGTAAGTGTGGATCACCAGTTCACCCTCATCCACCTCAAACTGCTCTATAGATTATTGCTTCTACCAAAAAGGAGAGTTGTGTATGACCATGTCGGCTGAGGTAGGTAGTGTTCATTCTCAGTTGCTTGATTGAGTCTGACTCTTGGCGACCCCATGGACTGTAGCCAACCAGGCTCCTCTGTCCATGGGATTCTCCAGGCAAGAATACTGGAGTGGATTGCCATGTTCTCCAGGAGATCTTTCCAACCCAGGGATCAAACCCATATCTCTTACATCTCCTGCATTGGCAGGTGGATTTTTTTTACCATTAGTACCACCTGGGAAACCCAAGGTAAGTAGTAAGAGTATGGAAACCTGTCCCTCAGATGCATTAGCTGAGGGCATACATATCATTTTATCAATCAAGACTGCTGGTTTGCTAGGCTGGACTGCATTTTGGCATAACCCAATTAGACAGTAAAGGACAGGGAAGCCTGGCATGCTGCAGTCCATGGGGTCACAAAGAGTCAGACACGACTGAGCAGCTGAACCCACAACAATCAGATAGCATGCTAGATGATGGAATTATGGAAAGAAGAAAAGGTAAATGAGGGTAAGGAGAATGGCAGATGGTAGTTGGATCCTATGGGATCTTAAAGACTGTTGTAAAAACTTTGTCTTTTCCTCTGAAAGAAATAGGGAGCCATTTCTGGGTTTTGAGCAGGGGAGTGACATAATCTGATTTATATTAGGGCCATTTTGATTGTTGGATTGAAAATCATCTTGGAAGGCTGGGTTGGAAGCAGGTTCACTGATTAGGAGGCTCTAGCAGGAATTTGGTGAGAGTGGATAGTTACTCAGACTGTGGGTCTGAAGGCATGGTTACATTCGGATCAAGTGTAAAAAGAAGGCTTGTGATCTACGTCCTTAGAGAAGACACCCAGGCTCATTCCGTACATGATCTTCTGTCCATTGGTTTCAGAGGCTTCTGGTTGCTTGGTGATGTCAAAAAGACTAACAGAATCTTGCCTCTGAAATATTGCTGTGTCTGCCTTGAGAGAACAGGTAACCGTAAAGGAATCCAGGGAGCTGGAACCTCTCTGAGCTCACACAGTTTATCAGAGCTCTTTTGTGATGCTTGCTAATAACTGTTTGCCCAATCTGTATCTAGATGCATATTAGTCTTGCTTTTGCTATAACCTAAATAGTAAGTGTGGATCACCAGTTCACCCTCATCCACCTCAAACTGCTCTATAGATTATTGCTTCTACCAAAAAGGAGAGTTGTGTATGACCATGTCGGCTGAGGTAGGTAGTGTTCATTCTCAGTTGCTTGATTGAGTCTGACTCTTGGCGACCCCATGGACTGTAGCCAACCAGGCTCCTCTGTCCATGGGATTCTCCAGGCAAGAATACTGGAGTGGATTGCCATGTTCTCCAGGAGATCTTTCCAACCCAGGGATCAAACCCATATCTCTTACATCTCCTGCATTGGCAGGTGGATTTTTTTTACCATTAGTACCACCTGGGAAACCCAAGGTAAGTAGTAAGAGTATGGAAACCTGTCCCTCAGATGCATTAGCTGAGGGCATACATATCATTTTATCAATCAAGACTGCTGGTTTGCTAGGCTGGACTGCATTTTGGCATAACCCAATTAGACAGTAAAGGACAGGGAAGCCTGGCATGCTGCAGTCCATGGGGTCACAAAGAGTCAGACACGACTGAGCAGCTGAACCCACAACAATCAGATAGCATGCTAGATGATGGAATTATGGAAAGAAGAAAAGGTAAATGAGGGTAAGGAGAATGGCAGATGGTAGTTGGATCCTATGGGATCTTAAAGACTGTTGTAAAAACTTTGTCTTTTCCTCTGAAAGAAATAGGGAGCCATTTCTGGGTTTTGAGCAGGGGAGTGACATAATCTGATTTATATTAGGGCCATTTTGATTGTTGGATTGAAAATCATCTTGGAAGGCTGGGTTGGAAGCAGGTTCACTGATTAGGAGGCTCTAGCAGGAATTTGGTGAGAGTGGATAGTTACTCAGACTGTGGGTCTGAAGGCATGGTTACATTCGGATCTGTTTTATAGTTAGAAACTTCTAGAGTAGTTGGATTGGATTGGATGGGAGGTGTGTGAGAGGAAAGGAGCCAGTACTGACCTGAGCATTTGGCCTGAACGTCTGGAAAATGGAATTTCCATCAGCTGAAAAACAGAAGACTGTGTAGAGTAGGTCTGAAAAAAGGAATGTGGGAATGTCTTATAATTTATGAATTGCTGCAAAAATATGGAGTTTGGCATGTTTATGAACTCTGTAATTTAGCATGTGTGTAGTATAGAGGACTGCTTTTTGGTCAGCTTACACTTCTGTAAATTTCCTGGTTTCTGATGGTCTCACCACACACCACACATCTGCCTTCACTTGTCATCTGAGTGTTTTCCATCTCCCCCAGCTTCCTGCCCTACCAGGTCCCACATGGTGCTGAGGTAAGATAGTCTCAAAGATGGCAGTCACAGGGTTTGCGCTTGTTAACTAGCAAGGAATCCTGACATCTGCTTGGCTCATGAAACCATTTGAAAAGCAAAACATGGTTTCTGTTACCAGTATGCCTCTTACAGTCATCAGTAAGCTAAGATGTTTATTGAGGTTGAGGTTCCTTGGGCCTGATCTGCCAGGCTCTGATTCACTCTTAAGTTTTCTTTCTTGGAGACTTCACAGCAAATCTATCAGTGCCAGAAAGATACGATATGTTTCACATTCATGTAGAGTAGTGACATGGGGTGTGTGATCCATTTACTAAGAAGGGAAGGAAAAGAACCTTCAAAACACCATATTCTTGTTTACTTAAAAATAAATAGCATATTTCCTTCCAGCCATGATGTTGTAATAAGGAAAAGGTAAATGAGGGTAAGGAGAATGGCAGATGGTAGTTGGATCCTATGGGATCTTAAAGACTGTTGTAAAAACTTTGTCTTTTCCTCTGAAAGAAATAGGGAGCCATTTCTGGGTTTTGAGCAGGGGAGTGACATAATCTGATTTATATTAGGGCCATTTTGATTGTTGGATTGAAAATCATCTTGGAAGGCTGGGTTGGAAGCAGGTTCACTGATTAGGAGGCTCTAGCAGGAATTTGGTGAGAGTGGATAGTTACTCAGACTGTGGGTCTGAAGGCATGGTTACATTCGGATCTGTTTTATAGTTAGAAACTTCTAGAGTAGTTGGATTGGATTGGATGGGAGGTGTGTGAGAGGAAAGGAGCCAGTACTGACCTGAGCATTTGGCCTGAACGTCTGGAAAATGGAATTTCCATCAGCTGAAAAACAGAAGACTGTGTAGAGTAGGTCTGAAAAAAGGAATGTGGGAATGTCTTATAATTTATGAATTGCTGCAAAAATATGGAGTTTGGCATGTTTATGAACTCTGTAATTTAGCATGTGTGTAGTATAGAGGACTGCTTTTTGGTCAGCTTACACTTCTGTAAATTTCCTGGTTTCTGATGGTCTCACCACACACCACACATCTGCCTTCACTTGTCATCTGAGTGTTTTCCATCTCCCCCAGCTTCCTGCCCTACCAGGTCCCACATGGTGCTGAGGTAAGATAGTCTCAAAGATGGCAGTCACAGGGTTTGCGCTTGTTAACTAGCAAGGAATCCTGACATCTGCTTGGCTCATGAAACCATTTGAAAAGCAAAACATGGTTTCTGTTACCAGTATGCCTCTTACAGTCATCAGTAAGCTAAGATGTTTATTGAGGTTGAGGTTCCTTGGGCCTGATCTGCCAGGCTCTGATTCACTCTTAAGTTTTCTCTTTCTTGGAGACTTCACAGCAAATCTATCAGTGCCAGAAAGATACACGATATGTTTCACATTCATGTAGAGTAGTGACATGGGGTGTGTGATCCATTTACTAAGAAGGGGAAGGAAAAAGAACCTTCAAAACACCATATTCTTGTTTACTTAAAAAAATAAATAGCATATTTCCTTCCAGCCATGATGTTGTAATAGGAACTGGTTTCAATCTTCAACATAAGAAAGTGGAAAATCAGATAATACATGTGAAACAAAGATTCCCATGAATTGACTAAGAGGCCATGCAAGGCTGTGATGTTTGAGAAAACAACAGTCGAATGTATACAATGAGCTCCACAGTCGACTCAAGGTACTGCCCAAAGGGAGCTTCCAAGTTGCAGAACCCAGGGGTCTGGTTGAGCAGAGAAGACAGAAATCAGAATTTTGAGATAGCAAGTGCCTCGAATTTGTGGGAGAGAACACCAGAGAAGAGACTGTGACACAAAGAGCTCCTGAGATGGGCAGATGGCTGAGTCTCCAGTTGTTGGCTGAGTCCTGATCCACAAAATCCCTGAGAAGAAACTCCCCAAGGCTGGAGAAAGCACCTCTGACAGCAATATGTCAAACATTGCCCAGAGCCCATGCTGGACTTTGGAGAAGGAAATGGCAACTCATTCCAGTATTCTTGCCTGCACTATCCCATGGACAGAGGAGCCTGGGGAGCTACAGCCTATAGGGTTACTAAGAGTTGGAGATGACTGAAGCAACCGAGCATGAGCCTGTAGGACTAGAAGGAGTTCCTGGTCCCATCAGCCAGAGTGCGGAGGCCTTGTAAGACCTGGGTGTCAAGTAGAGGGCCAAGAAGGGTGTTAGCACTAGACTAAAACTTTAAAAGCAAGTTTTGGGAATTTCTTGGTGATCCAGTGGTTAAGATTCTGCCCTTCCACTGCCAGATTTGATCCCTGGTTGGGAAACTAAGATCCCATAAGCCACATGGTGTGGCTCAAAAATAGTAAAAATAATAAAGTTTAAACAAAAGAGTTTCACCAAGATGAGACTGTTCCTGAGTAATTTAATTGCAGGCTGGAACCACGTCCAATACTCCTTAAATTCAGCACCCAAACATGCAAAAATCACACGGTTTTTATTGAGGTTGAGGTTCCTTGGGCCTGATCTGCCAGGCTCTGATTCACTCTTAAGTTTTCTTTCTTGGAGACTTCACAGCAAATCTATCAGTGCCAGAAAGATACGATATGTTTCACATTCATGTAGAGTAGTGACATGGGGTGTGTGATCCATTTACTAAGAAGGGGAAGGAAAAAGAACCTTCAAAACACCATATTCTTGTTTACTTAAAAAAATAAATAGCATATTTCCTTCCAGCCATGATGTTGTAATAGGAACTGGTTTCAATCTTCAACATAAGAAAGTGGAAAATCAGATAATACATGTGAAACAAAGATTCCCATGAATTGACTAAGAGGCCATGCAAGGCTGTGATGTTTGAGAAAACAACAGTCGAATGTATACAATGAGCTCCACAGTCGACTCAAGGTACTGCCCAAAGGGAGCTTCCAAGTTGCAGAACCCAGGGGTCTGGTTGAGCAGAGAAGACAGAAATCAGAATTTTGAGATAGCAAGTGCCTCGAATTTGTGGGAGAGAACACCAGAGAAGAGACTGTGACACAAAGAGCTCCTGAGATGGGCAGATGGCTGAGTCTCCAGTTGTTGGCTGAGTCCTGATCCACAAAATCCCTGAGAAGAAACTCCCCAAGGCTGGAGAAAGCACCTCTGACAGCAATATGTCAAACATTGCCCAGAGCCCATGCTGGATTTTGGAGAAGGAAATGGCAACTCATTCCAGTATTCTTGCCTGCACTATCCCATGGACAGAGGAGCCTGGGGAGCTACAGCCTATAGGGTTACTAAGAGTTGGAGATGACTGAAGCAACCGAGCATGAGCCTGTAGGACTAGAAGGAGTTCCTGGTCCCATCAGCCAGAGTGCGGAGGCCTTGTAAGACCTGGGTGTCAAGTAGAGGGCCAAGAAGGGTGTTAGCACTAGACTAAAACTTTAAAAGCAAGTTTTGGGAATTTCTTGGTGATCCAGTGGTTAAGATTCTGCCCTTCCACTGCCAGATTTGATCCCTGGTTGGGAAACTAAGATCCCATAAGCCACATGGTGTGGCTCAAAAATAGTAAAAATAATAAAGTTTAAACAAAAGAGTTTCACCAAGATGAGACTGTTCCTGAGTAATTTAATTGCAGGCTGGAACCACGTCCAATACTCCTTAAATTCAGCACCCAAACATGCAAAAATCACAGTATCCAGCATCCAACCCAAACTGGCAGATGTGTTAGCTCTCCAGGGCTGCCGTGACAAAGGAACACAAATGAGGTAGCTTACAGCAACAGAAATGGATTCTCTCACAGTTCTAGAGGCCAGAAAGATGAAACAGAGGTGTCTGAAGGACTGTCCTCCCTCTAGGACTCAGTAGAGTCCCTCCTTGAGCCTCCATCTCCCCCCATCCCACTTCTCTGGATCGTCACAGCACTGAGCTGAGTTTCCAGTGATACACAGTGGCTTCCTACTCACCATCTATTTTACACATGCTAATGTATGCATGTTGATGCTACTCTCTCAATTCGTCCCACCTCCCCCTTCCCCTGGGGGCATCCCTGGTGGCTCAGTGGTAAAGAATCCACCTGCAATGCATGAGACTCCAGTTTGATCTCTGGGTGGGGAAGATCCCCTGGAGAAGGGAACGGCTACCCACTCCAGTATTCTTGCCTAGAGAATTCATGGACAGGGGAACTTGGCAGAGAGGGCTGCAAAGAGCTGGACATTACTCAGTGACTTTCACTCACCTTCTGCCTGCAGTGTCCACATGCCCGTTCTCTATGTATGTGACTCTATTCCTCCCCAGTAGTGGAAATCCCCTCTGTTTTAAATATCTGTCATAACTATCCTCTTGACTAGACCTCAGGAGTCACCATACACCAAAAGGAACAGCTGGAACCAACCAGAGAGATGTCAAAGATGGAGCAGAGGGCAGTCACCAGAGAAGAGATCTGGGGCGTTATGGGAGGCAGTCACTGGGGGTGGGTTTCTAAGGCAATCCCATGACTTGAGCTGACGCCTTCTCTCTGGCAGGGTGCATTGTCATAATTGCATGCCCGCTAGCATTTCATGATGTCTAGCTGAGTGACCTTGTACAAGTCTCATCTGCTATTTAAAAGGACATGGATTTTTCAACTTGTACAATGTGAAAATTAGTCCAGATGAATTCCATGTGTCCTTTCAGCTGTAAGTTTCTCTTGAACTAGTTGACAATTTTGCTCAGGGGCGGTTCAGAAAAGTCATCTTATTTCTTTCCATATGCCAAGGGAAGACAGGATAAAGAAAGCAGAATGGCCCCATGGTGTGTACTGCCTCCTGGATAGGTGACTGAAAGGTTTTGTTCAGTCCCTGCTGGGTTCAGATAAAACAATGTAGCCAGGCGAGGCAGCATTAAAATCCCTGCCACATAGCAAGGAGCTTGCCACAAGGCAGCATGTGAATATAATTGTGCTTGAAAGGTGGTCGTTCCAAAAGTGTGGCAACAACAACAAAACAGTGACAACCAGAGAAAGCTAATTAAGTTGCTGGGATGGTACAAAAGTAGGTGCTGGACCAGATTCCTGGACGTAGTGTAATCAAAGTGACTGTGTATTTGTCTGCCTGTATGTAAAATATAATGCCTTTCTTGAATAAGTTTTCCAAGAAGGGATAGTCATTTGCTTACCACTTTTCAAAGAACCAGCCTGCCTTTTAAATCTGTTGTTTTAAGTGGTGGCCAGGTTTCACTGATCTTAATGTAATTAACATGGGCAGACACTCTGCATTTGTTCCTGAGAATTGCTGGGGACCTGCCTGCACCTTAGACTGCTATGGGCTTCTGGCAAAACCTGTTTTGTATTGGCTTGTAAGGTGGCCCAATATCAAAGCCTTCCCCCCTCCACAGGTAAAGAAGATGATATTAGAAACTGAAGAGATCTGGGGCCCTGAATAACATCATTTGCAATTAGCTTGAAGGTATCTCAGCTGCCTGGCTTTGTCAGTTAATATGAGAAAGTTAGCATCTGCTGGGTAGTGAACACCTGTGACAATGAGCCTATCCTGGGTATCAGTCACTGAGAGACAAATCCTTTCAGCTGTGGGTCAGATATTGCTGGTGTTTTACTTCCATGGGCGGGACTATTCTCTGGTCTTGATGCAAGTCTCATCTGCTATTTAAAAGGACATGGATTTTTCAACTTGTACAATGTGAAAATTAGTCCAGATGAATTCCATGTGTCCTTTCAGCTGTAAGTTTCTCTTGATTTCAGGGGCGGTTCAGAAAAGTCATCTTATTTCTTTCCATATGCCAAGGGAAGACAGGATAAAGAAAGCAGAATGGCCCCATGGTGTGTACTGCCTCCTGGATAGGTGACTGAAAGGTTTTGTTCAGTCCCTGCTGGGTTCAGATAAAACAATGTAGCCAGGCGAGGCAGCATTAAAATCCCTGCCACATAGCAAGGAGCTTGCCACAAGGCAGCATGTGAATATAATTGTGCTTGAAAGGTGGTCGTTCCAAAAGTGTGGCAACAACAACAAAACAGTGACAACCAGAGAAAGCTAATTAAGTTGCTGGGATGGTACAAAAGTAGGTGCTGGACCAGATTCCTGGACGTAGTGTAATCAAAGTGACTGTGTATTTGTCTGCCTGTATGTAAAATATAATGCCTTTCTTGAATAAGTTTTCCAAGAAGGGATAGTCATTTGCTTACCACTTTTCAAAGAACCAGCCTGCCTTTTAAATCTGTTGTTTTAAGTGGTGGCCAGGTTTCACTGATCTTAATGTAATTAACATGGGCAGACACTCTGCATTTGTTCCTGAGAATTGCTGGGGACCTGCCTGCACCTTAGACTGCTATGGGCTTCTGGCAAAACCTGTTTTGTATTGGCTTGTAAGGTGGCCCAATATCAAAGCCTTCCCCCCTCCACAGGTAAAGAAGATGATATTAGAAACTGAAGAGATCTGGGGCCCTGAATAACATCATTTGCAATTAGCTTGAAGGTATCTCAGCTGCCTGGCTTTGTCAGTTAATATGAGAAAGTTAGCATCTGCTGGGTAGTGAACACCTGTGACAATGAGCCTATCCTGGGTATCAGTCACTGAGAGACAAATCCTTTCAGCTGTGGGTCAGATATTGCTGGTGTTTTACTTCCATGGGCGGGACTATTCTCTGGTCTTGATGCAAGCATTCAGAGGCTCTGAAACTGTTCTTTCGAGCGAGACTGACGCAGCTGCCGTCCATTTCTAGTTTGCATTGCCGGCTGAGCCAACCCATGCTTAAAGCCTGGTGGTCAGCTGATCGGATGCGATTCCCCCAATGGCTGCAGGCTTGAGCAGAGGGAAGAGCAAAGGGGTTGACGAAGGAGTCTGAGTCACTTGCCCACGCAGCTTGCTTCTGCCCTCTGCTCCGGCTGATTTTTGACTCTTTTCCGTCTTGTGGTGAGTTGCTGCTGGACCCTCTCGACATTATTATCCCTCCATGGGTCTGAGCAGCCCAAGCTCATGTTGAGCAGTTCTGGCTGCATGGCGGCCTGGGGCAAACACTTTCCCTCCCCTAGAACTCAGGAGCCAGTGAGGAGTTGTCTTTCAGAAGGTATCTGGTTCTTCTCTGTACGGGTCCTGGCCTTACTGCCCACTGCCAGGGCTTGTGTTTTCCTCGTCCACTGCAGTGTCTGTACACTCCACTCGACATCCCTTCTCACCACGGATGCCCTACCACCACAGGTTCTGCTGGGTCTGAACACTCAGGAGGCAGGGTGGCTGTACCACCAGTTTGGACCTGCGGAAGAACCCTTTCCTTCCTGGAGTACCACCCAAGCCTGCAAGGATGTGTGTTCCCCCGTATAAAGGCTGAAGCAGCGTCCCCAAGTATGGCGTATGCAGCCGTCAGAGCCCGAAGGCCTTGCGCTCCCTATTTCAGGGTAGACGGTAAGCTGCAATCATTCTTTTACTTTGGAGAGGATTTATGGGCATGCTGGCACTACTGGATGCCAAAATCTTTCATGATGGAGTCCCTAGAATCTTTGTAAGTCTTGTCTACCACATTCTGAAGTGCGTGGGTCTTATTAAGGCCTCCAATATGCTAGATTTCTCATTTATCTAGCCTAGTAGCATCATGTTATATGTGTAATGAGTAAATGTGATTCTCTATGGGATATCTAGATATTTTGGAATATATTATGATTAGAAAGAGAGCTAATATAGCTCCTGAGCAAATTGTAAATGTACAGTGCTGTCTTTCATATGAATGCAAACTGTTTCTCATCCTTTTTATGATTAGAACAGAAGACCATATGTGTATGTGAATAAGTAGCAGCTGCCGTCCATTTCTAGTTTGCATTGCCGGCTGAGCCAACCCATGCTTAAAGCCTGGTGGTCAGCTGATCGGATGCGATTCCCCCAATGGCTGCAGGCTTGAGCAGAGGGAAGAGCAAAGGGGTTGACGAAGGAGTCTGAGTCACTTGCCCACGCAGCTTGCTTCTGCCCTCTGCTCCGGCTGATTTTTGACTCTTTTCCGTCTTGTGGTGAGTTGCTGCTGGACCCTCTCGACATTATTATCCCTCCATGGGTCTGAGCGGCCCAAGCTCATGTTGAGCAGTTCTGGCTGCATGGCGGCCTGGGGCAAACACTTTCCCTCCCCTAGAACTCAGGAGCCAGTGAGGAGTTGTCTTTCAGAAGGTATCTGGTTCTTCTCTGTACGGGTCCTGGCCTTACTGCCCACTGCCAGGGCTTGTGTTTTCCTCGTCCACTGCAGTGTCTGTACACTCCACTCGACATCCCTTCTCACCACGGATGCCCTACCACCACAGGTTCTGCTGGGTCTGAACACTCAGGAGGCAGGGTGGCTGTACCACCAGTTTGGACCTGGAAGAACCCTTTCCTTCCTGGAGTACCACCCAAGCCTGCAAGGATGTGTGTTCCCCCGTATAAAGGCTGAAGCAGCGTCCCCAAGTATGGCGTATGCAGCCGTCAGAGCCCGAAGGCCTTGCGCTCCCTATTTCAGGGTAGACGGTAAGCTGCAATCATTCTTTTACTTTGGAGAGGATTTATGGGCATGCTGGCACTACTGGATGCCAAAATCTTTCATGATGGAGTCCCTAGAATCTTTGTAAGTCTTGTCTACCACATTCTGAAGTGCGTGGGTCTTATTAAGGCCTCCAATATGCTAGATTTCTCATTTATCTAGCCTAGTAGCATCATGTTATATGTGTAATGAGTAAATGTGATTCTCTATGGGATATCTAGATATTTTGGAATATATTATGATTAGAAAGAGAGCTAATATAGCTCCTGAGCAAATTGTAAATGTACAGTGCTGTCTTTCATATGAATGCAAACTGTTTCTCATCCTTTTTTATGATTAGAACAGAAGACCATATGTGTATGTGAATAAGTAGTCACATATCATGTACCTGAGGTTGTTTTAATCTGCTCTAGAAGAGTACTGTTTAGTGGCTGCAATTAGGCTGTTACTTGATTGAGTTTTTAAAGGTCCACTCTAGGACCCCTCTGCTTTTTCTTTTTGTCAAAACCACTTTTTATTAAAGTATAGTTGATTTACAGTTCATATTACTTTCAGATGTACAGCATAGTGATTTGGTTATACTTACATATTTTCAGATTCTTTTCCACTGTAAGTTATTACAAGATGTTGAATGTAGTTCCCTCTGCCATACAGTAGGTCTTTGCTATTTATTTTATATATGGTAGTGTGTCTGTTCATCTCAAGCTCCTAATTTATCCCTTCCCTGGCCCTGGTGGTAGCCATGGCTTTGTTTTCTATGTCTGTGAGTCTGTTTCTATTTTGTGATTGAGTTCATTTGTGTCGTAGTTTTAGAGTGATATTACATCATATTTATCTTTCTCTTTTTGACTTTGTTTATATGATAATCTTTAAATCCATCCATTTTATTGCAAATAGCATTGTTTCATTTTTTACGGTTTAGTATTATTCCTCTCTCTCTCTCTCTATATATATACATACACACCATGCCTTTTTTATCTGTTCATTTGTTGATGGACATCTAGGTTGTTTCCATGTCTTGGTTGGAAATAGTGCTGCTGTGAACACTGAGGTGTGTGTCTCTTTTTGAGTTAGAGTTTGTTTTATATAGCTAATGACGGGTCATATGGCACTACTGGATGCCAAAATCTTTCATGATGGAGTCCCTAGAATCTTTGTAAGTCTTGTCTACCACATTCTGAAGTGCGTGGGTCTTATTAAGGCCTCCAATATGCTAGATTTCTCATTTATCTAGCCTAGTAGCATCATGTTATATGTGTAATGAGTAAATGTGATTCTCTATGGGATATCTAGATATTTTGGAATATATTATGATTAGAAAGAGAGCTAATATAGCTCCTGAGCAAATTGTAAATGTACAGTGCTGTCTTTCATATGAATGCAAACTGTTTCTCATCCTTTTTTATGATTAGAACAGAAGACCATATGTGTATGTGAATAAGTAGTCACATATCATGTACCTGAGGTTGTTTTAATCTGCTCTAGAAGAGTACTGTTTAGTGGCTGCAATTAGGCTGTTACTTGATTGAGTTTTTAAAGGTCCACTCTAGGACCCCTCTGCTTTTTCTTTTTGTCAAAACCACTTTTTATTAAAGTATAGTTGATTTACAGTTCATATTACTTTCAGATGTACAGCATAGTGATTTGGTTATACTTACATATTTTCAGATTCTTTTCCACTGTAAGTTATTACAAGATGTTGAATGTAGTTCCCTCTGCCATACAGTAGGTCTTTGCTATTTATTTTATATATGGTAGTGTGTCTGTTCATCTCAAGCTCCTAATTTATCCCTTCCCTGGCCCTGGTGGTAGCCATGGCTTTGTTTTCTATGTCTGTGAGTCTGTTTCTATTTTGTGATTGAGTTCATTTGTGTCGTAGTTTTAGAGTGATATTACATCATATTTATCTTTCTCTTTTTGACTTTGTTTATATGATAATCTTTAAATCCATCCATTTTATTGCAAATAGCATTGTTTCATTTTTTACGGTTTAGTATTATTCCTCTCTCTCTCTCTCTCTATATATACATACACACCATGCCTTTTTTATCTGTTCATTTGTTGATGGACATCTAGGTTGTTTCCATGTCTTGGTTGGAAATAGTGCTGCTGTGAACACTGAGGTGTGTGTCTCTTTTTGAGTTAGAGTTTGTTTTTTTCTGGATATATGCCTAGGAGTGGGATTGACGGGTCATATGGCAACTCTATTTTTAGCATTTTAAGGACCCTCTATACTGTTTTCCATAGTGGCTGTACCAGTTTATGTTCTTACCAACAGTGTAGGAGGGTTCCCTTTAGAACCCATCTGGTTTTTTCCCCCATGGGCCAGGCTAGAAAATCAAATGAAGATCTAATGGGGACTACCACCCCTGTATCCTTTAGATCCTTAAAGGTGGCACTGATTCCTACCATCCTCCACGCCTGAGATACAATTGGTGGTTGGTATTTTCAATTTGACCTTCTGTACCATGAGATCCCTTATTTCACAGTCTGAGGACTCAAGGTGCACATTAGTCCCACTGACTAAGCACGCTGATCCCAACTATAAATTCACGCACGAGGTAAACACTTGGTGGGTTTATAGACCCAGTGAACTCCACTGAGCACACCAAAACCCTGTCCCTCAGGGAGGAGGGCCAGAGTGACACTTCAGGTAACTGGACACCAATGTCAATGCAGACAGTCTAATAGTTCCTTCTCTCCAAACTGGACAGAGGATGTAGCCTGAAAACAGTTGTCTACCAGGAAATTCTTCACACAAAACAAAACAAAAACACCTACATTGTAACAAATCAGGAATATATAGCACATGTCCAAAGAATGGCTCCAACAGTGATGGTGCCAGATGGAGAACACTGGAGATGAAGACTTTTTTCCAAAGATCCCTATCAAGACAGCATATTTCTGGAGAAAATTCTTTAGGGATTCTCATGTAAACATAAATCTGCCAATAATCACTAGGAGCACATCATCATTTCTATTTCAGAAATGATATCCAGAAAGTATCTCAGGTATTTCCATCAAAACAAAACAAAAGACTTACTTGGAGTTTAATAATTTTGAATTAACAAATACACATCCAGTGGAAAGAAGGCATCAGCTTAAGTCTACTTTCATCCTTAAGTATGGCCTTGACAGTTTTAATAACTCTTTTTGTCTAAGTTATAGAGCTTTGTTCTGACTCTTTGGCTGTCAGTTAAATTGATTCCTGAAAAGAGAATATAAGCCAATGCTCAGTGTTCTAATTGCTTTCAAGTAAAGCAGATTAGCACTATTATGCATCCCGTTGCTTTCTGTTCTATAATTATAAATGTTGGTATGCTTCTTCAAGAGTGTATTCACCACATATGGTGCTTTCTAAAAGACTTAAATAGTGGCTCTTTTTTGGAAATGGCATAATAGCATTTTCTAACCTTCATATTGATAACCATCTTTGGTTGATATATATATTAGCAGTGTTTAGATACCTATGTGTATACAAAACATATTTTAAGGTCCATATGCAAAATAAAAGGCCCGCCTCTATTTCCAAAATATACTGACTCCAAAATTCACAGGGCTCCCAGCTCTGGCTTCAGCTGATAAGGGGCCCAATCAGGAGCTAGTTCTGTTGCCTTCAGCTGCTGAGTCTTTCCACGGTGATGACGGCTCTTGATTTTGAAGGGACATTAAAGGTCATGTAGCAACACGATGAACATGGCATCAGGTTTATCAGATTTACCTGGGGAACTTAAAAACACAGACCTTTCGGTGTTTATCTGGGCCTCAAAAATCAGAATGTTTGGAAGAAGAACTTGAAAAAACATCAGGCAGATCTGGGAATCACTGCTGTGGTCCAGCCACCTTTATGATTTTATTGTCTTCACAGAGTTAGTAGTAAGTAGATTTCCTTCAGATTTGTTCTCTTTAACTTGCAATTGTTGGGCAGTTTGTTAATGTCCCTGCGTGGGTGGACCAGACCCACTAGTTTTGATCTGATGGGACATCACACATGTTCATTCTACCTCAGAGCCTCCTCTGCACCATAGTGTAATGTTTTGGCTTAGATGAATGAACAAACTTAGATTTCAGATTTTTTTTTTTTTAATTTAGACAAGAAGGGAAAAACAAATGTCATTCAGAAGAGAACAGTTTTTTCTTGTACCTTACCATTGGTTAGATCAGAACAAAACCTGTTGTGGTCCAAGTGTCCATCAGCACAATAATGCCTTACCCATATAGTAGAATGCTATTCAGTAATGAATGGAAACCAAGTACTGAACCATCTGCAGCACAGATGATTCTCAAACATATTTTGCTGCATGACAGAAGTCCGACACAAAAGATTCATATTGGATGATTTCACCTCGTGTGAAATTTCCAGAAAAAAGCAAATCTGTAGAGACAGACAGAAGATCAGTGGCTGCCTAGGACTGGAGATGGGCACTGGGATTCACCTTAGAGAGGCATGAAGAAGTCCTAGGGGTGATGGAAATATTCTAAAACTTGATGTTGGTGATGGTTGCATAAATCTATTAATGTATTTAAAATTGAATTGTTTACAAAAAAGAAAAAAGACTATTGTAGTCACTTCAGAGCATACATTGGGTTCCTCATTCATATGTGGGAATTATAAAGTTCTTCATTGCCATCTGCTGGCATCAGTGTTGCACTAAACCCAAACAGGCATAATTTACCAAAGCTTCTCCGTTAAAGCAGCTTTTGTGGCTAATGACGCTGCAGCTGATTTCAGATGTGCAGCAGTGAGGAGCAGCTTGGAGCAAACAGCTGCAAGTCGTAGCTGGAAGCAGGATCTTAAGTTTCCAGACCAGGAGTCCTAACCACTGCACCACAGGAGTCAGCAGTTAGGGCTAAGGTCTCTAGTTTTGCCTGCTCTAAAAGAATTCAGGTGAGGAGGCAGAAGGTCTATGGGGTTGGGCCAGCCACCTTTATGATTTTATTGTCTTCACAGAGTTAGTAGTAAGTAGATTTCCTTCAGATTTGTTCTCTTTAACTTGCAATTGTTGGGCAGTTTGTTAATGTCCCTGCGTGGGTGGACCAGACCCACTAGTTTTGATCTGATGGGACATCACACATGTTCATTCTACCTCAGAGCCTCCTCTGCACCATAGTGTAATGTTTTGGCTTAGATGAATGAACAAACTTAGATTTCAGATTTTTTTTTTTTTAATTTAGACAAGAAGGGAAAAACAAATGTCATTCAGAAGAGAACAGTTTTTTCTTGTACCTTACCATTGGTTAGATCAGAACAAAACCTGTTGTGGTCCAAGTGTCCATCAGCACAATAATGCCTTACCCATATAGTAGAATGCTATTCAGTAATGAATGGAAACCAAGTACTGAACCATCTGCAGCACAGATGATTCTCAAACATATTTTGCTGCATGACAGAAGTCCGACACAAAAGATTCATATTGGATGATTTCACCTCGTGTGAAATTTCCAGAAAAAAGCAAATCTGTAGAGACAGACAGAAGATCAGTGGCTGCCTAGGACTGGAGATGGGCACTGGGATTCACCTTAGAGAGGCATGAAGAAGTCCTAGGGGTGATGGAAATATTCTAAAACTTGATTTTGGTGATGGTTGCATAAATCTATTAATGTATTTAAAATTGAATTGTTTACAAAAAAAAGAAAAAAGACTATTGTAGTCACTTCAGAGCATACATTGGGTTCCTCATTCATATGTGGGAATTATAAAGTTCTTCATTGCCATCTGCTGGCATCAGTGTTGCACTAAACCCAAACAGGCATAATTTACCAAAGCTTCTCCGTTAAAGCAGCTTTTGTGGCTAATGACGCTGCAGCTGATTTCAGATGTGCAGCAGTGAGGAGCAGCTTGGAGCAAACAGCTGCAAGTCGTAGCTGGAAGCAGGATCTTAAGTTTCCAGACCAGGAGTCCTAACCACTGCACCACAGGAGTCAGCAGTTAGGGCTAAGGTCTCTAGTTTTGCCTGCCTACTCAAGAACGAATTCAGGTGAGGAGGCAGAAGGTAAAGAGTAAAGTAAAAGTTTATTGAAAAGAAAAGTATATGCAGAAAGGCGCATGGGTGGGATCAAAGCGTCAGCCTCTGGGAAGTTTAAATCCTTTATAGGGGGGCAGTTCTCTTGGCCTTTGTCTTCCCTCAGGCCAATCTCTTTGCTTTGTCCCCTCTAGTTAATTTGTCTCAGGACCCTCCCTTGGGGTGCGCATGCACACCTTAGCCAAGATGGACCTCAAAGTGAAGGTTTCTGGGAAGAGGAGGATTCATTATGGCCTGGAATTATCCTCTGACTTTTGACTCCAAGGAGCCTTTCTGCCCAGGCGTAGGGTCTCCCTTATCTTTTACTCAGACAGTGTTTTTTCCTTTTCTTTGTCCTGTCCATGATTATTCCCTTGAGATGTTAACAAGAGACAGAGACTGGCTGTTTACACTGTTTTTGTTGTTGCTTCCAATGCAAATGCAAATGGAGGAGCTGGTTGTAAATTCCTCAACTGGAGCCCACCTATCTTTTATCTCAGGAAATGCAAAGAGAAGGCAGGAGGATTATAGATCTCCTACCTCAGGACCTGGATTCACTTTAGACTACATACTAAAAGCCAGATGCCTGCACAAGGCAGTATGGGTACAGGGTGGCAGGAGGAAGAGGAGGCCTGGATTCCAGCTGGGTCTGGCCTTCTCTGGACTTGTGGTTCCCACTTGGCTGTGTGACCTTTCTGACCTTCACTTGTGAGTGTAAAATGGAAGCTTCCATAGTGAATGATTCTGATCCTTAAAGAGAAATGCTCCTTTCGCAATTGTCTGGTGCAAAGCAGAGCTGGGAGGATCAAGAGCATGTGTGTGTGTGTGTGTTTGCACTTGCACACCTATAAGAGTCCTTGTGTCGGGGTGGAGATCTGAGGAGACCTGAGATACTTGAAGACTAATACATCCCATCTTCATGACAAAGTGTTTGGAACCATCTACTTCTTTTTACCCTCAACATGGTGTACAGTCCCTCATGTTGCCAAAATCTTGGCTATCTGTGCACCAATGCCAAACAGTGATGTGGAAACAGAGTTATGGAGGAGAAGGAAAGAGTGGCTTGATTTGTTTGCCAGGCTGAGGGGGAAAACAGGAGGTTAGTGCCTCAAAAATCGTGCCCCCTACCCTCCCTGGGGAATGGGGAGAGGTTATATAGTCAGGCAAGGGTATGTGATCCCTTTGGAACTCAGGGAAGGTCATGGAGATTGGGGTCTTTTCTACAAGAAATGCGGGACAAAAAGGCTTCAGTGCCTGGGAGCCCCAGAAGGCCCTGCTCAGCATCACTAACTGACTTTACTGAGAGCTGCCTTTATATGTTGGGGCTTCCCTGGTGGCTCAGATGGTAAAGACTCTGCCTGCAATGCAGGATACCTGGGTTTGATCCCTGGGTTGGGAAGATCCTCTGGAGAAAGAAATGGCAACCCACTCCAGTACTCCTGCCTGGAGAATCCCATGGACAGAAGAGCGTGGCAGGCCACTGTCCATGGGGTCACCAAGAGTCGGACATGACTTAGCAACTGAGCATGCATGCCTTTATATGTAAAGAAAGCATCAAGCTACTTAACTCTCCTGCCTAACATCGTTTTGGGGGACCTTGAGGAGATTGTCTTCCTTTTCTACATTCTCTGCTGCCAACCTGCCTGATATCTGAATTCCTGTCGTGATAGCATCACCTTTACCTTACGATTTTGTCTCCAAATAAAAAGCAAATACCCCGCCCCCCTCAAAAACAATGAACCAAAAGATAAAAAGCAAATATCCCTTGGGAAGATGATTTACTTACTTTAAAGTAAGTAAATCATTAGCAATGTCACATTTGCATGGATCTTTACAGTTTATAAGTTGCTTTCACACATAGTAATGTTTAACTTTCATAGTAGCATAAATGACAGCAAATCCAAGATGTCAGCAGCAAAGGGGCTGAAGAAGCATGTGTGCTAGACAACATTGTCTAAATGTATGCAGATGGCCTTACCTAAAATCATTTACATAGATAAAATTATGTATGTAATTTGATACATAGAATCATTTAAGATCTCATAAGATCTTTCCATTTCTATAGAGTAGTTATTATTTCCATTCTACAGTAAGGAAGCGAGGAACTGAAATTAATTGACCCTTGGATAGTCATCAGAGGAATAAAGTCCCAGTCTTTGTGGAGGACAGAGAGTTGGGGTGGGTATAGACACAGATGCCTGTTGGAGGCAGGGGACCTTGGAGGAGGGAGAGATGTCAGTAAGAGAACAGAAGGGTCCTGCTGGCTTGTTTCCTGCATGGTCTGATCTTTCCAGGTTTCTATTGTTGTTTATGTAATGTTGTAACGTGGGCTTCCCAGGTGGTCCAGTGGTAAAAGTCTGCCTGCCAAGCAGGGAACACCAGTTTGATCCCTGGGTTGGGAAGATCCTCTGGAGAAAGAAATGGCAACCCACTCCAGTACTCCTGCCTGGAGAATCCCATGGACAGAAGAGCGTGGCAGGCCACTGTCCATGGGGTCACCAAGAGTCGGACATGACTTAGCAACTGAGCATGCATGCCTTTATATGTAAAGAAAGCATCAAGCTACTTAACTCTCCTGCCTAACATCGTTTTGGGGGACCTTGAGGAGATTGTCTTCCTTTTCTACATTCTCTGCTGCCAACCTGCCTGATATCTGAATTCCTGTCGTGATAGCATCACCTTTACCTTACGATTTTGTCTCCAAATAAAAAGCAAATACCCCGCCCCCCTCAAAAACAATGAACCAAAAGATAAAAAGCAAATATCCCTTGGGAAGATGATTTACTTACTTTAAAGTAAGTAAATCATTAGCAATGTCACATTTGCATGGATCTTTACAGTTTATAAGTTGCTTTCACACATAGTAATGTTTAACTTTCATAGTAGCATAAATGACAGCAAATCCAAGATGTCAGCAGCAAAGGGGCTGAAGAAGCATGTGTGCTAGACAACATTGTCTAAATGTATGCAGATGGCCTTACCTAAAATCATTTACATAGATAAAATTATGTATGTAATTTGATACATAGAATCATTTAAGATCTCATAAGATCTTTCCATTTCTATAGAGTAGTTATTATTTCCATTCTACAGTAAGGAAGCGAGGAACTGAAATTAATTGACCCTTGGATAGTCATCAGAGGAATAAAGTCCCAGTCTTTGTGGAGGACAGAGAGTTGGGGTGGGTATAGACACAGATGCCTGTTGGAGGCAGGGGACCTTGGAGGAGGGAGAGATGTCAGTAAGAGAACAGAAGGGTCCTGCTGGCTTGTTTCCTGCATGGTCTGATCTTTCCAGGTTTCTATTGTTGTTTATGTAATGTTGTAACGTGGGCTTCCCAGGTGGTCCAGTGGTAAAAAAGTCTGCCTGCCAAGCAGGGAACACCAGTTTGATTCCTGGATCAAGAAGATCCCTTGGAGAAGGGAACGGCGACTCACTCCCTTCTGGAGAGAATCTCCCTGTCTGGAGAATCTATGGAAAGAGGAGCCTGGTGGGATACAGTCCAAGGGGTAGAAAAAGAATTGGACATGACTTAGTGACTAAACAACATCTGTGGGGCTGTGTCCTTGAAGGACTGTGGCCCCAAGTCTACTCCACCCTCTCTCATGCTTATAGCAGATTATTAAGGATATTGAAGAAAAAAACGTGCATCCTACTCCCTATTTTAAGAAGGATGGATCTTTTCCTGCCTTCTCAACATGTTACATGAAATGCAATGATTCAAACCAAGTGAACCTGGCTCATAGCTGACTTTGCTGGAAGTGTTGCCTCCTCCCTGGACTAGGTGACACTGGTCATCATGAAAAAAACTCTTTTCTCTGCTTCCTAGCTGTCGCTTGGCCAAAAGAAGGACCATGCTTACCTGGTGCCCTAAGCATGTACCTGTTTTGGTGTAGATGTGTTTTGCCAACATTACACCCTTGCCCCTGGATCCGTCCAAAGCTACATGTTGAAAGTGGAACCTGGAGCAGATTTTTGCTGCCCCTGGTTTGAGCTCTTTGCCTGTCTCCTTGGGACATTTTCTATCTTCTGTCCTTTGTGCCCTTTATTCCCCTCCTGTGGGCACCTCCATCTTGACATCTGATCAACCCCAGCTACGACCTAATTCTGATGTGTCACACACACACACACAGACACACGCACAGAAGGCATCAGTTGGAAGAGGAGAGACGGATGCGAATGAGCAGAGGAAAGATTTTGAGCTGAGTTACTGTTTAAGACCTAGGGCCACCTTCTCCCTAAAGGCATCTGTGATGATGGCACGTAGCACATCCCTCCCCACCCGCCCCCGCCTCCTCACAGCCCCCTTACAGAAGCCCTTTTACATCTGCTTCACTTTACAGTTACTAAAATTCAGTAAGAGAACAGAAGGGTCCTGCTGGCTTGTTTCCTGCATGGTCTGATCTTTCCAGGTTTCTATTGTTGTTTATGTAATGTTGTAACGTGGGCTTCCCAGGTGGTCCAGTGGTAAAAAAGTCTGCCTGCCAAGCAGGGAACACCAGTTTGATTCCTGGATCAAGAAGATCCCTTGGAGAAGGGAACGGCGACTCACTCCCTTCTGGAGAGAATCTCCCTGTCTGGAGAATCTATGGAAAGAGGAGCCTGGTGGGATACAGTCCAAGGGGTAGAAAAAGAATTGGACATGACTTAGTGACTAAACAACATCTGTGGGGCTGTGTCCTTGAAGGACTGTGGCCCCAAGTCTACTCCACCCTCTCTCATGCTTATAGCAGATTATTAAGGATATTGAAGAAAAAAACGTGCATCCTACTCCCTATTTTAAGAAGGATGGATCTTTTCCTGCCTTCTCAACATGTTACATGAAATGCAATGATTCAAACCAAGTGAACCTGGCTCATAGCTGACTTTGCTGGAAGTGTTGCCTCCTCCCTGGACTAGGTGACACTGGTCATCATGAAAAAAACTCTTTTCTCTGCTTCCTAGCTGTCGCTTGGCCAAAAGAAGGACCATGCTTACCTGGTGCCCTAAGCATGTACCTGTTTTGGTGTAGATGTGTTTTGCCAACATTACACCCTTGCCCCTGGATCCGTCCAAAGCTACATGTTGAAAGTGGAACCTGGAGCAGATTTTTGCTGCCCCTGGTTTGAGCTCTTTGCCTGTCTCCTTGGGACATTTTCTATCTTCTGTCCTTTGTGCCCTTTATTCCCCTCCTGTGGGCACCTCCATCTTGACATCTGATCAACCCCAGCTACGACCTAATTCTGATGTGTCACACACACACACACAGACACACGCACAGAAGGCATCAGTTGGAAGAGGAGAGACGGATGCGAATGAGCAGAGGAAAGATTTTGAGCTGAGTTACTGTTTAAGACCTAGGGCCACCTTCTCCCTAAAGGCATCTGTGATGATGGCACGTAGCACATCCCTCCCCCACCCCGCCCCCCCGCCTCCTCACAGCCCCCCTGAATTTACACCTTTCACAGAAGCCTCTTGTCACATCTGCTTCACTTTACAGTTACTTACAGACAGATGCGAGTGTATTTTCATCAACTAGCCTGGGGGAAATTTCCATTTTCAGACAAAGGTTAATTCATCTTTACATTCTATACTTCATAGTCACTTAATGTCTAATAGGATCATAGTAAATACTTGTCAAACCAACAAAAGTAGGAGATGTGAGATGACTTTCAGCCTGAGGCTTGTATCTCACTAAGAGCCCTCCTCCCAGTCTAAAGGAAAATAAGAGACCCTGTGTGGACTTTCTGCTGGGACCTGCCTGGGGGAGAGGGGAGCTATCCTGTAGATATGCCAACAGCATCTCCATCGGGATTGCTTCAACCTCAGGAAGCAATGGATGGTGAATCTAGAAAGTGAGTGAGGTATAAGTACGGATGAGTTAATACAGTAGATGTTCATTTATTCATTTGAAGCATCAAATTAGAAGTTTCACAATAAATTGACATCCCAAGGATAAATTGAAATTCTGTAAATGACAGACACTGATAAAATCGCTGAGTAAATATGTACCAACATTGACAGTCATGTTCTGTATCTGTCCCTGGCTTCACTGTGTAGCATTTAACCCTCCAGCACCTTGTACTAGGTCACTTATCTAGTTCTTTCTGTCAGTTCGGTGGGTATTGTCCCTGTGGCATGTGCACCAGTAACAGAAGTGGGGTGCACTGAAATGAGAAAGGAGGGGCACCATCCAGCTAACACTGATGTCTTTAACCTTGTGACACCATTCTCTCTTCTGAGTCTCTGCAATTTAAATTGAATTGACACTAAGGGCTAGATCTGTTAAAACAGGAAATATTGGACGTATTTGGCCTGGGAAAAATAAAAACAACTCATTTAGGAATGCACTTGGAATATTCTACAATTAAAAACTGCTGGAGGGCTTCCCCTGGTGGTCCAGTGGGTAAGGACACCGCCTTGCAGTGCAAGGGGTGCCGGTTCCATCCCTGGCCTGGGAAGATCCCACGTGCCGCGGAGCGGCTGGACTGATGTGTCCAATCACCGAGCCGGAGCTCTGGGGTGCATGCACCCAGAGCTGGCGCTCTGCAACGACAGACGCCACCGCGATGGGAGGCCCACAGGAGCCAAAGAACAAAAGACGGATGAAAACAGAGAAATGAAAGACCAATAGAAGTGGCCCGCCCGCTCCCCTCCCTCCCCAACCCGACCCCCCCCCAAAATAAATAAATAAATAAATCTTAAAAAAAAAAAAAAAAAGAGCAAACCCCCATCTGAAGATCCTTCACATAATCCCCTTTAAAAAACAACAACAACAACAACAAAAAACAAACAAAAAAAACTGCTGGAAAGAATGCTAACCTCTCCTGTATGGGCCCTCTGTTATCAAAAGTAATTTCAAGAGTGAACTGAAAGTTTGCAGTTTGCTCGCTAGAGGGAGTTAATACAGTAGATGTTCATTTATTCATTTGAAGCATCAAATTAGAAGTTTCACAATAAATTGACATCCCAAGGATAAATTGAAATTCTGTAAATGACAGACACTGATAAAATCGCTGAGTAAATATGTACCAACATTGACAGTCATGTTCTGTATCTGTCCCTGGCTTCACTGTGTAGCATTTAACCCTCCAGCACCTTGTACTAGGTCACTTATCTAGTTCTTTCTGTCAGTTCGGTGGGTATTGTCCCTGTGGCATGTGCACCAGTAACAGAAGTGGGGTGCACTGAAATGAGAAAGGAGGGGCACCATCCAGCTAACACTGATGTCTTTAACCTTGTGACACCATTCTCTCTTCTGAGTCTCTGCAATTTAAATTGAATTGACACTAAGGGCTAGATCTGTTAAAACAGGAAATATTGGACGTATTTGGCCTGGGAAAAATAAAAACAACTCATTTAGGAATGCACTTGGAATATTCTACAATTAAAAACTGCTGGAGGGCTTCCCCTGGTGGTCCAGTGGGTAAGGACACCGCCTTGCAGTGCAAGGGGTGCCGGTTCCATCCCTGGCCTGGGAAGATCCCACGTGCCGCGGAGCGGCTGGACTGATGTGTCCAATCACCGAGCCGGAGCTCTGGGGTGCATGCACCCAGAGCTGGCGCTCTGCAACGACAGACGCCACCGCGATGGGAGGCCCACAGGAGCCAAAGAACAAAAGACGGATGAAAACAGAGAAATGAAAGACCAATAGAAGTGGCCCGCCCGCTCCCCTCCCTCCCCAACCCGACCCCCGCCCAAAATAAATAAATAAATAAATCTTAAAAAAAAAAAAAAAAAAAAAGAGCAAACCCCCATCTGAAGATCCTTCACATAATCCCCTTTAAAAAACAACAACAACAACAAAAAAAAACAAACAAAAAAAACTGCTGGAAAGAATGCTAACCTCTCCTGTATGGGCCCTCTGTTATCAAAAGTAATTTCAAGAGTGAACTGAAAGTTTGCAGTTTGCTCGCTAGAGGGAGTTAGATACTAAAGAGCTGTCTTCTCAAGACCAATTGAGCTGAATCTCGTGTAGGAAATCTGACCAAGATTTCAGGATGGTAGATGCCAGATTCCCTGTGGCAGAAGATTTAAAAAAATCTTTGCCAGTGTAGTGAATAAATCACAGTATGTTTTAAATTGTTTTTCTAACTCAAACATAAATGCTTCCTGTAGAAAAATTTAAAAAATAATAGAAATACTTCAAAATACAAAGAACATTTTAATGTATCTATAAGGTTCACCTCTAGAACCAAACACAATTAATAACAGGCTTATCCATATGGACTTCCTGGGAGCTTAATATTCTTTTTTACAAAATTTTATTTATATATTTTTGAGTGTTCTGGGTCTTTGTTGCTGTGTGGGCTTTTCTCTAGTTCGGTGATTGGGGGCTACTCAGTAGTTGTTCTCATTGTGTTGGCTTTTCTAGTTGCAAAGTACAGGTTCTAAGGTTTCAGAGTGTGACTCCCAGGCTCTAAAGTACAGACTCAGTAGTTGTGGCATTTGGTTTAGATGTTCCACACTATATGGGATCTTCCGGGGTCAGGGATTGAACCCGTCTTCTGCACTAGCATTGAGCCAGGAAGGAAACCCAACCAAACATTCTGGAGCCAAAAAAAAAAAAAAAAATCCCCTACAATTTCCTATGGTTTAACATAATATTTTGATATCATTATTTTTCTATATATGTAGTGATTATAGTTTGGTTTTCACTTGATATTATATAGGGACTGTGTATATATGAATATATTACTAGTGCATGCTTATTGGATTTCCTTGTAGCTCAGCTGGTAAAGAATCTGCTTGCAATCCAGGAGACCCCAGTTCGATATTTCTGTTTAGGCATTGCATCTTGTTTATATTTACGCTTTCATCTATGTATTTTGTCTGTATTAAAGATTGCTGTCAATATTTCAAGAGAGAATTTTCAAGGAAATGAATTTTCCGTGAAAATTTTATCTGAAATCACTGTCTGCCTTCTTAACTATCATTTTATTTAGTTGTTTAAAAGCAATACAAAAGCAGCAATCAGTTGGTATCAATAGAGTCATAACTTGTGTTAACTGCTGTGTGGGATGGAGAATAGAGAGCGACGGCTCTTGATTGCAAGGTGTTTGTGATTTAGTTGGGGAAATGAGACCCTCTGGAGTTGCAGAACGAATGAAAACGCAACCGGAGACTCCAGTGGAGCGTGTTCTAACACCTAGTCACAGGCTCTGCGTGCTCAGAGAAGAGAGCAGTCACGATCAGTCGAAATTTTCCAATAGGCTTCCTGGAAGAAGCAGAATTTAGAATCCAGGAATCATACGTAACTTTCTCACCAGTGTGTCTGTCCCCAGGGTCCAGGGAAAGGCCAGGAATGTAGTTGGTTTTCTAAAAAAATGTCCTTGCCTCTATATGGAAATAATGCCACAGGTCTGTGTACAAAGGACGTGCCATTGAAGCTCATGTCCCATAGGGCCAGGAGGCCATTCACTCCTGTATGGGGCTTTGCCTAGCATCTTTTATTGGAGGGTGGTTAGATTCTAGAATGCTGTCGAGGGCCACGGGTGGAGTGAAGGTCGCTGATTCTTGTTGCGATTGAACTTTTAACCTGGGCTTCATAAGCACGGATGAAACCAAAGAGCCATAGATAATATATTAAATATGCTCAGCAAAATTGAATCATGTCAGGAAATGATGAAATTATGTGAAATGATGAAAAAATCCTACAATTTCCTATGGTTTAACATAATATTTTGATATCATTATTTTTCTATATATGTAGTGATTATAGTTTGGTTTTCACTTGATATTATATAGGGACTGTGTATATATGAATATATTACTAGTGCATGCTTATTGGATTTCCTTGTAGCTCAGCTGGTAAAGAATCTGCTTGCAATCCAGGAGACCCCAGTTCGATATTTCTGTTTAGGCATTGCATCTTGTTTATATTTACGCTTTCATCTATGTATTTTGTCTGTATTAAAGATTGCTGTCAATATTTCAAGAGAGAATTTTCAAGGAAATGAATTTTCTGTGAAAATTTTATCTGAAATCACTGTCTGCCTTCTTAACTATCATTTTATTTAGTTGTTTAAAAGCAATACAAAAGCAGCAATCAGTTGGTATCAATAGAGTCATAACTTGTGTTAACTGCTGTGTGGGATGGAGAATAGAGAGCGACGGCTCTTGATTGCAAGGTGTTTGTGATTTAGTTGGGGAAATGAGACCCTCTGGAGTTGCAGAACGAATGAAAACGCAACCGGAGACTCCAGTGGAGCGTGTTCTAACACCTAGTCACAGGCTCTGCGTGCTCAGAGAAGAGAGCAGTCACGATCAGTCGAAATTTTCCAATAGGCTTCCTGGAAGAAGCAGAATTTAGAATCCAGGAATCATACGTAACTTTCTCACCAGTGTGTCTGTCCCCAGGGTCCAGGGAAAGGCCAGGAATGTAGTTGGTTTTCTAAAAAAATGTCCTTGCCTCTATATGGAAATAATGCCACAGGTCTGTGTACAAAGGACGTGCCATTGAAGCTCATGTCCCATAGGGCCAGGAGGCCATTCACTCCTGTATGGGGCTTTGCCTAGCATCTTTTATTGGAGGGTGGTTAGATTCTAGAATGCTGTCGAGGGCCACGGGTGGAGTGAAGGTCGCTGATTCTTGTTGCGATTGAACTTTTAACCTGGGCTTCATAAGCACGGATGAAACCAAAGAGCCATAGATAATATATTAAATATGCTCAGCAAAATTGAATCATGTCAGGAAATGATGAAATTATGTGAAATATGAGAATATATGTATTCTTTTTTTTCCATGTGAGACCCATAATGAAAGCAAAAGCCAAAGGTAGCAGAAAATGAGAAGTCTTTAGAGGTTGGGAAAATATGTGGTTATGGATGTTTTTCCCTCTGTATTTTCTTTAAAAGTCTTAACACAAAATCCCATTCTGAATAAAGTGGGAAAGCTAGAATGAAAATTACAATGCAGGCTTAGCCAGACATTCAAAATGCCTTACAGATTTTGAAGCCATATTCTGGTTTTAATTTTTCATGCTATGAGACTAGCGCTGGCCTTGAGCCATGCATGCTCTCAGGTTGGAAACCTATTGCCAGACAGAGCGCTGCTGGCCATGCCTGGAACCGCTGTTTCCATCAATGCATATGAGTCTCATGGACTCAGTTCTCTTGCAAGGGCCTAGAGCCTAGGTAAAGACCTAACATTAGATACATTTACAATTGTGTGACTTGGAAACCACATTACCTAGCTTTAAAAGCCATACACATAGCCACATTTATCTGAGGTACAAAATCTGGCTATAGTTTCCTGTATTGTTCACAAAATACCAAGGTGGCTTAAACATTTCAACATTAGCCACCATGTTAGGAATCACCATCTCCTGCTGGATTAAATGTTAATCGCAATGACATAGAAAACAGGAACACAAGAAAACTTCCAGAAATGTCAATAGAGCTCTTGTTTCAGAAAGAGCGCTGCTGTGAGAGTTGGGCTCTTGTGTGGCAGTGGCTCTAATTAGCTCCATGTTCTTTGATGAGTAGTTTCCCTTTCTGGCCTGACTTGCCTTATCTGTAAAATGGGTAAATTTTACTGGATGATCTAGGATCCTTTTTTTTTTTTTAAAGATTTATTTATTTATTTATTTTTGGGCGGGGGTCGGGTTGGGGAGGGAGGGGAGCGGGTGGGCCACTTCTATTGGTCTTTCATTTCTCTATTTTCATCCATCTTTGTTCTTTGGCTCCTGTGGGCCTCCCATCGCGGTGGCGTCTGTCGTTGCGGAGCGCTGGCTCTGGGCGCATGCGCTCCGGCTTGGTGATTGGACACATCAGTCCAGCCGCTCCGCGGCACATGGGATCTTCCCAGGCCAGGGATCGAACCGGCGCCCCTTGCACTGCAAGGCGGTGTCCTTACCCACTGGGCCACCAGGGGAAGCCCTAGGACCCTTTTTAACTCTGTCTGCTTGTGATAGTTTGGTGTATTTTAGGTATCTGTATATATGATTTTGAAACCTGTGCATTAGCCTTGAAGAAAGAGTAGGTTTCCAGTTGAGGAAAAATGCACAATATAGATTTCATCAACACCTTCACCCCAAAACTGTATTCCTGAAAATTGACTGGATTTCTAATATTTTATTCCTGTGACTTAAAAATAATGATTTTATATTTTTCAGGTTGATTTTAGTGAATGTAACTGAGAGCATTATGCCCCTAACTTGTCTGTTTTATAGCTTGTTAATTTGGAAAAAAAAAAATCTAAGTGGATTCGGTGGGGAGATTGGTGTGATCCATTTTTTATTTGAAATGCAGTGGAGACTGAGAAATAGGAAACACAGTTTACATTTTACTTTTTATTTGAGTTAAATGTTTGAAAACAGGACTTCCTCAGCAGCCAAAACACTATCACAGGGGAAAATAAAATGCTATTGCTAAGCCAAGGTCGCTGTGCATTTGTATTACCTACTATGAGTGTCATTTTTGTTTTGGCTTTTGTTTTGGTTTTGAGTTAAATAATGGCATGCATCTGTTCAATAGAGTCATGTCACATGTCTCTGAACAGGAGTTATTGCTAGACTAAATATTCTTAAGGATCATGGTGTGTTTCATATGTGCATGTACATGAGGGAGAATAATCTTAAAAAACACTTAACGTCAGACTTCAGCAGATGTCAGTTACCTCTGAATTACATCTATTTCTGTTCTTTCCTAGCTTACACTCCAGCACTTCTTTATTTTTATTCTGCTGAATTTTCTTCTTTGAATTTTACCTGAGTAGACAAGCATGAAATGAGTTTCTCATTGCATTTCACTAATGTCAGGAATTCTTGCAGCTCAATATCACTGATTAGTAACAGTCCCTACTCTTGGGGCTGGTAGTGGATGCTCCCTCCAAGGCCCAGGAACCCTTCATTCCACCAGCTGCCCCAAGTATCACATGCTGCTAACTTCAGCTGAGTCCTTCTCCTGGCACTGCTCTTGACCAGAGCGGGAGATCCTGTCCCAGGTGGCATCTCCTGCATGGGAAGTCCACATCCAAAGACCAGACAGCGTGGAGACATGAGGGCCTGGCTCCCTCACCTCAAATTTGCACAGCTCTGAGGGATCATCCAGCTCCATGGCTTCCAACAGGATTTCACCAAAGCAGACTGAGCCTTTGATCACAGCTGCATCACAATTCAAGGTTCTCTACTACCCAGTCCCACATTCTTTTCTACCTCCTGGTGTTCTGGCCCCTGCTTCTGCCCCTCTCTACCCACCAAAGCCTCCCACATGTTAATTCTAGCCTCAGCATCTGTTTCCCTGGAACTGATCAAAGACACGACCTTTTTCCATTTAACGGCGTGAATTTCCTGTGTCCTCATTGAGTCTCAGTGAGATGAACTCTTCTGGAAAGGTTAATTTTTGCTGTCTGGAATTTTAAACATTACATTCAGTGTTTGTTGTTTTCACTCCAGTGTCGATTTCTTGCTGTTTAGTTGCTTGGTTGTGTCCGACTCTTTTGTAACCCCACGGACTGTAGCCCACCAGTCTCCTCTGTCCATGAGATTTCCCAGGGAAGTATACTGGAGTGGGTTGCCATTTCTCGCTCCAGGGGATCTTCCCAGCCCAGGGATTGAACCCGAGTTTCCTGTATTAGCTAGTATCTTTATAAAAAAAAAAAAAGCGATTTTATGATTTTGAAGTAAAAATTATTCCTTTTGCTTATTGCAAATATCCTTAAATCCTCACTTCCTCTCTTGTACTTGAATCTCTTCCTCTCTTGTCTTGTAATTGAAGAAGCCTTCAAAATTGCAAGATACTGCTCAGTGCGATAATCACTGCTTCTTTTTTATAGTGTCACTATATGATTTATTACTAGTCTTTTTCATCTTCATTAGAAGAAAAAATTAAAATACTTAATATTAGTTTCACAAGAAAAAAATGTAGCTGAACCACATACAAAACTGATTTTTTTGTCCTATGACTAATTATTTTTTCATGGTTGTGACTCATAACAACCATGGAAAAATGATGAAAATTTCAAAGCAACTGCCTAAACTGGTGCTAATTATACTAGTCTATATGCCTCTACCTTGTGCTTTGTATGAAAAGACAATTTGTGGAATTATTTAGGGACTTTTTTGGAAGGGGGAGTCATAATTGAACTTAGTAACTTTTGCCCACCTTTTAACCAAGCCAAAAGAGATAGTCAACTGAGATTCTTGATATTAGACTCTTAGAGAAAATGTTGGGTTTTTAGTAGTATGATCTCTTGCGAGTTTTAGAAATCAGGAAACAAAAAAGTGGATTTTATATACAAGTGATACCTAGAAATTTTGATTGTACATTTTGAATATATATGACATACAGAAATTTTATTTTATAGATAGAGGAATTTATAATTTTGTAATATCTTTTATGAAACTTCAGTTCTGAAATCAAGGTACATTTGAAAATTTATTTTAGGCTGAGGCTCTTTAAAATTTTGTGCATGGAATGTAATACTGGACATTTTAAAATCTGGCTTCTTCCAAGCCCAATGTGTTCATAGTCCAATGCAGTGTGCATGCTGAATGCTCTCCTTTATCAAGTGCCAGCTGTCTGAATGGATTGATACTTAGAGGGTCATGGAGTTGTTCAGGCTGGGGCAAGGAAACACTGTATCATTAGCATCCACTGTGCAGGCTATTTCCAGCTAAAGCTTGCCCTCTGCCAACAGGGAGTTAGCCGAGAGGCATCATGGTTTTGGATGTGGTGAAAGGGAGCCAGTGAGACACATGCTATTTATAGAGTTTAGAGAACAGTCTTATATATAAAAAAAGTTACACAACCTGTCTGGAAGCTCATTCTCTCTCATCTGTGCCTTCCTACTTGAGTGTCAAGGTAAAGAAGACTCTGAGTAGATGTTGCAAAAATGATTTTGATTGGTCAGACCTTTTCTCTGGGGCAAATTCTGCCTCTTCCAAATTTTAATCTCTCAAAACTAATGAAGAAGAACCAAATATGGAATCCAACTGCACTCGTGGACATTTAAGAGACTAAAATGTCCTTTGAAAGATCTAAGCACGAATTTAATGTATAAATGGAGAATCGTGTATCTGTCAGACTTACAAGATATTGTCAAGTCATTACTAACATTTGGAGTAGGAAATGTGGTCTGTGTCCACTCTCTTGATGAATCTGCTGTGTTTCTAAGTTGACTTGGTCATCATTAGGTAAGGCAGTGTCTCTCACCTTTGCTTTAGAAAGGGTTTGGGGCCACAAAGAGAGAGTGCTTATAGTCAACTAAACTTGGAAAATTCTTGGTTACATTGGTTTCTTGACTGTAGAACTTCTTAGAGCCTTTTATATGAACATGTTTCATGAGTCTTCAAAGAAAGGGATAACATATGTAGCACTTTTCTTAGTTGTTTGATCATAGAATCTTTTTGCCTGTCACCATTCATTCATGTGTATTAGAGGGATTTCTGGCTCAGTTTTAGAAATGCTGACCTATTGCTTTGTTTTTGACTATATTTTTTAAAAGTTTTTCTAGCTTTGTAAAATGAATTTGGAAGTTTTAGACTGTTTTTTCCTCCAATGCTTTGAAAGTCACTATAAGAAAGCAAATGATTTGTACCTCTTTCAGTTTATTTTCTGGTAAGATGGGCCAGACAACTGTCAGCTGTCATAGGTTGGCTTCTCCAACTTAACGGATCCCATATTTGAGCATCAGTGAGAATTATTTATTAAGCAACACAGCCTTCTTTTATTCTTTTTTTTTTTGAAAACAACTATATTGAGCAACATAGTTGTTTTTGATTACCTAACTGACAAACAAAACAATTCAGAGGATCCAAGGAGATTAAAGACTCATGAAGGGGGCTTCCCTAGTGGTCCAGTGGGTAAAGAGTCCACATTGCAGTGCACGGGGTGCCGGTTAGATCCCTGGTCTGGGAAGATCCCATATGCCATGGAGTGGCTTGACCGGTGTGTCCAATTATGAGCTAGCGCTCTAAAGCGCCTGTGCCCAGAGCCGGTGCTCCGCAACGAGAGAGGCTACTACAATGGGAGGCCCGCAGAGGCCAAAGAATAAAGATGGATGAAAATAAATAAACAAAAAACCAATAAAAGAGGCCAAAAATTTTAAAAAATTATTAAAAAAAATATTCATGAAGGTGTGAGTGCACTAGGCTTTTGGACACCACCCTTGTTCCTCATAGAGGAACTCTGGCCTCAGCTGTCCATATAGAGGCAGGGCTCTGTTCAGCTAGAGAAGCCACCTCTGGGAGCTGACTGCTTGGTGTCTCCTCTTGTAATTGGGGGAGTGTAGGTGGGTTCTCAGCAGTTTATATTTAAAAAGTACATTTCTATTTTATTTACACCGTGTTATTTAGATCCATCTTCTAGGTTCCAGATTTGCATTGTTTTGAGTACCACTGAGGTACCTACCATTTACAAAGCACCTTTTATATAACTTAGTTTTAAATTTCTTCCTGTGTTGTTGAACCTATTTAAGATTTTGGTAAAACAGGCTTGGCCATGGTGTACTGCACTATAGTTATTGATCTATATTTATGCTTCTTTACATATTAGAGGATCACTTTATTTATTTGATTGCATTGAGTCTTTGTTGCTGCATGAGCTACTGTTCATTGCATGGTGTGGGCTTCTCATTGCAGCAGCTTCTCTTGTGGAGCGTAGGCTCTAGGGCCTGTAGGCTTTGGTAGTTGCTGCATGTGGACTCAGCAGTTGTGGCACACAGGCTTAGTTGTTCCGTGGCATGTGGAATCTTCCCAGACCAGGGACTGAACCATTGTCCTCTGTGTGGGCAGTAGAATTCTTATCCATTGTACCACCAGGGAAGTCCAGGGATCACTTTTGAAAATGGATGCTGTGGAGATAAAATTCTAGGCCCAAGATGGGTCAGTTCCTACACAGGGTAGAGTCAGCAAATTGCACTTTTGTGTTCCTGTAAATGGGCTTTGACCACAAACACAGTGTGTCCAGTCAGACAGTCCCCAAATGGCAAAGCTAGCCCCAGGCTTTATGCTTATTTCATTGTTCCCTGATCTTTCTAGATAAGGTCAGTCTGCAACCCCAGCCAATGAGCCGTGTTTCCTCATGGCTGCCTCAAAGGCCCTAAAGCTCCCCGCATACCCAAATCCCTGTTAAGAGTGAGCCACTTGCTTGGGAGGCACTGTGGTCCCCCAATCCATGGACTGTTTTCTCTTGAATAAAGGACAGCAAATTTGTTAACAAATTGTTGTAGTTTTGCCATCTGACAATACTTTTGCATAAAAGAATCTATTTTATGGTCTTTCAAAGTCTACTTCTTGACAGACTGTGAGTCACAGAAGTCCTGTCTTTTCTCTCTCCGTTCATGTCACCACCAAAGTCCCGTGCAGTCTGTAGATATTTACAGAATGTGGTGAAACAGTGTAGATCAGTATTGTCATTTTTTTGTAGCACCTTCCTGCACGTGTTAATAGTGACATTGTGACAAGGTGAAATATGGATGTGGTTTTATCCAGTTCCTGGCATAGAGCTCCTAAAGCTCTTAGAATTCCCTGACTAGGGAGAGGGAATGCCTTTTGTTATTCATAACTAGCCTCTTTCAGCTATACCTGAGTTTGTGGTAATGCAGTGATTTTTGGAAGATGGTGCCTTGTTGCCAGAGAAGCCAACCATGTGATTAGAGGGTGGGAACTTTCAAGCTCTACCTCCAGGTCTCCAGGGAGGGGAGAGGGGGCTGAAAATTGAGTTAATCCTTAATCACCAATGTTTTAATCAGTCATGCCCATGTAATGAAGTAATGAAAAGTTTACAAAAGTCCTAAACAATGGAGTTCAAAGAACTTCCTGGCTGGTGAATACATCCTGTGCTGAGAAGGATGGGATACCCAAGGGAGGGCCTGGAAACTCCATACTGTCTACCACACTTCGTCCTTGCACCTTTTCCACTTGGCACTTCCTGAATTATAAGACCTATGACAAACCAGTCATAGTAAGTAAACAGCTTTCCTGAGTTCTGAAATGTGAGCAAACCTGAAGGTCATGGAAACCCTCGATTTATATAGGAGCATGCACACACACTTTACCAGTAGGTGGCGCTAGTGGAAAAGACCTCATCTGTCAATACGGGAGCCGTAAGAGCCATGGGTTTGATCCATGGAGAAGGGCATGGTAACCTGCTCCAGTGTTCTTGCCTGGAGAATCCCATGGACAGAGGAACCTGGCGGACTACCGTCCATAGGGACAGGGTCGCGAAGAGTCAGACATGACTGAAGCGACTCAGACGCATGTACGGGATGCCCAGACTTGCGACTGGGGTCTGAAGTGGGGTCAGTCCCGTGAGACTGAGCCCTCAGCATGTGGAGCATACACTACTTCAGGTAGTGAGTGTGAGAGCTGAATTGTAATTGAATTGGTTGTTGTGGGAAAAACTTTCATGTCTTTGGTGTCAAGGGTGTTCTGGGAATAGAAACAGATCACAGTAGTTATCATTTATTAAATGCCAGATATTTTGCCAATGTTCATTTTATGCTTTTTCTTATTCCAATGATCTTTTAAATTTTTTATTTATTTATTTTTGGCTGTCTGGGTCTTTGTTGCTGCACAGGCTTTTCTCTAGCAGTGGAGAGTGGTGGCCCCTCTCTAGCTGTGGTGCTTGGGCTTCTCCCATTGGGGTGGAGAATGGGCTCTAGGCTGTGCAGGCTTCAGCAGTTGCAGCTCCTAGACTCCAGAGCACAGGTTCAGTGGTTGTGGCGCACAGGCTTAGATGCCCTGCAGCACATGGGATCTTCCCTACCCAGAGATTGAACCCATGACACTTTCACTTGCACGTGGATTCTTTGCCACTGAGTCACCAGGGAGGGTGACCCCCAGTGATTTTTTTTTAACATAAGTTTGGGGGCACCATTTTACACATGAGAAAAACCAAGACTTAATTACTCAGTAAAAGGCATATTTCTAATAAAGCAGATTTTCAGTTCTTCTTGGTTGAATCCCTATCTCTCCTCCTCTTCTCACTCTTACTAGGTGACTACAGGCTGCTATAACTGTATAAACTCTTCTGTGGCCAATTTATTCAATAAACATAACTGAGTGCCACCGAAGGTGCCACTATTCTGCAGGCTGTGGTATGCAAGAACATACAGGAGGAGGATAACAGTAATAGGAGCAAATGCTTAACTGACCCTCACAAAGCAAGATACATAGGGATTGGCCTATATCTTGTGCAAGGCCATATAGCTGATAAACAGCAGGGCCATCGTTGAAATCCAGGACATCTGATTCCAAAACGGAACCACCTCTTGTGAATATGTGATCCTTTATACCAATATGTTCTCAGGTTAACTGGGAAACAAAGCAAGCACAGGGCTTCCCTGGTGGTCCAGTGGGTAAGGACACCGCCTTGCAGTGCAAGGGGCGCCGGTTCGATCCCTGGCCTGGGAAGATCCCACGTGCCACAGAGCGGCTGGACCGATGTGTCCAATTGCTGAGCCAGAGCTCTGGAGCACATGCACCCAGAGCTGGTGCTCTGTGACAACAGAAGCCACCGCGATGGGAGGCCCACACGGGCCAAAGAACAAAGATGGATGAAAATGGACAAATGAAAGACCAATAAGAGTGGCCCACCTGCTCCCCTCCCTCCCCACCCCACCCCACTCAAATAGATAAATAAATAAAGCAAGCACATATGATACAGCCAGAGAGCTATGATTTCATAGTGTCCATTCCAAATTTGAAAGAATCAGTTATAAACTTCATATTCAAGGGATTCAAGATAGAAAAATATCGTCATGGCTTTTCACATGCTGGCTTTAGGAGCTGCAGTATGGTTCAGTTGTCAGCATGAACTCAATTACTACTTGATGACATTTACTGTTTCTCTACGGGCCCAGCAGGGAGGGGCCCTCTCTAGCTGTGGTGCTTTTTCCCATTGGGGTGGAGAATGGGCTCTAGGCTGTGCAGGCTTCAGCAGTTGCAGCTCCTAGACTCCAGAGCACAGGTTCAGTGGTTGTGGCGCACAGGCTTAGATGCCCTGCAGCACATGGGATCTTCCCTACCCAGAGATTGAACCCATGACACTTTCACTTGCACGTGGATTCTTTGCCACTGAGTCACCAGGGAGGGTGACCCCCAGTGATTTTTAACATAAGTTTGGGGGCACCATTTTACACATGAGAAAAACCAAGACTTAATTACTCAGTAAAAGGCATATTTCTAATAAAGCAGATTTTCAGTTCTTCTTGGTTGAATCCCTATCTCTCCTCCTCTTCTCACTCTTACTAGGTGACTACAGGCTGCTATAACTGTATAAACTCTTCTGTGGCCAATTTATTCAATAAACATAACTGAGTGCCACCGAAGGTGCCACTATTCTGCAGGCTGTGGTATGCAAGAACATACAGGAGGAGGATAACAGTAATAGGAGCAAATGCTTAACTGACCCTCACAAAGCAAGATACATAGGGATTGGCCTATATCTTGTGCAAGGCCATATAGCTGATAAACAGCAGGGCCATCGTTGAAATCCAGGACATCTGATTCCAAAACGGAACCACCTCTTGTGAATATGTGATCCTTTATACCAATATGTTCTCAGGTTAACTGGGAAACAAAGCAAGCACAGGGCTTCCCTGGTGGTCCAGTGGGTAAGGACACCGCCTTGCAGTGCAAGGGGCGCCGGTTCGATCCCTGGCCTGGGAAGATCCCACGTGCCACAGAGCGGCTGGACCGATGTGTCCAATTGCTGAGCCAGAGCTCTGGAGCACATGCACCCAGAGCTGGTGCTCTGTGACAACAGAAGCCACCGCGATGGGAGGCCCACACGGGCCAAAGAACAAAGATGGATGAAAATGGACAAATGAAAGACCAATAAGAGTGGCCCACCTGCTCCCCTCCCTCCCCACCCCACCCCACTCAAATAGATAAATAAATAAAGCAAGCACATATGATACAGCCAGAGAGCTATGATTTCATAGTGTCCATTCCAAATTTGAAAGAATCAGTTATAAACTTCATATTCAAGGGATTCAAGATAGAAAAATATCGTCATGGCTTTTCACATGCTGGCTTTAGGAGCTGCAGTATGGTTCAGTTGTCAGCATGAACAGTTCAATTACTACTTGGTTTAACTGCACATTTTTATTCAGTAATTTTTTTTTATCTTTTGATTGAAATTCTCTAAAGAAGCTCCCAGGGCTTCCCCTGGTGGTCCAGTGGGTAAGGACACCGCCTTGCAGTGCAAGGGGCGCCGGTTCGATCCCTGGCCTGGGAAGATCCCACGTGCCGCGGAGCGGCTGGACTGATGTGTCCAATTACCGAGCCGGAGCTCTGGAGCGCATGCGCCCAGAGCCAGTGCTCTGCAACAACAGACGCCACCGTGATGGGAGGCCCACAGGAGCCAAAGAACGAAGACAAATGAAAATAGAGAAATGAAAGCCAACAGAAGTCGCCCGCCCACACCCCTCCCTCCCCAACCCGACCCCCGCCCAAAGTAAATAAATAAATAAATCTTTAAAAAAAAAAAAAAGAAGCTCCCATCATGACTATTCCTGCTTTTACTCATTTCAGAAAGACAAGGACCAAGAAAATCACATGTAAGCCTCTGAACAGAATAGAGTATCTTTGGTGAAATGCGGTTGGCTCATTTAGACATAGTTCTGCCCAAAATAGCCAGGATGGACTGCATGGAATTTATTGCATTACTAATGTTCTAAAGGCAGATTTCCCAGTGATAACTTACTCATAAAACCACTTTAACAAAAGGCCACTTGATAGCATAGAATAAACTGGAATGCATTTTTATAACCAGAGATTTCCAAACCATAAATACTTCCATCCCTGAAAGCAAACAGGTCAGAAATATTTATGAGTCACCCTGCATTTTTATCACCTCTGTGATGGAATGCAGCAATTTCATCACAACCACATTCTATCTCCAGTTTTTACTGGTGATGGGCTCCTTAGCATATCATAAGCAATCCATTAGTGTGAGGAACTTTGGCATTCAGAAGGGAATGAAGAGAAGAATATCATATAGAAGTTGTTGAAAGTGGTTATTTTTGAACAATATGCTATTCACAGCTAAACTAAATCCAGCGGCTAATTTCAGAACAATGTCAATACAGGCATTTGAGAAGATGACTGCCCTAGTGTCCATGCCAAATTTGAAAGAATCAGTTATAAACTTCATATTCAAGGGATTCAAGATAGAAAAATATCGTCATGGCTTTTCACATGCTGGCTTTAGGAGCTGCAGTATGGTTCAGTTGTCAGCATGAACAGTTCAATTACTACTTGGTTTAACTGCACATTTTTATTCAGTAATTTTTTTTTATCTTTTGATTGAAATTCTCTAAAGAAGCTCCCAGGGCTTCCCCTGGTGGTCCAGTGGGTAAGGACACCGCCTTGCAGTGCAAGGGGCGCCGGTTCGATCCCTGGCCTGGGAAGATCCCACGTGCCGCGGAGCGGCTGGACTGATGTGTCCAATTACCGAGCCGGAGCTCTGGAGCGCATGCGCCCAGAGCCAGTGCTCTGCAACAACAGACGCCACCGTGATGGGAGGCCCACAGGAGCCAAAGAACGAAGACAAATGAAAATAGAGAAATGAAAGCCAACAGAAGTCGCCCGCCCACACCCCTCCCTCCCCAACCCGACCCCCGCCCAAAGTAAATAAATAAATAAATCTTTAAAAAAAAAAAAAAGAAGCTCCCATCATGACTATTCCTGCTTTTACTCATTTCAGAAAGACAAGGACCAAGAAAATCACATGTAAGCCTCTGAACAGAATAGAGTATCTTTGGTGAAATGCGGTTGGCTCATTTAGACATAGTTCTGCCCAAAATAGCCAGGATGGACTGCATGGAATTTATTGCATTACTAATGTTCTAAAGGCAGATTTCCCAGTGATAACTTACTCATAAAACCACTTTAACAAAAGGCCACTTGATAGCATAGAATAAACTGGAATGCATTTTTATAACCAGAGATTTCCAAACCATAAATACTTCCATCCCTGAAAGCAAACAGGTCAGAAATATTTATGAGTCACCCTGCATTTTTATCACCTCTGTGATGGAATGCAGCAATTTCATCACAACCACATTCTATCTCCAGTTTTTACTGGTGATGGGCTCCTTAGCATATCATAAGCAATCCATTAGTGTGAGGAACTTTGGCATTCAGAAGGGAATGAAGAGAAGAATATCATATAGAAGTTGTTGAAAGTGGTTATTTTTGAACAATATGCTATTCACAGCTAAACTAAATCCAGCGGCTAATTTCAGAACAATGTCAATACAGGCATTTGAGAAGATGACTGCCCTAGTAATTTAATTTGATGGTACTCACATTTATTTTCCTCCCTAATAAACATTCAGTTGGGTTTGGAAAATTCCAGATTGCTAACATTTGGGGTATGGTTCAAGACTCATAATTTTTAAGTAAGCCTTTTCTTCTTTTTTTAAAAGGAAGCATATGGAAGTAAAAAATATCTCTTTAAAGATGTCAGAAGGTCAAATTAAAATATTATGCTGTCTATCACTGTCACTAATGTCTCTCTCTAGATTGTTAGAATGGTAGAAAAAGCCAATATTTGATTTTAAATTAATCTTAGAAAGAATAATCATAGTTATTTGTGTAAATGTTGCATACTTTTTATTTTAAAATTCAAGCAACTAAAAAATTCACACACATAAAAGCAATCTTAAAAAATGGGTTAGGAAAGAAATACAGATGACATTAGCTAATAAAAGTAAGAGTATGACAAGGCTAAGATACGAAATATTGAGTAATATATATATTTTTGTTTTGAGAAACAGTGTTAGTTAACAATCAAACCTTGCTATAATGTGACATACATTGTATAAAAATAAAATTTGTAGATGCCCTCGAATTAAATTAATTTAATTAGTTTCACATTCTTGTAGTTTTTATTTTTTAAAGGAAATATTACTTTGCATTAATATGTGTCTTTGTATAAATTAATGTTATTAGTTTACTGTTAATAAAAGCACCTATGAGCAAAATATCCTGTTGGTCACAAAGATAACCAGGCATGATGGCAGAGATGGGTAGGCACTCATCAAACTTATTTCAACTTTATGAACACACAACTAGATTGCATTTCCTGGCCTCATTGGGTGTTAGATATAGACGTGAGATGGAATTCTAGCCAATGGGAAGTGGGGAGATTGACCTACATCACCTTTAGGAAGAACCAAAAAGGTCCCCTGTGTGTTTCTGTGTGTTTCTTTTTCTGTCTTTGCCTTCCGTAAAGATGTGGTGGAAGATTTCTAAGCCTTAGGGGTGACACAGTGACTGTAATTACAGGGGTAATGCCTGTAAGGAACAGAGACCCCCAACGAGCAATCCACATTAAATTATTACAGAGGCAATAAATCTTTGGTATGTCAAGTTGCAGTGACAAATGTTTTTTGTTTTTATAGGGGGTTTTATTTTTAAAAAATTTTTACAGCTCTTTTCTTAGTCTAAGCAAGTTTTCTCTACTTTGCACTATTACCTTACTGGACTAGGTAAATCTTTGCTGTGGGGGCTATGCATTATAGCATCCCTGGTTTCTACTCACTATACGCTTACAGAGCCTGCTGTCCTCCAGCAGCGACTATCAGAAATTTCTCCAGACATACCAAATGCCCCCTTGAGGGTAGAATATTCATACTTGAGGACTGCTGATCTGATACCGTCCAATTTCTGTCCTTAAAATTTTACAACAGAGTTCTCTACTTTTTTATGTATAACAAGTTTCTGAAAAATCTGAAGTCAAAGTCTGAAAGCTGAACAATATATTTGTGCTATAAAGAGTTTTATTATAGAAGACAGGTAGCTCAGTGGTGAAGAATCTGCCTACAATGCAGAAGACCTAGGCTCAGTCCTAGGCTGGGAAGATCTCCTAGAGAAGGGAATGGTTACCCACTCCAGTACTCTTGCCAGGAAAATTCCACGGACAGAGGAGCCTGGCGGGCTACAGTCCATGGGGTCTCACAGAATCGGACATGACTGAAGCGAGAAAGCAGCAACACAGAAAACAAATAAAAGGGAGATAAACATTTTAACTTAACATTGCATTCAGTAATGCATTACAAGGCTGTTGTTGCAATAATTTTCACATGTTTTAAACTTGCATTTTACCTTCATAACTGAACCCACATTTGACCACCTTAAATTCAGTGAACTGCAGCTTGAAACTCAAGTATTATCACTGAAGGCACAGAGAAAGATGTTGATCTGTGTCAGAAAATCTTTTTAGTAGACGTGAGATGGAATTCTAGCCAATGGGAAGTGGGGAGATTGACCTACATCACCTTTAGGAAGAACCAAAAAGGTCCCCTGTGTGTTTCTGTGTGTTTCTTTTTCTGTCTTTGCCTTCCGTAAAGATGTGGTGGAAGATTTCTAAGCCTTAGGGGTGACACAGTGACTGTAATTACAGGGGTAATGCCTGTAAGGAACAGAGACCCCCAACGAGCAATCCACATTAAATTATTACAGAGGCAATAAATCTTTGGTATGTCAAGTTGCAGTGACAAATGTTTTTTGTTTTTATAGGGGGTTTTATTTTTAAAAAATTTTTACAGCTCTTTTCTTAGTCTAAGCAAGTTTTCTCTACTTTGCACTATTACCTTACTGGACTAGGTAAATCTTTGCTGTGGGGGCTATGCATTATAGCATCCCTGGTTTCTACTCACTATACGCTTACAGAGCCTGCTGTCCTCCAGCAGCGACTATCAGAAATTTCTCCAGACATACCAAATGCCCCCTTGAGGGTAGAATATTCATACTTGAGGACTGCTGATCTGATACCGTCCAATTTCTGTCCTTAAAATTTTACAACAGAGTTCTCTACTTTTTTATGTATAACAAGTTTCTGAAAAATCTGAAGTCAAAGTCTGAAAGCTGAACAATATATTTGTGCTATAAAGAGTTTTATTATAGAAGACAGGTAGCTCAGTGGTGAAGAATCTGCCTACAATGCAGAAGACCTAGGCTCAGTCCTAGGCTGGGAAGATCTCCTAGAGAAGGGAATGGTTACCCACTCCAGTACTCTTGCCAGGAAAATTCCACGGACAGAGGAGCCTGGCGGGCTACAGTCCATGGGGTCTCACAGAATCGGACATGACTGAAGCGAGAAAGCAGCAACACAGAAAACAAATAAAAGGGAGATAAACATTTTAACTTAACATTGCATTCAGTAATGCATTACAAGGCTGTTGTTGCAATAATTTTCACATGTTTTTAAACTTGCATTTTACCTTCATAACTGAACCCACATTTGACCACCTTAAATTCAGTGAACTGCAGCTTGAAACTCAAGTATTATCACTGAAGGCACAGAGAAAGATGTTGATCTGTGTCAGAATTTTATAAGGCCTGTGCTTTTTGTTTTTATGATAAGGAACGTTGCAATTTTCCATTTTCCAGTCTTCTTATGAAATGAAAATAAATATCAAAATAATTAGTAAGTATCATTTATGTCTAAGATGGCCACAAGACCAGAATGAAATTTAAAATTGTATTCTTTTTTCTTTTTAATTTTTTTGGATTGGAAGGGAACGGGGGGGGGGGGGGAATGGATACATATGTATGTATGGCTGAGTCCCCTTCACTGTTCACCTGAAACTATCACAGCATTGTTAATTGGCTAAACCCCAATAGGAAATGGTTTTGGTGTTAAAAAAGTTAACATTCATTCTTATTTTTTTTTTAAATTTGTTATTATTTATTTATTTATTTGGGGACGGGTTGGGGAGGGAGGGGAGGGAGGGGCGGGTGGGCCACTCTTATTGGTCTCATTTATCTAATTTTTCATCCATCTTTGTTCTTTGGCCCGTGTGGGCCTCCCATCGCGGTGGCGTCTGTCGCTGCAGAGCGCCGGCTCTGGGCGCATGCGCTCCAGAACTCTGGCTCGGTAATTGGACACATCAGTCCAGCCGCTCCGCGGCACGTGGGATCTTCCCAGGCCAGGGATCGAACCAGTGCCCCTTGCACTGCAAGGCGGTGTCCTTACCCACTGGACCACCAGGGGAAACCCGGCATTGAACATTTTGTATTACAGTTTTCTCCAGATAAATGCACAGGGTGGGACTGCTGGGTTGTATAGTAGTTCTGTTTTTAAAACTGCTTTTCTTTAGTGTACCTGCATATGTGTGTGTGTGTGTGTGTGTGTGTGTGTGTGTGTGTATAATGTTGCTCAGTCATGTCTGACTGTGACACCATGGACTGTATGTATCCCAACAGGCTCCTTTACCATTTCCTACTCCAGGGGATCTTCTCAAGCCAGGATCGAACCCGTGTTTCTTGTGTGCTTTGGCAGACAGATTCTTTACCACTCTACCACCTGGGAAACCCTGTTCTCCATAGTAGTTGTATCAATTTACATTCTCACCTACAGTGTGGGAGAGCTCCTTTTTCTCCACACCCTCTCCAGAATTTGTTCTTCGTAGACTTTTTGATAATGGGTATTCTGATAAGTGTCAAGTGATATCTCATGAAGGCACAGAGAAAGATGTTGATCTGTGTCAGAATTTTATAAGGCCTGTGCTTTTTGTTTTTATGATAAGGAACGTTGCAATTTTCCATTTTCCAGTCTTCTTATGAAATGAAAATAAATATCAAAATAATTAGTAAGTATCATTTATGTCTAAGATGGCCACAAGACCAGAATGAAATTTAAAATTGTATTCTTTTTTCTTTTTAATTTTTTTGGATTGGAAGGGAACGGGGGGGGGGGGGGAATGGATACATATGTATGTATGGCTGAGTCCCCTTCACTGTTCACCTGAAACTATCACAGCATTGTTAATTGGCTAAACCCCAATAGGAAATGGTTTTGGTGTTAAAAAAGTTAACATTCATTCTTATTTTTTTTTTAAATTTGTTATTATTTATTTATTTATTTGGGGGACGGGTTGGGGAGGGAGGGGAGCGGGCGGGCCACTCTTATTGGTCTCATTTATCTAATTTTTCATCCATCTTTGTTCTTTGGCCCGTGTGGGCCTCCCATCGCGGTGGCGTCTGTCGCTGCAGAGCGCCGGCTCTGGGCGCATGCGCTCCAGAACTCTGGCTCGGTAATTGGACACATCAGTCCAGCCGCTCCGCGGCACGTGGGCTCTTCCCAGGCCAGGGATCGAACCGGCGCCCCTTGCACTGCAAGGCGGTGTCCTTACCCACTGGACCACCAGGGAAGCCCGGCATTGAACATTTTGTATTACAGTTTTCTCCAGATAAATGCACAGGGTGGGACTGCTGGGTTGTATAGTAGTTCTGTTTTTAAAACTGCTTTTCTTTAGTGTACCTGCATATGTGTGTGTGTGTGTGTGTGTGTGTGTGTGTGTGTGTGTGTGTATAATGTTGCTCAGTCATGTCTGACTGTGACACCATGGACTGTATGTATCCCAACAGGCTCCTTTACCATTTCCTACTCCAGGGGATCTTCTCAAGCCAGGGATCGAACCCATGTTTCTTGTGTGCTTTGGCAGACAGATTCTTTACCACTCTACCACCTGGGAAACCCTGTTCTCCATAGTAGTTGTATCAATTTACATTCTCACCTACAGTGTGGGAGAGCTCCTTTTTCTCCACACCCTCTCCAGAATTTGTTCTTCGTAGACTTTTTGATAATGGGTATTCTGATAAGTGTCAAGTGATATCTCATTTTAGTTTTGATTTGCAGTTCTCTAAAAATTAGCAATTTTCATGTATAGCATATTTATCATGTGCTTTTTGGCCATCTGCATGTCTTCTTTGGAGAAATATCTATTTAGATATTCTGTTCATTTTTTATAAAGTTATTTTTGATGTTTAGCTGCATGAGCAGTTTGTGTATTTTTGAGATTAATCCTTGTATATTGCTTCATTTGCAAATATGTTCTCCCATACTGTGCGTTGTCTTTTTTTTTAGACTTTTTATTGGAGTATAGTTGATTTACAATGTTATGGGATGTCTTTTCATTTTGTTTATGGTTTTCTTTGATGTGCAAAAACTTTTAAGCTTTGTTAAGTCCCCTTTGTTTATTTTTGTATTTATTTTCATCATTCAAGGAGGCAGATCTAAATAGTATTGCTGTGATTTATGGCAAAGAATGTTCTGTCCATGTTGTACTCTAGGAATTTTATAGTATCCAGTTTTACATTTATTTAGATCCATAACCCATTTTGAGTTCAGTTTTGTGTATTGTATTAGAGCATGTTTTAGTTTCATTCCTTTACATGTAGCTGTCTTGTTTTCCCAGCACTACTCATTAATGAGCTCTAGAAGCTTTTTCTTTTTTTTCTTTCTTTAAAAGTCAAAAACTTTATTTACTTTCACATTCTGGCTAAGGTATCAGTGAGGTTTCTTTCTTCTTTTTCTTCTTTTTTGTAAATTTGGCCTATTTTATTGGTCCTTCATTTATTTATTTTCATCCATCTTAATTCCTTGGCCTGTGTGGGCCTCCCATCGCAGTGGACTCTCTCGGTGCAGAGCACCAGCTACGGGCGCATGTGCCCCAAAGCGCCGGCCCTGTGACTGGACACACTGGTCTGGCCACGGGAGTGGCATATGGGAGCCTCCCAGTCCAGGAATCAAACTGGCACCCCCTGCACTGCAAGGTTTCTTTTTTTCATGTTACAAACTTATTGTTTTAAAATGGATTTAGTATCAGTTTTCTTTTTTCTCCACAAGTTTTTATTTTCATTTTTTGATTTTACAGAGTTTCATTGTTTACAGATATGTATAATTCCAGATTAGTTGTATGTATATCCCAGTCCCCCCATCCCATCCCTCTAAGCCATTGCATAGCCCCCATGTATGGTCCCTTAGATCCACAGCACATTGACAATAGTTATCTCTTTTATATGAGATAGTATAGGGTTCCGTGTTGCTCTCTCCATATCTCTCACCCACTTTTCCCTCTCCCCAATGTCCGTAAGTCTGTTCTCTATGACTGTTTTTCCATCGATGCTCTGAGTGTTTATTTATCAGTACAGATTTACTAGATTCCATATATATGGGTTAGTATACTATATGTCCTTTTTTGGGAGGTCACGTCTATTGATCTTTCATTCATTTAACTTTGTTCTTTGGTCTGTGTGGGTCTCCCATTGCAGTGGCCTCTCTCGTTGCAGAGCACTGGCTCTGGGAGCATGCGCTCCAGAGCTCTGGCTCAGTAGTTGGACACATCGGTCCATCTGCTCTGTGGCACGTGGGATCTTCCCAGGCCAGGAATCGAACTGGCACCCCTTGCACTGCAAGGTGGTGTCCTTACCCACTGGACCACCAGGGAAGCCCCTGTACTTCTCTTTTTGACTTACTTCACTGTGTATAAGAGGTTCTAAATTCACCCATCTCATTAGGACTGAATCTCCTGTATTTCTTTTTGTGGCTGAGAAGTATTCCATTGTATATATATACCAAAGCTTCTTTATCCATTCATTTGTCGATGGACATTTAGGCTGCTTCCATTATCTAACTATTATGTAGAGTGCTGCAATGAGCATTGGGGTACAGGTGTCTCTTTCAATTTTGATTTCATCAGGGTATAAGTCTAATAGTGGGACTGGTGCATGCACTCCAGAGTACTGGCTTGTAATGGACACTCTGGTCTGGCCACGGAGTGGCATAGGGCCTCCCAGTCCAGGAATCAAACTGGCACCCCCTGCACTGCAAGGTTTCTTTTTTTCATGTTACAAACTTATTGTTTTAAAATGGATTTAGTATCAGTTTTCTTTTTTCTCCACAAGTTTTTATTTTCATTTTTTGATTTTACAGAGTTTCATTGTTTACAGATATGTATAATTCCAGATTAGTCGTATGTATATCCCAGTCCCCCCATCCCATCCCTCTAAGCCATTGCATAGCCCCCATGTATGGTCCCTTAGATCCACAGCACATTGACAATAGTTATCTCTTTTATATGAGATAGTATAGGGTTCCGTGTTGCTCTCTCCATATCTCTCACCCACTTTTCCCTCTCCCCAATGTCCGTAAGTCTGTTCTCTATGACTGTTTTTCCATCGATGCTCTGAGTGTTTATTTATCAGTACAGATTTACTAGATTCCATATATATGGGTTAGTATACTATATGTCCTTTTTTTGGGGGTCACGTCTATTGATCTTTCATTCATTTAACTTTGTTCTTTGGTCTGTGTGGGTCTCCCATTGCAGTGGCCTCTCTCGTTGCAGAGCACTGGCTCTGGGAGCATGCGCTCCAGAGCTCTGGCTCAGTAGTTGGACACATCGGTCCATCTGCTCTGTGGCACGTGGGATCTTCCCAGGCCAGGAATCGAACTGGCACCCCTTGCACTGCAAGGTGGTGTCCTTACCCACTGGACCACCAGGGAAGCCCCTGTACTTCTCTTTTTGACTTACTTCACTGTGTATAAGAGGTTCTAAATTCACCCATCTCATTAGGACTGAATCTCCTGTATTTCTTTTTGTGGCTGAGAAGTATTCCATTGTATATATATACCAAAGCTTCTTTATCCATTCATTTGTCGATGGACATTTAGGCTGCTTCCATTATCTAACTATTATGTAGAGTGCTGCAATGAGCATTGGGGTACAGGTGTCTCTTTCAATTTTGATTTCATCAGGGTATAAGTCTAATAGTGGGACTGGTGCATGCACTCCAGAGTACTGGCTTGTAATGGACACTCTGGTCCAGCTGCTTTGCAGCATGTGGGATCTTCCCGGGCCAGGGATCGAACTGGCGTCCCTTGCACTGCAAGGCAGACTCTTTACCCACTGGACCACCAGGGAATCCCTCTATGCTCACTTTTTTTTTTTGACTATAGAGCAGGGGCTTTACTGTCTTGATTTAATATGTAAATAGTTATGAAAGAATACTTGCAGAACAGATAAAAACACTTAGTATGTGCTAGGCAAGGTTTCAAGCACTTGACAAATATTAATTACCATAATTCCTATATCAACCCTGAGATAGCCACTATTATTCTCATATTACATATGTGATATGTGTGAAAACTATTGCACAGAGAAGTCAAGTAATTTTCCTAACATCATACAGCTAGAATAAGTTTTGGAGCCATAATTCCTACTTGACCAGTTGGACCCCAGCTTTCATGCTCTTAACCCCTACAGATCAGAATCAAGTACTAGATCAGTATTTCCTGATTTTTTTTCACAATCCCAAGGTTTTTTTCATTGTGCTCTTTTGATTTTACAGTTTTGTTGTTTACAAATATGTATAATTCCAGATTAGTCATATGTATATCCTATTCCCCCCATCCCACCCCTCCAAGCCATTGCATAGCCCCCATGTACGATCCCTTAGACCCACAGCACGTTGACAATAGTTATCTCTTTTACATAAGATAGTATAGGGTTCTAGGGTTCCGTGTTGCTCTTTCAGTATCTCTCACCCACTTTTCTCTCTCCCCAATGTCCATAAGTCTGTTCTTTATGACCGTTTTTCCATCGATGCTCTGTGTGTGTATTTATCGGTACAAACTTACTAGATTCCATATATATGTGTTAGTATATTGTACTTGTCTTTTTCTTTTTAACTTACTTCACTGTGTATAATAGGTTCTAGATTCATCCATCTCATTAGGACTGAATCTCCTGTGTTTCTTTTTTCAGCTGAGAAGTATTCCATTGTATATATGTACCAGAGCTTATTTATCCATTCATTTGTTGATGGACATCTAGGTTGTTTCCATGTTCTAGCTATTGTATAGAGAACTGCAGTGAACATTGGGGTACAGGTGTCTCTTTCAATTTTGATTTCATCAGGGTATAAGCCTAATAGTGGGATTGCTGAGTCATATGGTACTTCTAGTCTTAGCTTTTTGAGGAATCTCCATACAGTTTTCCATAGTGGTTGTATCAATTTACATTCCCACCAACAATGTAAGAGTGTTCCCTTTTTCTCTGCACCCTCTCCAGCATTCATTATCTGTAGACTTTTTGATGATGACCATTCTGACTTGTGTGAGGTGATATTTCATTGTAGTTTTGATTTGCATTTCTCTAACAATAAGTGACATTGAGCATATTTTCATGTGTTTTTTGGCCATCTGTACATCTTCCTTGGATAGATGTCTCTTTAGGTCTTTTTCCCATTTTTGATTGGGTTGTTTGTTTTTTCTGTATTGAGTTGTCTGAGCTGCTTGTATATTATGAAGATTAGTCCTTTGTCAGTTGTTTCATTTGCTATGATTTTCTCCCATTCTGTAGATTGTCTGTTCACCTTGTTTGTAGTCTCTTTTGCTATGCAAAACCTTTTAAGTGTCATTTGGTCCCACATGTTAATTTTTGTTTTTAGTTCCATTATTCTAGTGGGTGGGTCATAGAAGATCTTGTTTTGATTTATATCACTGAGTGTTTTGCCTATATTCTCCTCCAAGAGTTTTATGGTCTCTCTTCTTGTATTTAGGTCTTGAATCCATTTTGATTTGGTCTTTGTGTACAGTGTCAGGAAATGTTCCAACTTCATTTTTTTGCATGTAGCTGTCCAGTTTTCCCAGCACCATTGGTTGAAGAGGCTGTCTTTGTCCCATTGTATATTTTCACCTCCTTTGTCAAAAATAAGGTACTCATAGGTGCGTGGGTTTATCTTTGGGTTCTCTGTCTTGTTCCATTTGTCTATATTTCTGCTTTTGTGCCAAATACCATACTTTCTTGATGACTGTTGCTTTGCAGTACAGTCTGAAGTTGGGGAAGCTGATCCCTCCAGCTCCATTCTTCTTTCTCAGGATTGCTTTGGCTATTCGAGGTCTTTCATGTTTCCATATGAACTGTGTTATTTTTTGGTCTAGTTCTGTGGAGAATGTCACTTGTTATTTGATAGGGATCACATTGAATCCGTAGATGATATTTGGTAGTATGGTCGTTTTCACGATATTGACTCTTCTGACCCAGGAACATGGAACATCTCTTCATCTGTTTAAGTCTTCTTGAATTTCTTTCATTAGTGTCTTGTAATTTTCTGTGTATAATTCCTTTGTTTCTTTCGGTAGGCCTATTCCTAGACATTTTATTCTCTTGGTTGCAATGATGAAAGGGATTGACTCATTGATTTTGTTTTCTGATTTTTAATTTTTTGTATACAGGAATGTGAGTGATTTCTGTGTACTGATTTTGTATCCTGTGACTTTACTGAATTCATTGATTAACTCTAGTAGTTTTCTGATAGTGACTTTGGGGTTTTCTATGTATCGTATCATGTCATCTGCAAATAGAGTTTTACTTCTTTTCAATCTGGATTCCTTTTATTTCTTTTTCTTTTCTTATTGCTGTAGCTAGAACTTCCAGAACTATGTTGAATAATAGTGGTAAAAGTGGACATTCCTGTCTTGTTCCTGATCTTAGAAGGTCTGCTTTCAGCTTTTCACCATTGAGAATAAGGTTCACTGTGGGCTTTCACTATGTTGAGATAGGTTCCTTCTATGCCCATTTTTTGAAGAGCTTTTATCATAAACGGGTGTTGGATTTTGTCAAAGGCTTTTTCTGCTTCTATTGAAATTATCATGTAATTTGTGTCTCTCAGTTTGTTCATATGGTGTATCACATTAATTTATTTGTGGATATAGAAGAATTAGTCTGCATCCAGTTTTCCCAGCACCATTGGTTGAAGAGGCTGTCTTTGTCCCATTGTATATTTTCACCTCCTTTGTCAAAAATAAGGTACTCATAGGTGCGTGGGTTTATCTCTGGGTTCTCTGTCTTGTTCCATTTGTCTATATTTCTGCTTTTGTGCCAAATACCATACTTTCTTGATGACTGTTGCTTTGCAGTACAGTCTGAAGTTGGGGAGGCTGATCCCTCCAGCTCCATTCTTCTTTCTCAGGATTGCTTTGGCTATTCGAGGTCTTTCATGTTTCCATATGAACTGTGTTATTTTTTGGTCTAGTTCTGTGGAGAATGTCACTTGTTATTTGATAGGGATCACATTGAATCCGTAGATGATATTTGGTAGTATGGTCGTTTTCACGATATTGACTCTTCTGACCCAGGAACATGGAACATCTCTTCATCTGTTTAAGTCTTCTTGAATTTCTTTCATTAGTGTCTTGTAATTTTCTGTGTATAATTCCTTTGTTTCTTTCGGTAGGCCTATTCCTAGATATTTTATTCTCTTGGTTGCAATGATGAAGGGGATTGCCTCTTTGATTTTGTTTTCTGATTTTTCATTGTTTGTATACAGGAATGTGAGTGATTTCTGTGTACTGATTTTGTATCCTGTGACTTTACTGAATTCATTGATTAACTCTAGTAGTTTTCTGATAGTGACTTTGGGGTTTTCTATGTATCGTATCATGTCATCTGCAAATAGAGTTTTACTTCTTTTCAATCTGGATTCCTTTTATTTCTTTTTCTTTTCTTATTGCTGTAGCTAGAACTTCCAGAACTATGTTGAATAATAGTGGTAAAAGTGGACATTCCTGTCTTGTTCCTGATCTTAGAAGGTCTGCTTTCAGCTTTTCACCATTGAGAATAAGGTTCACTGTGGGCTTTCACTATGTTGAGATAGGTTCCTTCTATGCCCATTTTTTGAAGAGCTTTTATCATAAACGGGTGTTGGATTTTGTCAAAGGCTTTTTCTGCTTCTATTGAAATTATCATGTAATTTGTGTCTCTCAGTTTGTTCATATGGTGTATCACATTAATTTATTTGTGGATATAGAAGAATCCTTGCATACCTGGGATAAACCCTACTTGATCATTGTGTGTGAATTTTTTGATGTGTTGTTGAATTCTGTTTGCTAAGATTTTGTTGAGGATTTTTGCATCTAAATCCATCAGTGATGTGGGTTTATAATTTTCTTTTTTTGTGTTGTCTTTGCCTGGTTTTGGTATCAGGGTGATGGTGGCTTCATAGAATGTGTTTCAAAGTGTTCCTTCTTGTGCAATTGTTTGAAAGAGTTTCAGAAGGATAGGCATTAGATTTTCTTTAAATGTTTGGCAGAGTTCACCTGTGAAGCCATCTTGCCCTGGGCTTTTATTTTTGGGTAGCTTTCTGATCACGGGTTTGATTTCTGAGCTTCTGATGGAGTTGTTCATAATTTCTGTTTCTTCCTGGTTCAGTACTATGCTCACTTTTGAAGAGTTCTTTTTTTATATCATAAATGGATGTGTGTTGAATTTTGTCAAAAGTTTTTTTTTTTCTGTACCTATTGAGATGATTTTATGGTTTTTGTTTTTCAGTTTGCTAATATGTAACACACTGATCGCTTTGTAGATATTGAAAAATCCTTGCATGCCTCTGGTAAATCCCACTTCATCATGGTTTATGACTCTTTTAATGTATTTGCAGGATTTCCTTTCTTTTTTTTTTTTTTAAAAAAAGAATTATTTATTTATTTATTTTGGTGGGGGAGGGGTGGGGAGGGAGGGGAGCAGGCGGGCCACTTCTATTGGTCTTTCATTTGTCCATTTTCATCCATCTTTGTTCTTTGGCCCGTATGGGCCTCCCATCGCGGTGGCCTCTGTTGTTGCAGAGCACCAGCTCTGGGCGCATGCGCTCCAGAGCTCCGGCTGGGTAGTTGGACACATCAGTCCAGCCGCTCTGCGGCACATGGGATCTTTCCAGGCCAGGGATCGAACCGGCACCCCTTGCACTGCAAGGCGGTGTCCTTACCCACTGGACCACCAGGGAAGCCCCGATTTCCTATCTTTCTTTTGGCCACTTCTATTGGTCTTTCATTTATTTATTTTCAGCCACCTTTTTCATCCATCTTTGTTCGTTGGCCTGTGTGGGCCTCCCATCGCAGTGGCCTTTCCTGTTGCAGAATACTGGCTCTGGGTGCACGCACTCCAGTGTGCTGGCTTGTAATTGGACACACTGGCCCAGCCACTCCACGGCATGTGGGATATTCCCGTGGCAGGGATTGAACTAGAGCCCCTTGCACTGCAAGGCAGACTCTCTACCCACTGGGCCAACAGGGAAGTCCCCATTGTTGTACCTTTGTCTGGTTTTGGTATCAGGGAGATTGACAGTCTTGTAGAATGACTTTGGAAGTGTTCCTTACTTTTAGAAAGATAAGTATTAAGTTTTCTCTAAATGTTTGATAGAATTTGCCTGTGAAGCCATCTTGTCCTTGACTTTTGTTTGTTGGAAGTTTTTTTTTTTTTTTTAATACTTTTCTTTTCTTCTTTATTTTAAAGGTTTTACAGAGTTTTGTTGTTCATAGACATGTATGTTCCCAGATCAGTCATATGCATATCCATGGTCCCCATCCCCCCAGTTCCCCCCATCACACCCCTTCAGACCATCGCCCCAAGCCATTGTAAGCACTCCTATTCCCTTAGCACAATGACACTAGCTATCTTTTCCACACATAACAGTATAGGTTTCCATGTTACTCCCTCCATGCTCCCCCCTCCCTATTTCTTCCCCACAATGTCCCTATGTCTATGCTCTGTCTGTTTTTCAAATGGGAAAAAGATCTAAAGAGACACCTCTCCAAAGAGGACATACAGATGGCCCAAAAGCACATGAAACGATGCTCAACCTCGCTTATTATTAGAGAAATGCAAATTAAGACTACAATGAGATACCACCTAACACCCATCAGAATGGCCATCATCAAAAAATCTGCAGACAATAAATGCTGTAGAGGGTGCGAAGAAAAGGGAACCCTCTTGCATTGCTGGTGGGAATGTTGGAAGCTTTTTAAATCACGGTTTCAATTGCAGTAGTTGTGACTGGTCTGTTCATATTTTCCATTTCTTCCTGATTCATACTTAGAAGGTTTTACCTTTGTAAGAATTTGCCCATTTCTTTTAGGTTGTCCATTTTATTTGGCATATAGTTGCTTGTAGTATTCACTTAAGATTCTTTGTATTTCTGTGGTCTCCCTTGTAACTTCTTTTCATTTCTAGTTTTATTGATTGAGTCCTCTCCCTTTTTTTCTTGCTGAGTCTAGCTAAAGTTTTATGCATTTTTTTTGGAAAAAGACCTCATTTTTAGTTTCATTGATCTTTTCTATGATTTTCTTTGTCTCTAGTGATTTATTTTGCTCTGATCTTTATGATATTTTCCTTCTACTAACTACAGGTTTTGCTTGTTCTTCCTTCTCTAGCATCGGTCACTGTAAGATCAGGTTGTTTATTTGAGATTTTTCTTATTTCCTGAGCTAAATTTGCATTACTATAAACTTCCCTCTTAGAAGTGTGTTTGCTGCTTTCCATAGGTTTTGGGTCAGCATGCTTTCATTTTCGTTTGCCTCTAGGTATTTTTTTATTTTCTCTTTGATATCTTAAATGATCCATTGGTGTTCGCAGCATATTATTTAGCCTCCACTTTATTGTGTTTTTAGTGTTTTTTTTCATGTAGTTAATTCCTAATTTCATAGTGTTATGGTTACCCACTATTATTTTGTTACTGCTGATTTCTCCTTTCATGGCCTGTTAGCATTTGCGTTATATATTAAGATCTCCTGTCTCAGGTGCATACATATTTATAATTGTTTAATTTCTTGGATTGATTCCTTTATCATTAGGTAGTGTCCCTCTTTGTCTCTTACAGCAGTTTTTATTTTAAAGTCTATTTTGTCTGATGCATATTATGATTCCAGCTTTCTTTTGATTTCCATTTGCATGGAATATGAGGCAGTCTATGTCTTTTTTTTTTTTAAAGATTTATTTATTTATTTTTGAGCAGGGGTCGGGTTGGGGAGGGAGGGGAGCGGCTGGGCCACTTCTATTGGTTTTTCATTTCTCTATTTTTCATCCGTCTTTGTTCTTTGGCCCGTGTGGGCCTCCCATTGTGGTGGCCTCTGTTGTCGCAGAGCACCGGCTCTGGGCGCATGCGCTCCAGAGCTCCGGCTCGGTAATTGGACACGTGGGTCCAGCTGCTCCGCGGCACGTGGGATCTTCCCAGGCCAGGGTTCGAACCGGCGCCCCTTGCAGTGCAAGGCGGTGTCCTTACCCACTGGACCACCAGGGGAAGCCCCAGTCTATGTCTTTTGATTGGAGCATTTAATCCACTTACATTTAGAATAATTATCGGTATGTATGTTTTTATTACCATATTGTTAATTGTTTTGGATTTGTTTTGTAGGTCATGTTTCTTCTACTCTTGTTCTCTTGTGATTTGATGAAACTAATTATCGGTAACTGGTATGTTGTTTTAATTTTGTTCTTCCTTCTCTAGCATCGGTCACTGTAAGATCAGGTTGTTTATTTGAGATTTTTCTTATTTCCTGAGCTAAATTTGCATTACTATAAACTTCCCTCTTAGAAGTGTGTTTGCTGCTTTCCATAGGTTTTGGGTCAGCATGCTTTCATTTTCGTTTGCCTCTAGGTATTTTTTTATTTTCTCTTTGATATCTTAAATGATCCATTGGTGTTCGCAGCATATTATTTAGCCTCCACTTTATTGTGTTTTTAGTGTTTTTTTTCATGTAGTTAATTCCTAATTTCATAGTGTTATGGTTACCCACTATTATTTTGTTACTGCTGATTTCTCCTTTCATGGCCTGTTAGCATTTGCGTTATATATTAAGATCTCCTGTCTCAGGTGCATACATATTTATAATTGTTTAATTTCTTGGATTGATTCCTTTATCATTAGGTAGTGTCCCTCTTTGTCTCTTACAGCAGTTTTTATTTTAAAGTCTATTTTGTCTGATGCATATTATGATTCCAGCTTTCTTTTGATTTCCATTTGCATGGAATATGAGGCAGTCTATGTCTTTTTTTTTTTTAAAGATTTATTTATTTATTTTTGAGCAGGGGTCGGGTTGGGGAGGGAGGGGAGCGGCTGGGCCACTTCTATTGGTTTTTCATTTCTCTATTTTTCATCCGTCTTTGTTCTTTGGCCCGTGTGGGCCTCCCATTGTGGTGGCCTCTGTTGTCGCAGAGCACCGGCTCTGGGCGCATGCGCTCCAGAGCTCCGGCTCGGTAATTGGACACGTGGGTCCAGCTGCTCCGCGGCACGTGGGATCTTCCCAGGCCAGGGTTCGAACCGGCGCCCCTTGCAGTGCAAGGCGGTGTCCTTACCCACTGGACCACCAGGGGAAGCCCCAGTCTATGTCTTTTGATTGGAGCATTTAATCCACTTACATTTAGAATAATTATCGGTATGTATGTTTTTATTACCATATTGTTAATTGTTTTGGATTTGTTTTGTAGGTCATGTTTCTTCTACTCTTGTTCTCTTGTGATTTGATGACTATCTTTAATGTTGTGTCTGTAATGCTTTTGCTTTTTCTTGTGTGTTATCTACTTTAGATTTTTGGTTTTCAGTAACCGTGAGGTTTTCATATATATTAGATTGTTTTAAGTTGTTGATCTCTTGATTTCAACTGCATTTGCAATATTCTGCATTTGCACTCTCCTTTTCTCAGGATTGCTGGGTTTGTTATCATATTTGCATGTGGATGATTTCCTGCCTTTACTGTATGTTTGCCTTTAGTGGTGAGCTTTCCTATTCATAATTTTCTTGTTTATAGTTATGGCCTTTTCTTTTCCACCTAGAGAATTTCCTTTAGCATTTATTGTAAAGATCATTTGATGGTGCTAAATTCTCTTAACATTTGCTTGTCTGTAAAGCTTTTAATTTCTTTACTGAACATGAATGAGAGCCTTGATGGGTAGAGTACTCTTGATTGTAGAGGTTCTTCCTCTCTATCACTTTAAATATAGTATGCCTTTCCTTTCTGGTCTGCAGAGATTCTGCTGAAATTTCAGCTAATAAGGTTATAGGAATTCCCTCATATGTTATTTTGTTATTTGCTGCTTTTCCCTTGTTGCTTTTAATATTTATCCTTTAATTTCACAATTAATATGTATCTTGGTGTGTTCCTCCTTGGGATTATACTATAGGCAACTCTCTGAGCTTCTTGGAGTTGAGTGAATGTTTTCTTCCCCATGCTAGGGAAGTTTTCAGCTATTATCTCTTCCAGTGTTTTCTCAGACCATTGCTCTCATCATCTTCTGTGACCCTATAATGTGAATGTTGGTATGTTTTATGTTGTCCCTTATTCTGTCATGTCTTTTCATTCTTCTTTCATTATTCTGTTCTGCAGCAGTAATTTTCACCAATCTGTCTTCCAGCTCACTTAATCATTTTTCTGCCTAATTGATTCTACTCTTGATTCCTTATAGTGTATTTTTCATTTTAGTTATTGCATTGTTCATCTTTGTTTTTTTAAAGCTTCTCGCTCTTTATTAAAGCTGTTGTATTCTCTGTACTTGTGCTTCCATTCTTTTTCTGAGCTCTTGCATCATCATTATTATCATTACTCTGAATTCTTTTTCAGGTAGATTACCTAGCTCTACTTAACTTATTTTTCTGGAGTTTATATATTGTTCCTTTGTCTGCAACATGTATCTCTGCTGTTGCATTCTGTAAGAAAACTTTCTGTGTTTGTGTTCTCTGTGCCTCAGGCTGCAGGGTTTTAGTTCCTTTTGCTTCCAGTGTCTGCACATTGGTGGGTAAGGCTAGTCTAAAAGACTTGTTTAGGCTTTGTAGTGTGAGGAACTGGGTGTTTACCCACTGGTGGGTGGACCTGCTTCTTGTTTTTCTGGTAGGTAGGGCCATGCCAAGGAGTGTGTTTATAGGTGGCTGTCGGCTCAGGATGCATTTAGGCAGTCTGCTGATGGGAGAACCTCATGATGAAGGTGAAAGAGGAGAGTGAAAAAGCTGGGTTAAAACTCAACATTCATAAGACTAAGATCTGGCATCTGGTCCCACACTTCATGGCAAATGGCAGGGGGAAAAGTGGAAGCAATGACCAATTTTGTTTTCTTGGCTCCAAAATCACTGTGGACAGTGACTGCTGTCAGGAAATTAAAAGACACTTGCTCTTTGGAAGAAAAACTATGACAAACCTAGATAGCACATTAAAAAGCAAGAGATATCACTTTGCCACCAAATGTCCATATAGTCAAAGCTATAGTTTTTCCACTAGTCATGTACAGGCGTGAGAATTGAACCATAAGAAAATCTCGTTTTTTTAATGCCCATGCTAGGGAAGTTTTCAGCTATTATCTCTTCCAGTGTTTTCTCAGACCATTGCTCTCATCATCTTCTGTGACCCTATAATGTGAATGTTGGTATGTTTTATGTTGTCCCTTATTCTGTCATGTCTTTTCATTCTTCTTTCATTATTCTGTTCTGCAGCAGTAATTTTCACCAATCTGTCTTCCAGCTCACTTAATCATTTTTCTGCCTAATTGATTCTACTCTTGATTCCTTATAGTGTATTTTTCATTTTAGTTATTGCATTGTTCATCTTTGTTTTTTTAAAGCTTCTCGCTCTTTATTAAAGCTGTTGTATTCTCTGTACTTGTGCTTCCATTCTTTTTCTGAGCTCTTGCATCATCATTATTATCATTACTCTGAATTCTTTTTCAGGTAGATTACCTAGCTCTACTTAACTTATTTTTCTGGAGTTTATATATTGTTCCTTTGTCTGCAACATGTATCTCTGCTGTTGCATTCTGTAAGAAAACTTTCTGTGTTTGTGTTCTCTGTGCCTCAGGCTGCAGGGTTTTAGTTCCTTTTGCTTCCAGTGTCTGCACATTGGTGGGTAAGGCTAGTCTAAAAGACTTGTTTAGGCTTTGTAGTGTGAGGAACTGGGTGTTTACCCACTGGTGGGTGGACCTGCTTCTTGTTTTTCTGGTAGGTAGGGCCATGCCAAGGAGTGTGTTTATAGGTGGCTGTCGGCTCAGGATGCATTTAGGCAGTCTGCTGATGGGAGAACCTCATGATGAAGGTGAAAGAGGAGAGTGAAAAAGCTGGGTTAAAACTCAACATTCATAAGACTAAGATCTGGCATCTGGTCCCACACTTCATGGCAAATGGCAGGGGGAAAAGTGGAAGCAATGACCAATTTTGTTTTCTTGGCTCCAAAATCACTGTGGACAGTGACTGCTGTCAGGAAATTAAAAGACACTTGCTCTTTGGAAGAAAAACTATGACAAACCTAGATAGCACATTAAAAAGCAAGAGATATCACTTTGCCACCAAATGTCCATATAGTCAAAGCTATAGTTTTTCCACTAGTCATGTACAGGCGTGAGAATTGAACCATAAAGAAGGCTGAGTGCCAAAGAATTGATGCTTTCAAATTGTGATGCTGGAGAAGACTCTTTTGAGAGTCCCTTGAACTGCAAGGATATCAATCAGTCAATCCTAAAGCAAATCAACCCTGAATATTCATTGGAAGGACTAATGCTGAAGCTGAAGCTCCAGTACTTTGGCCACCTGATGTGAAGAGCTGAGTTATTTTGGTAGGAATGAGTTTTTTTGGCCAGTGACTGTTAGGCAGTTAGCTGTGATTTGGATGTTTTTGTGAGAGGAGGTGTGCTCAAGTCCTTCTACTTTTCCATCTTGTGTCTCTTCTATGACCTCTCCTTGATTTTCATTGAACTGTTGACACTGAACTGTTCATTATGGAAACTGAATGAGATAGATGCTTGTCTGCTGATGTTCAGAAGTACAGTTTACTTTGACATTCCTTAGTCTTAACTCATTTTTCCTATGCCTAGTTTCTTTCCTGCTGTGTTTATTTCCTCTTTTCCATCTCAATCTCTGGACTAGACAGTATCATGTTTGGACTATTTGTCTGGCTCAGCATAGGCATCCTCAAATCTTACTGGTGAGCATCTGATCTTACACACTAGTCCCACTGGTGTTTAAGGCACTTAGCTCTCACTCAAGGTGAACAGTTGCCTGTGTGCACTTTCCACTGGCCCCTGCTTTTTATGGAGGAACATTACAGAGAGTTGAATGTCTGATAATACAAGAATAAAGAGGGTAGAACTCTGTTCTTGTAGGCACTTGTCATTTGGTGATAGAGACAGATACAGATTCAAGTAATACTTAGAAGAATTCCATGAAAAGACAAGGACCCTGGAGTGACTGTAAATTCAAAGTAGAAATCCTGGGGTTTCTTATAGTATATTATTCAAGTGAATTCTAGTAGAGAGGGTTAAAAGAATATCACCACCTGAACCAACAGCACAGATCTGGTGGAGGTTTCAATTTAGAACCCAACCATCTAGAGCACAGAAAATATTGCAGTTGAAAATCATTTCTCTGAACCACTTGTGAATGGTTTTATTGAATTAGTGGATTCAATAGATCAGTCTTCGGTTAAGTTTTCTTTTGATGTTAGTAGATGGAATGATTAAAGACCCTTTGGTCAGATCACCAGGGTTAGGATTCAAAATCTGTCATGTACCCCAGTGTGACTTTCACCAAGTAGTAATTTAACCTCTTTTGCCTCAGTTTTCTTATCTGTAAAAAACGGGTAAAGAAACTCTATTTGATAGAGTGTTATGAGAATTAAATGTTAATGGCTGTCATGGGTCTGAAACAGTGCCTACCAACTAGTAAATTTGTTGATAACTATTATCTCATTAATATTTATTTGTGATATCTTTTAGAGCTAATTTGTTCTTTCCAATAGTATAAGTATTGATTTTATCTTTATAAAAATTGCATTTGGAATTGTGATATTTTCTTTTGTACAATGACTCTAGTCCAATAAATCTCTTCATCTATTTGTTGCCAGTAACAAGTGACTAGATTTCCACCATTAACAGACTATTTCTAGAGATGCCTGTATCTCAGAAATCACTCTATTGTTTCACAAAGGAAAGAGGCTTTGATGGACTTTCATTCTCTTACTTCAAAAGTGTTTTTCTACTGTTATTACAGACATTGGGTGTTCATCTTATTTTTTTAAAAAAAATTTATTTATTTTACTGTGCCAAGTCTTAGTTGCGGTATGTAGAATCTGGCTCCCTGACCAGGTATTGATCCCAGGACCCCTGCACTACGAGCACAGAATGTTAACCACTGGCCCACCATGGAAGTCCCTTATTTTTTCTTCTACTCTCAAATTTTCCTGACTTTCAAAAATAAGAATAAATGTGCTTGTCAAAACACTGCAAAACTCCCCAGTTCCTTTGGTGTTCATATGCTTTCCTTATGTTTTGCTTGGACATGTGCAGTTTTGATTTTCCTCAGCACCTTGAGTGTAAGGGATGGATGGCTAGTGTCTGGAATCTTCTGACCTAGATAAAAAGGCCTCAAGAGGCAAGAAGAGACTAAACTTATAAATATCATAAAACAATCATATTACAACCACCTCATCACCTCACTATGCAATAGCCCCTTAAAGATCAACACAACAATTTTATGTCGGCCACATAAACAGCATCCTTCGCTTCTTCCATAAAAATAGCCACACTTTTAGAAAAGCTTGGATTTAAAGATTAGGAGTATTTATCTCGGAGACAATTACTAGGGGAGGCTTCAAGCTTATGAAGGGCTCTTATGCAGAGAATAGGAACCAGCTGTTCTTCATCTCTCAAGAATCCCAAAGAGAGGCCTAAACCTCAGCATGAAATAATTAGGTTGGTATGAAGAGGAATTTCCTGATGGTAAAAGTAAAACATTGAAAGGAATACCTTAAAATCTATAAAGAACTCTGAAGCAGAATGATTCTCCTGGAGCACTCTCCACTCTTGAAATTTAAAACCTGATTGGGTAAAAGTAATTTTTAAGTTTGTTCTTTCCAATAGTATAAGTATTGATTTTATCTTTATAAAATTGCATTTGGAATTGTGATATTTTCTTTTGTACAATGACTCTAGTCCAATAAATCTCTTCATCTATTTGTTGCCAGTAACAAGTGACTAGATTTCCACCATTAACAGACTATTTCTAGGGATGCCTGTATCTCAGAAATCACTCTATTGTTTCACAAAGGAAAGAGGCTTTGATGGACTTTCATTCTCTTACTTCAAAAGTGTTTTTCTACTGTTATTACAGACATTGGGTGTTCATCTTATTTTTTTAAAAAAAATTTATTTATTTTACTGTGCCAAGTCTTAGTTGCGGTATGTAGAATCTGGCTCCCTGACCAGGTATTGATCCCAGGACCCCTGCACTACGAGCACAGAATGTTAACCACTGGCCCACCATGGAAGTCCCTTATTTTTTCTTCTACTCTCAAATTTTCCTGACTTTCAAAAATAAGAATAAATGTGCTTGTCAAAAACACTGCAAAACTCCCCAGTTCCTTTGGTGTTCATATGCTTTCCTTATGTTTTGCTTGGACATGTGCAGTTTTGATTTTCCTCAGCACCTTGAGTGTAAGGGATGGATGGCTAGTGTCTGGAATCTTCTGACCTAGATAAAAAGGCCTCAAGAGGCAAGAAGAGACTAAACTTATAAATATCATAAAACAATCATATTACAACCACCTCATCACCTCACTATGCAATAGCCCCTTAAAGATCAACACAACAATTTTATGTCGGCCACATAAACAGCATCCTTCGCTTCTTCCATAAAAATAGCCACACTTTTAGAAAAGCTTGGATTTAAAGATTAGGAGTATTTATCTCGGAGACAATTACTAGGGGAGGCTTCAAGCTTATGAAGGGCTCTTATGCAGAGAATAGGAACCAGCTGTTCTTCATCTCTCAAGAATCCCAAAGAGAGGCCTAAACCTCAGCATGAAATAATTAGGTTGGTATGAAGAGGAATTTCCTGATGGTAAAAAGTAAAACATTGAAAGGAATACCTTAAAATCTATAAAGAACTCTGAAGCAGAATGATTCTCCTGGAGCACTCTCCACTCTTGAAATTTACAAGAGCCTTGAGCTTTCCAGAAGCGTGAAATAACATATCTACAGTCCTCATCAGACATTCCTAATATCCTAAAGGATTGCATGGCATGATCATGTGCTTAGTGTGTTTTTCCTATAGATGGTATTCAGTTTGTACTTTGCTTTCTCATGTGGCTCTAGTGATGTAGTCTGGGAGGTAAAATAGTGTCATCTTTGGAATCAGCCATACCTGGCAGGCATCCACACTCTACTGTTTTGATTCTGAGGCGAACTGTGTGGTGATTAACAAGTTGCTTTATCCCTCTGGGACTTAATCTTCTATAAGGAGGATAATTAAGGAGAAAAATAATCGTTGTATTTAGGTCAAATAAAATGCTAGCACATAGTAATATATATTCGTTCACATGTATTTACAAAAGTGAAAGTGTTCATTTCTCAGTCGTGTCTGACTCTTTGCAACCTCATGGACTATAGCCCACCAGGCTTCTCTGTCCACGGAATTCTCCTGGCAAGAATACTGGAGTTGGAGAGGGATTCCCTCTCCAGGGCATCTTCCCAACCCAGGTTGTGGGAAGATCTTTACCATCTGAGCCACCAGGGAAACCTGTACATATATGCACACAAATGCATACATTAAGTAGGAGTATTTTGTAGGAAAAAAAAATCCACATGGGGAAAAAAACCTCCTTGAACAGGTGCATACATACATAGCATTTGACATTAAAGTCTTTGTCCCACGGAAATGTCACAGGTTCATTTTGAAAGCAGAATATCACCTGGAAATTTTAAAATTCTCTCAAATAATTCCTGGTCAAAGAGAAAATCAAAGTAAAATGTCAGAATATCTAGAAAATATAATTAAGTAAAACATTACATGTCAAAACACATGGGCTATAGCCAAAACCATACTTTAGAGGAAAAACACAACCTTTAGTGTCTTTACAGATGAAGGAGAATAAATGAATTAAGCATCAATTTTAAAAACTTGTCAAAGACAAGATGATTAAATAAAAGAAAAGATGATAAACCTAAAGAAAAGCTGAAGAAAAAAAAAGTTAAAGGAAAGGATTCACAAATTAAAAGCAAAAATTAATGAAATGCAAAACAGAAAAAACATGCACCTGAAAAATAAATCCAAGAGCTAGTCCTTTGAAAAAGTAGTTAAAAGAGCACAAAAAATGAGGATGGGTGAATGTTAACTTCTAGATACTTTTATTTAAATCTTCATAGTCTCAATTTTCCCCACTTGCAAAAATGGGGGTGTTCATAATAATAGCCTTATAGAGTCATAGTGAGAACTAAGGAAATTAATCCTTATAAAGGATTTATCACTGCCTTGGAATGAGATAAAGTTTCAATAAATGCTGGTTTGTATTTTCATTATTAAAGATTCTCTTCTTTCCTCCCCATACCTCAAAAGAAGAATGGGTAATGACCACAGATACAGAGGAAATGGAAATAATTCATTCTTGTTCACCTCAGTCCTGAAGTGAAATGTAATATTTAGATAAAGGTGAATTGCTAAAACCATGCCCAGAAGAATAAGGCCGATTACTATATTCAGAGTTCATTTACAATACAAGAGAGAGATGAAAGTTGTTAAAAGTGCTGGTGCTTCCTTATGAAGCATTGGTCTAGCAATTATAAAGGTAAGAAAAAAAAGGAGGGCTTCCCTGGTAGTCCAGTGGGTAAGGACACCGCCTTGCAGTGCAAGGGGTGCCGGTTCGATCCCTAGCCTGGGAAGATCCCACGTGCTGCAGAGCGGCTGGACCGATGTGTCCAGCTGCCGAGAAAGAGCTCTGGAGCGCATGCGCCTAGAGCCGGTGCTCTGTGACGACAGACGCCGCTGCGATGGGAGGCCCACACGGGCCAAAAAAACAAAGATGCATGAAACTAGACAAATGAAAGACCAGTAGAAGTGGCCTGCCCACCCCGCTCCCTCCTCACCCCCACCAAAATAAATAAATAAATAAATATTAAAAAAAGAAAAAAAAAAAGAAAAAAAAAAGAGGAGACAAATTAAAGAGACATAAAACTATTGATTATAAGCAATGATTTATCAAAATCTAAGAGAATAAATCGAGAAATTCCTATTGACCATTGACAAATTCCATAAGATGTTTGTATACAAAATTCATACAGTGGTATGTGGAGAGACTTTCCTGCTGGTCCAGTGGTTAAGACTCTACACTTCCACTGCAGGGTGCATGGGTTCAATCCCAAAAAAAATGGCAGTTAAAGCTAGTCCTTTGAAAGTAGTTAAAAGAGCACAAAAAATGAGGATGGGTGAATGTTAACTTCTAGATACTTTTATTTAAATCTTCATAGTCTCAATTTTCCCCACTTGCAAAAATGGGGGTGTTCATAATAATAGCCTTATAGAGTCATAGTGAGAACTAAGGAAATTAATCCTTATAAAGGATTTATCACTGCCTTGGAATGAGATAAAGTTTCAATAAATGCTGGTTTGTATTTTCATTATTAAAGATTCTCTTCTTTCCTCCCCATACCTCAAAAGAAGAATGGGTAATGACCACAGATACAGAGGAAATGGAAATAATTCATTCTTGTTCACCTCAGTCCTGAAGTGAAATGTAATATTTAGATAAAGGTGAATTGCTAAAACCATGCCCAGAAGAATAAGGCCGATTACTATATTCAGAGTTCATTTACAATACAAGAGAGAGATGAAAGTTGTTAAAAGTGCTGGTGCTTCCTTATGAAGCATTGGTCTAGCAATTATAAAGGTAAGAAAAAAAAGGAGGGCTTCCCTGGTAGTCCAGTGGGTAAGGACACCGCCTTGCAGTGCAAGGGGTGCCGGTTCGATCCCTAGCCTGGGAAGATCCCACGTGCTGCAGAGCGGCTGGACCGATGTGTCCAGCTGCCGAGAAAGAGCTCTGGAGCGCATGCGCCTAGAGCCGGTGCTCTGTGACGACAGACGCCGCTGCGATGGGAGGCCCACACGGGCCAAAAAAACAAAGATGCATGAAACTAGACAAATGAAAGACCAGTAGAAGTGGCCTGCCCACCCCGCTCCCTCCTCACCCCCACCTAAATAAATAAATAAATAAATATTTAAAAAAGAAAAAAAAAAAGAAAAAAAAAAGAGGAGACAAATTAAAGAGACATAAAACTATTGATTATAAGCAATGATTTATCAAAATCTAAGAGAATAAATCGAGAAATTCCTATTGACCATTGACAAATTCCATAAGATGTTTGTATACAAAATTCATACAGTGGTATGTGGAGAGACTTTCCTGCTGGTCCAGTGGTTAAGACTCTACACTTCCACTGCAGGGTGCATGGGTTCAATCCCCGGTGAGGGAACTAAGATCCCACAAACTGTGAAATGCAGTCAATAAATAAATGGTGGGAAGAAAAAGTATGGTGGGGAAAAGATATTAATAATAGCAAATAGTAAATATTTGTTTAAAAAGGAATAAACTTAAAAATGCATAAGAATTTTATGAAGAAAACTCAAACAAAAGAAGGGTTGAATAAATGAAGTATCTGCTATTCTTGCAAGGGAAGACTAAATATTATGATGTTTCCTTTATCTTCAGATTGATCACTGTACTTAATGTAAGTCAATTAAAATTAACAATGGAAGTTTTTCATTTTCTTTCCTTTCCTTTTTTAAAAAATTATTTAATTTTATTTAAAAAAATTTTTAGAGTTGTTCACAGACATGTATGTTCCCAGATCAGTCACATGCATATCCCTGGCACCCTCCCCCGTCCCAGTGCCCCAATCCCACCCCTCCAGACTATCACACACTGCCCCTGCAGGATCTCCTATTTCATCAGGGCAATGACCATAGCTATCTTTTTCACATATGGTAGTATGGGTTACCATGTTACTCCCTCTATGCCTCCCACCCACTCTTCATACCCCACTGTGTCTATATGTCTGTTCTCTATGTTTTTCCATTGCTTCACTACGTGTGTTATCATTACCATCTTACTAGATTTCATATATATGTGTTAGTATATTGTACTTGTCTTTCTCTTTTTGACTTACTTCACTTTTTATAATAGGTTCTAGAGCCAGCCACCTCATTAGGGCTGATTCTTCTGCATTTTGAGAATTACTCCATTATATATATATGTACCAGAGTTTTTATCCATTCATTCATCGATGGGCATCTAGGTTGCTTCATGTTCTAGCTACTGTATAGAGAGCTGCAATGAACATTGGGGTACAGGTGCTTCTTTCAGATTAAAACTATTGATTATAAGCAATGATTTATCAAAATCTAAGAGAATAAATCGAGAAATTCCTATTGACCATTGACAAATTCCATAAGATGTTTGTATACAAAATTCATACAGTGGTATGTGGAGAGACTTTCCTGCTGGTCCAGTGGTTAAGACTCTACACTTCCACTGCAGGGTGCATGGGTTCAATCCCCGGTGAGGGAACTAAGATCCCACAAACTGTGAAATGCAGTCAATAAATAAATGGTGGGAAGAAAAAGTATGGTGGGGAAAAGATATTAATAATAGCAAATAGTAAATATTTGTTTAAAAAGGAATAAACTTAAAAATGCATAAGAATTTTATGAAGAAAACTCAAACAAAAGAAGGGTTGAATAAATGAAGTATCTGCTATTCTTGCAAGGGAAGACTAAATATTATGATGTTTCCTTTATCTTCAGATTGATCACTGTACTTAATGTAAGTCAATTAAAATTAACAATGGAAGTTTTTCATTTTCTTTCCTTTCCTTTTTTAAAAAATTATTTAATTTTATTTAAAAAAATTTTTAGAGTTGTTCACAGACATGTATGTTCCCAGATCAGTCACATGCATATCCCTGGCACCCTCCCCCGTCCCAGTGCCCCCAATCCCACCCCTCCAGACTATCACACACTGCCCCTGCAGGATCTCCTATTTCATCAGGGCAATGACCATAGCTATCTTTTTCACATATGGTAGTATGGGTTACCATGTTACTCCCTCTATGCCTCCCACCCACTCTTCATACCCCACTGTGTCTATATGTCTGTTCTCTATGTTTTTCCATTGCTTCACTACGTGTGTTATCATTACCATCTTACTAGATTTCATATATATGTGTTAGTATATTGTACTTGTCTTTCTCTTTTTGACTTACTTCACTTTTTATAATAGGTTCTAGAGCCAGCCACCTCATTAGGGCTGATTCTTCTGCATTTTGAGAATTACTCCATTATATATATATGTACCAGAGTTTTTTTATCCATTCATTCATCGATGGGCATCTAGGTTGCTTCATGTTCTAGCTACTGTATAGAGAGCTGCAATGAACATTGGGGTACAGGTGCTTCTTTCAGATTTGATTTCATCAGGGTATAAGCCTAAGAGTGGGATTGCTGGGTCATATGGTGCTTCTATTTTGAGATTTTTAAGGAATCTCCATACTGTCTTCCATGGCAGTTGTACCAATTTACATTCCCACCAACAATGCAAGAGTATTCCCCTTTTCTCTGCACCCTCTCCAGCATTTATTGTCTGTTGATTTGTGGATGATGGCCATTCTAACGGGTGTGAGGTGATATCTCATTGTAGTTTTGATTTGAATTTCTCTAATAATAAGTGAGGTTGAGGATCGTTTCATGTGCTTTTGGGCCATCTGTATGTCCTCTTTGGTGAGATGTCTATTTAGATCCTTTTCCCAATTTCTGTTTGGGTTATTCATTTTTCTGGTGCTGAATTATCTGAGTTGCTTATAGATTTTGGAGGTTAGTTCTTTGTCTGTTATTTCATATGCTATGATTTTCTCCCATTCTGTGGGCTGTCTATTCACCTTTTTTGTAACTGCTTTTGCTGTACAAAAGCTTTTAAGTTTCATTTGAACCCACACATTTATTTTTGTTTTTAGTTCTACTATTCTAGTAGGTGGATCATGGAAGATCTTGCTTTGATTTATGTCCTTGAGTATTTTGCCTATATTCTCCTCCAAGAGTTGAATGGTTTCTGGTCTTACATTAAGGTCTTGAATCCATTTTGAGTTGGTCTTTGTGTACAGTGTCAGGGAATGTTCCAACTTCATTTTTTTGCATGTAGCTGTCCAGTTTTCCCAGCACCATTGGTTGAAGAGGCTGCCTTTGTCCATTTTATAGTTTCGCCTCCTTTGTCAAAAATAAGGTATCCATAGGTGCATGGGTTTAACTTTGGGTTGTCTGTCTTGTTCCATTTATCTATAATTCTGCTTTTGTGACAGTACCATACTGTCTTGATGACTGTTGCTTTGTAGTAGAGTCTGCAGTTAGGGAGGCCAATCCCTGCAGCTCCATTCTTCTTCCTCAGGATTGCTTTGGCTATTTGAGGTCTTTCATGTTCTAGCTACTGTATAGAGAGCTGCAATGAACATTGGGGTACAGGTGCTTCTTTCAGATTTGATTTCATCAGGGTATAAGCCTAAGAGTGGGATTGCTGGGTCATATGGTGCTTCTATTTTGAGATTTTTAAGGAATCTCCATACTGTCTTCCATGGCAGTTGTACCAATTTACATTCCCACCAACAATGCAAGAGTATTCCCCTTTTCTCTGCACCCTCTCCAGCATTTATTGTCTGTTGATTTGTGGATGATGGCCATTCTAACGGGTGTGAGGTGATATCTCATTGTAGTTTTGATTTGAATTTCTCTAATAATAAGTGAGGTTGAGGATCGTTTCATGTGCTTTTGGGCCATCTGTATGTCCTCTTTGGTGAGATGTCTATTTAGATCCTTTTCCCAATTTCTGTTTGGGTTATTCATTTTTCTGGTGCTGAATTATCTGAGTTGCTTATAGATTTTGGAGGTTAGTTCTTTGTCTGTTATTTCATATGCTATGATTTTCTCCCATTCTGTGGGCTGTCTATTCACCTTTTTTGTAACTGCTTTTGCTGTACAAAAGCTTTTAAGTTTCATTTGAACCCACACATTTATTTTTGTTTTTAGTTCTACTATTCTAGTAGGTGGATCATGGAAGATCTTGCTTTGATTTATGTCCTTGAGTATTTTGCCTATATTCTCCTCCAAGAGTTGAATGGTTTCTGGTCTTACATTAAGGTCTTGAATCCATTTTGAGTTGGTCTTTGTGTACAGTGTCAGGGAATGTTCCAACTTCATTTTTTTGCATGTAGCTGTCCAGTTTTCCCAGCACCATTGGTTGAAGAGGCTGCCTTTGTCCATTTTATAGTTTCGCCTCCTTTGTCAAAAATAAGGTATCCATAGGTGCATGGGTTTAACTTTGGGTTGTCTGTCTTGTTCCATTTATCTATAATTCTGCTTTTGTGACAGTACCATACTGTCTTGATGACTGTTGCTTTGTAGTAGAGTCTGCAGTTAGGGAGGCCAATCCCTGCAGCTCCATTCTTCTTCCTCAGGATTGCTTTGGCTATTTGAGGTCTTTCATGTTTGCATATGAACTGTGTTATTCTTTGGTCTAGTTCTGTGAACAATGTCATTGGTAGTTGGATAGGGATCACATTGAATCTGTAGATGATATTTGGTAGTATGATCATTTTCACAATATTGATTCTTCCAACCCAGGAACATGGAATATTTCTCCATCTGTTTAAGTCATCTTAATTTCTTTCTTGAGTGTCTTGTAATTTTCAGTGTACAGTTCTTTTGTTTCTTTGGGTAAGTTTATCCCTAGATATTTTATTCTCTTGGTTGCAATGATGAAGGGGATTGCCTGTTTGATTTTGTTTTCTGATTTTTCATTGTTTGTATATAGCAATGCTAGTGATTTCTGTGTATTGATTTTGTATCCTGCGACTCTGCTGAATTTGTTGATTAGACCTAGTAGTTTTCTAATAGTGTCTTTGGGGTTTTCTATATATAATATCCTGTTGTCTGAAAACAGAGTTTTACTTCTTCTTTTCCAGTCTGGATTCCTTTTATTTCTTTTTCTTCTCTTATTGCTGTTGCTCGAAATATCAGGACTATGTTGAATAATAGTGGTGAATGTGGACACCCTTGTCTTGTTCCTGATCTTAGAGGGAATGCTTTCAGTTTTTCACCGTTGAGGATAATGTTCGCTGTGGGCTTCTCATAGATGGCTTTCACTATTTTGAGGTAGCTTCCTTCTATGCCCATTTTTTGAAGAGTTTTTATCATAAATAGGTTTTGGATTTTGTCAAAGGCTTTTTCTGCATCTATTGAGATGATCATGTGATTTTTGTCTCTCAATTTGTTGATATGGTGTATCACATTGATTTGTGGATATTGAAGAAGCCTTTCATGCCTGGGATGAACCCAACTTGGTCATGATGTATGAGTTTTTTGATGTGATGTTGAATTCTGTTTGCTAGGATTTTGTTGAGGATTTTAGAATCCGAATTCATCAGTGAAATTGGCCTATAATTTTCTTTTTTTGTGTTGTCTTTGCCTGGCTTAGGTATCAGAGTGATGGTGGCCTCGCAGAGTGTGTTTGGAAGTGCTCCTCTCTGAAAATTTTTTAAAAGTGTTTTAGAGGGGCAGACATTAGCTCTTCTTTAAATGTTTGGCAGAATTTACCTGTGAAGCCATCTGGCCCTGGGCTTTTATTTTTGAGTAAATTTTTAATCACAAATTCGATTTCTGAGCTTGTGATTGGGTTGTTCAAAGTTTCTATTTCTTCCTGGTTCAGTCTTAGGAACATGGAATATTTCTCCATCTGTTTAAGTCATCTTAATTTCTTTCTTGAGTGTCTTGTAATTTTCAGTGTACAGTTCTTTTGTTTCTTTGGGTAAGTTTATCCCTAGATATTTTATTCTCTTGGTTGCAATGATGAAGGGGATTGCCTGTTTGATTTTGTTTTCTGATTTTTCATTGTTTGTATATAGCAATGCTAGTGATTTCTGTGTATTGATTTTGTATCCTGCGACTCTGCTGAATTTGTTGATTAGACCTAGTAGTTTTCTAATAGTGTCTTTGGGGTTTTCTATATATAATATCCTGTTGTCTGAAAACAGAGTTTTACTTCTTCTTTTCCAGTCTGGATTCCTTTTATTTCTTTTTCTTCTCTTATTGCTGTTGCTCGAAATATCAGGACTATGTTGAATAATAGTGGTGAATGTGGACACCCTTGTCTTGTTCCTGATCTTAGAGGGAATGCTTTCAGTTTTTCACCGTTGAGGATAATGTTCGCTGTGGGCTTCTCATAGATGGCTTTCACTATTTTGAGGTAGCTTCCTTCTATGCCCATTTTTTGAAGAGTTTTTATCATAAATAGGTTTTGGATTTTGTCAAAGCCTATTGCTGCATCTATTGAGATGATCATGTGATTTTTGTCTCTCAATTTGTTGATATGGTGTATCACATTGATTTGTGGATATTGAAGAAGCCTTTCATGCCTGGGATGAACCCAACTTGGTCATGATGTATGAGTTTTTTGATGTGATGTTGAATTCTGTTTGCTAGGATTTTGTTGAGGATTTTAGAATCCGAATTCATCAGTGAAATTGGCCTATAATTTTCTTTTTTTGTGTTGTCTTTGCCTGGCTTAGGTATCAGAGTGATGGTGGCCTCGCAGAGTGTGTTTGGAAGTGCTCCTCTCTGAAAATTTTTTAAAAGTGTTTTAGAGGGGCAGACATTAGCTCTTCTTTAAATGTTTGGCAGAATTTACCTGTGAAGCCATCTGGCCCTGGGCTTTTATTTTTGAGTAAATTTTTAATCACAAATTCGATTTCTGAGCTTGTGATTGGGTTGTTCAAAGTTTCTATTTCTTCCTGGTTCAGTCTTGGAAGATTAGTCTTTTCTAAGAAACTGTTCATTTCTTCCAGGTTGTCCAGTTTGTTGCCATATAGTTGTTCATAATAGTCTCTTGTAATCCTTTGTATTTCTGCATTATCTGTTGTAATCTCTTTTTCATTTTTGATTTTGTTGATCTGGTTCTTCTCTCTTTTTTTCTTGATGAGTCTGGCCAGCAGTTTGTCGTTTTGTTTACTTTTTCAAAGAACGAGCTCTTTGTTTTATTTATCTTAACTATTGTTTCTTTCGTTTCTTTTCCTTTATTTCTGCTCTGATCTTTGATTTCTCTTCTTCTGCTAACATTGGGGTGTTTTTGTTCTTCTTTCTCCAATTGTTTTAAGTGTAGGGTTAGGTTGTCTGATATTTTTCTTGTTTCTTGAGGTAGGATTGTATTACTATAAACTTCCCTCTTAGAAGTGCTTTTGTGGTATCCTGTAGATTTTGCACTGTCGTGTGTTCACTGTCATTTTCTTCTAGGAATTTTTTAATTTCTCCTTTGATTTGCTCAGTAATCAGTTTTTTTCAGTATGTGTTGTTTAATCTCCATGTGTTTGTGTTTTTAGTGGTTTTTCTTTTCCTGTGGTTGATCTGTAGTCTCATTGTATTGTGGTCCGAGAAGATGGTTGATACAATTTCAATTTTCTTGAATTGACTGAGGTTTGATTTGTGGCTCAAGATGTTGTCTATCCTAGAGAATGTTCCGTGAGCACTTGAGAAGAACATGTGTTCTTCTGCCTTTGAATGGAAGGTCCTAAAGATATCCACGAGGTCCATCTCTTCTAGTGTGTCATTTGAGGCTTGTGTTTCTTCATTAATTTTCTATTTTGATGATCTGTCCATTGGTGTGAGAGGAAAGTTAAAGTCTCCTACTATTATTGTGTTATTGTCAATTTCTTCTCTTATGCCTGAAAGTGTTTGTGTATGTGTTGGGGTGCTCCTGTGTTGGGAGCATAGATATTTATGATTGTTATGTCTTCCTCTTGGATTGATCCTTTGATCATTATGTAGTGACATGCCTTGTATCTTATTATCTTCTTTATTTTAAAGTCTATTTTGTCTGATATGAGGATTGCTACTCCAGCTTTCTTTTTCCATTTGCGTGGAATATCTTTTTCCCATTCTCTCACTTTCAGTCTATGTGTGCTGTTAGGTCTGAATTGGGTTTCGTGTAAACAGCATATATATGGGTCTTGCTTTTGTATCCATTTAGCCAGTCTATGTTTTTTGGTTGGAGCATTTAGTCCGTTTACATTGAAAGTAATTATTGATATTAATGTTCCTATTGTCGTCTTCTTAGATGTTTGGGGTTTGATTTGTTGGACTTCTCCTGCTCTTGTATTTATTGGCTATATCAGACCCTTTAACAGTTTTTGTAAGGCTGGTTTCGTGGTACAGAATTCTTTTAGCTTTTACTTGTCTGTAAAGCTTTTGACTTCTCCATCAATTCTGAATGAGATCCTTGCTGGGTAGAGAATTCTTGGTTGTAGGTTATTCTGTTTTAGTCATTTAAATGTGTCTTGCCATTCTCTTCTGGCCTACAGAGTTTCTGTTGATACATCAGCTGTTAAACATATGGGGTTTCCTTTGTAAGTCATTTGTTGTTTGTTCCTTGCTGATTTAAGTATTCTGTCCTTATATTTAGTCTGTGTTAACTTGATTAGAACGTGCCTTGGTGTGTTTCTTCTGGGGTTTATCCTGCATAGAACTCTTTGTGCTTCTTGGACTTGGTTGACTATTTCCTTTTCCATGCTGGGGACATTTTCAACTATAATCTCTTCAAGAATTTTTTCATAGCCTTTCTTTCCCTCTTCTTCTTCTGGGACCCCAATAATTCTAATTTGGTACTTTTGATATTGTCCCATAGGTCTCTGAGTCTATCCTTAGTTCTTTTTATTCTTTGTGCTTTGTTCTGTTCTTCAGGAGTTATTTCCACCATTTTACCTTCCAGCTCACTTATTTTCTTCTGCCTGATACTCTACTGCTGAGTCCTTCTATAGTATTTTTGAGTTCAGCCATTGAGTCTCTACTATTATTGTGTTTTGTCAATGTCTTCTCTTATGCCTGAAAGTGTTTGTGTATGTGTTGGGGTGCTCCTGTGTTGGGAGCATAGATATTTATGATTGTTATGTCTTCCTCTTGGATTGATCCTTTGATCATTATGTAGTGACATGCCTTGTATCTTATTATCTTCTTTATTTTAAAGTCTATTTTGTCTGATATGAGGATTGCTACTCCAGCTTTCTTTTTCCATTTGCGTGGAATATCTTTTTCCCATTCTCTCACTTTCAGTCTATGTGTGCTGTTAGGTCTGAATTGGGTTTCGTGTAAACAGCATATATATGGGTCTTGCTTTTGTATCCATTTAGCCAGTCTATGTTTTTTGGTTGGAGCATTTAGTCCGTTTACATTGAAAGTAATTATTGATATTAATGTTCCTATTGTCGTCTTCTTAGATGTTTGGGGTTTGATTTGTTGGACTTCTCCTGCTCTTGTATTTATTGGCTATATCAGACCCTTTAACAGTTTTTGTAAGGCTGGTTTCGTGGTACAGAATTCTTTTAGCTTTTACTTGTCTGTAAAGCTTTTGACTTCTCCATCAATTCTGAATGAGATCCTTGCTGGGTAGAGAATTCTTGGTTGTAGGTTATTCTGTTTTAGTCATTTAAATGTGTCTTGCCATTCTCTTCTGGCCTACAGAGTTTCTGTTGATACATCAGCTGTTAAACATATGGGGTTTCCTTTGTAAGTCATTTGTTGTTTGTTCCTTGCTGATTTAAGTATTCTGTCCTTATATTTAGTCTGTGTTAACTTGATTAGAACGTGCCTTGGTGTGTTTCTTCTGGGGTTTATCCTGCATAGAACTCTTTGTGCTTCTTGGACTTGGTTGACTATTTCCTTTTCCATGCTGGGGACATTTTCAACTATAATCTCTTCAAGAATTTTTTCATAGCCTTTCTTTCCCTCTTCTTCTTCTGGGACCCCAATAATTCTAATTTGGTACTTTTGATATTGTCCCATAGGTCTCTGAGTCTATCCTTAGTTCTTTTTATTCTTTGTGCTTTGTTCTGTTCTTCAGGAGTTATTTCCACCATTTTACCTTCCAGCTCACTTATTTTTCTTCTGCCCCTGATACTCTACTGCTGAGTCCTTCTATAGTATTTTTTGAGTTCAGCAATTGAGTTGTTTCTCTATTTATTTTTCATTTCTTGCATGTCTCTTCTTAGTGCACTAATTTCCTCTAATATTCTGTTTTCAGAATTTTGGATCCTCACTAGTATCGCTCTTCTGAATTCTCTTTCAGATAATTTGTCTATCTCATCTTCTGTCATTTATAACTGTGTTTCTCTGACTTGTTCCTTCATTTGTGTGATGTTTCTCTTTTCATTTTTATGTTAATTTTTGTTTCTTTGTGTGTGTCTCTGGGGTTTGTGTCTTAGGTGGTGTTGGGTCTTGTTTGCAGGTGATAATCTCTAGTGTTATATGGTCTTTGATAGTGTAGGGTCTTGGAGTCAGGACTTCCACTCCGAGGATCTTTGGTTTGATCTCTGGCCAGGGATAGTAGGCTCTATGTCTGGTTTGCTATGGTGTTCAGTGGTATTAGTTCAAATATAGGCATATGAGGGACAAAAGGTACATCCCTGGTAGTTGATGGTCATAAAATCATGCAAATATTTTCTAACATAATGGAAAAATATACATATGTACACATCAATAAACACAACTGAACAGTCTTAAAGGCATAAAGTAGAGGATATTTTTCTGGCAGACAGTGCAATCAAAGGTGGTACCTGACTGTTAAGCTCTAAATTAATTAGAACACTGGCTGGAAAAACAGATCCAGAGCAAGGTCTCAGCTGGGCATATTGCAATGAAAGTAGTTTTTTAACTAAAACGTGTTGGGAGATGGAAGAGAGTGTATAGATAGTGAGAAGGAATAGATTCATGTTGCAAGGATTTTGTAGGGTTAGGTAACAGAGATTAGTACGCAGTAGAGTTTAGTACAGTTGGAAGAGAACATTAGAGACAGCAAGGTAGGAAATATTTGAAGGAAAAGAGTTATAATCTCTTCAAGAATTTTTTCATAGCCTTTCTTTCCCTCTTCTTCTTCTGGGACCCCAATAATTCTAATTTGGTACTTTTGATATTGTCCCATAGGTCTCTGAGTCTATCCTTAGTTCTTTTTATTCTTTGTGCTTTGTTCTGTTCTTCAGGAGTTATTTCCACCATTTTACCTTCCAGCTCACTTATTTTTCTTCTGCCCCTGATACTCTACTGCTGAGTCCTTCTATAGTATTTTTTGAGTTCAGCAATTGAGTTGTTTCTCTATTTATTTTTCATTTCTTGCATGTCTCTTCTTAGTGCACTAATTTCCTCTAATATTCTGTTTTCAGAATTTTGGATCCTCACTAGTATCGCTCTTCTGAATTCTCTTTCAGATAATTTGTCTATCTCATCTTCTGTCATTTATAACTGTGTTTCTCTGACTTGTTCCTTCATTTGTGTGATGTTTCTCTTTTCATTTTTATGTTAATTTTTGTTTCTTTGTGTGTGTCTCTGGGGTTTGTGTCTTAGGTGGTGTTGGGTCTTGTTTGCAGGTGATAATCTCTAGTGTTATATGGTCTTTGATAGTGTAGGGTCTTGGAGTCAGGACTTCCACTCCGAGGATCTTTGGTTTGATCTCTGGCCAGGGATAGTAGGCTCTATGTCTGGTTTGCTATGGTGTTCAGTGGTATTAGTTCAAATATAGGCATATGAGGGACAAAAGGTACATCCCTGGTAGTTGATGGTCATAAAATCATGCAAATATTTTCTAACATAATGGAAAAATATACATATGTACACATCAATAAACACAACTGAACAGTCTTAAAGGCATAAAGTAGAGGATATTTTTCTGGCAGACAGTGCAATCAAAGGTGGTACCTGACTGTTAAGCTCTAAATTAATTAGAACACTGGCTGGAAAAACAGATCCAGAGCAAGGTCTCAGCTGGGCATATTGCAATGAAAGTAGTTTTTTAACTAAAACGTGTTGGGAGATGGAAGAGAGTGTATAGATAGTGAGAAGGAATAGATTCATGTTGCAAGGATTTTGTAGGGTTAGGTAACAGAGATTAGTACGCAGTAGAGTTTAGTACAGTTGGAAGAGAACATTAGAGACAGCAAGGTAGGAAATATTTATAGAGAGGATAGTAGTAGATATAAAAAGATTTTACGGTTAGAACATAGAGGAAGCTGTAGTATGAGAAAAAGAAAAAGCAAAAAAAAAAAACCACTTAAAATTTTATTTTTTTTTTAAATTAAAAAAAATTACTGTCCCTGGTTTTTATTTTCTCATGTGTGTGTGAACCTTCCACCAGTTTGCTCTTGATGCTGTCCCAGATTTCCCCAGTCTGTACTAGTGGGGTTTGTACAGGTGTGGGGGCTGGAAGACTGCTTGTGTCTTAGGTTTCAGTGAGGGTCAGGTTTTTTTGTAATCAGGACCCTTGCAGAACCAGTTACTCTGGTTTCTGTTTTGCTTTGAGCTGACTCCTCTCTCTCTGTCTCTGATGCTGGCAGGGGGAGGGCATGGGCGGGCAATCCCCAGTTGATCAGGCAGGCGGAGGTTGTGCCCCTGGACTCTGTGCTGGAGGGGGTTCCCTGGTTCTATTGCGTACCCCCTGGTAGCCTTCAGTCTCCGCTCCATTCCCGGTGCCTCTGGTGCTACCCTGGTGCTGGCGGGACTGAGCGCTTCTCCTCCCGGATCTCGTCCTGTATGCCCCGCTTCTTTGCCACAGCTCTGGGGCTGTGGAAGCTAATTCGAGCAGCTGGCGCCCGCCTGTCCCACGGGACTAAGCCTCACCGCTTGCCCCAAACGCAGGCGGCAGCTGTCCCATCCCCTTCCCAGATCTCGTCACGGATGCCCCGTTTGCTTGCAGCAGCTCTAAGGCTGCGACGGCTAGTTCAAACAGCCGGTGCACTTCTGCCGCGCAGGACTGCGGCTAACCGCTTGCCCCAAATGCGAGTGACCACTTTCCCGTCCGGCTCGAGCCGGGCTTCTGGACTACAATCCGTGGGAGATTTCCCCTTCTGTTTCCCATGCCCTGCTAGCATTCAGTCTCACGCTCACCTGGCGCATCCCAGTCACAGTACTGACCCCGGCGGCTGAGCGTTGCTTTCTGTGCACCCGGTGCACTTGCCAGTGCTCTCTTTGTCCGATCCGGTATGGGGGCTGGGGTACGGGGGCTCGGTGGGAGCTCCAGAAAAGTTCGGGCTGCTCGCTCTCTGTCCCTTGTAGAACTGAGAACTTCTTTTGTCATCTAGAGGCTGGTTTCTTGGTGGTGTTTGATTTCTTGATTAGTTCTGGTGATTCTGTTGGGGAGCTGGTGAAATCCTCCTCTCATTCCTCTGCCATCTTGCCCCCCTCCTCCTCCTTTCCTTTTTTGAACTAAGTAAAATGATTTGAAAATTTAAGAGAAAAACATGGCAGAATAATCAAAATAATTCTCAAAATTAGAGTAATGAAAAGGGATAAGACATGCAGATTTAAACATTTTAAAGGTGGAATATTTCTTTTTTATTTTATATTGCCATATAGTTGATTTACAATGCTTTAGTTTTATTTGTGTAGCAAAGTGATTCAGCTACACATACATATATATACATGCCTTTCCAGATTGTTTTCCCATATAGGTTATTACAGAATACTGAATAGAGTTCCCCGTGCTATGTAGCAGGTCCTTCTTGATTGTTTATTTTATGTACAGTAGTGTGTATGTGTTGATCCCAAACTCCTTATTCCTCCTGCCTCACTGTTCCTCTTTGGTAATGAGATGCTTGTTTTTGAAGTCTATGAGCCTGTTTGTGATTGGTAAATAAGTTCATTTGTGTCATATTTTAGTTCCCACATACAAGTGATATCATATAATACTTCTCTCTGACTTACTTAGTATGCTAATCTCTAGGTTCACTCATGTTGCTGCAAGTGGTGTTATTTCATTCTTTTATTATTATTATTTTAAATTTTTTGGCCTCTTTTATTGTTTTTTAATTTATTTTCAGCCATCTTTGTTCTTTGGCCTGTGTGAGCCTCCCATTGCAGTGGCCTCTCTCACTGCAGAGCACTGACTCTGGGTGCATGCGCTCGAAAGTTCTGGCTCGTAATTGGGCACACCCATCCAGCTGCTCATGGCATGTGGGATCTTCCCTGGCCAGGGATTGAACTGGTGCCCCTTGCACTGCAAGGTGGACTTTTTACCCACTGGACCACCAAGGAAGCCCTATTTCATTCTTAATAATGGTTGAATAATATTCCATTGAGTGTATGTACACCTTATCTATCCATTCCTCTATCAATGAACATTTGGGTTTCTTCTATGTCCTGGTTATTATAAATAGTGGTGCAGTGAACATTAGGGTATATGTATCGTTCTATGATTTTCTCCTGATAGATGCCCAGGTAGCGTGGGCTTGTAGGATCATATGGTAATTCTATTTTTAGTTTTCCAAGGAACCTTCATACTGTTATCCATAGTGATTATACCAATTTACATTCCTACCAACAATGTAAGAGGGTTCCCTTTTCTTCATACCCTTTCCAGCATTTATTGTTTGTAGACTATAGACTTTTTAATGGTGGGTATTCTGACTGGTGTGAGGTGATACCTTATGGTAGTTTTAATTTGCATTTTTCTAATAATTAGTGATGTGCTATTTTTTTATGAGTCTTTTGATCATCTGTATTTCTTCTTTGGAGAAAGGTCTATTTAGATATTCTGCCCTGTTTCTTACTAGGTTGGTTGTTTTTCTGATATTAAGCCAGATAAGCTATTTGTGTATTTTGGAGATTAATCACTTGTTGGTTGTAAATCTGGGATATTTAAACCAGATTGTTACTGGGGTGTGAATAGACAGATCATTAGTAAAAGCTATCAAATCAATAAATGAATTCAGTTTTAATATCTTCATAGAAGTTTGGGTTATAAAGGTGCATGCATTTGTCATAACCCAGTGAATGTATGGTACTTATCTGTACATTACTTGTACATTGTATGTAAAGTCTATTTTGAAAGGAAAATCTGTTAAAATGTATTAGACTTTAGTCCAAAGACATGTTCACTGAAGTACTTGATTTACATTTAATTTTTTATTTTTTATTGTAGCACAGTTGATTTACAACTTTTATTAGTTTTTGATGTACAGCAAAGTGATTCAGAAACATACATATATGTAGTTTTTCAGGTTCTTTCCCATTATAGTTTATTATAAGATATTAAATATAGTTTTGCTGTGGTATAGAGTAGTACCTTCTCGTTAAAGTATTTGGAGAAAAGTGTGCTGACTGATATCTACAATGTATTTTGAAACAAATCAAAAATAAGATGGATTGATGATGACTAGCAGGTTGCAAAAATGAAAAACTTTCTAATTATGTAAATTATCTCAACATTGACATGAACTTGAAATTTTCATCATTAAGTGTCTAGTGTATACAGAAATATTGAATATACTACAGAAAAAACTGCAGGATTTTTAGATTATAACTTTAATTATGGAATGAAAGGTTTTGTCTCCATTATAATAGTTTCAAGAACCAGAATGCCAGTGGGAAGGGTAGGCTGTAGGGAGCAAGTTACTGCTGGGGTGAATCTCCCAGATTGTCTAAATGTTTCCTTGTGTCCTGCCCTGTAACACCCAGAAAGCTGGCACCACTGACTGTGAGAGCACTCTGCTGGGGGATGGCTGTCCAGCCAGGAGCCACCTTGATTAGTAAGTGGGGAGACCTGATCCCCAGGGGCTGAATGTATTTCAAGGTCTAGGAGAAAAATGCATCACTGTATGGGGGGGTGTGTGCTATATTCAGACCAAGAACAGTTTGGGTGTTCCAGCAAGTTTTTTGTTAAATTGCTCTTTTATACCTAACAGCTTTAGGAGTTAGATCAGTTCATTCAGGAGTTCTGAGGAGTTCACAAAGTGCTATTTATTATTTAGCTATTTGTCTTCTGAGGTTTTGCTCTACTCCTCCCTATATTTCTATTTGTCAAGGATTACCTGGAGTGGGTGTTTTGGGAGGAGCATCTTTCTGCTGATCTGCATAGATTTGGAAAGAGTGGGGCTCCTGGGACTCTGCCCAGCTTCGGGCAGCTGCCACTTTGTTGTCTTGTGGAGATAAAGAGCCAGGCTCCCTCAGCCTTAAAAGTGTGTGTAGACTCTGATGGGTAAACAGGGATCTTTTTAGTTGCAGTGTGGAGGTGGGAAAGGGTGCACACACTTTGGTGGCAAAGGGGAAATATCATACCAGAAATTCAAATACATGAGAACAAATATATGAGTTTGAGGGATCTCAGGGAGGGAAAAGTGTTAAAATGGTGTACAGAATGTGATTACAACTGGATATATCTCCTCAGCATATCCTTCATTGAGAATATCATATTTGATACCACCCTTTTGTCTCTTGAAAGCTTCCCATTCGAAAAATGGAAATGCTAGTGGAAAGTTTCTGAGTTGTCTTCTGGTTTAAATGTGCGTCAGTGACAACACTGCGGGCTTTTCAAACCTTTCCCCTGCCTGAGCCCTGTTGGAACGAGCACTGGAAAGCTTTCGTGAGGAAGGTCACCCAGCTCTTACACATAGTTCCCACTGGCCATTATTTCCATGAGGTGCAAGGTATATAATTAGCAGAGGGTCAGCAAGTAAGATCTTAAAGAATGTGATCATGGAAGCAGAGGAGTCCTTTCAGGCAAATTTGTTATATGTGAGTGTTTTCACATGCGTGGGGCTGTGGGCAATCTCCCAGATTGTCTAAATGTTTCCTTGTGTCCTGCCCTGTAACACCCAGAAAGCTGGCACCACTGACTGTGAGAGCACTCTGCTGGGGGATGGCTGTCCAGCCAGGAGCCACCTTGATTAGTAAGTGGGGAGACCTGATCCCCAGGGGCTGAATGTATTTCAAGGTCTAGGAGAAAAATGCATCACTGTATGGGGGGGTGTGTGCTATATTCAGACCAAGAACAGTTTGGGTGTTCCAGCAAGTTTTTTGTTAAATTGCTCTTTTATACCTAACAGCTTTAGGAGTTAGATCAGTTCATTCAGGAGTTCTGAGGAGTTCACAAAGTGCTATTTATTATTTAGCTATTTGTCTTCTGAGGTTTTGCTCTACTCCTCCCTATATTTCTATTTGTCAAGGATTACCTGGAGTGGGTGTTTTGGGAGGAGCATCTTTCTGCTGATCTGCATAGATTTGGAAAGAGTGGGGCTCCTGGGACTCTGCCCAGCTTCGGGCAGCTGCCACTTTGTTGTCTTGTGGAGATAAAGAGCCAGGCTCCCTCAGCCTTAAAAGTGTGTGTAGACTCTGATGGGTAAACAGGGATCTTTTAGTTGCAGTGTGGAGGTGGGAAAGGGTGCACACACTTTGGTGGCAAAGGGGAAATATCATACCAGAAATTCAAATACATGAGAACAAATATATGAGTTTGAGGGATCTCAGGGAGGGAAAAGTGTTAAAATGGTGTACAGAATGTGATTACAACTGGATATATCTCCTCAGCATATCCTTCATTGAGAATATCATATTTGATACCACCCTTTTGTCTCTTGAAAGCTTCCCATTCGAAAAATGGAAATGCTAGTGGAAAGTTTCTGAGTTGTCTTCTGGTTTAAATGTGCGTCAGTGACAACACTGCGGGCTTTTCAAACCTTTCCCCTGCCTGAGCCCTGTTGGAACGAGCACTGGAAAGCTTTCGTGAGGAAGGTCACCCAGCTCTTACACATAGTTCCCACTGGCCATTATTTCCATGAGGTGCAAGGTATATAATTAGCAGAGGGTCAGCAAGTAAGATCTTAAAGAATGTGATCATGGAAGCAGAGGAGTCCTTTCAGGCAAATTTGTTATATGTGAGTGTTTTAGGGAAGGGGCAGAAGCCAGTGAGGGCCTGGACCGCATCCCTCATTCCAGCTGCCTTAATATCCTCATTAGAAACTCAGATTCCAAGCTGTAAAAGGTCTCATGTGCATTTCCTTGACAACAGGTTTGGTGCTTAGTTCTGAGTGACTCAGTTCACTCAGTGGCAGAACTGCCACTCAGTTCTCAGAACAGCCCTGTAATGTAGGTCGTATCTTCATTTTACAGATAAGAAACTGAAGCCAAGAGAGTTAATCATGCTAAAGTGTCATTTTCAAAAAAGATAAAATCAGGACTCTCGGGCTAGTATAAAAAGGACAAGGTATTAAACATTTTATTGGCATCATTAATTAAGGAGGGGAAAAGATGTGATCAGTTCAAAGAACTTCTAAGAAGCTACTGTGTTGGTCGGCAACTTAAAGAATGGTTAGAGATGAGATTACTGTGCTAGATGTGGAACTATTTAATGTTCAGTTGGTCCTTGATATTTGGGATCATCTGTTCCATTGCATGGAAATTATTTCCATCTCTACTAGACAGAAAATTACAAGGTAGCAGGTTAATTCTTTAAGTATGGAAACTTTAGTCAGCAGTAAAATGAGAAGAATTAAGTACAGATCTTGACACTCATTGGGTGAGTTTGTCCCCTTATGATACTGAAAGAATCTGCCTCTACTTTTTTTGCCTTATTTCAAGTGTGGAGAACTTTGCCACCAGGTCCCACAAATACTAACAGAGATTTGTGATTACAACTGGATATATCTCCTCAGCATATCCTTCATTGAGAATATCATATTTGATACCACCCTTTTGTCTCTTGAAAGCTTCCCATTCGAAAAATGGAAATGCTAGTGGAAAGTTTCTGAGTTGTCTTCTGGTTTAAATGTGCGTCAGTGACAACACTGCGGGCTTTTCAAACCTTTCCCCTGCCTGAGCCCTGTTGGAACGAGCACTGGAAAGCTTTCGTGAGGAAGGTCACCCAGCTCTTACACATAGTTCCCACTGGCCATTATTTCCATGAGGTGCAAGGTATATAATTAGCAGAGGGTCAGCAAGTAAGATCTTAAAGAATGTGATCATGGAAGCAGAGGAGTCCTTTCAGGCAAATTTGTTATATGTGAGTGTTTTAGGGAAGGGGCAGAAGCCAGTGAGGGCCTGGACCGCATCCCTCATTCCAGCTGCCTTAATATCCTCATTAGAAACTCAGATTCCAAGCTGTAAAAGGTCTCATGTGCATTTCCTTGACAACAGGTTTGGTGCTTAGTTCTGAGTGACTCAGTTCACTCAGTGGCAGAACTGCCACTCAGTTCTCAGAACAGCCCTGTAATGTAGGTCGTATCTTCATTTTACAGATAAGAAACTGAAGCCAAGAGAGTTAATCATGCTAAAGTGTCATTTTCAAAAAAGATAAAATCAGGACTCTCGGGCTAGTATAAAAAGGACAAGGTATTAAACATTTTATTGGCATCATTAATTAAGGAGGGGAAAAGATGTGATCAGTTCAAAGAACTTCTAAGAAGCTACTGTGTTGGTCGGCAACTTAAAGAATGGTTAGAGATGAGATTACTGTGCTAGATGTGGAACTATTTAATGTTCAGTTGGTCCTTGATATTTGGGATCATCTGTTCCATTGCATGGAAATTATTTCCATCTCTACTAGACAGAAAATTACAAGGTAGCAGGTTAATTCTTTAAGTATGGAAACTTTAGTCAGCAGTAAAATGAGAAGAATTAAGTACAGATCTTGACACTCATTGGGTGAGTTTGTCCCCTTATGATACTGAAAGAATCTGCCTCTACTTTTTTTGCCTTATTTCGAAGTGTGGAGAATTTTTCTGATGGCAGCCTGCCACCAGGTCCCACAAATACTAACAGAGATTTGAACCCCTGCCACTGCATAGTCCTGGTAGTCAACACTTTGAAATGATTCAGTTATGAGTTTTTTATTTTTAAAGAACATTGGTATCTGTCAGATTTGAGCAGAGAAGTGTCTATCACAGCCAAGGCATCTCTGAAGCACAAGGGCTCTCTGGATGGCAAAACCATCTGAATCAGCAAACAGCAATCTGAAGAAATAGTACATTGTATATTTACATTAGTGGTGATGGCTGAGACCACAGACCTCAGGAACATGAGCATGGCATTAAGAGTGACACTGAGCATCTTTTCATGTGCCTGTTGGTCACCTGTATATCTTCTTTGGAAAAATGTCTAGTCACTTCCTCTGCTTGTTTTTAAATCTGTTTTTTTTTTTTTTTTTAGTGAGCTGCATGAGTTCTTTATCTATTTTGGATATTAGCCCCTTGGTTATAAGGAAGCAATGTACGGCACAGGGAATATAGCCAATGTGTTAAAATAACTTATTACGGAGCGTAATCTAGAAAACTATTGAATTGCTCTGTCATATACCTGAAGCTAATGTATTAATGACCATACTCCAATTTAAAAATGACACTGAAATAGCACTTCTTTTTTTTACTTCTGTCTGTACATTAAAACATTTGAGAAACAAAGGCTTATACTGGGAGTATATTCTATAAACTGCTTTGTAAGGTAGGGATCTTGGTATCAGTGACTTGAAGTTTAGGAACTGTCTCTTGGAATAAGAAATCGATGGAATAAGAAATAAAAAGATGCCCACATTTGGGCGTTCTTCGGCCAACCTTCTTTCTCAAGTTGTTTTACATTTAAAGTAGGCTAATAATAGGGGTCTCCAAACTGAGTTCCAAGAAAAGGGACCCTTGTATGATCACTGACTATATCATGTCACCAAGGTGAGGTCATGAATACCAGGAAAACAACATGAAGGCTAGAGGCTGGGAGTCAGGAGGCCAAATAATTCTTTAAGTATGGAAACTTTAGTCAGCAGTAAAATGAGAAGAATTAAGTACAGATCTTGACACTCATTGGGTGAGTTTGTCCCCTTATGATACTGAAAGAATCTGCCTCTACTTTTTTTGCCTTATTTCGAAGTGTGGAGAATTTTTCTGATGGCAGCCTGCCACCAGGTCCCACAAATACTAACAGAGATTTGAACCCCTGCCACTGCATAGTCCTGGTAGTCAACACTTTGAAATGATTCAGTTATGAGTTTTTTATTTTTAAAGAACATTGGTATCTGTCAGATTTGAGCAGAGAAGTGTCTATCACAGCCAAGGCATCTCTGAAGCACAAGGGCTCTCTGGATGGCAAAACCATCTGAATCAGCAAACAGCAATCTGAAGAAATAGTACATTGTATATTTACATTAGTGGTGATGGCTGAGACCACAGACCTCAGGAACATGAGCATGGCATTAAGAGTGACACTGAGCATCTTTTCATGTGCCTGTTGGTCACCTGTATATCTTCTTTGGAAAAATGTCTAGTCACTTCCTCTGCTTGTTTTTAAATCTGTTTTTTTTTTTTTTTTTAGTGAGCTGCATGAGTTCTTTATCTTTTTTGGTTATTAGCCCCTTGGTTATAAGGAATGAATGTACGGCACGGGGAATATAGCCAATGTGTTAAAATAACTTATTACGGAGCGTAATCTAGAAAACTATTGAATTGCTCTGTCATATACCTGAAGCTAATGTATTAATGACCATACCCCAAATTTTAAAAAATGACACTGAAACAGCACTTCTTTTTCTTACTTCTGTCTGTACATTAAAACATTTGAGAAACAAAGGCTTATACTGGGAGTATATTCTATAAACTGCTTTGTAAGGTAGGGATCTTGGTATCAGTGACTTGAAGTTTAGGAACTGTCTCTTGGAATAAGAAATCGATGGAATAAGAAATAAAAAGATGCCCACATTTGGGCGTTCTTCGGCCAACCTTCTTTCTCAAGTTGTTTTACATTTAAAGTAGGCTAATAATAGGGGTCTCCAAACTGAGTTCCAAGAAAAGGGACCCTTGTATGATCACTGACTATATCATGTCACCAAGGTGAGGTCATGAATACCAGGAAAACAACATGAAGGCTAGAGGCTGGGAGTCAGGAGGCTAATCCTAAAGTTAGGAAAAAAGGAAAAGTCACTTAATTTTTCTGGCTGTTAGTTTCTTCCTATATGTGTGTTTGCACCAAATTGGAGGTTTTTAACTTTTTAAGCACCGAGAAACACTATGGTTATAGGTAGTAAGGGAGAAACAGATGTGGAAGGCCCTGCCTTCTTGCGACCCCATTACCTCCTCTCCTGAGTGGAAGAATCAGGGCTGACAAGATTTGCAGGGCCCAGTGCAAGGTAAAAATTCAGAAATACTGTTCAAGAAAACAGCAAAAAAGTGGCATTAAATATGGTATGTTTTCCTTTAAAAAAATGCTTGATGACATTAAGTATAAAGTCATGATTGTGATATGAGTATTAGCATAAACTTACAAACTGCAAAAAATATTTCGAGTATCATAGTTTTATATAATACAATCTGTAATAATACTTTAATAATTTCATATCTTTATGGAATAGATTTTATGGCTCACTTTTCTGCAACTTATACATTAGATCATCGGAATTTATATTTTAAGCAACTTCATTTACTATATAATTGATAGCAATGGTAGTCACTCTTGACAAATGCAAGACGGCATATAGTTTTTGACTAATTTAAAAAATATTTTTCTTCTGCTGTAACAGTTACTGGAGAGCTGTTAAGAGTATTTGATAGGCTATGATAATATTAGGATACATTTCTAATAAATTTATACCAAAACCCATCAAAAGATAAATTTTAGTACATCTGGAGCTGATGATTCTTGTGGAATAATTTCTCTAGAAAAAGATTTAGTTCTCCCTACAAATCAGTTTTGTGTAAGTCTCAATTTAATTTTAAATGTAAATGTATACAATGGCATTTCAGTATTTCCTGTGACATTTTTGGTGTTTTATGGAATTTGTGCAAGAAACCAAAGTTTCAAAACATCTATTATGCATTCTATTATCTTCATTTATAAGGAAAATAATTGTCTACCTACTAACATTTGGTTCATCCAAAGCGTCATATGAAAACAGTATTACTTTCCAATGAACATAACAATCTTTACATGTAATTTCTATTTTGAAACCTGTGGATATTTTGTCTTGCAAGGTTGTAACAGTTTTAAAACAAGAAATTCCACAGTCTACTGCCAAAATTCACTGCTTATCCACCAGCAGCTACACCAGGCATGTCTGCTGCTGTCCCTACTGCCATTCTGTGCCCAGGTCCCAGTTTCTTCCTATATGTGTGTTTGCACCTTGAAAAAATTTGGGGCAGGGACCCTGCCTTCTTGACCATTACCTCTCTCCTGAGTGGAAGAATCAGGGCTGACAAGATTTGCAGGGCCCAGTGCAAGGTAAAAATTCAGAAATACTGTTCAAGAAAACAGCAAAAAAGTGGCATTAAATATGGTATGTTTTCCTTTAAAAAAATGCTTGATGACATTAAGTATAAAGTCATGATTGTGATATGAGTATTAGCATAAACTTACAAACTGCAAAAAATATTTCGAGTATCATAGTTTTATATAATACAATCTGTAATAATACTTTAATAATTTCATATCTTTATGGAATAGATTTTATGGCTCACTTTTCTGCAACTTATACATTAGATCATCGGAATTTATATTTTAAGCAACTTCATTTACTATATAATTGATAGCAATGGTAGTCACTCTTGACAAATGCAAGACGGCATATAGTTTTTGACTAATTTAAAAAATATTTTTCTTCTGCTGTAACAGTTACTGGAGAGCTGTTAAGAGTATTTGATAGGCTATGATAATATTAGGATACATTTCTAATAAATTTATACCAAAACCCATCAAAAGATAAATTTTAGTACATCTGGAGCTGATGATTCTTGTGGAATAATTTCTCTAGAAAAAGATTTAGTTCTCCCTACAAATCAGTTTTGTGTAAGTCTCAATTTAATTTTAAATGTAAATGTATACAATGGCATTTCAGTATTTCCTGTGACATTTTTGGTGTTTTATGGAATTTGTGCAAGAAACCAAAGTTTCAAAACATCTATTATGCATTCTATTATCTTCATTTATAAGGAAAATAATTGTCTACCTACTAACATTTGGTTCATCCAAAGCGTCATATGAAAACAGTATTACTTTCCAATGAACATAACAATCTTTACATGTAATTTCTATTTTGAAACCTGTGGATATTTTGTCTTGCAAGGTTGTAACAGTTTTTAAAACAAGAAATTCCACAGTCTACTGCCAAAATTCACTGCTTATCCACCAGCAGCTACACCAGGCATGTCTGCTGCTGTCCCTACTGCCATTCTGTGCCCAGGTCCCAGCCTGGTTCCTCACCCTCACTCCCTGTGTCTCTGGACTGTTCCAGGCCCTGGCGCACCCCCAGGACTCTGTGGACGCAGTTTGCAGTGCCTGGAGCCTGAGCTTGCACACACACCGCCTTCTGGAGGACCACTACAGCTCAGACGTGCTGCCTCCCCGTACCCCCTCAGCTCCCACGCATGCTCCATTGTCCCATCATCTCTGAGGAAAACGTAAGTTCAAAGATAACATTATTGAGAATTTTAAGACACGGAGAGCAGAGACCGTTGAGGACTCTTGGCTTGGAGTCCAGAATGACTGTACAGGTTGCATGCCTGATAAGCTTGCCCTGGGGAAAACTCTCAGGGCTCTGTAAATACACACGACAAATTTCACTTAGCAGCTCTCTCCAGTTCATCTTTCCGTGTCATGAAAGCTCAATGGTATTTTGATCAAGGAACATTATTTAGTGTGTGGGTAGATGAGGATAAACCCACAAGACTAAGAATGATCAGTCAAAAATGGGAAAAGCCACAAGAGTCTGTTGCTACAGAAGCCAAGAGAAGAGAATTTCAAGGAGGCTGAAGTAACCAGTGGTGTCACCTGACACCAAGAGGTCATCGGGTAAGGATGTTCAGGACTAAAAGATTTCCATGACTTTAGCAACAAAGAAGTCACATGATCTTAGTGAACTTTGACATAAGTTGTTTCAATGGAGAGATGCAGGTTGAAACCAAATCAAAAGTGCATGTAGGGATGAGTAGAAGCTGATAGACTCCAGCAACCCCTTTTCTGCTGAGCCCTAAGGGTCAGCAGATATAAGCCCTCTACTTCAGCAGTCACCAACCTTTTTGACACCAGGGCGGGTTTTGTGGAAAATAATTGTCTACCTACTAACATTTGGTTCATCCAAAGCGTCATATGAAAACAGTATTACTTTCCAATGAACATAACAATCTTTACATGTAATTTCTATTTTGAAACCTGTGGATATTTTGTCTTGCAAGGTTGTAACAGTTTTAAAACAAGAAATTCCACAGTCTACTGCCAAAATTCACTGCTTATCCACCAGCAGCTACACCAGGCATGTCTGCTGCTGTCCCTACTGCCATTCTGTGCCCAGGTCCCAGCCTGGTTCCTCACCCTCACTCCCTGTGTCTCTGGACTGTTCCAGGCCCTGGCGCACCCCCAGGACTCTGTGGACGCAGTTTGCAGTGCCTGGAGCCTGAGCTTGCACACACACCGCCTTCTGGAGGACCACTACAGCTCAGACGTGCTGCCTCCCCGTACCCCCTCAGCTCCCACGCATGCTCCATTGTCCCATCATCTCTGAGGAAAACGTAAGTTCAAAGATAACATTATTGAGAATTTTAAGACACGGAGAGCAGAGACCGTTGAGGACTCTTGGCTTGGAGTCCAGAATGACTGTACAGGTTGCATGCCTGATAAGCTTGCCCTGGGGAAAACTCTCAGGGCTCTGTAAATACACACGACAAATTTCACTTAGCAGCTCTCTCCAGTTCATCTTTCCGTGTCATGAAAGCTCAATGGTATTTTGATCAAGGAACATTATTTAGTGTGTGGGTAGATGAGGATAAACCCACAAGACTAAGAATGATCAGTCAAAAATGGGAAAAGCCACAAGAGTCTGTTGCTACAGAAGCCAAGAGAAGAGAATTTCAAGGAGGCTGAAGTAACCAGTGGTGTCACCTGACACCAAGAGGTCATCGGGTAAGGATGTTCAGGACTAAAAGATTTCCATGACTTTAGCAACAAAGAAGTCACATGATCTTAGTGAACTTTGACATAAGTTGTTTCAATGGAGAGATGCAGGTTGAAACCAAATCAAAAGTGCATGTAGGGATGAGTAGAAGCTGATAGACTCCAGCAACCCCTTTTCTGCTGAGCCCTAAGGGTCAGCAGATATAAGCCCTCTACTTCAGCAGTCACCAACCTTTTTGACACCAGGGGCGGGTTTTGTGGAAGACAATATTTCTATGGTTGGGGTAGGGGAGATGGTTTCAGGATGATTCAAGCACATTGCATTTATTGTGCACTTTTCCCTTAATCTAATGCCGCCGCTACTCTAAGAGAAGGGTCCTCCTCTGTGGCTCAGAGGTTGGGAAACCCTTCCACTTGAATTGATCCCAAGTTCCTGCTTCTCCACTATTGTCGTGCTGCCTTTCTCTCTGAACCGCCTTTCCCTTTCTGTGACGTGAGGAAGGGGTCCCAGAGAAGGAGATCAGGTAAGTCTATAACCCTTTGTTGCTTCTTACTCATTTTTCTTGATACATTTCACTTTTTGGATATATCAGATTAGATAAACCTTGCTCAATACGTTCTACTGCAGCTTGCTGAACTCTTTGATTGGACTTGGAATATATAAATCTCTCCCCATAGCAACTCAGTCAATGGAAGCTGATAATAGGGGAAAGTCTCACTCAGCCCATCAAAACCATATTAGTCAGACCCACCACAAGTGTCCTCCCTACTCTGGCCTCATTGATAGATTCCCTTCTTGAGGAGTACTGAACTACCACTCTTGTCTGGAATAGTACAACAGCCTACGGTAAATCTCCCTGCTTCTGTCTTTGTTTCCAATCACAGCAGCCAGAATGCTACTTTAAAAATGTTAAGTCAGATTATGTTAGTTTTCTCTCTTTTTTTTAAAAAAAAATTTATTTGGCTGGGGTTAGGTTTTAGTTGCAGCTCACTGGGTTCAGAGTATGTGAGCTCAGTTGCTGTGGGGCTTAGGCTTAATTGCCAATGGCTTATGGGATCTTAGTTCCTGGACCAGGGATTGAACCCACATCCCCTTGGGGGAATTTGGAAGGCAGATTCTTAGGTACTGTACACCAGGAAGTCCCTTAGTTTTCTCTTTTAAACTTTTTTTTGGCTCTTTGTTTCACTCAGAAAAATCTGACATCCTAAAAATGGCTGATAAAGTCCTCCCTGCTCATCTCTAACCTCTTCTCTTACAGCTCACTCCTTATTCACCCTGCTGATATAAGCCCTCTACTTCAGCAGTCACCAACCTTTTTGACACCAGGGGCGGGTTTTGTGGAAGACAATATTTCTATGGTTGGGGTAGGGGAGATGGTTTCAGGATGATTCAAGCACATTGCATTTATTGTGCACTTTTCCCTTAATCTAATGCCGCCGCTACTCTAAGAGAAGGGTCCTCCTCTGTGGCTCAGAGGTTGGGAAACCCTTCCACTTGAATTGATCCCAAGTTCCTGCTTCTCCACTATTGTCGTGCTGCCTTTCTCTCTGAACCGCCTTTCCCTTTCTGTGACGTGAGGAAGGGGTCCCAGAGAAGGAGATCAGGTAAGTCTATAACCCTTTGTTGCTTCTTACTCATTTTTCTTGATACATTTCACTTTTTGGATATATCAGATTAGATAAACCTTGCTCAATACGTTCTACTGCAGCTTGCTGAACTCTTTGATTGGACTTGGAATATATAAATCTCTCCCCATAGCAACTCAGTCAATGGAAGCTGATAATAGGGGAAAGTCTCACTCAGCCCATCAAAACCATATTAGTCAGACCCACCACAAGTGTCCTCCCTACTCTGGCCTCATTGATAGATTCCCTTCTTGAGGAGTACTGAACTACCACTCTTGTCTGGAATAGTACAACAGCCTACGGTAAATCTCCCTGCTTCTGTCTTTGTTTCCAATCACAGCAGCCAGAATGCTACTTTAAAAATGTTAAGTCAGATTATGTTAGTTTTCTCTCTTTTTTTTTAAAAAAAATTTATTTGGCTGGGGTTAGGTTTTAGTTGCAGCTCACTGGGTTCAGAGTATGTGAGCTCAGTTGCTGTGGGGCTTAGGCTTAATTGCCAATGGCTTATGGGATCTTAGTTCCTGGACCAGGGATTGAACCCACATCCCCTGCATTGGAAGGCAGATTCTTAGGTACTGTACCACCAGGAAGTCCCTTAGTTTTCTCTTTTAAACTTTTTTTTGGCTCTTTGTTTCACTCAGAAAAATCTGACATCCTAAAAATGGCTGATAAAGTCCTCCCTGCTCATCTCTAACCTCTTCTCTTACAGCTCACCTCCTTATTCACCCTGCTGGAGCCACACTGACCCCTTGCTGCTCTCCAGTCCTTCCAGGAAAAGCTAGCCCTAGGATCAACCTAACTATTAACCTTAATCAACCCTGCTTTATCTTTTTTCATGGCGTTTATCACCTTTATGAATGTAACTCTGGGAGACTAGGGATTTTAATTCACTGAAGTACCACAAGTGCCTAGAATAGTGTCTAGCACATAGTACGTGTGTGCTCAGACACTTCAGTCATGTTCAACTCTTTGTGACCCTGTGGACTGTATGTAGCCTGCCAGGCTCCTCGGTCCATGGGATTCTCCAGGCAGGAATAGGTACTCAGTACACCTCATAAGACAAAAATTTCAACGTTGTTATTTTGCCTAGCATTTCTCCCAATCCTGCTCTCTCTCCCATTTTCACCTTGCAGGCTTAGGGTTCTTCTCTAAAACTTTTCTTGTTTCAAGAATCAATTTGAACTTTTAAAAATTGAGATATAATTTATGTACTATAAAACCCACTCTTTCAAAGTGTGCAGTTTAGTGGTTTTACTATATCTACAAGGTTGTACAGCCATCACCACTGTCTACTTCCAGAATATTTTCCTCACTCCTCAGAGAAACTTCATAGCCCTTAGCAGTCACTCCCCATTTTTTTTTATTTCAGTCTTTTGGGGGGTGAGGTGAGGAGGGAGGGGGACGGGCGGGTCACTTCTATTGGTCTTTCATTTCTCTATTTTCATCCGTCTTTGTTCCTTGGCTCCTGTGGGCCTCCCATCGCGGTGGCGTCTGTCACTGCAGAGCGCCGGCTCTGGGCACATGCGCTCCAGAGCTCCGGCTCGGTAATTGGACACATTGGTCCAGCCGCTCCGCAGCACGTGGGATCTTCCCAGGCCAGGGATCGAACCGGGGTCCCTTGCAGTGCAAGGTGGTGTCCTTACCCACTGGACCACCAGGGGAAGCCCTCACTCCCCATTCTTATCTCCCTCATCCCTAAGTAACCACTGATCCGCTTTCTGTCTCCACAGTTTGCCTATTCTGGGTATTTCATAAAATGAAGTCATAAAATATGACTTCTTTCATTTAAGATAATATTTACAAGGTTCAGACATGCATATACCAGAACTTCATTCCTTTTTATAGATGAACAATATCCCATTGTATGACCATAACATATTTAGTTTATTCCTTCCTCAGTTTATGGACATTTGGGTTGTTTCTACTTTGTAGACAATTTCAATTAATGATTTTATACACATTTGTGTACAGTATTTGAACACTTGTTTTTAATTCTCTTGGGTATACATGTAAGAAAGAAATGCCTGGGCCTTAAATTCCATACTTAACATTTTGAGAAACTGAAAAATTGCTTTCATGGTGACTATACCATTATACCATTTTACATTTCCATCATAGATTAGGCAGCATTAGATTAGGAAAAACAGGTTCTAGTTTCTTCACATATTTGTCAATACTTATTACTGTGTTTTTTAAATTATTACTATTTATACTCATCTTGGTGGAAGTAAAGTAGTAGCTCGTTATGGTTTGTATTTCCCTGATGACTAATGATTTAAATATATCTTTATGTGCTTACTGGCTACTTGTATATCTTCTTTGGATAAATGTTTTATTTAAATTCATTGCCCATTTGAAAATTGGTTATTTGAATTTTTTATTGTTGAATTGTAAGAACTAAAAAAAAAATAGATTTTATATGCTAAGGCATTATTTTTTCCCATCCCATAGATTGTCTTCTTACTTTCTTAATGGTATTCTTTGATGTACAAAAGTTTTAAATACTGATGAAGGCCAGTTTATATTTTTCTTTCCTTGCTTCTACTTAATGTGTTGTGTCTAAGAAATAATTCCTGATTCACCCCTGTTTTCTTCTGATTTTACAGTTTTAGCTCTAACATTTAGGTTTTTGGTGCATTTTGAGTTAAAGTTTTGAATGTGTTATAAGGTAGGGTGTCCACCTTCATGCCTATGAAAAACTAGTTGTCCCAGCACCATTTGTTGAAAAGACTATTTTCTCTTAATATTTTATATTGGCAGCCCTGCTGAAAATCAACTGACCTGTAAGTATTTGGGTTCATTTCTGGACCTTAATTTTATTTCTTAGTAACCACTGATCCGCTTTCTGTCTCCACAGTTTGCCTATTCTGGGTATTTCATAAAATGAAGTCATAAAATATGACTTCTTTCATTTAAGATAATATTTACAAGGTTCAGACATGCATATACCAGAACTTCATTCCTTTTTATAGATGAACAATATCCCATTGTATGACCATAACATATTTAGTTTATTCCTTCCTCAGTTTATGGACATTTGGGTTGTTTCTACTTTGTAGACAATTTCAATTAATGATTTTATACACATTTGTGTACAGTATTTGAACACTTGTTTTTAATTCTCTTGGGTATACATGTAAGAAAGAAATGCCTGGGCCTTAAATTCCATACTTAACATTTTGAGAAACTGAAAAATTGCTTTCATGGTGACTATACCATTATACCATTTTACATTTCCATCATAGATTAGGCAGCATTAGATTAGGAAAAACAGGTTCTAGTTTCTTCACATATTTGTCAATACTTATTACTGTGTTTTTTAAATTATTACTATTTATACTCATCTTGGTGGAAGTAAAGTAGTAGCTCGTTATGGTTTGTATTTCCCTGATGACTAATGATTTAAATATATCTTTATGTGCTTACTGGCTACTTGTATATCTTCTTTGGATAAATGTTTTATTTAAATTCATTGCCCATTTGAAAATTGGTTATTTGAATTTTTTATTGTTGAATTGTAAGAACTAAAAAAAATAGATTTTATATGCTAAGGCATTATTTTTTCCCATCCCATAGATTGTCTTCTTACTTTCTTAATGGTATTCTTTGATGTACAAAAGTTTTAAATACTGATGAAGGCCAGTTTATATTTTTCTTTCCTTGCTTCTACTTAATGTGTTGTGTCTAAGAAATAATTCCTGATTCACCCCTGTTTTCTTCTGATTTTACAGTTTTAGCTCTAACATTTAGGTTTTTGGTGCATTTTGAGTTAAAGTTTTGAATGTGTTATAAGGTAGGGTGTCCACCTTCATGCCTATGAAAAACTAGTTGTCCCAGCACCATTTGTTGAAAAGACTATTTTTCTCTTAATATTTTATATTGGCAGCCCTGCTGAAAATCAACTGACCTGTAAGTATTTGGGTTCATTTCTGGACCTTAATTTTATTTCATTAATCTATATGTCCTTATGCCTGTACCATGCATTCTTGATGATTGTAATTTTGTAGTAAGTTTTGATACCAGGAAGTGTGAGTTCTCCAACACTGTTTTCTTCTTCCAGGTTGTTTTGACTACTCAGGGTCCCTTGCAATTCCATATACATTTTAATGTTAAGTTCACAATTTCTGCAAAAAAAAAAACAAACAAACAAACCAGCCATTGGTATTTTGATAGGAAATACATAGAATCTGTAGATTACTTTAGGTAGTATTGTCATCCTTAACAATATCAAGTGTTTTATTCTGTGCACATGGAATATCTTTCCACTTATTTTAAATTGAAGAATAATTACAATACTGTGTTGGATTCTGCCATCCATATATACCTGTGGATCAGCCACAGGTATATGAACCCTGTCTCTCTTTATCCACTTATTTGGATCTTTAATTTTCCTCAGCAGTGTTTGGTTAGTCTTCAGTTATAAGTCTTATATATCTTTGGTTAAATTTATTCCCAAGTATTTTATCTTTTTGATCCTATTGTAAATGTCATTTACCCCCTTAATTTTCAAACTGTTCATTATTCCTGTGTAGAAATACAACTGATTATGTTTTGATCTTATATCTTGTAATCTTGCTAAACTTGATGATTAGCTCAAAGATTTTTTTGTGTGTGGATTCCTTAGGATTTTCTCTATATAAAGTCGTGTGAACTGCAAATAGAGGTAGTTTATTTTCTTCTTTCCAATTTGGATGGCTTTTGCTTAATTTTCCTTCCTGATTCTCCAGGCTACAACTTCTAGTACAATAGTGAATCAAACTGTGAGAACAGACATCTTTGTGTTGTTCTTTGGGGCAGAGTGAGGGAGGGGATCAAGTCTTTCACCAGTAAAGATGATGTTAGTGGTTTTGTTTTTATTAAGATTTACTTTGCAGTGTTGTAGTTACTTTTAGTTTCTGCTGTACAACATCGTGAATCAGCTCTATGTATACATACAGCTCTTTTTTGGATTTCCTTCCCATTTAGGTCAACCACAGAGCATTGAGTAGAGTTCTTTTATGAAGTAAGTTTTGTTCAAATTTTTTTTGCTTCTACTCATAAGATTGTGTAGTTTTTGTTTCTTATTCTGTTAATGTGGTATATATAGTATTAACTGGTTTTTTAATGTTGTACTGACTACAGGTTCTTGAGGTAAATCCTACTTGGTGTATTTATATATATATATATGTTACTGAATGCAGTTTACTAGTTTCTTGTTGAGAATTTTTGCACCTATTTTCATTAGCAAGTTTGGGTCTGTTATTTTCTTATCAGATGGTTGGTTTTGGTTTTAGGGTAACACTGGCATCATAAGTTGAGTTGGGAAGTCTTCCTTCCTTTTCTACGCTTGCAAAGAACTTTTAGGTGTTAGTGTTACCTCTGCATGTTTGGTGGTATTCACCAGTGAAGCCATCTATTCCAGGACTTCTCCTTGTGGCATATTTTATTATGACTTTTTATAAATTTATTCAAATATTCCTTTTTGAGTCAGTTTGGAAGTTTAGATCTTTACAGGAATCTGTGCATATGCAGATCTGTATTATAACCTATAATATGTACTATAATTCCAGATATAAAAGTGTTTGAAAAATGAAAATTTACAACTTATCTTGAATAAGGAGCCAAGTGTTGAAATTTTTTGCTTAAAATACCCTAGAAAAAGCTAATGTCCCCTTGATAATAGAGGAATTGAGAGCTAAATCTTCAAGAAACCATGCAAATTAGAAATAGAAAATGTACCTAGATGGTAGTACACCTTAAGAGGAAGATGATAAAATGGTCAAATATAGGCCCTTGGGTTTATGAGTTCAAAGCAAAACTAGTCTAATAATGAATAAAACATTTTTTTCCTGAATAAATATTATAAAACTTTTTAAAAAACCTGATGCCAAGGAAATGAGATGTTAGATTGAACCTTTCTCTGAGAACATGGGCAATTCCTGTTCATTGAATTAGACTTTTCCCTGAACTAAAAAAAATTATAAAACTTTTAAAAACCTGATGCCAAGGAAAATTTATAACTTTGCAGTGTTGTAGTTACTTTTAGTTTCTGCTGTACAACATCGTGAATCAGCTCTATGTATACATACAGCTCTTTTTTGGATTTCCTTCCCATTTAGGTCAACCACAGAGCATTGAGTAGAGTTCTTTTATGAAGTAAGTTTTGTTCAAATTTTTTTTGCTTCTACTCATAAGATTGTGTAGTTTTTGTTTCTTATTCTGTTAATGTGGTATATATAGTATTAACTGGTTTTTTAATGTTGTACTGACTACAGGTTCTTGAGGTAAATCCTACTTGGTGTATTTATATATATATATATGTTACTGAATGCAGTTTACTAGTTTCTTGTTGAGAATTTTTGCACCTATTTTCATTAGCAAGTTTGGGTCTGTTATTTTCTTATCAGATGGTTGGTTTTGGTTTTAGGGTAACACTGGCATCATAAGTTGAGTTGGGAAGTCTTCCTTCCTTTTCTACGCTTGCAAAGAACTTTTAGGTGTTAGTGTTACCTCTGCATGTTTGGTGGTATTCACCAGTGAAGCCATCTATTCCAGGACTTCTCCTTGTGGCATATTTTATTATGACTTTTTATAAATTTATTCAAATATTCCTTTTTGAGTCAGTTTGGAAGTTTAGATCTTTACAGGAATCTGTGCATATGCAGATCTGTATTATAACCTATAATATGTACTATAATTCCAGATATAAAAGTGTTTAAAAAATGAAAATTTACAACTTATCTTGAATAAGGAGCCAAGTGTTGAAATTTTTGCTTAAAATACCCTAGAAAAAGCTAATGTCCCCTTGATAATAGAGGAATTGAGAGCTAAATCTTCAAGAAACCATGCAAATTAGAAATAGAAAATGTACCTAGATGGTAGTACACCTTAAGAGGAAGATGATAAAATGGTCAAATATAGGCCCTTGGGTTTATGAGTTCAAAGCAAAACTAGTCTAATAATGAATAAAACATTTTTTTCCTGAATAAATATTATAAAACTTTTTAAAAAACCTGATGCCAAGGAAATGAGATGTTAGATTGAACCTTTCTCTGAGAACATGGGCAATTCCTGTTCATTGAATTAGACTTTTCCCCCCCTCTATAGAAAACTGAGAAAAATAAAAGAATTATAAGGTAATCCCTCCTCAGAATCCAAATTTATAGCAATAATGTTAATATTTCACATCAGAAAAGAAAGGTTAAGACAACTAACATGGAAACAACTATTTTTAATGTAGAAAATTTCATACAATCTGTTTTCATCTATTTCAGGTAGATTGTTTTATCCCAATATGTATGTATCTTTGTTCTTTGAAGGGTACTGGTTTTTTTTTTATTTGTTTTAAGAAAGTGTTCATTTGAGCCTATTTGCTAAAAACTTTGAATAGTAAGATGGATCACTACATTTTTCTTCTTTTTCTGTCTATCTTGCCCTCATTTAACTTTTGTTCAATATATAGTTATTTAATATTGAGAAAGTGCCTCCTGACTTTACTAGGGACTTTGTTACATAACCTTTCTTCTTACCTGATAGAGCCAAGCTTTTTTTTTTTTTTTTTTAATTAAATCAGAGAGAGATAACAGCTTGGCCTAAATGACATTAAACATGCAATGAACTGATCAGATTTTTTGGCTGCACATTCTAATCTAAGTAGAAACTCATATTATCCTTGTCTGTGTGGGTTGCAGCATCTTTGCAGATGAGAAAGTAGAGGGGTGAGGCTTTTTAGGTATCTTAATAGGAATTCAGTTTTTTATTTCTAGGAAATGGAGAACCATTGATGGATTTTGGTCAGTGATGAGACACGATCATTTGCAGGAAACATTACTCTTGGAACTCTGTGGAGGTAGATCTAATCAGGTAAATCTTCAGGAGGACACTCGATCTTGTGTTGGATTTTTTTCAAAGTCCATTAAAGGTCATTTTGCAAAACTTTTCCATCCAGACGCAAGTTATTCCAATGAGGATCTAGAGCATAGTCTAGGTCATGTTACATAAACCAGGTTGGACTTTGAAAAATGGAATGTCCTATTTTTATACATTGCTAATAGAAACAAGCTTATGACTGCTCTCTGAAAAGTCTAGGCAATACCACAGTGTTTTACTGTTTTATTTCTAGGACATTTATATTACAATTTTCTGTTTTTAAATTGGTTCAAGGAAGAGGAACCATTTATTTAATCTTTTGCATTCTGTAATATAATCAAGAACTGTCTAAATTTCATAGAGCTTTTTCATCTTTATGGTACTTCTTCCTTGGGTAGGTATTAGACTCTTCATTTTAAAACTAAAGAAGCTGATGCTCAGCTAAGCAGCTTGCATTTATTACAGAAATAGCAATTTGAAGTCAGGTCTCTCCAATTCCAAAGTCCTTTCTCAACATACCACCTTTCCTCTTTAATAGGACTTGTCTAATTGCAAAGTCTCCTCTGTACATCCACTTCCCTGAAGAGTTCCTTCCTGTTGTCTGAAGCGTTGAGTGAGTAAAAAAAAAAAAAAAAAAAATCTGCATTATCTCTGAGTTAGAATAATTCAGCTTGCTTGTTTAGATCCTGTAGCCTCTTTGTCTCCTTGATAATAACAGGATAAAGAGAAGAGCTGTGCTTTCCAATGCCTTACATCACCCAGACAATTGGCAGCCAAGAGAGGGGCAGCTGCCACACTTTCCACATATCTATTTAAAGTTCAAAGAGACACTGGATAACAATAACAAAGCAGTAAGCGTGGCCCTGACCAGCCCACCCAACAACAGGAAGAATGGCTGAAAAAGGTAAGATTTAAGGCATCCAACTTACTTGGCAAAAAACACTCAAGACTCCCCTTGGTTTAGTTCCTGTTTCCCTGTTATTCTGAAGAGTGTGGTATCACTGCTTTAGGAGCGTTAACTATATGTGTTAGAAGACTGCAAACAAAACATTAGATACAAAGTTTATGGACCATATCTATACATTAGATGATTAATATTGAAAGGTTCAAAGAAACAAAAGAGCTTAATTTGTTCACGCTTGCTTTCTTTGAAAGTTGAGTTAGAGGTAGGTTATTTGCCCTGTATGTACTGGATTTGAAGTACTATAGTGTACTGGGCTAGAGTTAAGAGCATTTTAATTCTTTGTTGGATATACTAAATGGCCATGTGAATTTGGGGAAATCCCTTTAATTTTTTTTCTTCTCTCTCTCAAAAATAAGTAAAATAGCCTTAGTCATTTCTAAGATGCTTCACATCTAAATTTATTCTTGTTTTTAAATGTTTTTTATATTTAAGAAAAATAATTGACTCATATGTCTAAAAACATTTTTCAATGTATATGGGAATTGATACTTTTAAGCCTGATACTACTACTTTATATGTCAGGAGATTATTATCATTCCCATTTTACAGATAAGGAAACTGAGGAAAAGTTTAGTAACTTGCTTAACAGTCACCTACAAGGGTGTGGTGGCACCAGGGTTTTTGGATTTTTTTGCCACTTCTATTGATCTTTCATTTATTTTGTTCTTTGGCCTTTGTGGGCCTCCCATAGCAGTGGCCTCTTGCTCCAGAGCTCTGGCTTGGTAGCTGGACATATCGGTACAGCCGCTCCACGGCATGTAGGATCTTCCCAGGCCAGGGATCAAACCGGTACCCCTTGCACTGCAAGGTGGTGTCCTTACCCACTGGACCACCAGGGAAGCCCGGCACCAGGTTTTAAACCTGGACAGTCTTATCCCAGTGCACAGTACTCTTAATATTTGCAGGTCTACCGTCTGGGGCATGCTCAGGATTGGACAGAGAGAAGCATTTTGAAATTACTCTTCATATTTAAAGAGGCTTTCTGCTTATTTAGGCTATTAGTGTAAGTGGCATATGCAAATGTTATGTTCCTGTATATTCCTATTTCAAACCAATAGTACTGACTATAATAAAATGCTAGTGTTAACAGAAGACACATGCAGGTATGCTTTGAGTACTGAAATACACAGTCAATTATATTCTTCTACAAGCAATAATAAGTAAAATTGCTGAAGTATTATATGTACATTTTAGAGTTGTGTTAAAATATGCTTGTATAAAATACTTAAAATGCTCAATTAAAATATAGGTATTAAGTTCTTTGAAATCAGGAAAAACACTAAATCAATATAGAAACAGTTCAAAAATTACTGTGACTTCCAGTGTAATGGTACCTTAATTCATAAAAGGCTTTTATCCAAATCAGAGTAAAGAACATATCATAATGTTTCCTTTATCCTTAAAGCAATACCACATGACAGGTAAAGAGAGAGAAAGCAACCTCAACCTTTGTTCAAGGTCACAGTGCAATGGAGAAGTTCCTTAGTCATTTCTAAGATGCTTCACATCTAAATTTATTCTTGTTTTTAAATGTTTTTATATTTAAGAAAAATAATTGACTCATATGTCAAAAAACATTTTTCAATGTATATGGGAATTGATACTTTTAAGCCTGATACTACTACTTTATATGTCAGGAGATTATTATCATTCCCATTTTACAGATAAGGAAACTGAGGAAAAGTTTAGTAACTTGCTTAACAGTCACCTACAAGGGTGTGGTGGCACCAGGGTTTTTGGATTTTTGCTACTTCTATTGACCTTTCATTTATTGTGTTCTTTGGCCTTTGTGGGCCTCCCATCTCAGTGGCCTGTTGCTTCAGAGCTCTGGCTTGGTAGCTGGACATGTCGGTACAGCCGCTCCACGGCATGTAGGATCTTCCCAGGCCAGGGATCGAACCGGCACCCCTTGCACTGCAAGGCGGTGTCCTTACCCACTGGACCACCAGGGAAGCCCGGCACCAGGTTTTAAACCTGGACAGTCTTATCCCAGTGCACAGTCCTCTTGATATTTGCAGGTCTACCGTCTGGGGCATGCTCAGGATTGGACAGAGAGAAGCATTTTGAAATTACTCTTCATATTTAAAGAGGCTTTCTGCTTATTTAGGCTATTAGTGTAAGTGGCATATGCAAATGTTATGTTCCTGTATATTCCTATTTCAAACCAATAGTACTGACTATAATAAAATGCTAGTGTTAACAGAAGACACATGCAGGTATGCTTTGAGTACTGAAATACACAGTCAATTATATTCTTCTACAAGCAATAATAAGTAAAATTGCTGAAGTATTATATGTACATTTTAGAGTTGTGTTAAAATATGCTTGTATAAAATACTTAAAATGCTCAATTAAAATATAGGTATTAAGTTCTTTGAAATCAGGAAAAACACTAAATCAATATAGAAACAGTTCAAAAAAATTACTGTGACTTCCAGTGTAATGGTACCTTAATTCATAAAAAGGCTTTTATCCAAATCAGAGTAAAGAACATATCATAATGTTTCCTTTATCCTTAAAGCAATACCACATGACAGGTAAAGAGAGAGAAAGCAACCTCAACCTTTGTTCAAGGTCACAGTGCAATGGAGAAGTTAAGGAAAGCTGTTGAACTTGTGAGAATCTAAGACTCCGACATTTTGGGAAACAAACTATTAAAATTCATTTTAGTTTCAGGAGATTTGCCATTTTGTCTCCTAATTTTAGAAGTGTCTCATTTTCTGATGATTTTAACAGCATTTTAAAAAACCTTCACTTTTAGAGTGATGGAAATTGTAACAGGAATGCAGTTGCTAAGAATATGCCTTCTCTTTGTTAGCTAATTGCACAAAATCTAATTGTGCTTTCAGTTAAAAGTATATCTGAGCCTTTAACACAGGACACTGATTCTATATGTTGTCTTTCTCTGTTTTGAATTATTTTGTGTGATGTCTGACGTAAGACTGAGATACAGTGAAAAGATACTTTTATAAGTTGCTTTTTTACAGGTAACGGTACAAATAGGAGACACAAGAGGAATTATGTCTTTTATGCGTGTGTTGGATAAGTGTTGGTAGCTAGACTGAACAAGTTGAAAAAATAGAATCTCTTTTCTCTAGTTAGGAATGATTACATAAAGTGTAATCCTTTCCTTTTCCTATGATGAAGTCAGTTATCAAATCTAAGAACAATTTTCAACACCTTTCCCTACAATATAATGATTTAGTTTAGTAGGAATTACCTCAGGGTCACTGCCAGTGTTTCTTTGTAAACAACAGGCCTCTGCATTGTTGAACAAATGCAGGAATGTGTTCTGTATACAGCAAACACACAGGGTGCTTAGAGTTTACAAAGCCTTTGCACTTACTCAGTGTCATTTGATCCTCAGAACAATTCCTGGAGGTGGATATCATGAGTTTCACTCTCAGTATTTCACCAATAGGGGAAGTTCGAGCTCAGGATTGCCCAAGGGCATGTAACTGTAAAAGGAAAACCTATGGTTTGAACATAGTCCTCTGTGCATAGCATTCTCCAGGCGATCTTCCCTACCCAACACAGGGCTCGAACCCAGGTCTCTCCTGCATTGCAGGCAGATTCTTTACTAGCTAAACCACCAGGTGGCTTTCACACACACACACACACTTCTATGCCAAATACCTAGCTGGAATCATAAGTACCTTTTGTAGAAAATAATCATGTATGGCTGTGATTAGAGTATATTTTTCCCCCTTGATATTATAACAGATTTCCTCTTTGTTGTGAGGCACACTCAATGAAGCACCCAATGCAGCTCATGGTAGATGGAAGAGAGGTTGATTAGGCTGGCGCCAGTGACCACTCGTGAGGAACAAGGTTTCCTGCGAAGGCCTCACCTTGAGGCAAGAGGTGATTTTTAAAGGCTGGGAGAACCAACGGCGTGAGACCCTCCCCTTTGATTGGAATTGGTACTCACACACCTGCACATTCCATGGTCTTAGGCAAAGTTTAGTCATGTGACAATTATGTGCATTCTTAACTAACATTATGGTCTAGGAGTTTTTCCATGAGGCACAGTTTCGGTACAGGTTACATTCAATAAAGAGTAACAGAAAATAATCAATGCTAACAGAGTAATTTAGTCTAACAGGTGAATCACCAACAGGTAACCTAGAAAACAAGGGATGAATTGTTAAGGAAATCTAAGTAAATCATTTTATATTATGTGTCCCCTTCTACACTCTTATCCTCTTGCTTTAGAGGATTTAATACCACAATGACCTATTGAATCTGCTTTTTCTTGTTTTTCAACAGAGGCTGCATTATCACGCTTTGTGGTCCCTATTCTTCTCTTGATTGGCTGGATTGTGGGATGCATTGTAATGGTTTATGTTGTCTTCTCTTAGAAAGGTAAGGTTTTCAATAATTGAATGTTTATTCATTAAGAGTATACATTACTCCAGGAATAATCTTACCTGTTTTACTAATAGAACATTTTATCATGCAGGAAGAAGACTTCAGATTGACATCATTTAGAAGAATTAAAAGCATGAAAATGACAGATTATTAAATATTTCTCATGTAAAATAATTGCAACGTTTGACATCAGTTTATAAACTTGCATTTGCAAACTGGTACTTTGGACATAAAAATATCTTCAGAAACATGTTTAAAATTCTGGGTATAGGTAAGAACTATAAGAAAATATAGATGAATTTATTTATAACATGAGAGCAGGAAAAATGTTTCTAACTAGAGACTTAAAATGTATAGATGATAAGAAAACATTTTGCAAATTAAGTTTTTTGGCCACCCCTCAAAAAAGATAGAGATAGATGTAGTTCATAGAAAACAAAACATAAACTTGTCCATTAAACCTCTTAGAATAAGAGAGCTCTAACACTCCACCGAGGAACCATTACTCACCTGTCATATGGGAAAAATACAAAGATATTTGACAACATCTATATTGGTAAGGCTGTAGAGGAAAGCACTCTCATATTGCTGATCTTAGAAATTCAGACTGATACAACATTCTTAGGGGTGTTTAGTAATCAAAGTACCAAAATTACATATGTATTTAGCTTTTGACCTAGCTATTATCCCTCTTCTAAGAATGCAGATGTTTCCACAGGTACACTGGTATACCAGTCTATTCATTATGGCATAATCTATTAGAGCAAAACCCTGGAAAAAGCCCAGTGTCAATAGACTATAGTTTATTCAGTCTTCTGTTTATCTGCATGTTGTAACATTTAAGCATCTGGGAAAAAGAATGAACGAAGGGGTCACCTATATAGTAATGTGATGTCATCTCTGGAAAAAAAAAGTACAGAGAAACCTATGCTATCTTTTTTGTAAGAAAGGAGGGGCTATACCAGTATGAACACATACCTGGTTATATTAAGATACTGGAACAGAGGAGTCACATGTGGCTGAGAATTTGATTTCTAACAAGTTCTCAGGTAATGCTGATGGTATTTGGGGTTGGGGGTGACAAATGACTGGAGCATGAGGCTGGAGCCCTCACAAGTGGGATCCGTGCCCTGATCAAAGAGGCCTAGAGCGCCCTGGCCCTTTCACCTTGTGGGGACACAATGAGAAGTCTGCAGCCTCAGATGGGGGTCTCACTGAAATCTGGCCATGCTGGCACCCTGATCTTGAACCATGTCTAACCTCCAGAACTGTGAGCAAACAATGTTTGTTGTTTATAAGCTACCCACCCAGTCAGTGTTTTTCTCATGTAAAATAATTGCAACGTTTGACATCAGTTTATAAACTTGCATTTGCAAACTGGTACTTTGGACATAAAAATATCTTCAGAAACATGTTTAAAATTCTGGGTATAGGTAAGAACTATAAGAAAATATAGATGAATTTATTTATAACATGAGAGCAGGAAAAATGTTTCTAACTAGAGACTTAAAATGTATAGATGATAAGAAAACATTTTGCAAATTAAGTTTTTTGGCCACCCCTCAAAAAAGATAGAGATAGATGTAGTTCATAGAAAACAAAACATAAACTTGTCCATTAAACCTCTTAGAATAAGAGAGCTCTAACACTCCACCGAGGAACCATTACTCACCTGTCATATGGGAAAAATACAAAGATATTTGACAACATCTATATTGGTAAGGCTGTAGAGGAAAGCACTCTCATATTGCTGATCTTAGAAATTCAGACTGATACAACATTCTTAGGGGTGTTTAGTAATCAAAGTACCAAAATTACATATGTATTTAGCTTTTGACCTAGCTATTATCCCTCTTCTAAGAATGCAGATGTTTCCACAGGTACACTGGTATACCAGTCTATTCATTATGGCATAATCTATTAGAGCAAAACCCTGGAAAAAGCCCAGTGTCAATAGACTATAGTTTATTCAGTCTTCTGTTTATCTGCATGTTGTAACATTTAAGCATCTGGGAAAAAGAATGAACGAAGGGGTCACCTATATAGTAATGTGATGTCATCTCTGGAAAAAAAAAGTACAGAGAAACCTATGCTATCTTTTTTGTAAGAAAGGAGGGGCTATACCAGTATGAACACATACCTGGTTATATTAAGATACTGGAACAGAGGAGTCACATGTGGCTGAGAATTTGATTTCTAACAAGTTCTCAGGTAATGCTGATGGTATTTGGGGGTGGGGGTGACAAATGACTGGAGCATGAGGCTGGAGCCCTCACAAGTGGGATCCGTGCCCTGATCAAAGAGGCCTAGAGCGCTCCCTGGCCCTTTCACCTTGTGTGGACACAATGAGAAGTCTGCAGCCTCAGATGGGGGTCTCACTGAAATCTGGCCATGCTGGCACCCTGATCTTGAACCATGTCTAACCTCCAGAACTGTGAGCAAACAATGTTTGTTGTTTATAAGCTACCCACCCAGTCAGTGTTTTTTTCTAATAGCAAGCCAAGTGAATCAAGACAAGAAGGCACTCAATTTCTTATTAACTACAGCATTGTTTTCTGTTCAATTTTTCCATAGAAAAATTGATCTCCTTGTGAAAACAAGAGAAAGCTTTGGCTTTGTTCATCATTGTTATCTTTTAGACTTGATGAAATGTTTCAAAAAAAAGCTTTTAAAACACTTCTCTTTAAAGCAATATTTTTAAAAATGCTAACAGAAAATGTATATAAAATTAGGCGTGACTATTCTCATTAGCAGCTTGACCTACTCTTAGTTGTCTCCAGACTTGAGAAGAGTGAACTCACCTTGAACCAAAGGTCCTCTGGATCTGGCTCCTGTAGTCTTGTGGAAGCTGACTGTTAAATTTTTAGGAATTTCCTAAGATAGTCTGCATCTTATTGGCAGCTTGAAGTTGGCCACAGTGGGGGTATTTGCATCACAGAAATCAACAAGTACTATAAATCAGTACTATAAAACATTCACCAGGACATCCCTGACCTGAATCTTCTAGACGTTCTTGATACTTAAAGGTTTGTGAGGGCTTGAAAACTACCATCCCCCTTTCTTCATATTCTATTTGAATTAATTAAAAATATGGTTGTTCTATTCACGTGACCTCTTCCTGTGCTATAGACTTTAATGAAAAACCAATGAATGCTATAGACTTTCTTAGAACACATACATGCAAATGAAATCGTAGATGTCTATTTCAGTGGATTTCCTGAAATCCATTAAAAGACTTGGTAGGTGACGCAGCCTCTGGGCTGCCACCAACCTCCTGAAGGCTTTTGGCTACTTTACAGCTGGACTCTGATTTCACTGGGGGTTAAAGGCATCACCTCATATTTTAGCTTTCTTCCTAGAGACTTGAGTTTTTCTCTGCTTCTTTCTGCTGACACCATTCCTGCATGATCTGTCAAGTTTCTTTCATTTTTGTACCTCTATACCACAGAGTTCTGACATTTGGTTAAAAGGTTAGAAAACAAGATTGAGGCAACCTATGTCTTAGGTCAGAACAACTTTCTTTTCTTTGGTCTGTAGTATTTTTTCTCTCCATGCACTGACCCTTTTCTTTAGCTTTTTGAAGCTATAGGATATCTCATTTCTTGTTCAAATGTGTGCGCAACTTTTCCCTGAAACACAAAAGCTTCAGCATTCCCATAAATCTCTTTCAAAGACTTTCTTACTTCAGGGGCTCAATATTCTTTTCTCTAGCACTTTAAAACAGACCATAAAATGCTGTTTTCAAGCAGCAGTAGAAATGAAATTTTCTATAATAAGTATTTTAATTCTATGTTTTCACATCCAACCTGATCATTTTCTCAGGGAACAAAGAAAGCTTAGTGCAGTGAAAAGAACAAACATTTTGGTAGGCAGATTGTTGTATTCTAGCTTGGGAGTCCTTTGAGTGCTTAATTACTCTCTCTAACCTTAGTTTTCTCAACTATAAAAGAAGAAAAATATACTCATGTGATTGTTGTGAAGACCACAGCACTTTCTAAGCCTGCCTGAACTGAGACAATTGAGCCATTTGTTAAAACGACAAGAGTAACAACAACAACAATAAAAGTATCAAACTTCTACACTGGAGAGTTCATTTCAGTAGGTCAAGAGAAGGCCTATTAAGAAATAAATTCCCTGGGTGACTTTTGTCATCACAGAAGTTTAGAAACACACCTATCATGTATATGTGTGTGTGTAGGCATTACTTCCCTAGTACATAAAAACCTTATCATTGCTTATATTGGTAAATCCCAGCCAAGTTTCAATTTATTGCTGCAACAGTAAATTAGCACTTTGTATTAAGTATAATGATACATATTATTTGTCCACTCATGTTTTTTCTCTGTTAAATTTAAGCTGTTTATGTATTTCTCATCTTTCCAACTAGTAGTACAAAATATACAACTAATGTGTCAAATGGGTAATCATTTCTCCCTTATAATATTCTTGAATGCACAACATTGATATCCTGCCTTTTAACTTTCAAAATGTTGTTGGAGCAATGTAAGCTCCTTATAATAAAATTTTTGAACACCATTCCTGCATGATCTGTCAAGTTTCTTTCATTTTTGTACCTCTATACCACAGAGTTCTGACATTTGGTTAAAAGGTTAGAAAACAAGATTGAGGCAACCTATGTCTTAGGTCAGAACAACTTTCTTTTCTTTGGTCTGTAGTATTTTTTCTCTCCATGCACTGACCCTTTTCTTTAGCTTTTTGAAGCTATAGGATATCTCATTTCTTGTTCAAATGTGTGCGCAACTTTTCCCTGAAACACAAAAGCTTCAGCATTCCCATAAATCTCTTTCAAAGACTTTCTTACTTCAGGGGCTCAATATTCTTTTCTCTAGCACTTTAAAACAGACCATAAAATGCTGTTTTCAAGCAGCAGTAGAAATGAAATTTTCTATAATAAGTATTTTAATTCTATGTTTTCACATCCAACCTGATCATTTTCTCAGGGAACAAAGAAAGCTTAGTGCAGTGAAAAGAACAAACATTTTGGTAGGCAGATTGTTGTATTCTAGCTTGGGAGTCCTTTGAGTGCTTAATTACTCTCTCTAACCTTAGTTTTCTCAACTATAAAAGAAGAAAAATATACTCATGTGATTGTTGTGAAGACCACAGCACTTTCTAAGCCTGCCTGAACTGAGACAATTGAGCCATTTGTTAAAACGACAAGAGTAACAACAACAACAATAAAAGTATCAAACTTCTACACTGGAGAGTTCATTTCAGTAGGTCAAGAGAAGGCCTATTAAGAAATAAATTCCCTGGGTGACTTTTGTCATCACAGAAGTTTAGAAACACACCTATCATGTATATGTGTGTGTGTAGGCATTACTTCCCTAGTACATAAAAACCTTATCATTGCTTATATTGGTAAATCCCAGCCAAGTTTCAATTTATTGCTGCAACAGTAAATTAGCACTTTGTATTAAGTATAATGATACATATTATTTGTCCACTCATGTTTTTTCTCTGTTAAATTTAAGCTGTTTATGTATTTCTCATCTTTCCAACTAGTAGTACAAAATATACAACTAATGTGTCAAATGGGTAATCATTTCTCCCTTATAATATTCTTGAATGCACAACATTGATATCCTGCCTTTTAACTTTCAAAATGTTGTTGGAGCAATGTAAGCTCGATTGGAATTCTCAAAGAAGTGATTAGTGATCTAGCAAACAATAGGATCAGGTAGGTGACAGCATGCAGATTTCACAAGGTATAGACTATTTTATATAGTTTAGATTTCCAAAGTCTTCAGCTTACATTCTTTCACAGTGCAGATGTAATTGTTTGAGATGATGCTGAATGAACTGTTTATCATTTTAATTGTGTAACACCCTGTCTTACACTGTCACCAACCCTCACTCTGTCACTCCCCCTCAAGGCATGTATTGATGTCAGAGCTGAGAAGTGTATCTTGTATTAGGACATAAAACATAAGAAGCTGTTAAAGCTTTTTATTACTATGTCTGGGAAAAGAAATAAATTCCAATGAGTTTTGAAATATCTAAGGAAACTCATTATGAGTAACCAAGCCTAGCAGAACTGAGGAGATTCCCTAGAGAACAGAAGGCTAGAGGTGAGATTCCTGCACCCAAGACCTGTAGTCATGTCTTCAAGTACAGTCAACCTCTGTGCCCACAAGTTCTACATTGTGGATATAACTAACTGCAAATCTAAAATATTTGAAAAAAAAATTCCAGAAAGTTCCCAAACTTGAATTTTGGCTACATGCCAGTAACAATTTGCATAATTTTACAATGTATTTACAACTATTTGCATTGCATTTATGTTGTATTGAGTATAATAAATAGAGATGATTTAAAGTGAATTAGAACCCTAAATGTAAGACTGGTTACTGTAAGACTCTTAGAGGAAAACACAGAACATTCTTTGACATAAATCACGACACTATCATTTTGTAAGCTACTTCCTGAAATAATGAAAACACACACAAAGGGGTCCTAATTAAACTTAAAAGCTTCTGCACAGCTAAGGAAACCATGGACAAAATGAAAAGACAATCCACAAAATTGGAGAAAATACTTGTAAATGAAGTGGTCGATGAGAGATTAATCTCTAGAATGTCCAGATTCATGTAGCTCAGTATGAAAAATCCAATGAAGAATGGGCAGAAGCATGGATGGACCTAAAAAATGTCCATCCTAAAAAATGAAGTAAGTCAGACAGAATGGGAAATATCGTATGATGTCCTCATATGTGGAATCTAAAAAGAAATGATACCAATGAATTTACTTACAAAAGAGAAACACTCCTAGACTTTGAGACTGAGCTTATGGTTGCTGGGGGAAGGAACAGTTAGGGAGTGTGGGATGGACATGTACACACTGCTATATTTAAAAATGGATAACCAACAAGGACCTACTGTACAGCACTTGGAACTCTGCTCAATGTCATGTGCCAGGCCGGATGGGAGGGGAGTTTGGGGGGAGAATAGGTTCATGTATATGTGTGGCTGAGCCCCTTTGCTATTCACCTGCAACTGTCACAACACTGTTTATTGGCTGTACCCCAAAACAAAATAAAAAGTTGAAAAAATGGGAAGATCTAAATAGATATTTCTCTATAGAAGACATACAGATGACCAAGAGGCACATGAAAAGATGCTCAGCATCACTAATACAGAAATGCAAATCAAAACTACAATGAGATATTAACGTCACTTCACACTAGTCAGAATGGCCATCATCAAAATATTTACAAACAGTAAATGCTGTTGAGAGTGTGGAGAAAAGGAACGCCATTGGTGGGAATGTAAATTGGTACCCTCACTATGAAAAACAGTATGGAGGTTCCTTAAAGAACTAAAAATGCCATGTGATTTAACAATACTATTCCTGGGGACTTCCCGTGTGGCTCAGTGGATAAGAACCCATCTGCCAATGCAGGAGACACAGGTTCGAGCCCTGATCCAGGAAGATCCCACATACTGCAGAGCAGCTAAACCCACACATCAACAAAGACCCAGCACAGTCAAAAATAAATAAATAAAAGTGTTTTTTTTTTTTTTTCAAAAACAATACTATTCCTGGGCAGTTATCTGGAGAAAACCATATTTCTAAAAGACACCTGCTTCCCAGTGTTCATTGTGGCACTATTTACAATAGCCAAGGCATAGAAGCAACCTAAATATCCATCAACAGATGATTGAATAAAGAAGGTGTGGTACATATATACAGTGGAATACTACTCAGCCATAATGACGAGGGAAATAATGACACTTGCACCAACATGGATGGACCTGGAGATGATCATACTACATGAAGTCAGAGAAAGATATATAACTTATGTGTGCACTTTAAAAAGATTATATAAATGAACTTATTTACAAAATAGAAACAGACTCACAGACTTTGAAAACAAACTTACCGTTACCAAAGGGAAGAGGGAGGAATAAACTAAAGAGTTTGGGATTAACATATAGATACTACTATATATAAAATCACCAACAAGGACTTAGTATATAGCACAGGGATCTCTACTCAGCATTCTGTAATAACCTCTATGGGAAGAGAATCTGAAACTAAATGGATATATGTATATGTATAACTGAATCATTGTGCTGTACATCTAAAACTCATACAACATTTCAAATCAACTATACCCCAATATGAAGTAAAAATTAACAAATAAAATTAGACACTTAAAAAGTAAAGTACACTGGAGGATGTGGATAAGTTATATGCAAATATTATGCCCTTTTATACAGGCTACTTGAACATCTGTGGAGGTCCCGGAATCAATCCCCTGCAGATATGCAGGGATTACCGTAATGTCCATCTATAGATCTTATAATTAAAAGAATATTTTCTTTTTATTTCATGAGGAAATTATCTCCTTCTTTTACTGTTTAATTTATTATCCCTTATTTTTGCTGCTGCTCTTTCTCAGATATGACTGCTTCCTTTTTCTTTTCTTTTGGGACAAAGGAATTCCACTTAAAATATAAAGATACACTAGCCTAAGATTTCTTTGTGGCAAAAGAAAGAACACCAAAAGCTAAAGAATACTATTCTGAGTTGGTAATTTTCCAGAGATTAAGAGGGATGAATGTTTTACTTTCATTCCACTCTCTTTTGAAAGTGACTTCTTGGTTTACAAAGTATGAGATGGATATGCAATTTCTTATAAATCATCCGAATGAATCCTGAGTGGGCACAGAGCTGTGGCTTTTTTCAAAAGGTCAGAAATAGTCCAGAGTTTATCACTTTGGTCATTATCCCACGTATAAGTTTCAGTCATTTTCTTGTACTGGGCCTTTATAAATTCAAAATTACAAATGCCACATATATATCTGTCAAAGTTCTTCTAGAAGTCTATGCCTATGAATATTTAAAGAAATAGGATATGGATTAGAATCTTGATGCTGAGTGAAACAGGATCATGGAGAAATTGTTTTGAGGTTTTATATCTTACTCACTCTGAAACTGGTCCAGACGTGAAGAGTACATGGAAATAGCTTCTCAGCGGTTTACATATTTATGTGCTCAAAGCCACATTTTCTCTCAACCACACCACATGGAGGTATACTCAGGATAGGATGCATTTTGATTTAGAAAGTACAGCCCCTTCGTCTAGTAAACAGGGTAAGCACATCGGCGTGTTGTAGACATTGAGTGTATTCCTCATTTATCTTGCTAAAGGTGGAAACTCCCTTTTAAGCCTGTTGACAATAGATGGACAGATAGCTTTGGAGTCAGAGTATAAGCGTGTCTTCAAGCAAGTAGCCAGATCCACCTAGGTTTTTTTTTCCCTTTCTACTCTTGTCTTTTTATTTACTATCCCTTCACTTTTCCTGTACTCATGTCGTACGTAACCAACACTTCTGGTTTCAGTAGCCTGTGTAGAGTAATGGGATCACTTTTGATACAAGGAGTTCAAATTTCCCTAATGACTGCCTCTCTCCTGATGAGGATCCCAGGAGGGCATATACATGTCTGTGCATTTTGGTCACCACGTCTCCTCTTTGGGACCCCGCAGTTTCTCCCAGGCGCTATGGACGGCTTCCCGTGTCTCCCCACCTCTCCTATCACAGTTCTCATTGGATTTGTGTTGTGGTCTATGGTCAAGTTGCTTTTTGCAGAGTTCTAAAACAGTGCTGCCCATTCCACAGTGTGCCTCAGTGCTTAACTAAATAGCTCTTTCTGTTGTTTTTATCCTCAGCCTACCCACCTCTCTGCCTAAAACCCAGCCATACATCCACAGCAGGGCCAGACAACTCAAGGGGCAGCCTCCACACTGAATTCACAGTCACTGTGTCAAGCTCCTCAAGCCTGGCTCCTTTTTGGGCAAAGACGAGATCTTCTAGGGGCTCCTCAAGTTTACGCAAGAAATCTTTAGTTTATTGGCCCCATTAGAATGCCAAACACACTGAGAATTATTTGGATCTAACTGCTACTCAAGTAACCTACTTGAATTCTGAGTCCTCTGATACAAATAAGTGGACCGGTTATAATTTAAAACAAAATTCAAGTCTCATACACTAAAGAAAAGATGCTAATATCACTCATTATTAGAGAAAGGCAAATCAAAACTGCAATGAGGTATCGTCTCACACTAGTCAGAATGGCCATCATCAGAAAATCCTCAAACAATAAAGTAAAGGCTGTAAAGGCTGTGGAGAAAAGGAAACCCTCTTGCTCTGCTGGTGGGAATGTAAATTGATACAGCCATTTGGAGAACAGTATGGAGATTCCTTAAACTAGGAATAAAACTACTGTATGACCCAACAATTCCACTATTGGGCGTATACCCTGAGAAAAGTGTAATTCAAAAAGACACATGTAGCCCAGTGTTCAATGCAGCAGTGTTTACAACAGCCAGGACATGGAAGCTACCTAGATGTCCAGTGACAGATGAGTGGATAAAGAAGTTGTCTGTCCTTCTAAAACTCTTCCAAAAAATTGCGCAGGAAGGAACACTTCCAAACACATTCTATGAGGCCACCATCACCCTGATACCAAAGCCAGGCAAAGACAATACAAAAAAAGAAAATTATAGGCCAATTTCACTGATGAACCTAGACGCCAAAATCCTCAACAAAATCCTAGCAAACAGAATTCAACAACACACCAAAAAGCTCATACATCATGATCAAGTTGGGTTCATCCCAGGCATGCAAGGATTCTTCAACATCCACAAATCAATCAATGTGATACACCATATCAACAAACTGAGAGACAAAAATCACATGATCATCTCAATAGATGCAGGAAAAGCCTTCGACAAAGTACAACACCCATTTATGATGAAAACTCTTCAAAAAATGGGCATAGAAGGAACCTATCGCAACATAGTGAAAGCCATATATGAGAAGCCCACAGCGAACATTATCCTCAATGGTTAAGAACTGAAAGCATTCCCTCTAAGATCAGGAACAAGACAAGGGTGCCCACTTTCACCACTACTATTCAGCATAGTCCTGGAAGTTCTAGCAACAGCAATAAGAGAAGAGAAAGAAATCAAAGGAATCCAGATTGGAAAGGAAGAAGTCAAGCTCTCTCTTTTTGCAGACGACATGATATTATACATAGAAAATCCCAAAGATGCTATTACAAAGCTACTAGAGCTAATCAATGAATTCAGCAAAGTCACATGATACAAAATCAATACACAGAAATCACTCGCATTCCTATATACAAACTGAAAAATCAGAAAACGAAATCAAAGAGGCAATTCCCTTCACCATTGCAACCAAAAGAATCAAATATCTAGGAAAAAACCTACCCAAAGAAACAAAAGAACTGTACACTGAAAATTATAAGACACTCATGGGAGATATTAAAGAAGACTTAAACAGATGGAGAGATATTCCATATTCCTGGGTCGGAAGAATCAATATTGTGAAAATGACCATATACTACCAAATGTCATCTATAGATTCAATGCGATCCCTATCAAACTTCCAATGACATTCTTCACAGAACTAGACCAAAGAATAACACAGTTCATATGGAAACACAAAAGACCTCGAATAGCCAAAGCAATCCTGAGGAAGAAGAATGGAGCTGCAGGGATCACCCTCCCCAACTTCAGACTCTACTACAAAGCAACAGTCATCAAGACAGTATGGTACTCGCACAAAAACAGAACTATAGATCAATGAAACAAGATTGAGAACCCAGAGAGAAACCCACGCACCTATGAGTACCTTATTTTTGACAAAGGAGGCGAACATATAAAATGGGACAGGTACAACCTCTTCAATCAATGGTGCTGGGAAAATTGGACAGCTACATGCAAAAAAATGAAGTTGGAACATTCCCTGACACCATACACTAAGATCAGCTCAAAATGGATTCAAGACCTAAATGTAAGACCAGCCTTCGACAAAGTACAACACCCATTTATGATGAAAACTCTTCAAAAAATGGGCATAGAAGGAACCTATCGCAACATAGTGAAAGCCATATATGAGAAGCCCACAGCGAACATTATCCTCAATGGTTAAGAACTGAAAGCATTCCCTCTAAGATCAGGAACAAGACAAGGGTGCCCACTTTCACCACTACTATTCAGCATAGTCCTGGAAGTTCTAGCAACAGCAATAAGAGAAGAGAAAGAAATCAAAGGAATCCAGATTGGAAAGGAAGAAGTCAAGCTCTCTCTTTTTGCAGACGACATGATATTATACATAGAAAATCCCAAAGATGCTATTACAAAGCTACTAGAGCTAATCAATGAATTCAGCAAAGTCACATGATACAAAATCAATACACAGAAATCACTCGCATTCCTATATACAAACTGAAAAATCAGAAAACGAAATCAAAGAGGCAATTCCCTTCACCATTGCAACCAAAAGAATCAAATATCTAGGAAAAAACCTACCCAAAGAAACAAAAGAACTGTACACTGAAAATTATAAGACACTCATGGGAGATATTAAAGAAGACTTAAACAGATGGAGAGATATTCCATATTCCTGGGTCGGAAGAATCAATATTGTGAAAATGACCATATACTACCAAATGTCATCTATAGATTCAATGCGATCCCTATCAAACTTCCAATGACATTCTTCACAGAACTAGACCAAAGAATAACACAGTTCATATGGAAACACAAAAGACCTCGAATAGCCAAAGCAATCCTGAGGAAGAAGAATGGAGCTGCAGGGATCACCCTCCCCAACTTCAGACTCTACTACAAAGCAACAGTCATCAAGACAGTATGGTACTCGCACAAAAACAGAACTATAGATCAATGAAACAAGATTGAGAACCCAGAGAGAAACCCACGCACCTATGAGTACCTTATTTTTGACAAAGGAGGCGAACATATAAAATGGGACAGGTACAACCTCTTCAATCAATGGTGCTGGGAAAATTGGACAGCTACATGCAAAAAAATGAAGTTGGAACATTCCCTGACACCATACACTAAGATCAGCTCAAAATGGATTCAAGACCTAAATGTAAGACCAGAAACTATCAAACTCTTAGAGGAGAATATAGGCAACACCCTCAAGGACATCAATCAAAGCAAGATCTTCTCTGACCCACCTACTAGAATAGCAGAACTAAAACCAAAAATCAACATGTGGGACCTAATGAAACTTAAAAGCTTTTGTACAGCAAAAGAAAGTACAATAAAGTGGAACAGACAGCCCACAGAATGGGAGAAAATCATAGCATAGGAAACAACAGACAAAGAATTCATCTCCAAAATCTACAAGCAACTCAGACAACTCAGTACCAGAAAAATGAACAACCCAATCAAAAAATGGGAAAAGGACCTAAACAGACACCTCTCCAAAGGACATACAGATGGCCCCAAAACACATGAAATGATACTCAACTTCACTTATAATTAGAGAAATGCAAATCAAAACTACAATGAGATATCACCTCACACCCGTCAGAATGGCCATCATCCACAAATCGACAGACAATAAATGCTGGAGAGGATGCGAAGAAAAGGAAACCCTCTTGCATTGCTGGTGGGAATGTAGATTCATACAGCTGCTATGTAAGACAGTATGGAGATTTCTTAAAAAACTAAAAATAGAAGCACTATAGGACCTGGCAACCCCACTCTTAGGCTTATACCCTGATGAAATCAAATCCGAAAGAAGCACCTGTACCCCAATGTTCATTGCAGCTCTCTATACAATAGCTAGAACATGGAAGCAACCTAGATGCCCACCGATGAACGAATGGATACAAAAGCTCTGGTACATATATACAATGGAATACTACTCAGCTGTAAAAATAAATGCAGAAGAATCAGCCCTAATGAGGTGGCTGGCTCTAGAACCTATCATAAAAAGTGAAGTCAGTCAGAAAGAGAAGGACAAGTACAATATACTAACACATATATATGGAGCTTAGTAGGATGGTGATGATGGCACATGCAGTGAAGCGACGGAAAGACAGACATGGACAGTGGACATATGGACATTGTGGGGAAGGAACAGAGGGTGGGAGGCATAAAGGAAGTAGCTTGAAGGCCTGTACTGTCATATGTGAAGAAAATAGCTATAGTCATTGCTCTGTGAGAAAAGCAGCTCCTTCACGGGTGCTGTATGATGGTTTGGAGGGGTGGGATGGGGGAGATATGCATATGACTTATCTGAGAACATACATATCTGTAAACAACAAAACTCTGTAAAAGTTAAAAGTAAAATAAAAGTTTATGTATAAAAAAAGAACTTGTCATACTTATATGCAATGGAATACTTCTACTCAGCCAGCTATAAAATGGAACAAATTCGAATCAGTTAAACTGAGGTGGGTGAACCTAGGGACTGTTATACAGAGTGAAGTAAGCCATAAAGAGGAAAACAAATATCACGTTTTAATACATACATATGGAATCTAGAAAAACGGTACTGATATACCTATTTGCAGGGAAGGAATAGAGATGTAAACAGAGAACAGACTTGTGGACAGAGCTGGGGAAGGAGAGGAGGGACAAGTTAAGAGAATAACACTGAAACTTATGTATTACCATATGTAGACTAAACAGTGGGAAGTTGCTGTATAACAGGGAGCTCAACCTAGTGCTCTGTGACAACCTAGAGGCATGGGATACAGGGCTGTGTGAGGGAGAGGTTCAAGAGGGATGGGACATTTGCATACTTAGGAGTGATTTGTGTTGTTGTAATGCAGAAACCAACACAACACTGGAAAGCAATTATCTGCCAATTAAAAAAATATAATTCACCAAATGATTTCAAAATCAGTGACTTGATGATCAACAATTTGAAAAGCACTACTTAGAATTCAGTGTTTTAGATGTTACCATCTTGGTAAGAACTTTCTCTGACCAGCCATACCTTCAAACACACACACACAGACACACATGCATGCCTAGGGTTCTTTGTTCTTCCTAAGTGTGACATTTTCCCTTTTGTATCCCTTACTAGATAGTAAGTGCTTTAAATGTAGGACATGTGATATGGTAGGATCATTGGATAGAACTAGAAAATGTCCAGTAGATATATGTCAAAGGAATGCAATGAATGAATGCCTGAACGTTACCTTTAACCAAACAGCCTCATGGAATACATCAAGTGTGTCAAGCTCTTAGCACAGCATTTAGCACTTATTAAATGCCCATTTAGTATAGATTATTTTAGTCATCATTAATATCACAAATTTCCTCATTACTTCTTACATACATTCTTATTTACTGTACCCAGTAAATCCCTGAAGTAGATGTTGTTATCATCATGATGATACAGAAACAGGAGTGCAGGGATGCTGAGACTTGTTCGTGATTATATATGCAATATAGATACAGCCAGGACTTGAACCAAATCCTCTGATTCCAGATTCCAAATTGTTTTTCAACTATATATATGATCAGAAAATTACAGGTTTTTTATAACTGTTCTCTGAGAGGCACCTAATTTCAGAAGAAGAAAATCACCAATCTACATTTGTTTCTTCTAGGCAACACTTTATTTTCATGCTTCTTGGTCTCCATAGTTAAATAACTTGGAATCTAGAAAAACGGTACTGATATACCTATTTGCAGGGAAGGAATAGAGATGTAAACAGAGAACAGACTTGTGGACAGAGCTGGGGAAGGAGAGGAGGGACAAGTTAAGAGAATAACACTGAAACTTATGTATTACCATATGTAGACTAAACAGTGGGAAGTTGCTGTATAACAGGGAGCTCAACCTAGTGCTCTGTGACAACCTAGAGGCATGGGATACAGGGCTGTGTGAGGGAGAGGTTCAAGAGGGATGGGACATTTGCATACTTAGGAGTGATTTGTGTTGTTGTAATGCAGAAACCAACACAACACTGGAAAGCAATTATCTGCCAATTAAAAAAATATAATTCACCAAATGATTTCAAAATCAGTGACTTGATGATCAACAATTTGAAAAGCACTACTTAGAATTCAGTGTTTTAGATGTTACCATCTTGGTAAGAACTTTCTCTGACCAGCCATACCTTCAAACACACACACACAGACACACATGCATGCCTAGGGTTCTTTGTTCTTCCTAAGTGTGACATTTTCCCTTTTGTATCCCTTACTAGATAGTAAGTGCTTTAAATGTAGGACATGTGATATGGTAGGATCATTGGATAGAACTAGAAAATGTCCAGTAGATATATGTCAAAGGAATGCAATGAATGAATGCCTGAACGTTACCTTTAACCAAACAGCCTCATGGAATACATCAAGTGTGTCAAGCTCTTAGCACAGCATTTAGCACTTATTAAATGCCCATTTAGTATAGATTATTTTAGTCATCATTAATATCACAAATTTCCTCATTACTTCTTACATACATTCTTATTTACTGTACCCAGTAAATCCCTGAAGTAGATGTTGTTATCATCATGATGATACAGAAACAGGAGTGCAGGGATGCTGAGACTTGTTCGTGATTATATATGCAATATAGATACAGCCAGGACTTGAACCAAATCCTCTGATTCCAGATTCCAAATTGTTTTTCAACTATATATATGATCAGAAAATTACAGGTTTTTTATAACTGTTCTCTGAGAGGCACCTAATTTCAGAAGAAGAAAATCACCAATCTACATTTGTTTCTTCTAGGCAACACTTTATTTTCATGCTTCTTGGTCTCCATAGTTAAATTCTGTAGCCAGATTTCCTTTTTTCCTTTCTCTAACCTCCTTTTGGTTTTCTGTTCTTTCAGTCCCATTCTACGCAACATTGTCAAGTTCTTAGGCTTCTAAATCCCTTGGTGTAAGGGATCTTGGACCACAGAACTTAAGGTTCTTGACCAGCTGTATCTGGGGTTGCCTGCTCTAAGTCAATTTTGCACATTCTGTCCCAGAAAAGAACTGCTTTGGGCCCTAACATACCTCACCCCTTTTCCCCAAATCTATACTTTATACAACTACTTCCATCCAGCTTTTAAATTTTGGCTCAACATGAGTCTCCTCCAAGAAGCAAAGGGACATACAGCTTTAAACCTTTCTGTGTATCTGCAGATACCAAGAATGAGCTTAGTATTTTCATATTTGTAAGTACCTTACAGAAATACTCATGCTTAGAAGTAAAATCAAAATCCCTAAATGTCAAGGGTTTTCGATGCATACCTAGTTCTCACTAATAACAATAACATACAAAAAGGACTATAATTAAAATATACACATGTAAAATGTGATGTCTTTTTCCCAAACATTTCAAGCAATACAGAAGAAAGTAAACAGCTTAGGTTTCTTTCACCTATCTTTGATTCTACTCTGTTCTTCAGAGATAACCACTATGAGCAACTTAGTGAATATCAATCCAGAATCATTTCAATACAATTAAAAACATACTGTCTTATACATTATTTTGCTTGATTCTCATGAAAGGTAGGTGTGTCTAGGTGTGCATAATGAGACTGAGGAAGGTGGGCATGACTGATTCTCATGAGGTCACAGAGTTGGATACAACTGAAGCAACTTAGCATGCATGTGGACTGTATCTTTGTGCATTTAGAACATTCTGAACAGCTCTGCTTGGTGTAAGATGCTCAATAATTTACCTTCTTTTCTCCCCTCCTCCTACCTCCTTTCTATTTCTTCTTCTACAGCTGAGGTATTCACTTCCCTACCATTCTCGATTACATATCCACTGAAGACAGTGTAAAGTGACAGTGATGTAGGAGCTCGGAAAGTCTCCCTGAAGGCTGCCTGGTATATGTCTCTAAACAGTGATGATTTAAAAACTTCCAAGTTTAGCGATTTTGCTTCACAGTCTTGGGACTTATATGAAATGCCAAAATAATCCTTTAGAAGACTTTAGAAAACTACATCTACATAAATTCACTTTAGAGAAAAGTGAGAAAATAAATCAGTGGGCATTTTAGTGGTGACTGTAATCCAAAAATCCAAAGAGGTTTTAAAACACTAACAGCAGCAGCAGTGACAACTCATCAATCTTTGTAATGTTATGGCCAAAGTTAGTGACAAGGAAACTTTTGAGAAGAAAACGGGCATGGTGTGTAAACATATCAGGTCATAGGAACAGAGTGAAGTCAAAGTAGACAGCAAGGGTTTGTGATGCATCACCTGGAGGAAAGCAGACCCGAGGTCAAGTGTAGGACAAAGCTCCGTGTGACATTTTCAAACCATATCTGAGTTTTCACTGATGCCGAAGAAAGACATTTAGCTACTGAGAAACATTTGAAACTCATTGCCTGAGATAATTTTGCTTAACAGTTATCAACTTGAATTTTGTCTTTCAGGGGAAGGCCATAGCCCAGGGAATAAAAGTATCAGTGCCTTCTGATTAATCACCTTAGTCTAAGAAATTGTAATCTGACTCAATACCTCGATACCCTAGCCTTGGAAAACACAGTCAATTCCTAGCCCTCGGTATAGATAGTGTATGAACTAGTGACCATCTGTACAAGAAGGAGTTGAAGAAAGATGGGAACCTAAAGGCTCAGTAATAATCAATCGTAGTTAATTAGACTGTTCTCTTACAAAACCACTCTATATATTGTTTCTTTTCTCATGTCTGGCCCATAGTGTGATAGAAAAGTATAATGGATCTTTTTTCCCATGCAAGTTGATAAAAATGTGTTTTATAACCAGACCTCAGATCTGTGTAGTACAAATCCTATCTGAAAATAAGTATCCAAAGCTTTATTGCTTGTTGGTGTAGAGACTGGTTCATCTCAAGTCACTGTTACATGCATGCTCCTATATGTCCATCTCTTTGTGACCCCATGGACTGCAGCTCACCAGGCTCCTCTGTCCATGGGATTCTCCAAGCAAGAATACTGGAGTGGGTTGCCATTCCCTTCTCCAGGGGATCTTCCTGAGCCAGGGACTGAACTTCAGTCTCCTGTGTCTCCAGGCATATTCTGTGTCTTGGCAGGCATATTCTTTACTACTAAGCCACTTGGGAAACCCTCAAATCAGTGTACTCTGTATTTATAAAGCCTACCCCTCAAACCACGTTTCTAATCCCATCCCTCTACATCACCTCTAATTTTTTATTATTATTTTATATTTTTACATCAATCTGAATTATTTATTGTTTTTAGTAACTCACTACTATCATTATTGTTCCCATGGTACTCTATCTAGTGGAATTTTCATCATTTAGTATAGAAAATAAAATCTGCGTGGCTATGTGTGCGTGTTCTAAAAGAAACTTGACAAAGTTTCCTTTCTTTTAAAACTATATCAATAATTAGAAATGAAAAAGAAGTTACAGCAGACAATGCAGAAATTAAAGGATCATAAGAGACTAATACAAGCAACAATATACCAATAAAAAGGACAACCAGGAAGAAATGGAGAAATTCTTAAAAAATATAACCTTGCAAGACTGAACCAGGGAGAAATAGAAAATATGAACAAACCAATCATAAGCACTTAAATCAAAACTGTGATCAAAAATCTTCCAACAGGGGTATTCTTCTATTCCCCTTCCAGTGCCTGTGTTGGAAGCTCGCTATCCTTTTTCTTTAATAAACTTTTACTTCACAAAGCTCTGAGTAATTGACTGCTCTACTGACCCTAGCCTTGGAAAACACAGTCAATTCCTAGCCCTCGGTATAGATAGTGTATGAACTAGTGACCATCTGTACAAGAAGGAGTTGAAGAAAGATGGGAACCTAAAGGCTCAGTAATAATCAATCGTAGTTAATTAGACTGTTCTCTGACAAAACCACTCTATATATTGTTTCTTTTCTCATGTCTGGCCCATAGTGTGATAGAAAAGTATAATGGATCTTTTTCCCATGCAAGTTGATAAAATGTGTTTTATAACCAGACCTCAGATCTGTGTAGTACAAATCCTATCTGAAAATAAGTATCCAAAGCTTTATTGCTTGTTGGTGTAGAGACTGGTTCATCTCAAGTCACTGTTACATGCATGCTCCTATATGTCCATCTCTTTGTGACCCCATGGACTGCAGCTCACCAGGCTCCTCTGTCCATGGGATTCTCCAAGCAAGAATACTGGAGTGGGTTGCCATTCCCTTCTCCAGGGGATCTTCCTGAGCCAGGGACTGAACTTCAGTCTCCTGTGTCTCCAGGCATATTCTGTGTCTTGGCAGGCATATTCTTTACTACTAAGCCACTTGGGAAACCCTCAAATCAGTGTACTCTGTATTTATAAAGCCTACCCCTCAAACCACGTTTCTAATCCCATCCCTCTACATCACCTCTAATTTTTTATTATTATTTTATATTTTTACATCAATCTGAATTATTTATTGTTTTTAGTAACTCACTACTATCATTATTGTTCCCATGGTACTCTATCTAGTGGAATTTTCATCATTTAGTATAGAAAATAAAATCTGCGTGGCTATGTGTGCGTGTTCTAAAAGAAACTTGACAAAGTTTCCTTTCTTTTAAAACTATATCAATAATTAGAAATGAAAAAGAAGTTACAGCAGACAATGCAGAAATTAAAGGATCATAAGAGACTAATACAAGCAACAATATACCAATAAAAAGGACAACCGGGAAGAAATGGAGAAATTCTTAAAAAATATAACCTTGCAAGACTGAACCAGGGAGAAATAGAAAATATGAACAAACCAATCATAAGCACTTAAATCAAAACTGTGATCAAAAATCTTCCAACAGGGGTATTCTTCTATTCCCCTTCCAGTGCCTGTGTTGGAAGCTCTCGCTATCCTTTTTTCTTTAATAAACTTTTACTTCACAAAGCTCTGAGTGACCAAAGCCAAGTCTTTTTGATCCTAATGTGAATTATTCACCATCGGAGATCAACAATACAGCACCATTCATGGTAACCTATCCACCGTCATCTATCATCTGGGGGCTTGTCTGGGATCTTCAAGACAAGGTAAGGAAACTCAGAGCTTCTTTTCTCCTGTCTTCTCAATACATGTTTTTTGCTTTACTAACCCTACAGTATGCCTGTGTGTGAGTAAAATTTGCTTGAAACTTTAATAACTGACTGGAAAATACAAATTGTCTTGCCTGAACTGGTTAAGGGGGCTTCTCTTTGCCCCTTCCAGTGTCTGTGCTGGAAGCTCTATCCTTTTTTCTTTAATAAATTTATACCTCACGAAAAAAAATCCTCCAACAAACAAAAACCCAGAGCCAGAAGGCTTCATGGGTGAATTCTACCAAATGTTTAGAAAAGAACTAAGACCTACCCTCATCAAATTATTCCAGAAAATTGTAGAGAAAGTAAAATGCCCAAACTCATCCTGTAATGCCACCATCATCCTGATACCAAAACCAGACAAAGATGCCACACACTCACACACACAAACTTATAGACCAATATCACTGATGAACATAGATGCAAAAAATCCTCAGCAACTTTCTAGCAAACAGAATCCAAAAACACATTAAAAGGATCATACACCATGATCAAATGGGGTTTATCCCAGGGAAGCAAAGATTTTTCAAAATACAGAAATCAATGTAATACATCATATTAACACACTGAAAGATAAAAATCACATGATCATCTCAATAGATGGAAAGAAAGCTTTTAGCAAAAATTCAACACCTATTAATGATTAAAAGAAAAAGGCTCTCTAGAAAATCAGGAACAGAAGGAACCTACCTCAATATAATAAAGGCTATGTATGACAAACCCAGAGCAAGCATTATTCTCAATTGTGAAAAATGGAAAACATTTCCTCTAAGATTACGAACAAGACAAGAGTGCCCACTCTAGCCACTGTTATTCAGTATCACTTTGGAAGTCCTAGCCATGGTAATCAGAGAAGAAAAAATAAAAGGAATGCAGATTGGAAAAGAAGTAAAACTCTCACTGTGTGCAGATGATATGATTCTCTACATAGAAAACCCTAAAGATGCCACCAGAATATATATATATATATATTCTGGTGGCATCTTTATATATATATATATAATGGAATATTACTTGGCCATTAAAAAGAATGAAAAAGAATGAAATAAGGCCATTTGCTGAAATATGGATGGATCTAGAGAGTGTCATACTGAGTGAAGTCAGAGAAGTAGAAATATATTACAGCCCTTTTACATAGATTCAATAAACAAATGATACAAATGAACTTATTTACAAAACAGAAAGAGACTCACGAACCTACCTAAAATAACAAAAGACCTTTATGCAGGAAGCTATAAGACACTGTGAAAGAAATCAAAGATGACACATAGATATACTTGGACTGGAAGAATAGATATTGTGGAGATGACTATACTACCCAAAGCAATTTACAGATTCAAGCAATCCCTATCAAATTACCAAATGTATTTTTTCACATAACTACAACAAGAAAGTTCACAGTTTGTATGGAAACACAAAAGACCCCAAAAGAGTGAAAGCAATCTCGATAAACAAAAATGGAACTTCCTGACTTCAGACTATGCTACAAAGCTATAGTCATCAAGACAATATGATAATGGAAAAACAGAAAAATAGACCAATGGAACAAGACAGAAAGCCCAGAGATACACCTATGCACCTATGGGCACCTTATCTTTGACAAAGGAGGCAAGAATGGAGAAAAGACCAATGAGTGGTACTGGGAAAACTGAACAGCTGCAAATGGGGTTTATCCCAGGGAAGCAAAGATTTTTCAAAATACAGAAATCAATGTAATACATCATATTAACACACTGAAAGATAAAAATCACATGATCATCTCAATAGATGGAAAGAAAGCTTTTGGCAAAAATTCAACACCTATTAATGATTAAAAGAAAAAGGCTCTCTAGAAAATCAGGAACAGAAGGAACCTACCTCAATATAATAAAGGCTATGTATGACAAACCCAGAGCAAGCATTATTCTCAATTGTGAAAAATGGAAAACATTTCCTCTAAGATTACGAACAAGACAAGAGTGCCCACTCTAGCCACTGTTATTCAGTATCACTTTGGAAGTCCTAGCCATGGTAATCAGAGAAGAAAAAATAAAAGGAATGCAGATTGGAAAAGAAGTAAAACTCTCACTGTGTGCAGATGATATGATTCTCTACATAGAAAACCCTAAAGATGCCACCAGAATATATATATATATATTCTGGTGGCATCTTTATATATATATATAATGGAATATTACTTGGCCATTAAAAAGAATGAAAAAGAATGAAATAAGGCCATTTGCTGAAATATGGATGGATCTAGAGAGTGTCATACTGAGTGAAGTCAGAGAAGTAGAAATATATTACAGCCCTTTTACATAGATTCAATAAACAAATGATACAAATGAACTTATTTACAAAACAGAAAGAGACTCACGAACCTACCTAAAATAACAAAAGACCTGTATGCAGGAAGCTATAAGACACTGTGAAAGAAATCAAAGATGACACATAGATATACTTGGACTGGAAGAATAGATATTGTGGAGATGACTATACTACCCAAAGCAATTTACAGATTCAAGCAATCCCTATCAAATTACCAAATGTATTTTTTCACATAACTACAACAAGAAAGTTCACAGTTTGTATGGAAACACAAAAGACCCCAAAAGAGTGAAAGCAATCTCGATAAACAAAAATGGAACTTCCTGACTTCAGACTATGCTACAAAGCTATAGTCATCAAGACAATATGATAATGGAAAAACAGAAAAATAGACCAATGGAACAAGACAGAAAGCCCAGAGATACACCTATGCACCTATGGGCACCTTATCTTTGACAAAGGAGGCAAGAATGGAGAAAAGACAGCACTTCAATGAGTGGTACTGGGAAAACTGAACAGCTGCATGTAAAAGAAAGGAGTTAGAACACTTCTTAACACAAAATAACACAAAAAAATAAATGGATTAGAGACTTAATATAAGGCTATAAGCCTATAAAGCTCTTAGAGGAAAAAATAGGCAATACGCTCTTTAACAAAAATCACAGCAAGATCTTCTTTGACCTGCTTCCTGAAGTAATGGAAATAAGAACCAAAACTAAAAAATGGGACCTAATAAAACTTAAAAGCTTTTGTATAGTAAAGGAAACAATAAACAAGATTAAAGACAACCTTCTGAATGAGAGAAAATAATTCCAAGTGAAGCAACTGACAGAAGATTAATCTCCAAAATACATAAGCAGTTTATACAGCTCAATATCACAAGAACAGCCCAACCAAAAAATGGGCAACAGAGAAAAACCCACATGCTTATGGGTACCTTATTTTTGACCATGGAGGCAAGAAGATACAATGGGGCAAAGACAGCCTCTTCAATAAGTGGTGCTGGGAAAACTGGACAGCTACAAGTAAAAGAATGAAGTTGGAACACTATCTAACACCATACACAAAGATAAACTCAAAATGGGTTAAAGACCTAATTGTAAGACCCAAAACTATAAAACTCTTAGAGGAAAACATAGGCAGAAGACTCAGTGACATAAATCAAAGCAGGATCTTCTATGACCCACCTCCTAGAGTAATGGAAATCTAGACAAAGATAAACAAGTGGGACCTAACTAAACTTAAAAGCTTTTGTACAGTGAAAGAAACCATAAACAACGTGAAAAGACAACCCTCAGAATGGGAGAAAATAATAGCAAATGAAACAACCAACAAAGAATTAATTTCAAAAATATACGAGCAGCTCAGACAACACCAAAAAACAACCGAATCAAAAAATGGGAAAAAGACCTAAACAGACATTTCTCCAAAGAAGGACATAAAAATAGCCAACAAACACATGAAAAGATGCTTAACATCACTCATTGTTACAGAAATGCTAATCAAAACTGCAATGAGGGGGCTTCCCTGGTGGTCTAGTGGGTAAAGAGTCTGCCTTGCAGTGCAAGGGGCACCAGTTCAGTCCCTGACCTGGGAAGATACCATGAGCCAGCACTCTGGAGCACAAGAGCTCTACAACCTGGAGCCAGCACTGTACAACAAGAGAGGCCACTGCAATAGGAAGCCCACACAGGCCAAAGAATAAAGATAGATGAAAATAAATAAGGAAACCAATTATTAAAAAAGAGACCCAAATCTTAAAAAACTACAATGAGATATTATTTCACACCAATCAGAATGACCATCATCAAAAAGTTAACAGCAAATGTTGGAGAGGGTGTGAAGAAAAGGGAACCCTCTTGCAATGTTAGTGGGAATGTAAATTAATATAACAATTATGGAAGACAGTATGGAGATTCCTCAAAAAACTAGGAATAGAACCACCATATGACTTAGTAACCCCACTACTCGGCATATACCCTGAGGAAATCAAAATTGAAAGAGACATGTACCCTGTTGTTCATTGCAGCACTATTTACAATAGCTAGAACAATGGAAGCAACCTAGATATCCATCAACAAATGAATGGATAAAGAAGGTATGGTACATATATACAATGGAATATTGCTCAGTCATAAAAAGAAATGCATTTGAATCAGTTCTAATGAGGTGGATAAATCTAGAACCTATTATACAGAGTGAGGTATGTCAGAGAAAGATAAATATTGTATACTGACACATGTGTATGCAATCTAGAAAGATGGTGCTTATAAATGAATATGCAGAGAAGCAATGGAGAGGCAGACATGGAGAACAGTCTTATAGACACTGGGGTGAGGGAGGGGAATATGCTGTGGGACTAGGGGATCTCAAACAGGGGCTCTGTGGCGACCTGGAGGGGTGGAATGGGGCGGGAGATGAGGGGAGGTTCAGAAGGCAGGGAACATATGTATACCTATGACAGATTCAGGTCAATGTGTGGCAGTAAACAAAAAAACCTCTGTAAAAAATAAAATAATAATAAACAAAACTATATAAAGTAATAAATAAAAACTAAAAAAGAAGGCCATAAGACCTAAACAGACATTTCTCAAAAGAAGACCTACAGATGGCCAATGAACACATGAAAAGGCACTCAACATCACCCATTATTAGAGAAATGCAAATAAAAGATACAATAAGGCATCACTTCACACCAATGAGTAGCCATCATAAAAAATACTACAAACAATAAATTTTGGAAAGGATGTAAGGAAAGGGAACCCTACTGCACCGCTGGTGGGAATGTAAACTGACACAGCCACTATGGAGAAGAGTATGGAGATTCCTTAGGGAGGCTTCCCAAGCAGCACAGGGGTGAAGAATCTGCTTGTCAATGCAGGAGACACAAGAGATACAGGTATGATCTCTGGATCAGGAAGACCCTCTGATGGATATGGCAACCTGCTCTAGTATTCTTGCTTGGAAAATTCCATGGACAGAGGATCCTGGAGGGCTATACAGTCCATGGGGGTCACAAAGAGTTGGGCACACACACACACACACACACACACACACACACACACACAGATTCCTTATCAATCTAGCAATAAAACTACTATGTGATCTAACAATCCCACTACTTGGCATATACCTGAGAAAACCACAATTCAAAAAGGTGCATGTACCCCAATGTTCACTGCAGCACTATTAACAATAGCCAGGACATGAAAGCAATCTAGATGTCTAGTAGCAGATGAATGGATATAGAAGTTGTAGTATAAATATATATACAACTCAACTATATTAAGAATATTACTCAACTATAAAAAGGAACAAATTTGAGTCAACTGAACTGAGGAGGATGAACCTAGAGACTATTATACAGAGTGACGTCAGAAAGAGAAACAAGTATCATACTTTAACACATATATATGGAATCTAGAAAAATGGTACTGATGAACCTATTTGCAGGGCAGGAATGGAGGCACAGACACAAAAAAACAAACTTATGGACACAGTGAGGGGAGAAGAGGGTAGGACATATTGAGAAAGTAGTAATTGCAAATATACACTGTGTAAAACAGATAATGAACCGAAAGTTGCTGTATAACACAGGGAGCTCAGCCTGTTACTCAGTTACAACCTGGAGGGGTGGAATAGGGTAGAGGGAGGCTAAAGAGAGAGGGGATATATATATATATATATATAATTATGTTGACTCATGTGGTTGTATGGCAGAAATCAATACAACATTGTAAACTGATTTTCCTCCAATTAAAAAAAAATCAGATACAATTCTAGAAAAAAAGATAAAACTATGTCAAATCTCTGGTATTTCTTACTCCAGTAGTTTTCAAAATTTGGTTCCTTAGCAAGTACTATTACTATCACTTAGAAACCTGTTGGGGGGCTTCCCCTGGTGGTCCAGTGGGTAAGGACACCGCCTTGCAGTGCAAGGGGTGCCGGTTCAAGCCCTGGCCTGGGAAGATCCCACGTGCCGTGGAGCGGCTGGACCCATGTGTCCAATTACTGAGCCGGAGCTCTGGAGCGCATGAGCCCAGAGCCGGTGCTCTGCGACAACAGAGGCCACCACGATGGGAGGCCCACAGGAGCCAAAGAACAAAGACAGATGAAAATGGAGAAATGAAAGACCAATGGAAGTGGCCCGCCCGCTCCCCTCCTTCCCCAACCCGACCCCTGCCCAAAATAAATAAATAAATAAATCCTTAAAAAAAAAAAAAAAGAAACCTGTTGGAAAGACAAATCCTTGGCTGGACTCCAGGGCTACTGTGTGAGAAACTTTGAGGGCAGGCTAAGAAATCAGTGTTTTGACCAGTTTTCTAGGTGAATCTGATACCCAGTTGCTCAAATCTGAGAACCACTATCTCTAAGCTCTCTCTCCTATAATATCACCTCAGCTTGGACATGTGTCAAAAATAGTGACAGTCCATTTCTTTGAAACCCACAAATTTCATTTTAAAGATTACAAAATGTTTTTGCTCTTTCTGAATCTGGCACTAATTTAGTCATGGTGAATTCTATGTTATGTAATAGACACATTGATAATTCAGGGGCCCCAGACTCATATGCCTTTGGTGAAAGCAAGGTAGCAGAGATAAGAGAGATGTAAAACCAATGTAGGAAAGTAGAAAACCCTGAAGAAAATCTTCGTGAACACATGCAGGTTTCACTCCTTCCTGCTCAAATTCATTAAAATATATATGTAAAGGAATACTACCTCTAGAACATATCTTCCTACAAACTTTGTTTTATGCTGCAGTCAATAAAGCAAAAAAATCTATTTAAAGTCTACTCTCAAGAATCTGTAAATAGTGACTAATTCTAATTGCTATTGGAATTACATATATTAATATATATATATATATATCAGAGTAAATAAAATAAAAATGTGTAGTACAGTAACATTCTTTGCTTTGTGCTACTTTTTTTTTTCCTTTTTTTTTTAAGATTAGTAGCTGTTTTAAGATTTATTTATTTATTTACTTTGGGCGGGGGTTGGGTTGGGGAGGGAGGGGACCAGGCGGGCCACTTCTATTGGTCTTTCGTTTCTCTATGTTCATCCGTCTTTGTTCTTTGGCTCCTGTGGGCCTCCCATCGCGGTGGCGTCTGTTGTTGCAGAGCACCGGCTCTGGGCACATGCGCTCCAGAGCTCCGGCTCGGTAATTGGACATATCAGTCCAGCCGCTCCGCGGCACGTGGGATCTTCCCAGGCCAGGGCTCGAACCAGCGCCTCTTGCACTACAAGGCGGTGTCCTTACCCACTGGACCACCAGGGGAAGCCCCGCTTTGTGTTACTTTAGGAAACCAAAGGAAGGTCTATAAAGTTTAAAGACTTGTGCAAGCTTTGAGATCTTTTCACAATGACTTGATTTTATTTCCTCATCTGATTTCACTTAGCATTAAGAAATACATGCAAGAGCAAATACAAGACAGCTGCAACTTGAAATCAAAGTATGGGGAGGCAGAGAAGCTGATGTAAGATACTTTTTTGATCTAAGATCACCACTATACAGGACTCTGAGGCTTTTAGATAGAAAGTTCATATAAGTAAACCAAGTGTTACCAATTATCTTTCATCTAGTGAAGGTTTAGAAAAGAAAATGCCGTTTCTGATTTTTTTCCCTGCTTTTAAGAGATGGGCCCTGTTGACACATTGATAATTCAGGGGCCCCAGACTCATATGCCTTTGGTGAAAGCAAGGTAGCAGAGATAAGAGAGATGTAAAACCAATGTAGGAAAGTAGAAAACCCTGAAGAAAATCTTCGTGAACACATGCAGGTTTCACTCCTTCCTGCTCAAATTCATTAAAATATATATGTAAAGGAATACTACCTCTAGAACATATCTTCCTACAAACTTTGTTTTATGCTGCAGTCAATAAAGCAAAAAAATCTATTTAAAGTCTACTCTCAAGAATCTGTAAATAGTGACTAATTCTAATTGCTATTGGAATTACATATATTAATATATATATATATATATCAGAGTAAATAAAATAAAAATGTGTAGTACAGTAACATTCTTTGCTTTGTGCTACTTTTTTTTTTCCTTTTTTTTTTAAGATTAGTAGCTGTTTTAAGATTTATTTATTTATTTACTTTGGGCGGGGGTTGGGTTGGGGAGGGAGGGGACCAGGCGGGCCACTTCTATTGGTCTTTCGTTTCTCTATGTTCATCCGTCTTTGTTCTTTGGCTCCTGTGGGCCTCCCATCGCGGTGGCGTCTGTTGTTGCAGAGCACCGGCTCTGGGCACATGCGCTCCAGAGCTCCGGCTCGGTAATTGGACATATCAGTCCAGCCGCTCCGCGGCACGTGGGATCTTCCCAGGCCAGGGCTCGAACCAGCGCCTCTTGCACTACAAGGCGGTGTCCTTACCCACTGGACCACCAGGGGAAGCCCCGCTTTGTGTTACTTTAGGAAACCAAAGGAAGGTCTATAAAGTTTAAAGACTTGTGCAAGCTTTGAGATCTTTTCACAATGACTTGATTTTATTTCCTCATCTGATTTCACTTAGCATTAAGAAATACATGCAAGAGCAAATACAAGACAGCTGCAACTTGAAATCAAAGTATGGGGAGGCAGAGAAGCTGATGTAAGATACTTTTTTGATCTAAGATCACCACTATACAGGACTCTGAGGCTTTTAGATAGAAAGTTCATATAAGTAAACCAAGTGTTACCAATTATCTTTCATCTAGTGAAGGTTTAGAAAAGAAAATGCCGTTTCTGATTTTTTTCCCTGCTTTTAAGAGATGGTGTTGGCTTTCCGGTTAGCATATATTCCCCTCATTTCCTTCACCTCAAAATCTTAAAAATATTCTTTAAGCTAAAAAAAGGCTGTATTTGTTTTGTTGGGTATCTGGAAACTATGCTGAATTTTAAAATTTAGAGAAAGGGTCCTTTTTTTCTTCCAGTCTTACTGAGGGATAATTGATGCTCTGTTTTAGGTGTACAGCGTAATGCTTTGACTTACCTCATGAAATAACACAAGTTTACTGAACATTCATTTTTAATAGATACAAAATTAAAGAAATATAGATTTTTGAACAAAGAGCTATACTCTGAAGAGATGCATACAAAGTTTCTAAATGTGGGACCAAATAACCAAGTGCAACTAGACGAAGCACAAAGGAGAAAAAAAGTTCACCTAGGAAAAGCAGAAACCATTGAAAAGTTTACTAAGGCAAAACACTGGAGAGGGGAGCACCACAAAGACACGAATGAAGGAAGACTTCAAGAGTAAAAAGTGGAAGGGATGGGAAGGAGCAGCCAAGATGGCAGAGTAGAGAGTCCCTGAGCTCACCTCCTCCCAAAAGCACAGAAAAATCACAACTATTTTCAGAACAGCCATCAGTGAAAAAGACTGGAACCTACCAGAAAAGATCTTCTACAACTAAAGACCAAAGAAGGAACCACAAGATGGATACGAGGGGCAGAGGTGTGATACAATCAAACCCTATAAACTCCAGGACAGCAACCCACACACTGGAGAATAATTGAAACAAATGTTGTCACATAGGAGTGACACTTCTGAGTCTCCCCAGTCTAGGGATATGGCACAGGGAGGATGAGCTTCCAAAGCACTTTGCATCAAAGGTCAATGGGCTTAACTGCAGGAGCCCCCAGGACTGGGGGGAATAGACTTCACCTTTCAAGGGTGCACACAATATCTCAGGCACACTAGGACTCTTGGGACAAAAAAGTCCAGTAATTTGATAGGAGCCTGGCCAGACCTACCTGCTAGTAAAGTCTACTGGAGAGACTAGGGTGGCTGAGGTTCGCTCTGGGGACATAGACACTGGTGCTAGATATATTTATGAGCATTCAATTGTATGAACATTCCTGGCAACTGCCAGATTGGGTCATTAGAGCCAAATTGGACATACCCAATAGCCTATAGGCAACAGTGCTGAGACTCCTCAGACCAGACAACTGAGTGGTGATGATATAGCTCCACCCATCAGCAGACTGGTTGCCCGAAGACATCTTGAGCCCAAAGCCACCTAGACGTGGCGCTGCTGAGCAGAGGGCCAAGGCCTGGCTCTACCCACCAGCAGGTAGACACCAGCCCTTCCTGCACAGAGCCTCTAGACCAGCCTCATGTGTCAGAGCATAGACACCAGAGGCAAGAAAACTATGATCCCGCAGCCCACAGTATGAGTTTGCCAGCAACAAGTCAGAGCATCTCCTGGGACAAACCAGGCTCTGGCCTATTCCACTAGCAGCCCATTGCAACCTTTGGGACACGCTGGACCCAAACCCAACTGTATCAAGAACTGGCCCTCCTACTTCAATGGAATAAGCTCTGGGATCCCTGGGCCTTGGGCCCCAGGAACAGGTTTTGCCTGCCAGCAGTCAGGCACTCACCCCAGGATCTGTTTTTACCTGTCATTTGGTAGACACTGACTCTACCCATCAGTGGGCCAGCACTAGTCCCAGGGAACCCTATAGCTCTATGAGTATCCATCATATGACCAGGCCCTGCTAAAGAGCAGACAAAAGGCAGGGCTGGACAGTCAACCAGACTAGGGGTCAAAGAAGCCTACTGGACAGCCCACATAATCTATGATAACAGAAGGACACATGCAGCCCTCTTAGGGGTAGCCCCCGGAGCATATAGCTTGGGTGATGAGAAGGAAGAACACTTCTTGCATACCTAGGCCATTCCTACAGAGGGCCACTTCTCCAAAATCAAGAAACATATCTACCAAATACATAAAGATACACATAGAAATTTGGACTAAATGAGGCAGCAGAGGAGTATGTTCCAGTTGAAGCAATAAGGTAAAACCCCAGAAGAAGAACTTCCCTAGTGGTCCAGTGGCTAAGACTGCACTCCTAATGCAGGAGGCCTGGGTTTGATCCCTGGTCAGGAAACTAGATCCCACATGCCACCAATGAGAGTTCACATGCTGCAGCTAAAGAACCCACATGCTGCAATGAAGATGAAAGATTCTGCATATCTCAACTGAGACCTGGTTTGCTGTTCTGTTGCTGTTTAGTTGCTAAGTTGTGTCCAACTCTCGTGACCCCATGGACTGTAGCCTACTAGGCTCCTCTGTCCGTGGGATTTCCCAGGCAAAAATACTGGAGTGGGTTGCCATTTCCTTCTGCAGGGGATCTTCCTGACCCGGGGATTGAACCCATGTCTCTTTTGTCTCATGCACGGCAGACAGACTTTCTTTACCACTAAACCACCAGGGAAGACCAAGACCTGGTACAGGAAAATAACTAAATAAACAAAGAGGAAAACATCAAGACTGAACCAGGAAGAAATAGAAAATATGAATAGACCAATTACCAGTAATGAAATTGAATTGATAATTTAAAAACTCACAATGAAATTGAATTGGTAATTTAAAAATTTCCTAAATAACAAAGTTCCAGGACTAGATGGTTATGAATGTGGCCAGACATTTAGTAAAGAATTAACATTTATCCTTCTGAAACTACTCCAAGAAAATTCCAGAGAAAGGAATACTTTCAAAATCATTCTTTGAAGCTACCATCACTCTGGTACTGTATCAGAGAAAGATATCACACAAAAAAAGAAAATTACAGGAAACAATCACTGATGAACATAATGTAAAAATCTTCAAAAATATTAGCAAACCATATCAAGACTACATTAAAAAGGATCACACACCCAGCCTGGTGCTCTGTGATTTTCTAGAGGGCTCAGATGGGTTAGGGAGGCTCCAGAAGGAAGGGATATGTATATATAATTATGACTGATTCACAATGTGGTACAGCAGAAACCAACACATAATTATAAAGCACTTTTCCACCAATTAAAAAAGAAAAAAAGAATCACACATCATAATCAAGTGGGATTTACCTCAGGGATGCAAGGATTTTTCAGTATCTTAAAAAATCGATGTGAAGCATCACATACCCCAGAAGAAGATTCCTGTTCGTCTGCTGTTAATGCAGGAGGCCTGGGTTTGATCCTGGTCAGGAAACTAGATCCCACATGCCACCAATGAGAGTTCACATGCTGCAGCTAAAGAACCCACATGCTGCAATGAAGATGAAAGATTCTGCATATCTCAACTGAGACCTGGTTTGCTGTTCTGTTGCTGTTTAGTTGCTAAGTTGTGTCCAACTCGTGACCCCATGGACTGTAGCCTACTAGGCTCCTCTGTCCGTGGGATTTCCCAGGCAAAAATACTGGAGTGGGTTGCCATTTCCTTCTGCAGGGGATCTTCCTGACCCGGGGATTGAACCCATGTCTCTTTTGTCTCATGCACGGCAGACAGACTTTCTTTACCACTAAACCACCAGGGAAGACCAAGACCTGGTACAGGAAAATAACTAAATAAACAAAGAGGAAAACATCAAGACTGAACCAGGAAGAAATAGAAAATATGAATAGACCAATTACCAGTAATGAAATTGAATTGATAATTTAAAAACTCACAATGAAATTGAATTGGTAATTTAAAAATTTCCTAAATAACAAAGTTCCAGGACTAGATGGTTATGAATGTGGCCAGACATTTAGTAAAGAATTAACATTTATCCTTCTGAAACTACTCCAAGAAAATTCCAGAGAAAGGAATACTTTCAAAATCATTCTTTGAAGCTACCATCACTCTGGTACTGTATCAGAGAAAGATATCACACAAAAAAAGAAAATTACAGGAAACAATCACTGATGAACATAATGTAAAAATCTTCAAAAATATTAGCAAACCATATCAAGACTACATTAAAAAGGATCACACACCCAGCCTGGTGCTCTGTGATTTTCTAGAGGGCTCAGATGGGTTAGGGAGGCTCCAGAAGGAAGGGATATGTATATATAATTATGACTGATTCACAATGTGGTACAGCAGAAACCAACACATAATTATAAAGCACTTTTCCACCAATTAAAAAAGAAAAAAAGAATCACACATCATAATCAAGTGGGATTTACCTCAGGGATGCAAGGATTTTTCAGTATCTTAAAAAATCGATGTGAAGCATCACATAAACAAATTGAAAAATAAAAACCTGTGATCATCTCAATAGATACAGAATTAGCTTTTGATAAAATTCAATAATCATTTATGATAAAAACTCTCCAGAAAATGGGCGTAGAGCAAAACACACTTCAACATAATAAAGGTCATATATGACAAGCCCATAGTTACCATACTCAATGTCAAAAAGCTGAAAGAATTTCCTCTAAGAACAGGAACAAAACAAATGTGCCTTCTTTTGTCGCTTTCATTCAGCCTAATTTTGGAAATCCTAGTCACAGCAATCAAAGAAATAAAAGTAATTCATATTGGAAAGAAAGAAGTAAAATTGTCAGTATTTACTAATCCCATGATATTATAATAACAATTTCAAAATACACCACCCAAAAACTACTAAAGCTATTGACTTGGTAAAGTCACAACATACAAAATTAACATACAGAAATCTGGTGCTTTTCTATACACTAATAATGAAATATCAGAAAGAGAAATTAAGAAATAAATCCCACCTACTATTGCATCAGAAATAAAGAAATACCTAGGAATAAATCTATCTAAGGAGACAAAACATCTGTATTGTGAAAACTAGAAGATGCCAGTGCAAGAAACTGAAGATGACACAAAAAGATGGAAAGATATACCATGTTCTTGGATTGGTGGAATCAATATTGTTCAAATGACAGTATTACCCAAGGCAATCTACAGAGTCAATAGAATCCCTACCAAGTTATCAGTGGCATTTTTCACACAACTAGAACAAATAATTTTAAATTTAGAATGGAAACAGACTCTGGATAGCCAAAAACCCACTGAGAAAGAAGAATGCAACTGGAAGAATCATGTTCCTTGACTTGAAATTATACCAAAAAAGCTCTAGAAATCAAAACAGCATGGTATGCACACAAAAACAGACACATAAATCAATGGAACAGGATAGAAAGTCCAGAAATAAACCCATGCATTTATTGTCAATGAATCTACCACAAATGAGGCAAGAATATGCAATGGAGAAAAGATAGCCTCTTCAGTAAGTGAATATCGGACAGGTAAATGTAAAAGAATAAAATTAGAACACTCTTTAACATCATTCACAAAAATAAACTTAAAATGAATTAAAGATCAAGGGGTAAGACCAATACTATAGGACTCCTGGAAGAAAACAGAGTCAGAACATTTTCTGACATAAATTTAAGAGATATATTTTTTTGAATCTATTTCCTAGAGTAATAGCAATAAAATAAAAAATTAAAAATGGGATCTAATTAAAGTCAAAAGTTTTCACACAGCAAAGGAAACCATTGGCAAAATAAAAAGACATCCTGCAGAATGAGATAAGCATTTGCAAATGATGCAATCAACAAGGGATTCATTTCCAAAATATACAAATATTTCAATATAAAAAATTTTTTTAAATGAGCAGAAGACATAAATAACCGTTTTTTACAAAGATGACATGCAGATGACAAACAGGCACGTGAAAAGATACTTGACATGGCTAAATATTAGAGAAATTTAAATCAAAAGTACAAGGAGGTATCACCTTACACTGGGCAGAATGGTCACCATTTAAAAGTCTACAAGTAATAAATGCTGGAGAGGGTGTGGAGAAAGGGAACCCTCCTATACTGTTGTTAGCAATGTAAATTGGTGCACTACTATGGAAAATAGTTTGGAGATTCCTTAAAAACTAAAAACAAAACTACCATATGATCCTGCAATCCCACTCCTGGGTATATATCCAGAGAAAGGCATGATCTGAAAGGACCCATACAAGCGTTGACTGAAGCACTGTTTACAGTAGCCAACACAGGGAAGCAATCTAAATGCCCATTGTCAGAGGAATTGGTAAAGAACACACTGTATACATACAATGGAATGTTACTCAGCCATTAAAATAAGGAAATAAGGCCATGTGCAGCAAGGGGGTGGACATAGAGAGTGTTATACTGAGTGAAGTTAAGTCAGACAGAGAAGGGGAAATATCATAAGGCATCCCTTATATGAGGATCTAAAAAGAAATGATACAAATGAACTTACAAAACAGAAATAGAACTTACTTAAAAAACAGAAACAGACTCACAGACATGGAGAAAACATATGGCTTCCGGGAGGAAAGATAGGGAGAAGGGAAGGTTAGGAAGTTCTGAGTCTGACATGTACACACTACTCTATTTAAAATGGATAACCAACGAGAACCTACTGTACAGTACATGAAACTCTGCTCAGTGTTATGTGCCAGCCTGCGTGGCAGAAGAGTTTGGGGGAGAATGGATACATGTGTATGTATGGCTTAGTCCCTTTGCTGTTCACCTGAAACTATCACAACATTGTTTATTAACTATCCCCCAATACAAAATTTAAAATTTTAAAAAACCCAAAATGCAAGTAATTGAAATCGCCACGTGACAGGATACAGCAAGACCATAGCCATTTGACAAACCTAAATTGAAGAATATTCTACATAATAACTGGACCAAAAGCTTCAGAAGAGTAAACATGGACTTTCCTAATGGTCCAGTGGTTAGGAGTGCACCCACCAGTGTAGGGCACATATGTTCAATTTCCGGTCCAGGAAGACTGCAGGACAACTAAGCCAGAGTGCCACAACTACTGAGATTGCGCTCTAGAGCCTGTGCACTATGACAAAAGAAACTCTGTGCCCAGAAATGAAGACCCAGCACAGCCAAAAATTTAAAGAAAAAAAAGTAAAGGTCATGGAAGCCAAAGAAAGGTTGGAAGTGTTCTAGATAGAGACATAAAGAGACATGTGTAATTGTAGGCCGTGACTGTGGGCTGAACCTTCTTGTTGGGAAGGACATAATATGGCAGTTCAGAAACTTGAATGGGGTCTGACAACTAAATGGTCTTCATGTTAGTAAGATGCTTGAATTTTGGGGATCTAATATACAGCATGGCGACTGAAGCTAACAAACAGGATTATAGGTTTGAAAGTTGTGGAGAGAGTAGATCTTAAATATTCTCACTCCACACAGAAAAATACTAATTACGTGAAGTGATAGAGGTGTCAACTAAAATTGCAATAATTATTTCACAATATTTATGTATATCAAATCATGACACTGTACATAGTAAACTTACATATGCATTGTTATAGGTCAGTTATCTCTCAGTCAGCCTAGAAAAATCATAATCATGTAACAATGTCAGTTTCCTGATTTTGATGGCTGTTTGTCATTGCCTAAGATCTTATCCTTAATAAAGAATTTGGGGATGATTAAAAAAAAAATGAATATAAATTTGTGTGGAGGCTCCTTAAAAAACTAAAAATGGAATTACCATATGATCCTATGATCCTACTGGGTAATCTGACATCTGAAGAAAACTCTAATTTGAAAAGATGTATGTACCCAAATATTCATAGTAGCACCATTTAAAATAGCTAAGACATGGGGCTTCCCTGGTGGTCCAGTGGGTAAAGAGTCCACCTTGCAGTGCAAGTGGCACCGGTTTGATCCCTGGCCCAGGAAAATCTCACATGCTGAGGAATGGCTGGGCTGGTGTGTCCAATTAGGAGTCAGCACTCTGGAGCGCATGCGCCCAGAGCCAGTGCTCTGCAATGAGCAAGGTCCCTGCAGTGGGAGGCCCACACAGGCCAAAAGAATAAAGATGGATGAAAATAAATAAAAAACCAATAAAAGAGGCCAAAAAAAAAAAAAAAGGCTAAGACATGGAAACAACCTGTGTCTATCCACAGAGGAATGGATAAAGAAGATGTAATACATATATTGTATAACACCTCTTACATGTAGAATCTAAAAACAATGACACAAATAATGTAGGGAAGGATGAGGAGTGGAGGGGGAAGGGATAATTAAGGAGTCCCGGGATTGACAGGTACAGACTTCTCTATTTAAAATAGATAACCAGAAAGTACCCACAGTATATACACAATGCTGTATTAACACTCAAAAAAAGAAGGAAATAATGCCATTTGTAGCAACATGGATGTATCTAAAAATTACCATACTAAGTGAAGTCAGATAGAAAGACAAATTATATGACATTTTATATGTAGATTATAAAAAATTGATATAAATACACTTTCTTACGAAACAGAAATAAAATCTCAAAAATAGAAAGGGGAAAGGGATGGGGAGGGATAAACTAGGGCATGGGACATATACACACTACATAAAGATAAGATAAATAAACAACATGGAACTATTACATAGCAGAAGGAACTATATTCAATATCTTATATTAATCTTTAATAGAAAAGAATCTGAAAAAATATGTAAATATAACTGAGCACTTTGGTATATACCTGAAACCAATGCAACACTGTAAATCAACTATTTATATTTAAGAAAGAAATATAAAAATTTGTATTTTTCCTTATGATGATAACTCAGGGTTTATTCTTAACTTTCATATATAACAAAGAGCAGTGTTGTTTATATTTATGTTTTACTTTATATCCCTAGCAGTAATTTATATTATAACAGTGTCTGTGCCTTTTGACTAACTTCATCCAGCTCCTCTTTCCCTTTTCATTCCCCACCTTTGTTAAGCACAAATCTGACCTTTATCATGAGTTTGTTCTTGAACTATAATTAATAAGGCCTCTCTTTTATCTTTTTCTTTCAAACAATATCCTTTATATGTGTTAAAACTTACATGTTCATGTTTTTTTAATAGATGATGTGTTTTTTTTGCCTCTTTTATTGATTATTTATTTATTTATTTTCATTCATCTTTATTCTTTGGCCTATGTGGGCCTCCCACTGCAGTGGCCTCTCTCATTGTAGAGCACCAGCTCTGGGTGCATGCACTCCAGAGCACTGGTTCATAATTGGACACACCAGTCCAGCTGCTCTCAGACATGTGGGATCTTCCCAGGCCAGGGATTGAACCGGCGCTCCTTGCACTGCAAGGCAGACTCTTTACCCACTGGACCACCAGAGAAGCCCATATGTTCATGTTTTAATAACAGTGAAGTTCTCTATATCCTGGTATTTTCAACCATGAAGTACATAAAATTCTAAAAGTTAATTTAAGAAATCAGCCAATTGTAGAACTGAGATCTGAATCATTTGTTTCTGAAGCATGTCTTCCTCTTTTGGTTCCTCTTCAACTAAAGCACGTCTTGTAAACGCAAACGTTGCAGAATCAAAGTGAGGCAAAGAGTAAAACTGATCAGGGCAGACCATAATGATTTGGAAATGATGCCTCATCTGAAGAATAGGGAAAGGGATGGGGAGGGATAAACTAGGGCATGGGACATATACACACTACATAAAGATAAGATAAATAAACAACATGGAACTATTACATAGCAGAAGGAACTATATTCAATATCTTATATTAATCTTTAATAGAAAAGAATCTGAAAAAATATGTAAATATAACTGAGCACTTTGGTATATACCTGAAACCAATGCAACACTGTAAATCAACTATTTATATTTAAGAAAGAAATATAAAAATTTGTATTTTTCCTTATGATGATAACTCAGGGTTTATTCTTAACTTTCATATATAACAAAGAGCAGTGTTGTTTATATTTATGTTTTACTTTATATCCCTAGCAGTAATTTATATTATAACAGTGTCTGTGCCTTTTGACTAACTTCATCCAGCTCCTCTTTCCCCTTTTCATTCCCCACCTTTGTTAAGCACAAATCTGACCTTTATCATGAGTTTGTTCTTGAACTATAATTAATAAGGCCTCTCTTTTATCTTTTTCTTTCAAACAATATCCTTTATATGTGTTAAAACTTACATGTTCATGTTTTTTTAATAGATGATGTGTTTTTTTTGCCTCTTTTATTGATTATTTATTTATTTATTTTCATTCATCTTTATTCTTTGGCCTATGTGGGCCTCCCACTGCAGTGGCCTCTCTCATTGTAGAGCACCAGCTCTGGGTGCATGCACTCCAGAGCACTGGTTCATAATTGGACACACCAGTCCAGCTGCTCTCAGACATGTGGGATCTTCCCAGGCCAGGGATTGAACCGGCGCTCCTTGCACTGCAAGGCAGACTCTTTACCCACTGGACCACCAGAGAAGCCCATATGTTCATGTTTTAATAACAGTGAAGTTCTCTATATCCTGGTATTTTCAACCATGAAGTACATAAAATTCTAAAAGTTAATTTAAGAAATCAGCCAATTGTAGAACTGAGATCTGAATCATTTGTTTCTGAAGCATGTCTTCCTCTTTTGGTTCCTCTTCAACTAAAGCACGTCTTGTAAACGCAAACGTTGCAGAATCAAAGTGAGGCAAAGAGTAAAACTGATCAGGGCAGACCATAATGATTTGGAAATGATGCCTCATCTGAAGTAAGTCACTTCTTTCAGCTGGAACAATTTTTTGGCATGTAAGAGCTTAAGGCCAATGTTAATAGAATTTCCAATTTTTCAAGAGAAGTTGAAAATATTTTAAAAAAACACATGTGAAACCTTTGCATTTAAAGTGCTGTGTATTAATTTTTAAAAATTTGTACCTGGGCCAGACAAAGTGCTCTTGGTAACGTCCTCAGAGCTAGCACTTGATCACCCTTTTCTCTAGTGGCTACAAAGATGATGGATACAGGGTAGGGCCTTTCTCTAAAGTATTGACCCATGAGACAGAATTCCCTGACGCATCTTTTTCTGTCTATATGTCCACTAGCAGATGACTCTTGTACAAAAGATTGGCTAATGTGGCACTCTTTGCTAAGATAACTCATATAGCTTAAAATCTTCAGTAAATGTCCATATGGGCATTGGAAAGGTGACCAGCCATCCTCATTTGGATATTTATGGAATGGAAAAAAAAAAAATTCACAAACCAAATGTCTAACATGTATAGGGAAATTTTATAACTCTAACAAAAGGCCAAATAATCCAAGACTTAAAAATGAACAAAGGTACTGAATAGATACTTCTCCAAAGATGCCCAAACGATTATGAGAAGGTGCTTAACATTTCTGTCAGAGAAATGCAAATCAAAACCACAGAGGGATATCATCACGTCTCCTAGCACGGTACAGACACACACACACGCGTCTGGTCACCATAACACCAACCCGATTAAGGGGATAATGACCAGCACAAGTGGAGGAAAGATGTGGTAGGCATTCACACTAAAATAAAAATTTTTTTTCCACCAAAAATATTAGACTCATACAGGCTACACAGGCATGCTCTTACATAAAAAAAGCCCTTTAAGATCAGAATAGGTAACTGCTTCTGTTAAATTCATACAGTCAGAGAGAGAGAGAGAAGTAAAATGAAGAAGCAGAAGAACCACAATCAATAAAGAGAACAGGAGAATTTTCCTTAAAAAGCAAATAATGAAATACACCTCTCCAGTCTACTAGGTCTCAAGTTCAAGTAGGTGGTAATGAAAATACTGAAGGAATTAAGAAAGGCTATCAATGAAAGTGAAAATCAGTGTAACAGGGAAGTAGGAACTATAATGAGGTGCCAAGAGAAATTACAAAACTCATCTTTCAAGATGAAAACCAACCTAATGGCAATAAATAACAAACTAAATAATATACAAGAATGAACAGGTGACCTGAAAGATAGAATAATGGAAACCACCCAATCAGAACAGCATACAGAAAGGCAAATGAAAATATGAAAGCAATATATTAGACCTATAGGATAATATAAAGTGACTCAGTCTTGCATAGTAAGACCACCAGAAGGAGAAGAAAGAGAAAGGGGGGTTGAAATTATATTTGAAGAAGTTATGGCCCCAAACTTCCCAAACCTCCGGAAGGAGACAGATGCCTCCTGTCTCCAGGAAGCAGAGCTGCTGTTGTTTAGTGGCTACACTAAACAAGAATGGCTGACTCTTCTGTGACCCCATGGACTGTAGCCCGCCAGGCACCTTCCTCTGTCCATGGCATTTCCCAGGTGAGAATACTTGAGTGGGTTGCCATTTCCATCTCCAGGGCATCTTCCCAACACAGGGACTGAACCCATGTCTCCTGCATTGGGTGGTGGATTCTTTACCACGGAGCCACCTGGGAAGTCGAGAGGGTCCCAAACAAGATGAACCGAAATGAATCTACATCAAGACATATTATAATTAAAATTGTAGGGACTTCCCTGGTCGTCGAGTGGTTGAGAATCGCCTGACAATGCAGAAGACATGGGTTTGATCTCTGGGACAGGGAAGATCCCACATCTTAGTTGCCACCACAACTAAAATAAAAATTTTTTTTCCACCAAAAATATTAGACTCATACAGGCTACACAGGCATGCTCTTACATAAAAAAAGCCCTTTAAGATCAGAATAGGTAACTGCTTCTGTTAAATTCATACAGTCAGAGAGAGAGAGAGAAGTAAAATGAAGAAGCAGAAGAACCACAATCAATAAAGAGAACAGGAGAATTTTCCTTAAAAAGCAAATAATGAAATACACCTCTCCAGTCTACTAGGTCTCAAGTTCAAGTAGGTGGTAATGAAAATACTGAAGGAATTAAGAAAGGCTATCAATGAAAGTGAAAATCAGTGTAACAGGGAAGTAGGAACTATAATGAGGTGCCAAGAGAAATTACAAAACTCATCTTTCAAGATGAAAACCAACCTAATGGCAATAAATAACAAACTAAATAATATACAAGAATGAACAGGTGACCTGAAAGATAGAATAATGGAAACCACCCAATCAGAACAGCATACAGAAAGGCAAATGAAAATATGAAAGCAATATATTAGACCTATAGGATAATATAAAGTGACTCAGTCTTGCATAGTAAGACCACCAGAAGGAGAAGAAAGAGAAAGGGGGGTTGAAATTATATTTGAAGAAGTTATGGCCCCAAACTTCCCAAACCTCCGGAAGGAGACAGATGCCTCCTGTCTCCAGGAAGCAGAGCTGCTGTTGTTTAGTGGCTACACTAAACAAGAATGGCTGACTCTTCTGTGACCCCATGGACTGTAGCCCGCCAGGCACCTTCCTCTGTCCATGGCATTTCCCAGGTGAGAATACTTGAGTGGGTTGCCATTTCCATCTCCAGGGCATCTTCCCAACACAGGGACTGAACCCATGTCTCCTGCATTGGGTGGTGGATTCTTTACCACGGAGCCACCTGGGAAGTCGAGAGGGTCCCAAACAAGATGAACCGAAATGAATCTACATCAAGACATATTATAATTAAAATTGTAGGGACTTCCCTGGTCGTCGAGTGGTTGAGAATCGCCTGACAATGCAGAAGACATGGGTTTGATCTCTGGGACAGGGAAGATCCCACATCTTAGTTGCCACCACAACTACTGAGCCTGCACACCACAACTGCAGAAGGCTATGCACCTAGCATCCATGCTCTGAAACAAATGAAGCCACTGCAGGAGAAGCTCACACACTGGAACAAAAACTAGCCCCCTCTGGCTGCAACTGGAGAAGGCCTGCATGCAGCAATGAAGACCCAGTGCAGCCAAAAATAAACCAATTTTTAAAAAGTTAAAATGGCAAAAGTTAGAGTGAGTACTCTAAATAAAGCAAGAGAAGAAGAGTTAGTTACAAGGGAACCCCCATAAAACAATCAGCTGATTTTTCTACCAAAATGTTGCAGACCGAAAGGGGGCAGCAACGTATATTTAAAATCCCGAAATGGGAAAATCTGCAACCTATAATACTCTGTTCAGCAAGATTATCATGTAGAATAGGAGGATTTATACAGAATTTCTCAGGGAAGCAAAAACTAAAAGAATACAGCAATACTAAACCTATCCTAAAAGAAATACTGAAAGGTCATTTCTAAATAGAAAAGAAGTAGGAATCTATAGGAAAGAAAAAAAGAAAACCGCAGAAAGAAACTAAGGCATTTAAGTAAGCCAGGACACAGGTTTTTTAAAAAGCAATCAGGACTTCCCTGGTGGTCCAGTGGTTAAGAATGTACCTGTCAATGCAGGGGAAACAGTTTCGATTCCAGGTTTAGGAAGATACCATGTAATGGGGCAATAAGCCTGTGCACCACAACTTCTAAAGCCCATCCACCCCAGAGCCCGTGCAAAATTGTCTCCCATGGACTGTTAGCCCGCTACACTAAACAAGAATGGCTGACTCTTCTGGGGCCCCATGGACTGTAGCCCGCCAGGCACCTTCCTCGGTTCATGGCATTTCCCAGGTGAGAATACTTGAGTGGGTTGCCATTTCCATCTCCAGGGCATCTTCCCAACACAGGGACTGAACCCATGTCTCCTGCATTGGGTGGTGGATTCTTTACCACGGAGCCACCTGGGAAGTCGAGAGGGTCCCAAACAAGATGAACCGAAATGAATCTACATCAAGACATATTATAATTAAAATTGTAGGGATTTCCCCTGGTCGTCGAGTGGTTGAGAATCGCCTGACAATGCAGAAGACATGGGTTTGATCTCTGGGACAGGGAAGATCCCACATCTTAGTTGCCACCACAACTACTGAGCCTGCACACCACAACTGCAGAAGGCTATGCACCTAGCATCCATGCTCTGAAACAAATGAAGCCACTGCAGGAGAAGCTCACACACTGGAACAAAAACTAGCCCCCTCTGGCTGCAACTGGAGAAGGCCTGCATGCAGCAATGAAGACCCAGTGCAGCCAAAAATAAACCAATTTTTAAAAAGTTAAAATGGCAAAAGTTAGAGTGAGTACTCTAAATAAAGCAAGAGAAGAAGAGTTAGTTACAAGGGAACCCCCATAAAACAATCAGCTGATTTTTCTACCAAAATGTTGCAGACCGAAAGGGGGCAGCAACGTATATTTAAAATCCCGAAATGGGAAAATCTGCAACCTATAATACTCTGTTCAGCAAGATTATCATGTAGAATAGGAGGATTTATACAGAATTTCTCAGGGAAGCAAAAACTAAAAGAATACAGCAATACTAAACCTATCCTAAAAGAAATACTGAAAGGTCATTTCTAAATAGAAAAGAAGTAGGAATCTATAGGAAAGAAAAAAAGAAAACCGCAGAAAGAAACTAAGGCATTTAAGTAAGCCAGGACACAGGTTTTTTAAAAAGCAATCAGGACTTCCCTGGTGGTCCAGTGGTTAAGAATGTACCTGTCAATGCAGGGGAAACAGTTTCGATTCCAGGTTTAGGAAGATACCACATGTAATGGGGCAATAAGCCTGTGCACCACAACTTCTAAAGCCCATCCACCCCAGAGCCCGAGCTCTAAAAGAGAATTCTCCGCAGTGCAAAGTTCACACTCAGAATGAAGACTTAACACAGCCAAAAATAAACATTTTTTTAAAAAGGCAATACAAATTTTTATGAAAATGAGTATGATAAAAACAATAGCAAAAGGACAAACATGAAAGAGGACATAAAAGTCAAAAACTGTTGGGGAGGAAAGTAATAAAATATAAGTTTTTTTAAAGAATGTATTTGAGTTTATATGACTACCAGTCTCAAGCAAATAGATATAGTAATGGATTAACAAACTTGAAAACCTGGGTAACCACAAAAGCATGGGACAGAGTCACAAAAAGGACACTTCAAGCATATTACAAATGAAAACAATCAAACCACAAAAGAAAAAAGAAAAATGAAAGGAACAAAGAAAAAATACAAAATCAACTGGAAAACAAGGTTTAAAAAGGCAATAAAGACATATCTATTAATAGCTTAAATATCAATGGACTAAATAGTCCCACCAAAAGAGTGACAGATTATATAACAAAGCAAGGACCTACAATATGCTGCCTACCCCGAGACCCAGTGTAGGAAGAAGATCCACATGGATTGAAAGTATGGTGATGGAAAAAGATATTTCATGAAAATGAAAATGACAAGAAAGCAGTGGTATCAATATTCATATAAGACAAAATAGATTTAAAAACAAAGGCCATAAAGAAAAATAAAGAAGGTCACTATAAAATAATAAAAGGATTAATACAAGAGAATATTATACTTGTTAATATAAATGCACCTAATATAGGAGCACATATGCAAATACATAAAATTAACATGAATAGACATAAAGGGAGAAATTGACACGAATACAATAGCAGGAAGAGACTTTAATAGTCCACTGATATCAATGGACAGATCTTCCAGAGAGAAAGTAAATAAGGGCAGCAGCGATTCTAAATAATACAACAGAATATTCTTGACTAGGGATGGAACCTGTGTCCCTTGCAGTGGAAGCACAGGGCTTTAACCAGTCGGCCACCAGGGAAGTCCCCTAGAACAGTCAGGCTTACCTGATGTTTTCAGGACGTTACCTAAAAACAATAACAGAATATACATTTCTTTTTAAACACACATGGAACATTCTCTAGGATAGATGATATACTAGGATACAAAACAAGCCTCAACAAATTTAGGAGGATAGAAATTATTTCAAACATCTTTTCTGATCACAGTCTCATGGAACAGAAAGAGGAAAAAAAATTACACAAAACACGTACTACTAGAAATTCAACAGGAACTACTAGAAATTCCATTATTGACCTCAATAATGGAATCAAAGAATGAATTTTAAAATACCCTGAAACAAATGACAAGGAAAATACAAACATGCAAAATCTATTAGATACAGCAAAAGCACTTGATGAGGGACATTCATAATAATACAGGCCTTCCTCAAAAAAATAAGAATAATCTCAAATAACAACTACATTAAAGAGTTAGAAGAATAAACAAAATCTATGTAGCAAAAAGAAGGAAATAGTAATGATCAGAGAGAAAATATTCAAAAGACAATAGCAAAAAAATCAATATAACCAAAAACTTTTTATTAAATTGGAGTACAGTTGATTTACAGTGTAGTGTTAGTTTCTGTAGTAAGGTGAGCCAGTTATATATACAAACATATTCACTCTTTTTTAGGCTTTATTCCCATATAGGTTTTACGGAGAATTGTAAAATTTAGGTTTTACAGAGAATTGTAAATTGGAGTTCCCTGTGCTATACAGTAAGTTCTTATCAGTTTCATCTATTTGATTTGTAGTAATGTATACATGTCAATCCCAATGTCACCAGGAAAAGAGAAGACCCAAATAAACAGTATAAGAAATGAAAGAGGAGAAATAACAACTGATACCACAGAAAAAAATACAAAATAACAATATCACTATGCATGAATAGACATAAGGAGAGCACGACTTTAACCATGAATCAATGGACAGATCTTCCAGAGAGAAAGTAAATAAGGGCAGCAGCGATTCTAAATAATACAACAGAATATTCTTGACTAGGGATGGAACCTGTGTCCCTTGCAGTGGAAGCACAGGGCTTTAACCAGTCGGCCACCAGGGAAGTCCCCTAGAACAGTCAGGCTTACCTGATGTTTTCAGGACGTTACCTAAAAACAATAACAGAATATACATTTCTTTTTAAACACACATGGAACATTCTCTAGGATAGATGATATACTAGGATACAAAACAAGCCTCAACAAATTTAGGAGGATAGAAATTATTTCAAACATCTTTTCTGATCACAGTCTCATGGAACAGAAAGAGGAAAAAAAATTACACAAAACACGTACTACTAGAAATTCAACAGGAACTACTAGAAATTCCATTATTGACCTCAATAATGGAATCAAAGAATGAATTTTAAAATACCCTGAAACAAATGACAAGGAAAATACAAACATGCAAAATCTATTAGATACAGCAAAAGCACTTGATGAGGGACATTCATAATAATACAGGCCTTCCTCAAAAAAATAAGAATAATCTCAAATAACAACTACATTAAAGAGTTAGAAGAATAAACAAAATCTATGTAGCAAAAAGAAGGAAATAGTAATGATCAGAGAGAAAATATTCAAAAGACAATAGCAAAAAAATCAATATAACCAAAAACTTTTTATTAAATTGGAGTACAGTTGATTTACAGTGTAGTGTTAGTTTCTGTAGTAAGGTGAGCCAGTTATATATACAAACATATTCACTCTTTTTTAGGCTTTATTCCCATATAGGTTTTACGGAGAATTGTAAAATTTAGGTTTTACAGAGAATTGTAAATTGGAGTTCCCTGTGCTATACAGTAAGTTCTTATCAGTTTCATCTATTTGATTTGTAGTAATGTATACATGTCAATCCCAATGTCACCAGGAAAAGAGAAGACCCAAATAAACAGTATAAGGAATGAAAGAGGAGAAATAACAACTGATACCACAGAAATACAAAACAATATCCTAAGAAAATGCTATGAACAGTTATATGCCAACAAATTGTACAACCTCAAAGAAATGGACAAGTTTCTAGAAATACACAGCCTGTCAAAACTTGGAGAAAAACAAACAGAAAATTGAACGGATGAATCACTAAAAATGAAATAGAATCTGTAATAAGAAAAAATCCCTGAAAACAAAAGCCTAAAGCCAGAGGGCTTCACTGGGGGATTCTACCCCAAAGAACTTACACCAGCCTTTGTAAAACTTTTCCAAAATACTGAAGAGGAGGGAACACTCCCAAAGTCATTCTATGAAGCCACTATCATCCTGATATCAGAACCAAAAATATCACCAAAAAAGAAAATTACAGACAAAATCTTTGATAAACAAACATAGATGAAAAAAGTTCAACAAAATGCTGCCTACCCAAATCCAACAACACACAAAAAGGATCAAACACCATGATCAAGTTGGATTCATTCTAGGGTCAAAGGATGGCTCAACATACACAAGGCAATTAACGTGATACACAACATCAACAAAATATGAAAACCACATGATCACATTGATAGATGCAAAAACGCATTTGTTAAGATTCAACATGATTTATGATTTTAAAAAACCCTTACCAAAGTGGGTATAGAGGGAACACATCTCAACATAATGCAAGTAATTTATGACAAACCCACAGCCAACATAATACTTAATGGTGAAAAACTGAAAGCCTTTCCACAAACATCTGGAATAAGAACGTCTACTCTCACCACATCTAGTCAACACAGCAATCCAAGTCACAGTAATTGGACAAGAGAAAGAAAGGAAAGGGATTCAAAATGGAAGATAAGTAAAACTGTCATTATACACAGGTAACATGATACTCTGGGCCTCCCTGGTGGCTTAGGGGTAAAGAATCCATCTGTCAATGCAGGAGAAACTGGTTTGATCTCTGGGCTGGGAAGATCTCCTGAAAAAGAAAATGTCAGCCCACTCCAGTTTCTTTGACTGGAAAATGTCATGGACAGAGGAGCCTTGTAGGCTATAGTCCAGTTGCAAAAGAGTCAGACATGATTTAGTGACTAAACAACAACAAAACATAGTCTATACAGACTCCATAGAAAAATGACAACTAATAAGTGATTTCAGCAAGCTAGCAGGAAACAAAATTAGCGTACATAAATCGTTGCATTTGTTTGCACTAACAATAAAATACCAGAAAGGGAAAGCCAAAAAAAATCCCTTTTAAAATCACATCAAAATATACATGTTTATACATGGAAATCTATACTATCATATGTGAAAAAGATAGCTATTGCCACTGTGCTGAGGGAATAGGAGTTCCTACAAGGGCTTGGTGCGACTGGAGGGGTGGAATGGGCGTGCTGGGATGTGGGGAGCGGACCAGGGATATGCATATGACTGATGTCGGAACATACATGTCTGTGAACAACAAAACTCTAAAAACTTTTTAAAAAAGTAAAATAAAATAAAATATATATATATATATGTGTGTTTAGGAACAAACCTGACCAAGGAGATGAAAAACTTATACAGTGAGAACAATGAGAGCTATTAAACATTTATATAGGAAAATTAAAGTGATTCAAAGAAATGGAAAGATATCGTTCTCTTGGACTGGAAAAATAAATTTAGTTAAAATGGACATATTAACCAAAGAAATCTACATATTTAGTGTGATCCCTATCAAATTAACCATGATATTTTTCACCAGAATTAGAACAAACAATTCTAAAATTTAAATGGAAGCACAAAGTGCTAAAATTGCCAAAACAGTTCTGGGGGAAAAAGCCTGGAAGAGTAAACCTCCCAGACTTGATAATACACACATACCCCAGTGTTCATTGCAGCATTATTTACAATAGTCAAGACATGGAAGCAACTTAGATGGCAATCAACAGATGAACGGGTAAAGAAATTGTGGTACATATATACAATGGAATATTACTTAGTCATAAAAAGGAATGGATGTGAGTCAGTTTAACTGAAGTAGATGAACCTAGAGCCTATTATACAGAAAGAAGTCAAAGATAAAAAAACAAATACTGTATATTAACAAAATATAGACAACTTGTGGACAGAGTAGCCTTGTAGGCTATAGTCCAGTTGCAAAAGAGTCAGACATGATTTAGTGACTAAACAACAACAAAACATAGTCTATACAGACTCCATAGAAAAATGACAACTAATAAGTGATTTCAGCAAGCTAGCAGGAAACAAAATTAGCGTACATAAATCGTTGCATTTGTTTGCACTAACAATAAAATACCAGAAAGGGAAAGCCAAAAAAAATCCCTTTTAAAATCACATCAAAATATACATGTTTATACATGGAAATCTATACTATCATATGTGAAAAAGATAGCTATTGTCACTGTGCTGAGGGAATAGGAGTTCCTACAAGGGCTTGGTGCGACTGGAGGGGTGGAATGGGCGTGCTGGGATGTGGGGAGCGGACCAGGGATATGCATATGACTGATGTCGGAACATACATGTCTGTGAACAACAAAACTCTAAAAACTTTTTAAAAAAGTAAAATAAAATAAAAAATATATATATATATGTGTGTTTAGGAACAAACCTGACCAAGGAGATGAAAAACTTATACAGTGAGAACAATGAGAGCTATTAAACATTTATATAGGAAAATTAAAGTGATTCAAAGAAATGGAAAGATATCGTTCTCTTGGACTGGAAAAATAAATTTAGTTAAAATGGACATATTAACCAAAGAAATCTACATATTTAGTGTGATCCCTATCAAATTAACCATGATATTTTTCACCAGAATTAGAACAAACAATTCTAAAATTTAAATGGAAGCACAAAGTGCTAAAATTGCCAAAACAGTTCTGGGGGAAAAAGCCTGGAAGAGTAAACCTCCCAGACTTGATAATACACACATACCCCAGTGTTCATTGCAGCATTATTTACAATAGTCAAGACATGGAAGCAACTTAGATGGCAATCAACAGATGAACGGGTAAAGAAATTGTGGTACATATATACAATGGAATATTACTTAGTCATAAAAAGGAATGGATGTGAGTCAGTTTAACTGAAGTAGATGAACCTAGAGCCTATTATACAGAAAGAAGTCAAAGATAAAAACAAATACTGTATATTAACAATATAGAAACTAGAAAAATGGCACTGATGAACTTATTTAGAGGGCAGGAAGAGAGACTTGGATGTAGAGAACAGACTTGTGGACACAGTGGGGGAGAGGATGGGATGAATTGAGAGATTAGCAATGGTATATATACACTACCATGCATAAAATAGATATCTAGTGGGAAGCTGCTATATAACACCTGGATCCCAGCCTGGTGATCTGTGATGACGAAGAGAGGTGGGATGTGGGATAGGAACGGAGACTCAAAAAGGAGGGATGCTTATGGCTGATTTGTGATACAGCAGAATTAAGAGAACATTGTAAAGTGATTATCCTCCAATTAAAAAAAAAAAACAGCATGGTACTAACACACACACACGTGCACAAAACAGACATATGGCTCAATGAGACAGAATGGAGCGATTAGAAATAAACCCACACACCTATGGTCAATTGAGGTTCGACAAAGGAGGCAAGAATATACAATGGAGAAAAGACAGTCTCTTCAGCAAGAGGTACTGGCAAAATTGGACAGCTGCATGTGAATCAATGAAGTTAAAACACACCCTCTCACCAAATATCAAAATAAACTCAAAATGACTTAAAGACTTAAATATAAGACATGACACCATAAAACCCCCCTAGAAAGAATATTGGCAAAATATTTCCTGACATACATTATACAATTGACTTTTCTTAGGTCAGTCTCCCAGAGCAACAGAAAGAAAAGCAAAAATAAACAGTACCTAATCAAACTTATGTTTTTGCATAGCAAAGAAAACCATAAACAAAACAAACAAGCAACCTATAGAATGAGAGAAAATATTTGCAAATGATGGAAGTGACAAGGGCTTAATTTCCAAAATACACAAACAGTTCACATAATAAGAAAACAACCAATTAAAAACAAGCAAATGATCTAAATGGACATTTTCCAAAGAAGATATACAGATGGTCAGTAGGCACATGAATATGCCCAACATTGCTAATTATTAGAGAAATGCCTATCAAACTAAAATGAGGTACCACTTTATACTGGTCAGAATGGTCATTATTTTTAAAAATCTATAAATGACAGGTGTTGAAGAAAAGAGAATCCTCCTTCACTCTTGGTGGGAATGTAAATTGGTACAGCCACTAAGGAAAATAATATGACTCCTTAAAAAAATGAAAATAGAGTTGCATATGATCCAGCAATCTCACCCCTGGGCATATGTCTGGACAGAATTTTAATTCAAAAAGATGCATGTACCCCAATGTTTACTGCAGCAATATTTACAATAGCCAAGACAAGGAAGCAAAATGGGTCCACCCACAGATTAATGATAAAGAAGACTTGGAATACACACACACACATACACACACACAATGGAATTTTATTCAGCCATAAAAAATGACATAATGCCATATGTAGTAACATGAATGAACTTGGAATTATTATAAATCCAAGACAGACAAATATCATATGATATCACTGCTATGTGGAACTATAAAAATATAATGCAAATGAACTTATCTCTAAAAGAGAAATAGACTCATAGACATATAAAACAAACTATGGTCAATTGAGGTTCGACAAAGGAGGCAAGAATAAATGGAGAAAAGACAGTCTCTTCAGCAAGAGGTACTGGCAAAATTGGACAGCTGCATGTGAATCAATGAAGTTAAAACACACCCTCTCACCAAATATCAAAATAAACTCAAAATGACTTAAAGACTTAAATATAAGACATGACACCATAAAACCCCCCTAGAAAGAATATTGGCAAAATATTTCCTGACATACATTATACAATTGACTTTTCTTAGGTCAGTCTCCCAGAGCAACAGAAAGAAAAGCAAAAATAAACAGTACCTAATCAAACTTATGTTTTTGCATAGCAAAGAAAACCATAAACAAAACAAACAAGCAACCTATAGAATGAGAGAAAATATTTGCAAATGATGGAAGTGACAAGGGCTTAATTTCCAAAATACACAAACAGTTCACATAATAAGAAAACAACCAATTAAAAACAAGCAAATGATCTAAATGGACATTTTCCAAAGAAGATATACAGATGGTCAGTAGGCACATGAATATGCCCAACATTGCTAATTATTAGAGAAATGCCTATCAAACTAAAATGAGGTACCACTTTATACTGGTCAGAATGGTCATTATTTTTAAAAATCTATAAATGACAGGTGTTGAAGAAAAGAGAATCCTCCTTCACTCTTGGTGGGAATGTAAATTGGTACAGCCACTAAGGAAAATAATATGACTCCTTAAAAAAATGAAAATAGAGTTGCATATGATCCAGCAATCTCACCCCTGGGCATATGTCTGGACAGAATTTTAATTCAAAAAGATGCATGTACCCCAATGTTTACTGCAGCAATATTTACAATAGCCAAGACAAGGAAGCAAAATGGGTCCACCCACAGATTAATGATAAAGAAGACTTGGAATACACACACACACATACACACACACAATGGAATTTTATTCAGCCATAAAAAATGACATAATGCCATATGTAGTAACATGAATGAACTTGGAATTATTATAAATCGAAGACAGACAAATATCATATGATATCACTGCTATGTGGAACTATAAAAATATAATGCAAATGAACTTATCTCTAAAAGAGAAATAGACTCATAGACATATAAAACAAACTTATGGTTACCAAAGGGGAAAGAGAGGAAAGGATAAATTAGGAGTTTGGGATTAGCACACACTCAGTATTATGTATAAAATAGATAAATAGCATGGTCCAGCTCTATAGGACAGGTGACTATATTCAGTATCTTGTATTAAACTATAATCAAAAAGACTATATAGGGCTTTCCTGGCACCTCAGTGGTAAAGAATTCACCTGCCAATGCAGGAGACACGGGTTTGATCCCTGATCCGGGAAGATCCCACATGCTGCAGAGCAACTAAGCCCTTGAGCCACAAAAGTTGAGCCTGTACTCGAAGAGCCTCAGAACCACAACTATTGAGCCCACATGTTGCAACTACTAAAGCTGTGTGCCCTAGAGCCCGAGTTCCACATCAAGAGAAGTCACTGCAACAAGAAGCCTGCTCACCTCAACTAGAGAGTAGCTCCCACTCCCTACAACTAGGGAAGAGACTGTGACAGCAGTGAAAAACCCAGAATAGCCAAAAATAAATAAATAAAGTTAAATTTAAAAATTAAAAAAAGAAAAAATTAATATATATATATTCATATAAATGAATGGCTTTGTTGTACATATGTTTTTTTCCACAGCCAGATGAACAGAAGATGTGATATATACATAAAGTAGAATATTATTCAGTCTTAAAGAAGAAATTCTGTCACTTTTGACAACATGGAAGAACTGAAGGACATTATGTTAAGTGAAAAAGGACAGAAGGATAACTACTTCATGAAACACACATGAGGGCTCTAAAGTAGATAAAATGGAGAGTAGAATATTGTTTCCTAGAGACAGATAGAAGGGGAAAATAGGGATATAATAATTAGTTTAAGCTACAAAGTTACAGTTACGCAAGATGAATAAGTTCTAGAGATCTACTGTATATCATCTTCTCTATAGTTAACGACATTGTACTGTGTACTTTTCTAAAAGGGGAAATATCATTTTAAACATTATCACACATAAAATAATACTATTATAGTAAAGAAGGTTGTGAATGTTTATTTATGGCATAGATTATGGTGAAGGTTTTACAAATGTATATTTAAAATTCAACTCATCAAATTGTACATAAATATACGTAAGTTTTGTATGTCAATCGTACCTCAATAAAGTGGTTTAAAAAATCATCTGGGGGGCTTCCCTGGTGGTCCAGTGGGTAAGGACACTGCCTTGCAATCCAAGGGGTGCCGGTTCCATCCCTGGCCTGGGAAGATTCCACGTGCCGCAGAGCAGCTGGACCAATGTGTCCAACTACCGAGCTGGAGCTCTGGAGCACACGCACCCAGAGTTGGTGCTCTGTAACGAGAGGCCACTGCGATGGGAGGCCTACACAGGCCAAAGAACAAAGATGGATGGAAATAAAGATGGAAATAAATAAATGAAAGACCAATAGAAGTGACCAAAAAAACAAAACAAAACAAAAAACCACACACACCTTAAAAAGAAATCATCTGGGGCTCTCTGGTGATCCAGTGGGTAGAGTCTGCCTTGCAGTGCAAGGGGCACCAATTGGATCCCTGGCCAGGGAAGATCCCACGTGTTGCCAAGTGGCTGGACCAGTGTGTCCAGTTACGACCCAGCGGCTCTGGAGTGCATGCGCCCAGAGCGGGTGCTCTGCGGCGAGAGAGGCCACTGCAATGTGAGGCCCACACAGGCCAAAAAGAAAAAATAAAGATGAATGAAAATGAATACATAAAAGAGGCCAAAATTAAAAAAGAGAAAAAGAATCTGCCTGTCGGTGCAAGGGACATGGGTTCAACCTCTGGTTCAGGAAGATTCTGCTAAAGCCCATGCCACAGCTATTAAGCCCAAGTGCTCAGAACCTGCCTGTGCTCTGCAACAAGAGAAGCCACTGCAATGAGAAGCCCAACCACCACAGCTAAAGAAAGCCTGCATGCAGTAGGGAAGACCAGGCACAGCCAAAAACAAATAAATAAAATAAAAAGAACTGATAGTTACAATGGGAAAAAAAAAATTTTTTTTTGTTAACATTTATTTTATTTATCTTTTTATTGGGGGGTGGGGTGGGGAGGGGGGATGGGCGGGCCACTTCTATTGGTCTTTCATTTATTTTCATCTGTCTTTGTTCTTCGGCTCCTGTGCGCCTCCCATCGCGGTGACCTCTGTGGTCGCAGAGCACCAGCTCTAGGCGCATGCGCGCCAGAGCTCTGGCTCGGTAGTTGGACACGTCAGTCCAGCCGCTCCGCGGCACGTGGGATCTTCCCAGGCCAGGGATCGAACCGGCGCCCCTTGCACTGCAAGGCGGTGTCCTTATCCGCTGGACCACCAGGGAAAGCCCAGGGAAAAAAATTTAAAAATAAAAGAGAGTCCGTTTTGCAGTGCAAGGGCCACCGGTTCGATCCCTCGCCAGGGATGATCCCACGTGCTACAGAGTAGCTGGATTCGTGTGTCCAATTAACAGCCAGCGCTCTGGAATGCATGCAATCAGAGTGGGTGCTCTGCAGTGAGAGAGGGCACTGCAATGGGAGACCCACACAGGCCAAAGAATAAAGATGGATGAAAATAAATGAAAAACCAATAAAAGAGGCCAACATTAAAAAAAAATCATCTTAATTTACTATTATAATTATTAGAAGCAAACAACTGATCAAAATGATATTATTAGCTTGAATTATATGAGGCTGCAATGTTCACCTACTCTGAACTACAAAAACGGTAATTGGAAAAAGGTATCATGAGTTTTGAAAATAATAATTATTATTATTTAATTTTGGCCTCTTTTAATTGATTTATTTATTTTCTTCCATCTCCACTCCTTGGCCTGTGTGGGCCCCACTGCAGGGGCCTTTCTCCTTGCAGAGCACTGGCTCTGGGCGCATAAGCTCCAGAGCACTGGCTCATAACTGGACACACTGGACCACCCGCTCTGCCGCCCATGGGATCTTCCCAGGCCAGGGATTGAACTGGTGCCCCTTGCACTGCAAGGCTGACTCTTTACCCACCATACCATGAGAGAAGCCCTGAAAATAATTATTAAACCTAAATAATACATTTTTATTTAAAGGCAGAACATGTAAGTACAAGGACTTACAAATATTTTACATGAAATCTTCTAGGGTTTATGAGATCATTTGATGATTGTTTCACACTCTAGGAACTGACTGTATCAAGTTAAGTTCAATTTAGCAACAACAGTTTATTGTGTATCTACTGTGTGCCAGATACTGTTTTAGGTGCTAGGGATATATCATGGTATAAAAAAAGACAAAGATTCCTGCTCTCATGAAGGGCAATTTATATTCTATCATGAAGAAGTGGTCTATCTGGATTTTGTCCCTTTCTTTCTGCTAGTGTCTTTTTTCCTGGTCCAGGATCTAATCCAGGAGACCACATAGAACCCAGGTAGCACTAGTGATAAAGAACCTATCTGCCAATGCAAGGAGACATAAGAGGCATGGGTTTGATTCCTGGGTCAAGAAGATCCCTGGAGGGGGGCATGGCAACCCATTCCACCATGGACAGAGGACCCTGGCAGGCTACAGTCTATTGTGCCACCAGAGTCAGACACAACTGAAGCAATTTAGCACATACAACACAAACATGTTAAATGCCGGGCTGGATGAATCACAACTGGAATCAAGATTGCTGGGAGAAATATCAACACTTTTAGATATGTGGTTGATACCATTCTAATGGCAGAAACTAAAGAGGAACCAAAGAGCCTCTTGATAAGGGTGAAAGAGGAGAGTAAAGAAACTGGCTCAAAACTCAACATTGAAAAAACTTCAGATCAGAGCATTCAGCCCCATCACTTTATGCCAAATAGATGGGAAAAAAGTGGAAACAGACTTAGTTCACCTACCTCTGAACTACAAAACGGTAATTGGAAAAGGTATCATGAGTTTTGAAAATAATAATTATTATTATTTAATTTTGGCCTCTTTTAATTGATTTATTTATTTTCTTCCATCTCCACTCCTTGGCCTGTGTGGGCCCCACTGCAGGGGCCTTTCTCCTTGCAGAGCACTGGCTCTGGGCGCATAAGCTCCAGAGCACTGGCTCATAACTGGACACACTGGACCACCCGCTCTGCCGCCCATGGGATCTTCCCAGGCCAGGGATTGAACTGGTGCCCCTTGCACTGCAAGGCTGACTCTTTACCCACCATACCATGAGAGAAGCCCTGAAAATAATTATTAAACCTAAATAATACATTTTTATTTAAAGGCAGAACATGTAAGTACAAGGACTTACAAATATTTTACATGAAATCTTCTAGGGTTTATGAGATCATTTGATGATTGTTTCACACTCTAGGAACTGACTGTATCAAGTTAAGTTCAATTTAGCAACAACAGTTTATTGTGTATCTACTGTGTGCCAGATACTGTTTTAGGTGCTAGGGATATATCATGGTATAAAAAAAGACAAAGATTCCTGCTCTCATGAAGGGCAATTTATATTCTATCATGAAGAAGTGGTCTATCTGGATTTTGTCCCTTTCTTTCTGCTAGTGTCTTTTTTCCTGGTCCAGGATCTAATCCAGGAGACCACATAGAACCCAGGTAGCACTAGTGATAAAGAACCTATCTGCCAATGCAAGGAGACATAAGAGGCATGGGTTTGATTCCTGGGTCAAGAAGATCCCTGGAGGGGGGCATGGCAACCCATTCCACCATGGACAGAGGACCCTGGCAGGCTACAGTCTATTGTGCCACCAGAGTCAGACACAACTGAAGCAATTTAGCACATACAACACAAACATGTTAAATGCCGGGCTGGATGAATCACAACTGGAATCAAGATTGCTGGGAGAAATATCAACACTTTTAGATATGCGGTTGATACCATTCTAATGGCAGAAACTAAAGAGGAACCAAAGAGCCTCTTGATAAGGGTGAAAGAGGAGAGTAAAGAAACTGGCTCAAAACTCAACATTGAAAAAACTTCAGATCAGAGCATTCAGCCCCATCACTTTATGCCAAATAGATGGGAAAAAAGTGGAAACAGACAGATTTTATTTTTCTGGGCTCCGAAAATCACTGTGGAGGGTGACTGGAGTTGTGAAATCAAAAAACACTCCTTGAAAGGAAAGTTACGACAGACTTAGAGTCTTTTTTTTTTTTTTTTTGCGCCCCCCACCCCCAGACTCAGAGTTTTAAAAAGCAGAGACATCACTGCCCACAAAGGTCCATATAGTCAAAGCTATGGTTTTCCCAGTAGTCATGTGTGGGTATGAGAGTTGGATGACAAGGAAGGCTGAGTGCTGAAGAACTGATGCTTTCGAATGGTGGTGTTGGAAAAGACACTTGGGAGTCCCTTGTACAGCAAGAAGATCAAACCAGTCACTCCCAAAAGGACAGTAACCTTGACTATTCACTGGAAGGACTGATGTTGAAGCTGAAGTTCCAACACTTTGGTCACCTGATGTGAAGAGCTGACTCACTGGAAAAGACCTTGATGCTGGGAAAGACTGAGGGCATGAGAAGAGGAGAGTGACAGAGGATGAGATGATTTGATGACATTACTGACTCAATGGACACATGTTTGAGCAAACTTGAGGAGACAGTGCAAGACAGGGAAGCCTGAAGTGCTGTAGTCCATGGGGTCTCAAAGAGTCAGACATGATTTAGCAACTGAATAACAACAAAGGCACAAAAGACAGAAGTGCAGAATGACTTTAAGGTTTTGACCTGAGCAATTGAAAGAAGAAAGCTGCTATCAACTGAGAAGAGGAAAGCTATGGGCAGAGTAGCTTTTGTAGAACTGTCAACAGTTTAGTTTTAGGAAGGGAGAGTTTTAGATTTTATTAGAAAAACAAGTGGAGATATTGGCACAAAAACACAGAGACCTCAGAAATAAGTAACAGTGACATGTGGTCAATTAATCTACAACAAAGGATCCAAATATACAATGTATGAAAGACAGTCTCTTCAACAAGTGGTGCTGGGAAAGCTGGACAGCTCAAAAGTAGACCCCTATTCTCTAAACAACCAAAAAAAGAGCCTCTTGATAAGGGTGAAAGAGGAGAGTAAAGAAACTGGCTCAAAACTCAACATTGAAAAAACTTCAGATCAGAGCATTCAGCCCCATCACTTTATGCCAAATAGATGGGAAAAAAGTGGAAACAGACAGATTTTATTTTTCTGGGCTCCGAAAATCACTGTGGAGGGTGACTGGAGTTGTGAAATCAAAAAACACTCCTTGGAAGGAAAGTTACGACAGACTTAGAGTCTTTTTTTTTTTTTTTTTTTGCGCCCCCCACCCCCAGACTCAGAGTTTTAAAAAGCAGAGACATCACTGCCCACAAAGGTCCATATAGTCAAAGCTATGGTTTTCCCAGTAGTCATGTGTGGGTATGAGAGTTGGATGACAAGGAAGGCTGAGTGCTGAAGAACTGATGCTTTCGAATGGTGGTGTTGGAAAAGACACTTGGGAGTCCCTTGTACAGCAAGAAGATCAAACCAGTCACTCCCAAAAGGACAGTAACCTTGACTATTCACTGGAAGGACTGATGTTGAAGCTGAAGTTCCAACACTTTGGTCACCTGATGTGAAGAGCTGACTCACTGGAAAAGACCTTGATGCTGGGAAAGACTGAGGGCATGAGAAGAGGAGAGTGACAGAGGATGAGATGATTTGATGACATTACTGACTCAATGGACACATGTTTGAGCAAACTTGAGGAGACAGTGCAAGACAGGGAAGCCTGAAGTGCTGTAGTCCATGGGGTCTCAAAGAGTCAGACATGATTTAGCAACTGAATAACAACAAAGGCACAAAAGACAGAAGTGCAGAATGACTTTAAGGTTTTGACCTGAGCAATTGAAAGAAGAAAGCTGCTATCAACTGAGAAGAGGAAAGCTATGGGCAGAGTAGCTTTTGTAGAACTGTCAACAGTTTAGTTTTAGGAAGGGAGAGTTTTAGATTTTATTAGAAAAACAAGTGGAGATATTGGCACAAAAACACAGAGACCTCAGAAATAAGTAACAGTGACATGTGGTCAATTAATCTACAACAAAGGATCCAAAAATATACAATGTATGAAAGACAGTCTCTTCAACAAGTGGTGCTGGGAAAGCTGGACAGCTACAAGTAAAACAGTGAAATGAGACTATTCCCTCACACCATATATAAACTCAAAATGGCTTAAAGACCTAAATATCAATTAAAACACCATAAAACTAGAAGAGAACATATATGAAACAGTCTTTGACATAAGTTATATCAATATTTTCTTAGATCAGTCTCCCAATATAAAAGAAAACCAAAATAAACAATGTAAACAATAAACCAGATCAAACTTAGAAGCTTTGGCACAGCAAATAAAGCTATAAACCAAATGAAAAGATAACCTCCAGAATGGGAGAAAGTATTTGTAAATGATGCGGCCAATAAGAAATTAATTCCCAGGATATACAAACAGCTCAGTAACAAAAGACCAACCCAATCGAAAAATGAGCAGAAGACCTGAATAGACATTTTTCCAAAGAAAACATACTGATGGCTAATAGGCACATGAAAATATATTCAGCATTGCGAATTATTAGAGAAATGCAGATCAAAACAGCATACCTGTCAGATGGCTATCAAAAAGTCTATAAATAATAAATACTGGACGGGATATGGAGAAAAGGGACCTTTTAGACATTGTTGGTAGGAATGCAAATGGGTGCATTCACTATGGAAAGTAGCATAAAACTAAAAATTACCATTTGTTGTTCTTCAGTCACTAAGTCATGTCTGACTCTTTGCGGTCCCATAGGCTACAGCACGCCAGGCTTCCCCATCTCCCACCATCTCTCAGAGTTTGCCCTAGTCCATGTCTATAGAATTATTAATGCTATCTAACCATCTCATCCTCTGTTGCCTCCTTCATGGTCGATTACCTTGTTGTGGTGAAGTGGTTTGTGTACCTCAATAAAGCTATGAGCCACGCCATGTAGGGCCACCCAAGATGGACTGGTGATAGTGGAGAGTTTTGACAAAATATGGCCCCAAACTACTCTACTATTCTTGCTGTGAGAACCACATAAATAATATAAAAAGGGGGGGAAATTACCATATAATCCAGCAATGCTACTCCTGGGTATATATCTAGAAAAAATAAAACTCTAATTTGAAAAGCATATACTCCAATGTTCATAATAGCACTGTTTACAAAAGTCAAGACATGGAAAAAACCTGAGTGCCCATCAACAGACTATTGGCTTTGGAAGATGCAGTATGTATATATATATATATATACATATATATATATATATATATATATATATATATACACACAATGGAATATTACTTAACCATAATAAAGAATGAAATAATGCCACAAGTGGCAACTGGATGGACCTAGAGAATATTATTCTTAATAAAATAAATCAGACAGTACATCACTTATATGTGGAACCTGAAAAGTAATACCGTGAATCTATACAGAAAACAGAAGCAGACAAACAGATGTAGAAAATAAATTTATGTTTAATATATTTATGTTTACCAAGGGGAGAGGGAAAGTGCTGGGGGTGGGTAGAAAAATCAAGGGGATGGCATTAACAGATACAAACCTCTATACATAAAGTACATAAACAACGAGGATTTACTGTGTAGCACAGGGAATTATACCCAGTATTTTTTAATAGCCTATAACAGGATGTGGGCTTTTCATGTGGTTCAGTGGTAAAGAATCCACGAGTCAAGGCAGGAGACGTAAGAGATGCTGGTTTAATCCCAGGGTTGGGAAGATCCCCTTGGGGAAGAAACTGGAACTCATTCCAGGTATTCTTGCCTGGAGAATCCCATGAACAGAGGGGCCTGACAGGTTAGTCCAAAGGGTCACAAAGACTCAGACGTGAGCACACACATACACATAATGGGATATAATCTACAAACAGAAAAATAAATCACTATGCCATACACCTGAAACTAATACAGTGAATCATCTATGCTTCAATTTAAAAATAAAAGAAATACAAGCAAAACTATTGACTAGGAATATGGGCTTGTGAGCCTGGATTTATGAGTTTTGGAGGGACATCTGAGCTGAGATATAAATTTTGGAGCTGTCAGCACATAGGTAGTATTTACTACATGGATGAAGTCACCAAAGCAGTGAGTGCAGAAAGGAGGCCCAAGGACTGAGCTCCAGTGTGTTCCAACAATAAGAGACTGTAGAGAAGAGGAAAACAAAAAGAGAGACTAAGTTAGATGGGTTTTTTTTCCCTTAAGGTAGATTTTAGCTGCCTTAGTAACAGGGTAAAGGAATAGCTCTTTCTTGGAAAGATAGTTTTATGATAGATGTACAATTTTAAAAAGGATATTAAATACAGTAGGAAGAATGTGAGGTTGGCATGCGTGCTCAGTTACTCAGTTGTGTCCGACTCTTTGCAACTCCCTGGACTACAGTATGCCAGGCTCCTCTGTCCATGAGATTCTCCAGGCTAGAATACTGGTATGGGTGCCATGCCCTCCTCCAGGGGATCTTCCTGACCCAGTAATTGAATTCATGTCTCTTATGTCTCATGCATTGGCAGGCAGATATTTTTTACCACTAGAACCACCTAGGAATCCAAGTATGAAGAATATTAGGTATTAAAAAATGTAAGGGTACCATCTTAAAATTACTACATCAAGTATCATTTTTAGTATGAATAGAAAATGATATTTCTATAAATTGTTTCTAGAAGAAAATGGGATGAAGATATTATCAAACTTGTATTCATGATTTATCTTGATAGCTAAATTCTAGTCCTACTGAGACTCTAATCTGTTAGTATCGAAAGCATGAATTAGTATTGAAGACAGAGACTTGACCTGGTCTTCATGTCATGTATCACTTGCTTGCTTTTTGGCTTATAAGTAATCCTGGAAGAGTTAAAATATAGGGCAGCCAGTTACTCAACTTACTAGATACAAAGAAATCAAAGGTGATTTCAACTATTCTATAAGGCAGATAGAAACCATTCTTCACAGACAATTACTTCAAGTTCTATAATTGACTTTAAACTTACTTTTCCTATGCAACAATAGAGATATTAGTATTTCTTAATGAAATCCCATAAAGGGCTAACAACAAACGATAAAAACACATAATGGGATATAATCTACAAACAGAAAAATAAATCACTATGCCATACACCTGAAACTAATACAGTGAATCATCTATGCTTCAATTTAAAAATAAAAGAAATACAAGCAAAACTATTGACTAGGAATATGGGCTTGTGAGCCTGGATTTATGAGTTTTGGAGGGACATCTGAGCTGAGATATAAATTTTGGAGCTGTCAGCACATAGGTAGTATTTACTACATGGATGAAGTCACCAAAGCAGTGAGTGCAGAAAGGAGGCCCAAGGACTGAGCTCCAGTGTGTTCCAACAATAAGAGACTGTAGAGAAGAGGAAAACAAAAAGAGAGACTAAGTTAGATGGGTTTTTTTTTCCATTAAGGTAGATTTTAGCTGCCTTAGTAACAGGGTAAAGGAATAGCTCTTTCTTGGAAAGATAGTTTTATGATAGATGTACAATTTTAAAAAGGATATTAAATACAGTAGGAAGAATGTGAGGTTGGCATGCGTGCTCAGTTACTCAGTTGTGTCCGACTCTTTGCAACTCCCTGGACTACAGTATGCCAGGCTCCTCTGTCCATGAGATTCTCCAGGCTAGAATACTGGTATGGGTGCCATGCCCTCCTCCAGGGGATCTTCCTGACCCAGTAATTGAATTCATGTCTCTTATGTCTCATGCATTGGCAGGCAGATATTTTTTACCACTAGAACCACCTAGGAATCCAAGTATGAAGAATATTAGGTATTAAAAAATGTAAGGGTACCATCTTAAAATTACTACATCAAGTATCATTTTTAGTATGAATAGAAAATGATATTTCTATAAATTGTTTCTAGAAGAAAATGGGATGAAGATATTATCAAACTTGTATTCATGATTTATCTTGATAGCTAAATTCTAGTCCTACTGAGACTCTAATCTGTTAGTATCGAAAGCATGAATTAGTATTGAAGACAGAGACTTGACCTGGTCTTCATGTCATGTATCACTTGCTTGCTTTTTGGCTTATAAGTAATCCTGGAAGAGTTAAAATATAGGGCAGCCAGTTACTCAACTTACGAGATACAAAGAAATCAAAGGTGATTTCAACTATTCTATAAGGCAGATAGAAACCATTCTTCACAGACAATTACTTCAAGTTCTATAATTGACTTTAAACTTACTTTTCCTATGCAACAATAGAGATATTAGTATTTCTTAATGATCTTATTACCCTCCAATTCTCACAGAGCCAATTATGTGTGGAAACATATGCAAAGCAGTATTGAAGGGCAAGATTACAACAAATAATCTTTTCCACCTCAGTCTAAAAATACCCATTCAAGAATGTAGGCTAAGTCAAAAGAAATGCTGGTTACCAAGTGCATCATAACATCGGTTCACTGATTGGAGGTATAAATGTAATTTCCTCTTAAGTTATCCCATAAGTTGCAATTTAGCAGTATTAATTAGACTATGATAATCACATGAATACTTAGATGCTTTGCAATTTAATTTAGTAGCTATTTCAAGAGAAGCAGTCTTACAGGGAATAAACATGAATACAACTTGCTTATAGGTGACACTTGGGCAGAATACAGGTTGACTGACATTTAAGACTTCTAAAATTATTAAATCGTGTAGTATTGCTGGGTACATTTAAGCCCAAGGGAATATCAATACTTTCCAGGCACTTGTGAGTTTAGCGTGTGTGTGTTTTCGTGCGTGTGGTAAGCTCATCTAAATTGACATTAATACTAGTTGGTGTATGCATGATTCAGCTAGAAATATTCTGCCATGAGGGATGAAATGAACAGTGTCAGTGTACCTAAGAGAGTTCTGCAGCATTTGGCAACAGTGATTGCTACCTCTGTGGGTCTGTTTTTCTTGAGCCAGAAAATCATACAAACATGATAAGAATATAAGGATTTTTATACCATTTGGCAGTCTAATATTCTCACTTCACAAAGATAAAATGACAAGGCCACAGAAACTGCTGAGTAGGTTTTTAAATAAAATGAAGCTTTTATAACACTCCAGTAGAAGGCATTATGGCTTCCAGTTGAAGCCTTCTATGAGGTTTTATTTAAGAATCTATTTTTATGTGTTGCCCAGAATTCTACATTGAATTAAGTAGGCTAAAAAATGAGCCAGCAGGGCTTCCCTGGTGGTCCAGTGGGTAAAGAGTCTGCCTTGCAGTGCAAGGGGCACAGGTTCAATCCCTGGCCCTAGAAGATCCCACATGCCATGGAGCGGCTGGACTAGTGTGGCCAATTACGAGCCAGTGCTCTGGAGCACGTGTGCCCAGAGCCAGTGCTCTGCAACAGAGAAAGGCCACGGTGATGGGAGGCCCACACATGCCAAAGAATAAAGATGGATGAAAATAATAATAAAAAGCACGTGGCATGAAGTTAAAAAAAAAAAAAAAAAAAAAGCTGTAAAAAAAAAAAAAATGAGCCCGCAGGAGGAAGACCAAGATGATGGAGTAGAAGGACATGCACTGATCTTCTCCTGCGAGAGTGCCAGAATTACAACTAGCTGCTGAAAAACCATCCCCAGAGGTAGTTAGATGCCACCAAAAAAAAAAAAAAATACCCCACATCCAAGAGCAAAGGCAACAAGATAGTAGGAAGGGTGCAATTGTATTTTTTTTTTCTTTTGGAGCAATTGTATTTTTAAAATCAAACCTGAAACCTGCCAGAGACACTGGGAGGGTGCAAACAAAACCTTGTGCACACCAAGACCTGGGAAAGAAGCAGTGACCCCTACAAGAGACTGAGCCAGACCTGCCTTTGAGGGTCTGAGGGCTTTCTGAGCATCTCCTGTGGAGATGCGGATCAGAAGTGGCCTACAGCAGTCCTCAGAAGTGAGGCATTTGGCTTAAGTCCTCTTGAAGGAGGTTGCCATTAGCTGGACTATAGATCTGCCGAGTAGGACTGGGGAAACAGACTCTGAGGGCACAAACAAAACTTTGTTCACAAAGTTTTGGAGAAAGGAGCAGTGACCCCACATGAGACTGAGTCAGATTTGCCTCTGAGTGTCTGAAATCTCGGATAAAGGTGTAGGTAGATGGTGGCCTGCTACAGGGTCAGGGACACTGTGGCAGCAGTCCTGATGTATTGTTAAACAGCAAGAACTCTGACAAAGACAAGCACTTGTATGGAAGACCCAGATTCACCCAGCTACTCCTAACACCTTGAGCAAGACGCCTCATCCAAACAATAAACAAGACAAAAATAAAAAATCCTAAAGCCTGCCTATCAGAGGTTACCAGACATTGAATTAAGTAGGCTAAAAAATGAGCCAGCAGGGCTTCCCTGGTGGTCCAGTGGGTAAAGAGTCTGCCTTGCAGTGCAAGGGGCACAGGTTCAATCCCTGGCCCTAGAAGATCCCACATGCCATGGAGCGGCTGGACTAGTGTGGCCAATTACGAGCCAGTGCTCTGGAGCACGTGTGCCCAGAGCCAGTGCTCTGCAACAGAGAAAGGCCACGGTGATGGGAGGCCCACACATGCCAAAGAATAAAGATGGATGAAAATAATAATAAAAAGCACGTGGCATGAAGTTAAAAAAAAAAAAAAAAAAAAGCTGTAAAAAAAAAAAAAATGAGCCCGCAGGAGGAAGACCAAGATGATGGAGTAGAAGGACATGCACTGATCTTCTCCTGCGAGAGTGCCAGAATTACAACTAGCTGCTGAAAAACCATCCCCAGAGGTAGTTAGATGCCACCAAAAAAAAAAAAAAATACCCCACATCCAAGAGCAAAGGCAACAAGATAGTAGGAAGGGTGCAATTGTATTTTTTTTTTCTTTTGGAGCAATTGTATTTTTAAAATCAAACCTGAAACCTGCCAGAGACACTGGGAGGGTGCAAACAAAACCTTGTGCACACCAAGACCTGGGAAAGAAGCAGTGACCCCTACAAGAGACTGAGCCAGACCTGCCTTTGAGGGTCTGAGGGCTTTCTGAGCATCTCCTGTGGAGATGCGGATCAGAAGTGGCCTACAGCAGTCCTCAGAAGTGAGGCATTTGGCTTAAGTCCTCTTGAAGGAGGTTGCCATTAGCTGGACTATAGATCTGCCGAGTAGGACTGGGGAAACAGACTCTGAGGGCACAAACAAAACTTTGTTCACAAAGTTTTGGAGAAAGGAGCAGTGACCCCACATGAGACTGAGTCAGATTTGCCTCTGAGTGTCTGAAATCTCGGATAAAGGTGTAGGTAGATGGTGGCCTGCTACAGGGTCAGGGACACTGTGGCAGCAGTCCTGATGTATTGTTAAACAGCAAGAACTCTGACAAAGACAAGCACTTGTATGGAAGACCCAGATTCACCCAGCTACTCCTAACACCTTGAGCAAGACGCCTCATCCAAACAATAAACAAGACAAAAATACAAAACCAATCATCAGCAGACCTAACTCAAGCCTGCCTATCAGAGGAAAAAAAATAAAAATAAAAACTAAAAACTCACTTCCTTCCACACCCTACATGAAGCTTACACAAACCACTGGACCAACCTTATGAAGGCAGAAATGAAAAGGAAGAAAGAATTCAACCTCAAAGCCTGGGAAAAGGAGACTTCAAACAAATTAAAAAATTAATAATAATAATGAAAACGCAGAGAAATACTGTACAAATAAAGGAACAACCTACAAACATATAAGTCCAATTAGACAAACTATCTGAAAGAAAATTCAGAAGATAGTAAAGATGATTCAATATCTCGAAAATAGAATGGAGAAAGTGCAAGAAGCAATTAACACAATGAACAAAGATGTACAACAAATTAAGAATAAATAGACAACACAATGACTGAATTTAAAAATACTCTGGAAGGAATCAAAAGTAGAGTATCTAAGGCAGAAGAATGGATAGGTGAGCTGGAAGATAAAGTGTTGGAAACAACTGCTGAAGAACAAAATAAACTTCAAAGAAAAGAACTCAGGATAGTCTCAGAGACCTCTGGGATAATATCAAACACACCAACATTCAAAGTATAGGGGTTCCAGAAGAAGAAGAGAAAAAGAAAGTGTATGAGAAAATTTTTGAAGAGATTAGAATTGAAAGCTTCCCTAACATGGGAAAGGAAATAGTCAATCAAGTCCAAGAAGCACAAAGAGTCCCATACAAAATAAACTTAGGAGAAACATGTCAAGACACATACTAATTAAGCTAACACAGATTAAACACAAAAAAAGAATACTAAAAGCAGTAAGAGAAAAGTAACAAGTGAAGTACAAGGAAAACTCCATATGTTTAATAGCTAATCTTTCAGCAGAAACTTTTCAGGCCAGGAGGGAATGGCAGGACATATTTAAAGTACTGAAAGGGGAAAATCTACAACCAAGATTGCTCTACCCAGCAAGGATCTCATTTAAAACTGATGGAGAGGGCTTTCCCTGGTGGTCCAGTGGTTAAGGACACCGCCTTGCAGTGCAAGGGCCGCCGGTTTGATCCCTGGCCTGGGAAGATTCCATGTGCCACGGAGCGGCTGGACTGATGTGTCCAATTACGGAGCTGGAGCTCTGGAGTGCATGCTCCCAGATCCGGTGCTCTGTGACAACAGAGGCCACTGCAATGGGAGGCCCACACGGGCCAAGGAACAAAGACAGATGAAAATAGATAAATGAAAGACCAATATAAGTGGCCCGCCCGCCCCACCCCCCCAAAAAAAAGAATCCACCTTCCAATGTAGGGGATGCAGTTTCAATCCCTGGTCATGGAACTAAGATCCCACATACCACAAGGTGACTAAGCTCACATGCCTCAACCAAGACCTGATACAGATAATTAAACAAATAAATATTAAAAAAAAAAAAAAAAGACTGATGGAAAAATCAAAAGTTTTATAGTCAGGCAAGAGCTGAGAGAATTTACTACCGTCAAACCAGCCTTACAACAAATGTTAAAGGGACTTATATAGTCAGAAAATACAAGAGAAGAGAAAGATCTACAAAATAAACCCCAAACATTTAAGAAGATGACAATAGGAACATATGCATCAATAATTACTGTAAATGTAAATGGAGCAAATGCTCCAACTAAAAGACACAGACTGACTGAACAGATACAAAAATAAGATCCATATATATGCTGCCTATAAGAAACCCACTTCAGACCTAAAGATACATATGTAAAGACTGAAAGTGAGAGGATGGAAAAATATATTCCATGCAAATGGAAATCAAAAGAAAGTTGGAGTAGCAATCCTCATATCAGGAAAATAGACCTCAAAACAAAGAATATAAGAGATAAGGAAGGATACTACATAATGATCAAGGAATCAATTCAAGAGAAAGACAATCATTATAAATATCTATGCATCCAGCATAGGAGCACCTCAATACATAAGGCAACACTATCAGACATAAAATGAGAAGTTGACAGTAACACAGTAATAGTAGGAGACTAACACATCACTTATACCAGTGGACAGATCATTAAAACAGAAAATTAATAAGGAAACACAAGCCTTAAAAGACACATTAGATGTATCTCACTGATATCTTCAGGACACACTATGCAAATGCAGAAAAATACACTTTCTTCTCAAGTGCACATGGAACATTATCGAAGATAGACCACATCTTGGATCACAAATCAAATCTCAGTAAATTTAGGAAAATTTAAATCTTATCAACCATTTTCTTCTGATCAAAATGCTATGAGACTAGATATCAATTACAAGAAAAAAACTGTAAAAAACACAAACACACAGAAATTAAAGAATACATTTCTAAATAATAAATAGATTACTGAAGAAATCGAAAAGGAAATAACAAAAAGCTAATGACAATGAAAACACAACTCAAAACTTATGGGATGCAGCAGAAGCAGTTCTAAGAGGGAAATTTACGGCTATACAACCCTACCTCAAGAAACAAGAAGAACTTAGAATAGACAGTCTAACTTTACACTTAAAACAACTGGAAAAAGAACAACAACAACACCAAAAAGCCCTGACGGCAAAAGAAAAAAAAACCATAAAGATCAGAGCAAAAATAAATGAAAAAGAAATGAAACAATAGTAAAGATTAATAAAACCAAAAGCTGGTTCTTTGAAAAGATAAAATTGACAAGCCTTTAGCCAGACTCATCAAGAACAAAAGAGAGAAGAATTAAAATCAACAATATTAGAAATGAAAAAGAGGTTACAACAGACAATGCAGAAACACAAAGGACTATAAGAGACTATTGAACAACTATATTGCAGTAAAATGGACAACCTGGAAGAAATGGACAGATTCTTAGAAAAGTTCAATCTTCCAAGACTGAACCAGGAAAAACAGAAATTATGAACAATTTAATTACAAGCACTGAAATTGAATCTGTGATTAAAAATCTTTCCCCCCCAAAAAAGCCCAGGGCCAGATGGCTTCACAGAGGAACTCTAGTAAATATTTAGAGAAGAACTGATTCTTATACTTCTAAAACTCTTTCGAAAAATTGCTCAGGAAGGGACACTTCCAAACTCATTCTACGAGGATACCATCACCCTGATACCAAAACCAGGGAAAGACAATACATATAAAGAAAATTATAGATCAATATCACTGATGAACATAGATATAAAAATCCTCAACAAAATTCTAACAAACAGGGCTTCCCCTGGTGGTCCAGTGGGTAAGGACACTGCCTTGCACTGCAAGGGGCGCTGGTTCGATCCCTGGTCTGGGAAGATCCCACGTGCTGCAGAGCGGCTGGACCGATGTGTCCAATTACCGAGCTGGAGCTCTGGAGCACATGGGGGGCCCAGATCAAATCTAAAAAAAAAGCTGAGATAGTATCAATACGAAAAAAAACCCTTAAAGAATACATTTCTAAATAATAAATAGATTACTGAAGAAATCGAAAAGGAAATAACAAAAGCTAATGACAATGAAAACACAACTCAAAACTTATGGGATGCAGCAGAAGCAGTTCTAAGAGGGAAATTTACGGCTATACAACCCTACCTCAAGAAACAAGAAGAACTTAGAATAGACAGTCTAACTTTACACTTAAAACAACTGGAAAAAGAACAACAACAACACCAAAAAGCCCTGACGGCAAAAGAAAAAAAAACCATAAAGATCAGAGCAAAAATAAATGAAAAAGAAATGAAACAATAGTAAAGATTAATAAAACCAAAAGCTGGTTCTTTGAAAAGATAAAATTGACAAGCCTTTAGCCAGACTCATCAAGAACAAAAGAGAGAAGAATTAAAATCAACAATATTAGAAATGAAAAAGAGGTTACAACAGACAATGCAGAAACACAAAGGACTATAAGAGACTATTGAACAACTATATTGCAGTAAAATGGACAACCTGGAAGAAATGGACAGATTCTTAGAAAAGTTCAATCTTCCAAGACTGAACCAGGAAAAACAGAAATTATGAACAATTTAATTACAAGCACTGAAATTGAATCTGTGATTAAAAATCTTTCCCCCCCAAAAAAGCCCAGGGCCAGATGGCTTCACAGAGGAACTCTAGTAAATATTTAGAGAAGAACTGATTCTTATACTTCTAAAACTCTTTCGAAAAATTGCTCAGGAAGGGACACTTCCAAACTCATTCTACGAGGATACCATCACCCTGATACCAAAACCAGGGAAAGACAATACATATAAAGAAAATTATAGATCAATATCACTGATGAACATAGATATAAAAATCCTCAACAAAATTCTAACAAACAGGGCTTCCCCTGGTGGTCCAGTGGGTAAGGACACTGCCTTGCACTGCAAGGGGCGCTGGTTCGATCCCTGGTCTGGGAAGATCCCACGTGCTGCAGAGCGGCTGGACCGATGTGTCCAATTACCGAGCTGGAGCTCTGGAGCACATGTGCCCAGAGCCAGCGCTCTGCAACGACAGACGCCACCGCGATGGGAGGCCCACAGGAGCCAAAGAACAAAGACGGATGAAAATACAGAAATGAAAGACCAATAGAAGTGGCCCGCCCGCTCCCCTCCCTCCCCAACCCGACCCCCGCCCAAAAATAGTAAATTTTAAGACACTGATGAAAAAAATCAAAGACAACATAAACAGATAGAGAGATAATCCATGTTCCGGGATTATCTGGGTCAGAAGAATCAATATTGTGAAAATGACTATACTACAAAATGTAATCTACAGATTCAATGTGATCCCTATCAAATTACCAATGGCATTCTTCACAGAACTAGACCAAAAAAAATCACAATTCATATGAAAACACAAAAGACCCCGGATAGCCAAAGCAGTCTTGAGAAAAAAGAATGGAGCTGGAGGAATCAACCTACTTGACTTCAGACTATATTACAAAGTGACAGTCATCAAGACAGTATGGTTCTGGCACACAGAACAGACATACAGACGAATGGAACAAGATGGAGAACCCAGAGGTAAACCCACGCACCTATGAGTACCTTATTTTTGACAAAGGAGGTGAAAACATACAATGGGATAAAGACAGCATCTTCAACAAATGGTGCTGGGAAAATTGGACAGCTACATGCAAAAAAATGAAGTTGGAACATTCCCTGACACCATACACAAAGATCAACTCAAAATGGATTCAAGACCTAAATGCAAGGCCAGAAACCATCAAACTCTTAGAGGAGAATATAGGCAAAACCCTCAAGGACATCAATCAAAGCAAGATCTTCTATGACCTGTCCTCTAGAATAACGGAAATTAAAACAAAAATAAACATGTGGGACCTAATGAAATTTAAAAGCTTTTGCACAGTGAAAGAAACCATAAACAAGGTGAAAACATAACCCTCAGAATGGAAGAAAATAATAGCAAATGAAACAACTGACAAAGAATTAATTTCCAAAATATACAAGTAGTTTAGGTAACTCAACACCAAAAAAACAAACAACCTAATCAAAAAATGGGAAAAATACCTAAAGAGACATCTCACCAAAGAAGACATACAGATGGCAAAAAAACACATGAAATTATGCTCAACGTTGCTTATTATTAGAGAAATGCAAATCAAAACTACAATGAGACATCACTTCACACCAGTCAGAATGGCCATCATCAAAAAGTCTACAAACAAATGCTGGAGAGAATGTGGAGAACAGAGAATTCTCTTGCACTGTTGGTGGGAATATGCATTGATACAACCACTTAGGAAGAGTATATGGAATCCTTAAAAAACTAGGAATAGAACCACCGTATGACCTAGCAATTCCACTACTAGACCTATAACCTGAGGAAATCAAAATTGAAAAAGACACATGTACCCCATTGTTCACTGCAGCACTGTTTACAATAGCTAGAAAATGGAGACAACCTAGATGTCCATTGGCAGATGAATGGATAAACAAGCTGTGGCACATATATACAATGGAATATTACTCAGACATAAAAAGGAATGCATTTGAATCAGCTCTAATGAGGTGGATGAACCTAGAACCTATCATACAGAGTGAAGTCAGAAAGAGAAAGGTAAATACTGCATACTAATAGATACATACGGATTCTAGAAAGATGGTACTGACGAATGTATATGTAAGGCAGTCATGGAGAAACAGATATAAAGAACAGACTTATAGCTATTGGGGGAAGGGAGGAGTGGGTGAGATGTATGGAAAGAGCAACATGGAAACTTACTTTACCAGATGTAAAATAGATAAGCAATGGGAATTTGCTGTAAGACTAAGAGAATTCAAACAGGGCTCTGTAACAACCTAGAGGGGTGGGATGTGGAGGGACATGGGAAGTTTAAAAGGCAGGGGCATACGTATACCTATGTCTGATTAAGGTTGACATGTGGCAGTAACACAACTCTGTAAAGCTATTATCCTTCAATTAAAAAAAATAAAGATCCAGCAAAATAATAGAAATATAGACACAAATGAGGCTTTCACACAGAATTTTCATGATTTAGTTTCATGCCTGTGTGCATGCTATTTAGTTGCATAGGATCTTAATAATTGTTGCATGGCCAGAAAGGTTTTGTGGTCAAGTGAGTTTAGAAAAGCTGAGTTTAGTAAAGCTGAACAGATTTCTTTACTGAAAGACTACTTAGAATTTTTATATGACAATGCACATTTTGAATCTCTAATGATTACACAGGAATACATATCTGTATCTAATGACAAAGTTTTTTTGGGGTGGGGATAGTCTTGATAAAGTTGGGCTCCCCTGGTCTGGCATCTATTTGAGCGCCACTATTTGGCTGTGTGATCTTATTTGCATCACCTTTCCTGTTCCACAGTTTATGTCAACAGTAAAATTAAGTGAACTACATGACCTTTTAGGTCTTTTGCAGCTCAAACTAAGTCTGTTTTGTGAGAGTATATGGAATCCTTAAAAAACTAGGAATAGAACCACCGTATGACCTAGCAATTCCACTACTAGACCTATAACCTGAGGAAATCAAAATTGAAAAAGACACATGTACCCCATTGTTCACTGCAGCACTGTTTACAATAGCTAGAAAATGGAGACAACCTAGATGTCCATTGGCAGATGAATGGATAAACAAGCTGTGGCACATATATACAATGGAATATTACTCAGACATAAAAAGGAATGCATTTGAATCAGCTCTAATGAGGTGGATGAACCTAGAACCTATCATACAGAGTGAAGTCAGAAAGAGAAAGGTAAATACTGCATACTAATAGATACATACGGATTCTAGAAAGATGGTACTGACGAATGTATATGTAAGGCAGTCATGGAGAAACAGATATAAAGAACAGACTTATAGCTATTGGGGGAAGGGAGGAGTGGGTGAGATGTATGGAAAGAGCAACATGGAAACTTACTTTACCAGATGTAAAATAGATAAGCAATGGGAATTTGCTGTAAGACTAAGAGAATTCAAACAGGGCTCTGTAACAACCTAGAGGGGTGGGATGTGGAGGGACATGGGAAGTTTAAAAGGCAGGGGCATACGTATACCTATGTCTGATTAAGGTTGACATGTGGCAGTAACACAACTCTGTAAAGCTATTATCCTTCAATTAAAAAAAATAAAGATCCAGCAAAATAATAGAAATATAGACACAAATGAGGCTTTCACACAGAATTTTCATGATTTAGTTTCATGCCTGTGTGCATGCTATTTAGTTGCATAGGATCTTAATAATTGTTGCATGGCCAGAAAGGTTTTGTGGTCAAGTGAGTTTAGAAAAGCTGAGTTTAGTAAAGCTGAACAGATTTCTTTACTGAAAGACTACTTAGAATTTTTATATGACAATGCACATTTTGAATCTCTAATGATTACACAGGAATACATATCTGTATCTAATGACAAAGTTTTTTTTTTGGGGGTGGGGATAGTCTTGATAAAGTTGGGCTCCCCTGGTCTGGCATCTATTTGAGCGCCACTATTTGGCTGTGTGATCTTATTTGCATCACCTTTCCTGTTCCACAGTTTATGTCAACAGTAAAATTAAGTGAACTACATGACCTTTTAGGTCTTTTGCAGCTCAAACTAAGTCTGTTTTGTGAGAGTGTATCATTAACTTTGTAGATATGGACCACAAAATGTATACTAAATATCATCAGGTTTTCTTAATAACAGATTATGGACCTACAAATGATGAATTTATTTAAGTCCTTCCTTTAACTGTGAATCAGCATTTTAAAATCAGCATTGCAAAACTTTCTGAGTTTATTTCTTCCACCTATTGGCTCAAAACAATTCATGCATTTTAGCTGGTATTCCCTAGTTGTTCTTTCCAGGATCTGGGGTAAATTGTCGAAATTAATCTGCTCTCTTCCAAATTCAAACACCTGAAATCCCTTGTGCCTTTCCTTTGTCATCTTGTCGTCAGTTTTCTTTGGCTGCCTAAACCACTCAATATCACACCCAGTGGCGTGGCTGAAAATAGATTAGAATCCTTGATAAGTCTTTCCAAATCATTTGCTTTTCCGGGGTATCCAGTTCTAGGTCACAGAGCAAACAAGGTCATTCCCTTTGGAGCCCAAGGACAAGACAGCATCTGGATCCGTGTAGGCAAAGGATGTGGTCCTCTCAGTGTGGGCCAATATCTCAATGGCTCATATTACAATATCAGGGCACCTGTTTAGACACCTAGCATTACTTTCTAGAGTGATGTCTTATTGACATTCTAGCAGTGCAGCTTGCAAGTGGGCATTTGTTTTGCACATCTTACCCTTTGGTTCAACTAAAGCATTACTTCTATTAAAAGCATGCCTGTGTGCATGCTATTTAGTTGCATAGGATCTTAATAATTGTTGCATGGCCAGAAAGGTTTTGTGGTCAAGTGAGTTTAGAAAAGCTGAGTTTAGTAAAGCTGAACAGATTTCTTTACTGAAAGACTACTTAGAATTTTTATATGACAATGCACATTTTGAATCTCTAATGATTACACAGGAATACATATCTGTATCTAATGACAAAGTTTTTTTTTTGGGGGTGGGGATAGTCTTGATAAAGTTGGGCTCCCCTGGTCTGGCATCTATTTGAGCGCCACTATTTGGCTGTGTGATCTTATTTGCATCACCTTTCCTGTTCCACAGTTTATGTCAACAGTAAAATTAAGTGAACTACATGACCTTTTAGGTCTTTTGCAGCTCAAACTAAGTCTGTTTTGTGAGAGTGTATCATTAACTTTGTAGATATGGACCACAAAATGTATACTAAATATCATCAGGTTTTCTTAATAACAGATTATGGACCTACAAATGATGAATTTATTTAAGTCCTTCCTTTAACTGTGAATCAGCATTTTAAAATCAGCATTGCAAAACTTCCTGAGTTTATTTCTTCCACCTATTGGCTCAAAACAATTCATGCATTTTAGCTGGTATTCCCTAGTTGTTCTTTCCAGGATCTGGGGTAAATTGTCGAAATTAATCTGCTCTCTTCCAAATTCAAACACCTGAAATCCCTTGTGCCTTTCCTTTGTCATCTGTCAGTTTTCTTTGGCTGTCTAAACCACTCAATATCACACCCAGTGGCGTGGCTGAAAATAGATTAGAATCCTTGATAAGTCTTTCCAAATCATTTGCTTTTCCGGGGTATCCAGTTCTAGGTCACAGAGCAAACAAGGTCATTCCCTTTGGAGCCCAAGGACAAGACAGCATCTGGATCCGTGTAGGCAAAGGATGTGGTCCTCTCAGTGTGGGCCAATATCTCAATGGCTCATATTACAATATCAGGGCACCTGTTTAGACACCTAGCATTACTTTCTAGAGTGATGTCTTATTGACATTCTAGCAGTGCAGCTTGCAAGTGGGCATTTGTTTTGCACATCTTACCCTTTGGTTCAACTAAACCTTTGGACAGTTATCTTTGAAGTACTTTTTTTGGCAGTTGATGGAAATAACCAATTAAGATGAAAGATGTGGATATTTTATTGCCAATGTCAACTGTTTTAATTGAAAGGAAAATTATCCAGAAAATAATGTTTTAATTTATTTACAGAAATTGCCTCAAAAATAAGTCTCACGAGAATCTCACAAGAACTTAAACTTTTTTTAAGAAGGAAAACGAGGCAAGACTTGAAAAAGATCCTTCATAGTATTGTATATCTGGTGAAACTTAACTTTTTGAAGGAAAATAGTGTGAAGAAACAATACTATTGATTCTCCTCTTTGGGAAAAACATGTATATATTTATAATCTGGAAAGAACCAATTTGTGGTGGACCAATGAGCATGGGTGTTCAGCAGATGTTTGTGCTATTGCTCCAAACATTCTGCTTCCTTCTAAATGGGAGCCAAAAATATGGTCTTATTTATGCCTTCTGGTTCCTTCTTTTCAATATTCACCCCCCACTCATCCTCTTTCCCAAGGAAAACAACAATACATATAATCAAAAGCAAATATTTCTTCTGCTGCTCTTTGTTGGATCAACTCATGATAATTAGAAAAGAATTACCACTTGTATTAAATAAAAAGAAAAATTATGTTAATGAAAATTGTTCCTCTGCAAATTTTTCAAAGATTGATTAAATTGTGTAGGCCAATCTTGGGGTAATTAGGACTTTTTAGCCTTCTCAGCCTACATATGTTCCCCTTTGTCCCAGAACAATATCTTAATCTGGCCTGCTGACCTACTGGCCTGCAGTTTGATCAGGAAGGCGTGCTTGGCTTCTCAAAGAATTTCATGTCACAAGTCCCTTCCTGGGAGTAACTGACTCCCAAGAGTGTCCTGGAAACAGGCAACTTGTGGCCTCATTTGAGAGGGGTGGCATTTTTGGGAATGAATGTATTATTCTTTGTCCCTGTATAATGTCGAGCCACTTAGAATTGGCTTTCTTGTTTACTCTTCTCAATTTCTCTTCCTTAGTTTGTGCTAAGAGAAGCTATCTTAGGTCTTCTGCATTTATAAGTTGAATAAGATGAAAGGAGGGCAAGTCACTAGGGCCCTTAGAGGCAGGACTAACTTGTGGCAAAATTGTAAAGTAGTTGAATGGGGAAAGAGGAGGAGGAAATGATTTTCAATTCCTTTCTAAAATTGCCTATCACTTCCTCCAAATTTGAAGATGCATGAGCACACACACACACCACTTCTTTATTCTTTGCCCTCTCTGTGGCCTCACCTAATCCCCTTTCTATCCTCTGCTGATAATTGATCCCTTCTAAGGCTTCATTTATTTTTTCTCCAAGAAACTCACTGATAACAAAAGATACGTGCGTGCTCTCTCTCGGTATTATTTGCATCTTATACGACTGAAGACCAAAAGCCTTAAAGAATTCCACAGAATCAAGGGGAAGAAAGAGTTACAGTAGAAGAATTATTTAATGCAGGAGTCATTACATTGTAGTAAGAGATCCAGATTGATGGGACTAAGAATTACTATTAAAACTAAATCACTGCATGTTGAATCGACAATCTCGTAAACTTACAGCAATATATTTTATCTAGAATTGTCTGTCAATACTATGGCTGGATCTGGAAACAGCAGGCAGGTGATTTTGCTAAATACTGACCAAAACAAAAATTTCCGCTTTCCTCCAGTATTACATACATGCAAACGCTTTTAACCTTGAGACTTCTCTTTGTTACACCAGGCACCCTTCAAAATGAGCATCTTATTTTGCAGACATTTAGGTGAGAGAGCTTTGAAAAGTTCCTCATTAGTGGTTCTGGTAGACTTGTTATGACTTTTTAGGCTTGTAACTGTTTTCCAAGACCTAATTATGTCTCATACCTTTGGTTTGCTTGTGAAGTACGTTTGGTAAGTTCTTATGTTACATTTGATGACCAAACTAGTTGGTTTCATTATCCTAAACATGTTAATACAGGTTCCCCCAGCAAGAGGGGAGCCAGCATTCCCTGGTAATATCTCTCTGCCATTGTGTGCCATTTGCAGGGAACAGGCAGTGCCTGTTGGTCATCATATGATCAGCATTTCTCTTGTGGCTGCAGCCCAAAACACACTGTGCCTCTCTCCAAGGACCTACTGGAAAGGGACCAGGGCAAGGTGAATGCAAGAACAAGGGATTAGGGTGACTTTCACAGATGATGGGCTACAAATGAGGTCTGGAAAGACCAGTGCTACAAGGGGATATAATGGAGCCTGAACAGTTGCCTAGTAGAGAAGTTTGTATATTACATTCATGGAGAACGGGGCAGTTATTTCCTGAAACCATAAGAAAGTCCTTTTAAGATAAGTTAGAGAAGTAGAATGAGACTTCATCTCCACTCTAAGGATGATTCTCTCTGCCTTATGGTAACCTCTGAAAAGATGTTATAGCTATTCCTTTTAGGAGTTAATCATCTTAAATTGGAATTAGAGAGCATGTGAGCAATTTACGACTCTGTGGCATAAGATAAGAATTTAGACTCTGACATTTAAGACATCACACTGGTTCCAGATAGGAATGTTATTTTTCTAGCTGAGAATCACGGCCTTTTGGCAGGCAAAGCTTGTTCTCATGAGTTGATAAAAATGATCACAGTGGGGAAAAAAAAAAAAAAAACAGATCCCAGTGCGTATTCAGTTGCCTTCCCAGGTGACACGAACAGCTGTTGCAAAATCCCAGCCCTCAGTGCCTGCCAGCCCTCAGGCTGCTGAACTCAGAAAACAAAGGCATGGCTCCTGGTGAACATTCACTGCCCCCAAGGTGGATACAGTCACTCACACTCACACACACACACACAACTTCAGGAACTTGGATTCAGTTACCTAGCTATCCATATCCTGGGGAGGAGGCCACCCCAACTTGTCTTTGACAGAATGCAAAGACACTTGGGGAACACCTCTCTCAGTTGCTCAACACTGCAGGAAGGAGTCTGTGTCCCCTAAGGAGACGGCATGACCCACAATAAGCTGGTTTAACCTCCTCTTATTCTCTCTTTGCCTGATTTTCTCAGGACTCTGTGTTTGGGGAAGATGCACATTTTTGAGTTTGATTCTTTCCTTGAAAGTAAGTCAGATAATCTTGGGGTTCTTTCCAATCTCTGTGGTGATATGACAGCCTTCAGAATCCTATGACTGTGATCAGAAAAGCGGGTACACTCTAGTTTATAATTCTGATTTGGGTAGATAGGGTTCAATTTCTGGACCTGACTGTTAAGACAAGGATCCTGAAATATTTTTTTCTTACTTTGTATTTTATGAGATGATAGATGTTCATTATACTTATTGTGGTAATCATTTCATGATGTAAGTGAATGCTGTAAACATTAAACTTATAGAGTGCTGTATGTCAATTTGATCTCAACAAAACTGGAAGAAACAATAATAATCAGAGTACATAACTATAAATAAATACTAGTAAGGATGATTCTCTCTGCCTTAAGATAAGTTAGAGAAGTAGAATGAGACTTCATCTCCACTCTAAGGATGATTCTCTCTGCCTTATGGTAACCTCTGAAAAGATGTTATAGCTATTCCTTTTAGGAGTTAATCATCTTAAATTGGAATTAGAGAGCATGTGAGCAATTTACGACTCTGTGGCATAAGATAAGAATTTAGACTCTGACATTTAAGACATCACACTGGTTCCAGATAGGAATGTTATTTTTCTAGCTGAGAATCACGGCCTTTTGGCAGGCAAAGCTTGTTCTCATGAGTTGATAAAAATGATCACAGTGGGGAAAAAAAAGAAAAAAAAAAAAACAGATCCCAGTGCGTATTCAGTTGCCTTCCCAGGTGACACGAACAGCTGTTGCAAAATCCCAGCCCTCAGTGCCTGCCAGCCCTCAGGCTGCTGAACTCAGAAAACAAAGGCATGGCTCCTGGTGAACATTCACTGCCCCCAAGGTGGATACAGTCACTCACACTCACACACACACACACAACTTCAGGAACTTGGATTCAGTTACCTAGCTATCCATATCCTGGGGAGGAGGCCACCCCAACTTGTCTTTGACAGAATGCAAAGACACTTGGGGAACACCTCTCTCAGTTGCTCAACACTGCAGGAAGGAGTCTGTGTCCCCTAAGGAGACGGCATGACCCACAATAAGCTGGTTTAACCTCCTCTTATTCTCTCTTTGCCTGATTTTCTCAGGACTCTGTGTTTGGGGAAGATGCACATTTTTGAGTTTGATTCTTTCCTTGAAAGTAAGTCAGATAATCTTGGGGTTCTTTCCAATCTCTGTGGTGATATGACAGCCTTCAGAATCCTATGACTGTGATCAGAAAAGCGGGTACACTCTAGTTTATAATTCTGATTTGGGTAGATAGGGTTCAATTTCTGGACCTGACTGTTAAGACAAGGATCCTGAAATATTTTTTTCTTACTTTGTATTTTATGAGATGATAGATGTTCATTATACTTATTGTGGTAATCATTTCATGATGTAAGTGAATGCTGTAAACATTAAACTTATAGAGTGCTGTATGTCAATTTGATCTCAACAAAACTGGAAGAAACAATAATAATCAGAGTACATAACTATAAATAAATACTAGTATCCTGAATTTTAGAAATGTGAAACAATGTTAAATACTGAAGAATGACTCAAATAATTCAACCTAGAACTGGGGAAGTACATTTAAGTACTTCCCAGGCCCACAGATACCATGGACAAAAGAGACAGGACACAAACCTGGTATGTGGTATGGACAGGAAGTGGTGAGGACCATGGCAACTACTGGGACCAGGTCTCGTCTAAATAAAAGGAGGAAGCCGAAGCTTGGCAACAGCTAATTGAGGACACACGAGGAGGTGGGCCCAAGGTTGCTAGCAATTTTTTCTGGAGAAGCTAGAAATCCACGTAGTAAATGACACCCCTATTTTAAAATGGGGCTTCTCTTGTAGCTCGGCTGGTAAAGAATCCACCTTCAATGCAGGAGATCCCAGTTCTATTCCTGGGCCGGGAAGGTCCCCTGGAGAAGGATAGGCTACCCACTCCAGTATTTTTAGGCTTTCCTGGTGGATCAGATGCTAAAGAATCTGCCTGCAATGTGCGAGACCTGGGTTCAATTCCTGGGGTTAGGAAGATCCCCTGGAGAAAGAAAAGGCTGCTCTCAGTCACTAAATCAGACTGTACAACAAAACAAAAAAAATCACTATGCAATTCACTTAAGATATGTCTATAGAGTGGGATATGAGCCACCAGTTTTTGACCTATGGTACAGGGAACACTACAATACAGACGTCTTCACTGATCTGGGGGAAAGATGCACATTTTGAGTTTGATTCTTTCCTTGAAAGTAAGTCAGATAATCTTGGGGTTCTTTCCAATCTCTGTGGTGATATGACAGCCTTCAGAATCCTATGACTGTGATCAGAAAAGCGGGTACACTCTAGTTTATAATTCTGATTTGGGTAGATAGGGTTCAATTTCTGGACCTGACTGTTAAGACAAGGATCCTGAAATATTTTTTTCTTACTTTGTATTTTATGAGATGATAGATGTTCATTATACTTATTGTGGTAATCATTTCATGATGTAAGTGAATGCTGTAAACATTAAACTTATAGAGTGCTGTATGTCAATTTGATCTCAACAAAACTGGAAGAAACAATAATAATCAGAGTACATAACTATAAATAAATACTAGTATCCTGAATTTTAGAAATGTGAAACAATGTTAAATACTGAAGAATGACCCAAATAATTCAACCTAGAACTGGGGAAGTACATTTAAGTACTTCCCAGGCCCACAGATACCATGGACAAAAGAGACAGGACACAAACCTGGTATGTGGTATGGACAGGAAGTGGTGAGGACCATGGCAACTACTGGGACCAGGTCTCGTCTAAATAAAAGGAGGAAGCCGAAGCTTGGCAACAGCTAATTGAGGACACACGAGGAGGTGGGCCCAAGGTTGCTAGCAATTTTTTCTGGAGAAGCTAGAAATCCCACGTAGTAAATGACACCCCTATTTTAAAATGGGGCTTCTCTTGTAGCTCGGCTGGTAAAGAATCCACCTTCAATGCAGGAGATCCCAGTTCTATTCCTGGGCCGGGAAGGTCCCCTGGAGAAGGATAGGCTACCCACTCCAGTATTTTTAGGCTTTCCTGGTGGATCAGATGCTAAAGAATCTGCCTGCAATGTGCGAGACCTGGGTTCAATTCCTGGGGTTAGGAAGATCCCCTGGAGAAAGAAAAGGCTGCTCTCAGTCACTAAATCAGACTGTACAACAAAACAAAAAAAATCACTATGCAATTCACTTAAGATATGTCTATAGAGTGGGATATGAGCCACCAGTTTTTGACCTATGGTACAGGGAACACTACAATACAGACGTCTTCACTGATGCCTTACATGGGAGCTTCTAAAACTTGGAGGTTCTGGGGGTAAAGGATGATGCCACTGCAAGGGTGAATGTTCTTTGAGGTTCTTTCTGTTTTCTTTAAAAAATCTATGCTTGACATTTAATAAATGCTTTTTTACAGTGATGGCAAAAAAGTCTATGTTAATTTTACATTTATCCCCACTAATACACTCCTGTTTACTTTCAAATTTTGTTTTGGGTTGTGTACTTTTGTGCCTAGCACATAATAGATCTTCAATAAATACTTGTGAAATGAATGACTAAACTACAATTGGTACTTCTAGAGGATACACCCTGCTGATTCAGTTGTATTATGTCCTCCAGTGTAAGAAACATTACCCTAGCTTATGAAGTACCATGGTCACTCAGCTGGTAGGTGATGGAGTTGGTAGCATCACCAGCAAGGCAGTATTATACTCCTCGGAGGTCTTCATCAAACTCAGCCCACAAGAGATTTCAGAGGAGTTCTGAGATTGTTGCTTTCATCATCTGGGTTCAGTTCTCAGCTTCCCCCATTCCCTTGCTCCTCTCTTTTCCCTCTACATTTATGGAGTACTATCTTCCAAAAAGGGAGATGAGGAAGTAAATAGACACTGCATAATCCAGCATGGAAAGTGAAGTTAGAGGTGAAGTAGTTGAGTCTAGGGCCCTGGGCATATAAAAGTTATACTTTTTGAGCTACATACTCTATCCTTTTCCTTTCTAAGGATTCAGGCCTACAGACTCTCCCTTGGTTGATTATCCATTGTTTCACCGACTTAGTGATATAAAACAACAATGAACTAGTCTACCGGCGGGAAGGTCCCTGAGAAGGATAGGCTACCCACTCCAGTATTTTTAGGCTTTCCTGGTGGATCAGATGCTAAAGAATCTGCCTGCAATGTGCGAGACCTGGGTTCAATTCCTGGGGTTAGGAAGATCCCCTGGAGAAAGAAAAGGCTGCTCTCAGTCACTAAATCAGACTGTACAACAAAACAAAAAAAATCACTATGCAATTCACTTAAGATATGTCTATAGAGTGGGATATGAGCCACCAGTTTTTGACCTATGGTACAGGGAACACTACAATACAGACGTCTTCACTGATGCCTTACATGGGAGCTTCTAAAACTTGGAGGTTCTGGGGGTAAAGGATGATGCCACTGCAAGGGTGAATGTTCTTTGAGGTTCTTTCTGTTTTCTTTAAAAAATCTATGCTTGACATTTAATAAATGCTTTTTTACAGTGATGGCAAAAAAGTCTATGTTAATTTTACATTTATCCCCACTAATACACTCCTGTTTACTTTCAAATTTTGTTTTGGGTTGTGTACTTTTGTGCCTAGCACATAATAGATCTTCAATAAATACTTGTGAAATGAATGACTAAACTACAATTGGTACTTCTAGAGGATACACCCTGCTGATTCAGTTGTATTATGTCCTCCAGTGTAAGAAACATTACCCTAGCTTATGAAGTACCATGGTCACTCAGCTGGTAGGTGATGGAGTTGGTAGCATCACCAGCAAGGCAGTATTATACTCCTCGGAGGTCTTCATCAAACTCAGCCCACAAGAGATTTCAGAGGAGTTCTGAGATTGTTGCTTTCATCATCTGGGTTCAGTTCTCAGCTTCCCCCATTCCCTTGCTCCTCTCTTTTCCCTCTACATTTATGGAGTACTATCTTCCAAAAAGGGAGATGAGGAAGTAAATAGACACTGCATAATCCAGCATGGAAAGTGAAGTTAGAGGTGAAGTAGTTGAGTCTAGGGCCCTGGGCATATAAAAGTTATACTTTTTGAGCTACATACTCTATCCTTTTCCCTTTCTAAGGATTCAGGCCTACAGACTCTCCCCTTGGTTGATTATCCATTGTTTCACCGACTTAGTGATATAAAACAACAATGACTTATTATTTACTTCTCCTTGTAATTTGAGCTAAGTGAAATAAAGCTGTTCTTGTTTAAGGTCCCTCTGCTGTTGCGGTCAGATTGGTAAGTGAATCTAGAGTTATCTCAAAGGCTTCCTTAACAATGACCATGACTGGAGTCAGCTCAAAGTCTTCCTCACTTACCTGAGAGTTGACGGAGGCTATGGTAGGAATCACAGTGGAGGCTGTGGGCCAGAATACCTATCTTCCACCTCTCCTTTTGACTTGGGCCTCCTCACACAGTGGCAGCCAGGCACTAACACATTATTGATTAGAAATGTATTAATATGTCTTTCATTACCCAAACATTATTGATCAGAGATGTTTCAGTGTTCACTTCCATAACAAATCACTGTTCACAGGCATTAGTTTCCACAAAAACACCCCTGTCAATAAAGTGTTAAGATCAAAATTCCAAGTGGAAAGGTGGAAACTGGACTGCCTTTCCTAACTTAGCTTCAGAAATCCCACAGTTTCACTTCAGCTGCATTCTTTCAATCAAGGCAGTCACAAAGTCCTGCCCTATTTAAAGGGAAGAGGACATGAAATCCACCTCTTAAGGGAAGGACTGGAAGAATTTGCAGACATGCTTTAAAACTACAACAACTCAGGGGAGACTGCCCAAGATGGCATCTTCTCTCACAAGTGTAACAGAATCACACGTATCTTCACAACAACCATGGATGAAAAAGATGGGAACCTACCAGAAAAGATCTACAACTAAAGACAGAAGACATTTCAGAGGAGTTCTGAGATTGTTGCTTTCATCATCTGGGTTCAGTTCTCAGCTTCCCCCATTCCCTTGCTCCTCTCTTTTCCCTCTACATTTATGGAGTACTATCTTCCAAAAAGGGAGATGAGGAAGTAAATAGACACTGCATAATCCAGCATGGAAAGTGAAGTTAGAGGTGAAGTAGTTGAGTCTAGGGCCCTGGGCATATAAAAGTTATACTTTTTGAGCTACATACTCTATCTTTTTCCCTTTCTAAGGATTCAGGCCTACAGACTCTCCCCTTGGTTGATTATCCATTGTTTCACCGACTTAGTGATATAAAACAACAATGACTTATTATTTACTTCTCCTTGTAATTTGAGCTAAGTGAAATAAAGCTGTTCTTGTTTAAGGTCCCTCTGCTGTTGCGGTCAGATTGGTAAGTGAATCTAGAGTTATCTCAAAGGCTTCCTTAACAATGACCATGACTGGAGTCAGCTCAAAGTCTTCCTCACTTACCTGAGAGTTGACGGAGGCTATGGTAGGAATCACAGTGGAGGCTGTGGGCCAGAATACCTATCTTCCACCTCTCCTTTTGACTTGGGCCTCCTCACACAGTGGCAGCCAGGCACTAACACATTATTGATTAGAAATGTATTAATATGTCTTTCATTACCCAAACATTATTGATCAGAGATGTTTCAGTGTTCACTTCCATAACAAATCACTGTTCACAGGCATTAGTTTCCACAAAAACACCCCTGTCAATAAAGTGTTAAGATCAAAATTCCAAGTGGAAAGGTGGAAACTGGACTGCCTTTCCTAACTTAGCTTCAGAAATCCCACAGTTTCACTTCAGCTGCATTCTTTCAATCAAGGCAGTCACAAAGTCCTGCCCTATTTAAAGGGAAGAGGACATGAAATCCACCTCTTAAGGGAAGGACTGGAAGAATTTGCAGACATGCTTTAAAACTACAACAACTCAGGGGAGACTGCCCAAGATGGCATCTTCTCTCACAAGTGTAACAGAATCACACGTATCTTCACAACAACCATGGATGAAAAAGATGGGAACCTACCAGAAAAGATCTACAACTAAAGACAGAAGACACAAGACAGGCAGGAGGGGTAGACTCAGAATGTAATCAAAGTCAATACCATCCTGGTGGGTGACCCATAAACTGGAGAATTATATTGCAGAGGTTCTCCCAACAGGAGTGAGAGTTCCGGGCCCACCTCAGGATCCCTGGTCTGGAGGTCTGGCACTAGGAAGATGAACTTCTAGAGCATTTGCCTTTGAAGGCTAGTGGGGCTTAATTGCAAAAACACCACAGGACCAGAAAAATAGAGACTTTACTCTTAAAGAGCATACACAAAATCTCATGCACACAGGGACCCAGGGCAAAAGTACCATTTTTTTTCTTCCTAGAAACCTTTTGTTTATTAAAAAAAAAACTTTAAATTAAGGTACAATTGACATATATTATGGTTTGGTATTTGTGTATATTGTGAAATGATCACCATAATAAGTCTAGTTAATATGTATCACCATATATAGTAATAACTTTTTTTTCTTGTATTGAGAACTTTTTTAAAAAATTTTCAAGTGTATTTTTTCCTTTGAATTTAACTTTTTTTTTTTAACATTTATTTTATTTATGTATCCTTTTTGGGGGTGGGTGGGGGGGGAGGGGGATGGGTGGGCCACTTCTATCAGTCTTTCATTTCTCTATTTTCATCCATCTTTGTTCTTTGGCTCCTGTGGGCCTCCCATCGCGGTGGCCTCTGTCGTCGCAGAGCACCAGCTCTGGGCACATGCGCTCCAGAGCTCCGGCTCAGTAATTGGACACATCAGTCCAGCCACTCCGCAGCACGTGGGATCTTCCCAGGCCAGGGATCGAACCGGCACCCCTTGCACTGCAAGGCGGTGTCCTTACCCACTGGACCACCAGGGGAAGCCCTGAATTTAACTTTTTTAAAAAAAAAATTATTTTACTTTTTATGTGTTTTGTTGTTTAGGTATAATCCCAGATTAATTATATGTATATCCCTGGCTCCCATCCCTCCTCCACCCTCCTCCCAGAAAAGTACTATTTTGATAGGAGTCTGGGCCAGACTTACCTGCTGGTTTGGGGAAGTCTCCTGGATAGACGTGCAGGTGGCTGACTGCAGCCCACCTGGGGACAGACACACTAGTGGCAGATACATTTGGGAACACTTAACCCCACAAACACAGCTGCTGAGGGCTCTGCCAATACCTGATCCCAACCAACAGTCTGTAGACATCAGTACTGGGACGATGCAAGCAAAAAAAAATTGGTCAGGGACACAGCTACACCTATCAGCAGATAGGCTGTCTAAAGGTGTCCTGAACCCAGGACCACACCTCGACATGCCCCTAGACACAAACCCTGCCCACCAGAGGACCCAGGACTCAGATCTACCCATCAGTGAGCAGGCTCCAGCCCTTTGTGCCAGGAGGCCTGAACGCCTCTAGATCAGCTTCACCCACCAGGTGGCAGGCACCAGAACCAAGAAAACTACAGATCTGGCAGTCTGTGGAACGAGTCTGCCAACAAGTCAGACCCTACCCTGAGCTTCCCCGGTGGGTCAGATGGTAAATAATCTGCCTGCAAGATGGGAGACCCAGATTCAATCCCTGAATATTCCCTCGAGAAGGCAATGGCTACCCACTACAGAGGAGCCTGGCAGGCTACAATCGACAACATCACAAAGAATCAGACACTACTGAGTCATTACAGAGTGACTAACACTTTGACTTTCACCCTGGGACCAGCTGGGCCCTGGCACTGCTGACTATTGGGCCAATAAAACCCTTGGGACTCCTCGGCCCTCATACTCAACTATGTATTGGCCGATGACCTGAAATGAGCTCTGGGATCCCTGAGCCCTGTAGTAGCATTCCAGGAACCAGTTCTGCCTGCCAGTAGTCTAGCACTAACTCCAATTTCACCTGCCAGTGGGCAGGCAAGATCCCCAGGGTCTTCAGGACCCTGACTCTGCCCACCAGTGAGCCAGGAGCCAGCACTAGACACCTCATGACCACCCTACTAAACAGCAGCCGCCACACAAGTTAGGGTCTGGCAACCAACCGGATTAAACGCCAACCTAGCCTACTGGACCGCCTACATAGTCGGCCCACCACACAACCCTCTTAGGGAGCACATTTAGATTTAGATTTAATGGAGAAATCTAAAGCTTCATAGACAAGCAAAAACTAAAGGCACACAGCAACACCAAATTAGCTTTACAACAAATGTTTAAGGCACTTCTCCAGACAAAAAGAAAAGGCCACAACTAGAAACAAGAAAATCACAAGATGAAAAATTTCACCAGTCAAATCAAACTGTGAATAAAGGTAGGGAATAATTCACATGCAAAACTAGTATGGAGGATAAAAGTAGTACAATCATCTGTATCCACAAAAAGCTGTTTACAATGCACAAAACAGATGTAAAATATTAAAAACAGTAATCATGAGGGAAGTAGAGCACAAATGCAAGATTTTTAAAAATATATTTATTTATTTACTCGGTTGCACTGGGTCCTGGTTGTAGCATGTGGGATTTTTTCAGTTGCATGTGGGATCTAGTTCCCTGACCAGGGATCAAACCTAGGCCTCCTGCATTGGGAGCATGGAGTCTTGACCAGTGGACCACAAGGGAAGTTCCCAAATGCAAGATTATTAAAATGTATCTGAAACTAAGATCAGTAACTTTAACAACAGATAAAAACCTCATGGTAATTGGAAACTAAATATCCAGAGTAAATATACATGCAATGAAAAAGGAATCCAAAACCTAACAGTAAAGGTAGCCATCAAATCACAAAAGAGACAGTCAAGACACAAGAGAACACAAAAGGGGGAAATGACCTACAGAAACAAATTCAAAATAATTAGCACAATAGCAATACAAAATAAATATCAATATTAACTTAAATGTAAAACAGACTAAACCTTGGAACTAAAAGACACAGACTGGCTGAATGAATACAATTAAAAAAAAAAAAAAAACCTCTGGCCAGGCTAACGAAGAAAAGAGGCAGAACTAAATTAAACAAAATAAGAAATGAAAGAAGAGCGATAACAATGGATACAGCAGAAATATAGGGGAAAAAATGGCATGAATAATTATATGCCAACAATTAGACAACCTAGGAAAAAATGGATAAATTTCTAGAAATACAATCCACCAAAACTGAATCAAGAAGAAATAATTTGAACAGACCAATCACTAGAAGTTAAATAGAGTATGTAATAAAAAAGAAACACAAAAGTCCAGGAATAGATGGCTTCAGTGGAAAATTCTACCAAATATACAAAGAATTTATACTAATCCTTCTCAAACTCCTCCAAAGGACTGAAGAAGAGGATAAAAGGATACCCTCAAAGTCATTCACTCCCAAACATCACCTTGACACCAGAATCAGACAAAGAGACTACCAACAGAGAAAATTGTGTGCCAATATTATTGATGAATATAGATGCAAAAATCCTCAACAAAATATCAGCAAACCAAGTTCAACAATACATACAAAGAATTATATACCAGGATAAAGTGGAGTTTATCATAGTGTCAAAACGATGATTCAACATATAAAAAATTAATGTGGGGGCTTCCCCGGTGGTCGGGTGGGTAAGGACACCGCCTTGCAGTACAAAGGGAGCTGGTTCCATCCCTGGCCTGGGAAGATCCCACGTGCCGCAGAGCGGCTGGACCGATGTGTCCAATTATGGAGCCGGAACTCTGGAGCGTCATGCGCCCAGAGCCAGTGCTCTGCGACAAGAGAGGCCACTGCGATGGGAGAACCACACAGGCCAAAGAACAAAGATGGATGGAAATAGATAAACGAAAGATCAATAGAAGTGGCCAAAAAAAAAAAATAATAAACCAAAAAAAAATTAATGTGGGGCTTCCGTGGTGGTCCAGTGGGTAAGGACACAGCCTTGCAGTGCAAGGGGTGCCGGTTAGATCCCTGGTCTGGGAGGATCCCACGTGGGACTCATGGAGCCGCTGGACCAGTCAATCAATTACGAGGCTGCGCTCTGGAGTGCATGCACCCAGAGCCCATGCTCTGAACGAGAGAGGCCACTGCAATGGGAGGCCCATACAGGCCAAAGAATAATGATGAATGAAAATTAAAAGGAAAAAAATTAATGTGATACACCACATCAATGAAAGAAAAGACAAAAGGCACACAATCATCTCAGTGGAGACAGAAAAAGCATTTCGATAAAATTCAACATTCCGTTCATGATAAAACTCTTCCAAAGGACTGAAGAAGAGGATAAAAGGATACCCTCAAAGTCATTCACTCCCAAACATCACCTTGACACCAGAATCAGACAAAGAGACTACCAACAGAGAAAATTGTGTGCCAATATTATTGATGAATATAGATGCAAAAATCCTCAACAAAATATCAGCAAACCAAGTTCAACAATACATACAAAGAATTATATACCAGGATAAAGTGGAGTTTATCATAGTGTCAAAACGATGATTCAACATATAAAAAATTAATGTGGGGGCTTCCCCGGTGGTCGGGTGGGTAAGGACACCGCCTTGCAGTACAAAGGGAGCTGGTTCCATCCCTGGCCTGGGAAGATCCCACGTGCCGCAGAGCGGCTGGACCGATGTGTCCAATTATGGAGCCGGAACTCTGGAGCGTCATGCGCCCAGAGCCAGTGCTCTGCGACAAGAGAGGCCACTGCGATGGGAGAACCACACAGGCCAAAGAACAAAGATGGATGGAAATAGATAAACGAAAGATCAATAGAAGTGGCCAAAAAAAAAAAATAATAAACCAAAAAAAAATTAATGTGGGGCTTCCGTGGTGGTCCAGTGGGTAAGGACACAGCCTTGCAGTGCAAGGGGTGCCGGTTAGATCCCTGGTCTGGGAGGATCCCACGTGGGACTCATGGAGCCGCTGGACCAGTCAATCAATTACGAGGCTGCGCTCTGGAGTGCATGCACCCAGAGCCCATGCTCTGAACGAGAGAGGCCACTGCAATGGGAGGCCCATACAGGCCAAAGAATAATGATGAATGAAAATTAAAAGGAAAAAAATTAATGTGATACACCACATCAATGAAAGAAAAGACAAAAGGCACACAATCATCTCAGTGGAGACAGAAAAAGCATTTCGATAAAATTCAACATTCCGTTCATGATAAAACTCTTACCAAAGTGAGGATAGAGGGAACATATCTCAGAATAAAATCTATTTATGATAAATCTACTATCAATATAATAAATATAGTACTCAGTGAAAAGCTGAAAGTTGTTCTTGCTAAAATCTGGAGCAAGATAATGCTTACTCTCACTATTTCTATTTGATGTAGTACTGGAAATCCTAGACACAGTCATCAGAGAAGAGAAGAGAAATAAAAGGTATCCAAGTTGAAAGGGAAGTGACAACACTGTCATTATATGCAAATAACGTGTTGCCATATATAGAAAGATTCCACACAAAAACAAGCTGAACTGATAAATGAATTCAACAAGGTAGCAGGATACAAGACTAACATATAAAACCAGTTTTTTGGGTTTTTGTTGTTGTTGTTGTTATGCTGACAATGAAATGTCAAACAGGGAAAGCAAAAAGAACAATCTCTTTAAAAATTTTTTAGGAATAAATCTGACCCATGAGGTGACTTACACGCTAAGAACTATCAAACATTGATAAAGGAAACTGAAGATGATTCAAAACAAAGAGAGAGGGCTTCCCTGGTGGTCCAGTGGGTAAAGAGTCCACCTTGCAGTGCAAGGGGCACTGGTTCGATCCCTGGCCAAGGAAGATCCCACATGCCGCAGAGCGGCTGGACAGGTATGTAAAATTATGAGCCAGAGCTCTGAAGTGCATGCGCCAGAGCCAGTGCTCTGCAATGAGAGAGGCCACTGTGATGGGAGGCCCACACAGGCCAAAGAATAAAGATGGGTGAAAAATAAATAATAAATAATTTAATTTAAAAAATTAAAAAAAAAGAAAAAAACAGGAGAAGAGATCCCACGCTCTTGGAATGGACAAATTAATATAAAGTGACCATACCACCCAAAGCCATCTATAGATTTAGTGTAATCTCTATCAAATCATCCATGATGTTTTTCTCAGAACTAGAAAAAAATAATTCTAAAATTTATATGCAACCACAAAGACCCAGAATTGCCAAAATAATCTTGAGGTGGGAAAACCCCAACAAAGCTAGAGGCATAACCCATCTCAGTGGAGACAGAAAAAGCATTTCGATAAAATTCAACATTCCGTTCATGATAAAACTCTTACCAAAGTGAGGATAGAGGGAACATATCTCAGAATAAAATCTATTTATGATAAATCTACTATCAATATAATAAATATAGTACTCAGTGAAAAGCTGAAAGTTGTTCTTGCTAAAATCTGGAGCAAGATAATGCTTACTCTCACTATTTCTATTTGATGTAGTACTGGAAATCCTAGACACAGTCATCAGAGAAGAGAAGAGAAATAAAAGGTATCCAAGTTGAAAGGGAAGTGACAACACTGTCATTATATGCAAATAACGTGTTGCCATATATAGAAAGATTCCACACAAAAACAAGCTGAACTGATAAATGAATTCAACAAGGTAGCAGGATACAAGACTAACATATAAAACCAGTTTTTTGGGTTTTTGTTGTTGTTGTTGTTATGCTGACAATGAAATGTCAAACAGGGAAAGCAAAAAGAACAATCTCTTTAAAAATTTTTTAGGAATAAATCTGACCCATGAGGTGACTTACACGCTAAGAACTATCAAACATTGATAAAGGAAACTGAAGATGATTCAAAACAAAGAGAGAGGGCTTCCCTGGTGGTCCAGTGGGTAAAGAGTCCACCTTGCAGTGCAAGGGGCACTGGTTCGATCCCTGGCCAAGGAAGATCCCACATGCCGCAGAGCGGCTGGACAGGTATGTAAAATTATGAGCCAGAGCTCTGAAGTGCATGCGCCAGAGCCAGTGCTCTGCAATGAGAGAGGCCACTGTGATGGGAGGCCCACACAGGCCAAAGAATAAAGATGGGTGAAAAATAAATAATAAATAATTTAATTTAAAAAATTAAAAAAAAAGAAAAAAACAGGAGAAGAGATCCCACGCTCTTGGAATGGACAAATTAATATAAAGTGACCATACCACCCAAAGCCATCTATAGATTTAGTGTAATCTCTATCAAATCATCCATGATGTTTTTCTCAGAACTAGAAAAAAATAATTCTAAAATTTATATGCAACCACAAAGACCCAGAATTGCCAAAATAATCTTGAGGTGGGAAAAAACCCCAACAAAGCTAGAGGCATAACCCTCCCAGACTTTAGACAATACAACAATGGTATAGTAATCAAAACAATGTGTTACTGATACAAAAACAGACATGATTCAATGAAACAGAATAGAACCCAGAAACAGACCCACACACCTACAGTCAATTAATCTTCAACAAAGGAGGGAAGAATATACAATGCAGAAAAGTCTCTTCAGCAAGTGGTGTTGGGAAAACTGGAGAGGCACAGGTAAACCAATGTAGTTAGAATACACCTAGAGCCTATGGTCCACAGCAAGAGAAGCCACCCCAATGAGAAGCCCATGCACTGCAATGAAAAGAAGTCCAAGCTCACAACAACTAGGAAGAACCCACATGCAGAAGAGACCCACCATGGCCAATAAATAAATAACATAAAAAAAAAAAAAACAACTTGGTAATTAAGAGAGTAGCATTGAAACATACACATTATTCATATGTAAAATTAGGTAGCCAATGGGAATTTGCTGTATGACTTAGGGAACTCAAATCAGGTGCTCTGAGACAACCTAGAGTGGTGGGAGCAAGGTTCGAGGGAGAAGGGACATCTATTTGACTGATTCATGTTTTTGGAAGGCAGAAACCAATACAATATTGTAAGGCAACTATTCTCCAATTAAAAATAAATAAATTAGAAGCAAAAAGCATGTGGGATGTAATACACAATGCCATATTAATCAGCCATAGAAATAATGAAATAACATTTTGTAGCAAGATGGACAGATGTATAGATTAGCATACCAAGTGAAGTAAATCAAAGACAAATATCACACAATATCACTTATATGTGGAATCTTTAAAATATGATAAAAGTAAACTTATTTACAAAGCAGAAATAAATTCAGACATAAAAATCAAACGTACTGTTACTAAAGGGTAAATGAGGGGGATGTGGTGGACAAACTAGAAGTTTGAAATTAGCAGACACACTGCTATATATAAAACAAACAACAAGAATTTATTGTATAGCACAGGGAACTATATTCAAAATCTTAACCTATAATGGAAAAAGAGTCCAAAAAAATCTATAGTTTGTATAGATATATGTATAACTAAAACACTTTGTTGTGCCTCTGAAACACAGCATTGCAAAATCAACTATACTTCAATAAAAAGCCAAAAACTATTACTACTTCAGATCTCCCTTTGTGTAGCAGTGATGTGTCTTCTGAAGGGGACGTAGCAGCAGCCTCTTCAACCCACAGCTAAATTCTCTCTGTTGCTGACAGTGCCCTCCTCGTAGCTCAGGTCTTGGGTGAAAGTGGAGACAGTAGAGCTAGGGTGATTGTCTTAGAAATGGAGGCTTGGAAAGCACCTGGTTCTGGCTCCATTTTTAATCTATCTTCAGACACTCTGTGAGTTGAATGATGTATATGGCTAGATTAGAAATGGTAAACCTTCCTGGAGCATCATTTAACGAATATTTAGAAGTAGGACTTATGTTAAATAACCTGGATTTAAAATAATAAAACCAACACTCAAGGAAACTTCCACTTGCATTGGGTCGCTTGGGTGGCTCCCAGGCCCTCAGCATTCATATTCAGTTTCCTCTTCTCTGATACTGAGCATTCTTTGTGGAAGAGCTCAAGCAGGAGCTCTCTCACTTTACCACTGAAACCCAAGATTAGAGTGTCAGCTTTTAGTGGGGCATTTGAGCTTAGGTATTACTGACTCTAAGACATGTACTTTATTTTTCACAACTCTCAGACTTTAATGGCATTAGGGCAGGAAAACAATGCCTGTTACTTCTGTGGGGTCTTTAATTACCCAGGCCCAGCTGCAAGTCCTATAGCTGTTTGCCTCCTTAGCTCTTTCCTCCTGCCTGACTCAGCACAGTTTCTTCTCCATTGTATTAGATTATGGTAGCAATTGTTTATAGAACTGTTTGCTTGTTAATTTTATTTATTAACTTTCCTATCCACTTCTTCTGTAACAAAGGAATTTTAGTGAGGGGGGAGGGATTTCTCCCTGATTTAATGTGGTCTTGAGTATATCAATCGTGTACTCTCACCCAGTTACCCTCTGGCATCTCCCACCTTTTTTCTTGACCACAGGTCAAAAACAGTTAACCAAACTGAGTCAAACCAGGAAATGTATTTGTCTTAGTTTCCACTACTGCTGTAGCAAGTTACCAGAAACTTAGTAGCTTAAAAAAAAATAAAAATAAACTTGTACTCTTACAGTTTTAGAGGCCAGCATGCAAGATGAGTGTTGAATGGTCTGTTTTCATTGGAGATTCTAAAGGAGAATCTGTTTCCTCGGCTTTTTTGGCTTCTGTGGACGACCTGTACTCGATGGCCTCCAACTCCCACCATTTTCAAAGCACAACTCGATCTCTGCTTCGACCCTCACACACCTTCACCAGGACTCTGAGGCTTCCTGCCTTCCCCAGCTAAGAAACCTTGTGATTGCATCATTGGGCCCACCTGTATAATCATTGGGCCCACCTGTATAACCTGTATAATCCAGGCTACTCTTCTCGTGAGATCCTTAAATTACCTACCTCTGCAATGTTCCTTTGCCTGTGTAAAGTAACATATTCACAGGTTAAAGAGATTAGAACGTGAATATCTTGGTGGACAGGGTTGTTTTTCTGTATTATACACCAACCTTTGGGAAAGTAATCCATCCAAAGGAAAATTAAGGCCTTCCCAGGGATTCTTATTAGGACGGGAGGAGAAGTTATTTTTCCAGGGAGTGGTTAATCTTGCAGAAAATTATGTTGGGACTGCAGGGTGTCTTTATCGGTATATGGAGGCAGTTCATCGGCAGCAGGAGGGAAAACTGCCAAGTGACTTAGAATTGCATCTGAGGAAGAGCAAAAAAAGGGCCATGATGATAATATTTGAACACCTGTATCAAGTCAGCTACACTGCAAATCAGACTCACCTAATTTCCCAGGCTTAAGAACCAGTAAGTTCTCTTTTTGCTTGAGCCACTTTAGGCTGATTTTCTGTACCAGTTACTCCCTACATTTTTTCCCATAAATAATAAGAAGGAGAAGGATATGAGAGGTAACACATGTCCTGAATTTTCTACTCCTTTGAGGAGATATGATAACTACATTTGAATAAAAATGAGGCTGAAGCTGTTAAAATCTTTATAAACAACATTAGGTTTTGTTTTTTTACGTTTATACTCTATCAGACTACAACAGAGAATTAGAAGCTCATTATATTTTAAAAAAACGAATGTGATCATAACTGAATAAGTTATTGAAATAATAATTTTCTTGACATTTTGCTCCATTTTCTTCATTTCTGAAAGAAAAGGAAAGAAAAGAACAATTCTTTTCATAAGAAGCCTATTGTTATTGGTTTCCTTGCCTAGAAGGAGGTAGATGGATTGTGTTAGCAACCTATTATCTTTCAGGGCGAATTCCTCGGCTTTTTTGGCTTCTGTGGACGACCTGTACTCGATGGCCTCCAACTCCCACCATTTTCAAAGCACAACTCGATCTCTGCTTCGACCCTCACACACCTTCACCAGGACTCTGAGGCTTCCTGCCTTCCCCAGCTAAGAAACCTTGTGATTGCATCATTGGGCCCACCTGTATAATCATTGGGCCCACCTGTATAACCTGTATAATCCAGGCTACTCTTCTCGTGAGATCCTTAAATTACCTACCTCTGCAATGTTCCTTTGCCTGTGTAAAGTAACATATTCACAGGTTAAAGAGATTAGAACGTGAATATCTTGGTGGACAGGGTTGTTTTTCTGTATTATACACCAACCTTTGGGAAAGTAATCCATCCAAAGGAAAATTAAGGCCTTCCCAGGGATTCTTATTAGGACGGGAGGAGAAGTTATTTTTCCAGGAGTGGTTAATCTTGCAGAAAATTATGTTGGGACTGCAGGGTGTCTTTATCGGTATATGGAGGCAGTTCATCGGCAGCAGGAGGGAAAACTGCCAAGTGACTTAGAATTGCATCTGAGGAAGAGCAAAAAAAGGGCCATGATGATAATATTTGAACACCTGTATCAAGTCAGCTACACTGCAAATCAGACTCACCTAATTTCCCAGGCTTAAGAACCAGTAAGTTCTCTTTTTGCTTGAGCCACTTTAGGCTGATTTTCTGTACCAGTTACTCCCTACATTTTTTCCCATAAATAATAAGAAGGAGAAGGATATGAGAGGTAACACATGTCCTGAATTTTCTACTCCTTTGAGGAGATATGATAACTACATTTGAATAAAAATGAGGCTGAAGCTGTTAAAATCTTTATAAACAACATTAGGTTTTGTTTTTTTACGTTTATACTCTATCAGACTACAACAGAGAATTAGAAGCTCATTATATTTTAAAAAAACGAATGTGATCATAACTGAATAAGTTATTGAAATAATAATTTTTCTTGACATTTTGCTCCATTTTCTTCATTTCTGAAAGAAAAGGAAAGAAAAGAACAATTCTTTTTCATAAGAAGCCTATTGTTATTGGTTTCCTTGCCTAGAAGGAGGTAGATGGATTGTGTTAGCAACCTATTATCTTTCAGGCCTGGAAATACTTGTTTTGAAAACTTAGGTGCATTATTATTATCATGAGTTCTACCTGAAAGGATACAGTATAGGGAAACTGATGTTCAAAGAAAGAAGAGTGATCTATCATCCAAAAGAAGTAAAAAAATGATGGATTACACTGGCCACATTCCTTCAAGAGGTGGTGGCTCTTCCCCTTAAATTTGAGCTGGTCTTATGGATTATTTTGGCCAATAGAACAGAGGAACTCATGTTTCGTGAGTTCCTGGCACAGCTCTGTTCAGGATCACTGGCTTCTTTTTACTCCTTATTGAAAGCCTCCCTCTTTGGGTCAAGTCACCATAGAAGAAGCATGGACTAGACCACTAAGTGATCAGAGACCATGTAGCGAGTCCTTGAGGGAAGAGAAAGGATCATCTTGGACTTTAGTACTCCTTGATCAAATCGACTGCAAGGAGGTTCCCAGTCAACATCCCATGGAAGTAAGATGAGATTTTTCCACTAAGGTCTGCTCAGATTGAAGAGTCACGAGCAAATATCTGATGGTATTTTAAGCTATTCAGTTTAGGGGTTACTTGTTATGCTACAAAAGATTACTGAAACAGGCAGACTGCCTAAGATGGGGAATAAGGAATTGGTGATCGTTAAAATGCTGGCTAAGACATACATGTTCTAACTCAGCCATGAACTTTCTTCAATGTATCCTAGCAGAAAAAGGATAAATTACTCATATTGAAGGATGCTGCATAGTCATTGGGAAATGGAACATTGAATGCCAGGCATTAGGAACCATGGAGAAGGTTTCTGTGGCTACATTTGGTATAGAGGGAGGAGGAATTAGATAGATTGGACCCTCAGAAAAGTTCTTTAACAAGATATGCCCCTCACCTTTTCTCCTTGTTGTCTGTCTGGAATTTAGATCCAGAAGTGGAGTCCAGCAGTCACCCAGGACCATGAGACAATTTCATAAATGAAATTTGTGCACTAAAAATGGCAAACCTGGAAGAATCTAGGGAATTTGAAGACCCAGTGGAGATTCCACATCTGGATTCCTTACTTCCAGACTTTTTTCATTTGATGGAGTAACTGTTACATGCTTTTCAGCCACTTTAAGTCCCAGTTAATAGACAGCATAACATTCTTATGCTACTATTTTCTGAAGACCTGGTACTAAATGAACTCCTTCATGGAAAAAAGTAAGGGAAATACCATTATTTCTTCACTTTCCTAAATTATACTCAATATGGTTCATTCCATTACCCAACTAAGGCCTATCGAATTATAACCTCTCAATACATTTAGTGGAATGTATCAGAAAAAGCCTCCAATTGTCCAGTAACTGGGCCTTCAAGTGGCTGAAAGGCATGTAACAGTTGTTCCATAAGAAACTGTAAAGACATTTTGGCCTTCCTAGATGGTGCAAGTCATAAATAATTTGCCTGTAAATGTAGAAGATATGGGTTCTATCCTTGAGTCAGGAAGATGCCCTGAAGGAAGAAATGGCAACCCACTGCAGTGTTCTTGCCTGGAGAATCACATGGACAAAGCCTGGTGGGCCGCAGTGACAAGGTTGTACAGTAGATTTGTCAAATCGACTGCAAGGAGGTTCCCAGTCAACATCCCATGGAAGTAAGATGAGATTTTTCCACTAAGGTCTGCTCAGATTGAAGAGTCACGAGCAAATATCTGATGGTATTTTAAGCTATTCAGTTTAGGGGTTACTTGTTATGCTACAAAAGATTACTGAAACAGGCAGACTGCCTAAGATGGGGAATAAGGAATTGGTGATCGTTAAAATGCTGGCTAAGACATACATGTTCTAACTCAGCCATGAACTTTCTTCAATGTATCCTAGCAGAAAAAGGATAAATTACTCATATTGAAGGATGCTGCATAGTCATTGGGAAATGGAACATTGAATGCCAGGCATTAGGAACCATGGAGAAGGTTTCTGTGGCTACATTTGGTATAGAGGGAGGAGGAATTAGATAGATTGGACCCTCAGAAAAGTTCTTTAACAAGATATGCCCCTCACCTTTTCTCCTTGTTGTCTGTCTGGAATTTAGATCCAGAAGTGGAGTCCAGCAGTCACCCAGGACCATGAGACAATTTCACAAATGAAATTTGTGCACTAAAAATGGCAAACCTGGAAGAATCTAGGGAATTTGAAGACCCAGTGGAGATTCCACATCTGGATTCCTTACTTCCAGACTTTTTTCATTTGATGGAGTAACTGTTACATGCTTTTCAGCCACTTTAAGTCCCAGTTAATAGACAGCATAACATTCTTATGCTACTATTTTCTGAAGACCTGGTACTAAATGAACTCCTTCATGGAAAAAAGTAAGGGAAATACCATTATTTCTTCACTTTCCTAAATTATACTCAATATGGTTCATTCCATTACCCAACTAAGGCCTATGCGAATTATAACCTCTCAATACATTTAGTGGAATGTATCAGAAAAAGCCTCCAATTGTCCAGTAACTGGGCCTTCAAGTGGCTGAAAGGCATGTAACAGTTGTTCCATAAGAAACTGTAAAGACATTTTGGCCTTCCTAGATGGTGCAAGTCATAAATAATTTGCCTGTAAATGTAGAAGATATGGGTTCTATCCTTGAGTCAGGAAGATGCCCTGAAGGAAGAAATGGCAACCCACTGCAGTGTTCTTGCCTGGAGAATCACATGGACAAAGCCTGGTGGGCCGCAGTCCATAGGGTTGTACAGAGTCAGCCATGACTGAAGGGACTTAGCTAACTAGTTAGAGATGTTATAGCCAATTAGGTTTCTTTTACGTAGATGTTGTGAGGAAAGTTTGGGATTTAAATGGATGTTTGGGTTGAATGGATTCTGGGTTTGAATCCAAGTCCAGCACCAACTGCTTGACCAGATGATAATCTCTTCAAACTTCAGGGTTTCTGGATGAAAAGTAGAGATAAGGCTCTTCACTGAGATTTGGGGGGTGATTAAATGTGAAACACAAATTATACTCCCTGACTAACAGAGTCCTCAGTGGATGACAGTGTTCTACATTGTGTGGAATGGAGAAAAAGAAGACAAATATAGAGAAGAAAAAAGTAAAAACAGAGGGACACCAGCATGTCAGAGAAGAAGGCTGAGATACGATGAAAATTATTTTCAAAGTTTCCTGCAGATCTTCATCCTCCTATTGGTGAAGGAGAACAAAGAGATTCTAGTTAGCATGTTACAACAGCAGCTGTTAAACCAAATATCTAGCTATATGCCCAAGATGTGAAAACAAAAGATTTCAATCCTAGGTAGTTGTAAAGAAAGCAAGTCCGTACTAGTGAAGAATTCAGTCTCAAGACTTCCCTGGTGGCACAGTGGATGGGAATCTGCCAGTCAATGCAGGGGACATAGGTTTAGTCCCTGGTCCAGGAAGATTCCACATGCCATGGAGCAACTAAACCCAGGACTAACTCCTGAAGCCTGCATGCTCTAAGGTATTCACGCCACAATTACTGAGCCTACAAGCTGCACCTACTGAAGCCCACATACCTAGAGCGTGTGATCCACAATATGAGACACGCAACTAGAGGCCTGTGTACCACAACAGAGGATAGCCCCTGCTCTTCAAAACTAGAGAAGGCCTTTGTGTATGGCAATGAAGACCTAATGCAACCATAAATAAATACATAAAATTTTAAAAAACAATAATTCAGTTCTAGTCATTCCTTCAGCAAATACTGACTGAACTTTGTCAGTGTTCCCAACCCTGGGACTGTAGTGGAGAAGACAGACCAAGCATTTTTCCTGGAGAAACTTCCATCTTATACACCCATAGATTAAAATACTACAGTCAGGCGCTGAGGTACACGCTGAGGAAACACCAAGCAGGTGAAGAGATGGAGAGGGATAAGGTTGGAGGGGTGCTTTATAAAAACAGGCTTTTATAGTCCAAAACAGTATTTATGAAAATATAAATTAAATACATAAAATCTAAAATTTGCTCTATTACTTTATCTTCAAGTGATCATAGGTATTGTTTGAAAGATCATAGGGAGAGATGCTAATCGACCATTTTCTTCTCTATAGAAAGATGACAAATCAGGTCCTGAATACTTATTCCAGCACTTACTGAGTGCCCTTGGGCTAGTTATATAATCTCTCCAAGCGTGGTTTTCTTAACTGTAATTTGAGACCATAGTATCTACTTCACAAGTTTTGTGGAAAGGCCAAATTAAAAGATTAAGGTATGTGAAGTGCTTGGCATACTCTCAAAGCTCAAGGAGTATTTGTTTCTTTCTCTTTTCTTGGGGTACAATTTATCCAAAAGAAAGTGATTCAAACTAAAGCCAGACAGATCATTTGTGGAAAGACAAGAATTCTTGATTGCTGGGGTGGTGACTTTGACATTGAGCTTCTGATGGCACTTGAGGATTTCTGAGACTTTTGAAGGGACCAGCACTTTCATTTACTTTAATTAGAATGAAGACAATGGGCTGGGCTCAGTCATGCTATTGCATTCTTTCCAGCTCTGGGGTTCTGAACTTGGCTTCTTGTCTTCATTTTTTAGGCTAGAAATCAGAAGTCCCTAGATGTACTTTTGCAGGCCCATCTGCATTATGACCATCTGGGAACTTGTAATAAGAACAGATCCCCTATTCTTAGCTCTAAATATTTTGATTCTGTAGATCAGGGTGTGGGGCCTAGAAATCTTATTGAGTCAGAATGTATCAAAATTTTTTTAGGTTACTCATTCACTTTTAATGAAAATAGTTATTTTTCCCTACGTCCCCTGTGTAATCATTGCTTTAAATCTGCAAAAGAAAAACAATAAAAAGCCACAGCAATACTTTCCTGATGTAATCTAAAATTTTCCCTGTAGAACTTTCTACATTTGTGTTCATCTGTTCACTGTTTAAAGACAGACTCTTAAGAGCAAATTCACATTTTTTGTTGCCATCTTCATAAACCTTTTTATGAATTTTAGCTTAGAAAAATAACAAAATTTTTCTACATTTAGCCAGACATTTAAACTTCATATTTAAGGACACTAAAAACAAGAACTTTTTAGTAGTTACCATTGTTGCACTTGGATAAATAACAGGAGGGAAATAGCTGGATCTCTACCTCACACTGTACACTGTTATAAATTTCAAATGGGCCAGATATTTAAATGTAAGAGAGTGAAATCACACTATTACTAAAAGAACACAATAATAAATTTCTTAATAATATTTGAATAGGGAAGCTCTTTCTACGATTCAAGTTTCAGACTCTCTAAAAGATTAAGTAAAATCAAAAATTCTTTATGGAAAAATATTTCATCATAAATATATGGAAACACAACAATCTGGGAAAAAGTTCTTCAGCTCTTATTACAAATGATACTGTCTCTAATATAGAAAGGGATAGCTCCTTTAAGTGACAAAACACACATAATTTTTTTTTTAATGGTGTGGCATAGGAACAGATACAGAAAAGAGAAATGTAAATGGTCCCTAAAACTTGGGGAAAGATGTTCAAAATTCCTCATAATCAAAAATGCCAGTTAAAACTATACCAAGATACCATTTCGCACCTATTGGACCGATAAAAATCTAAGTTTGTCTTCAGGTACACTTGTGTGTTGTTAGTGGAAATTTAAATTGGTACAACCCCTGTGGAGAGTAATTTGACAGTACCAATCAAAATTACAACTGCATTTACCCTTTGACTTGGCAAGCCCAACTTTGAGGATATTTGTCTTACAGATACTTTCTCCCTTGTGCAAAAGGATGTGTGGGGCCTAGAAATCTTATTGAGTCAGAATGTATCAAAATTTTTTTAGGTTACTCATTCACTTTTAATGAAAATAGTTATTTTTCCCTACGTCCCCTGTGTAATCATTGCTTTAAATCTGCAAAAGAAAAACAATAAAAAGCCACAGCAATACTTTCCTGATGTAATCTAAAATTTTCCCTGTAGAACTTTCTACATTTGTGTTCATCTGTTCACTGTTTAAAGACAGACTCTTAAGAGCAAATTCACATTTTTTGTTGCCATCTTCATAAACCTTTTTATGAATTTTAGCTTAGAAAAATAACAAAATTTTTCTACATTTAGCCAGACATTTAAACTTCATATTTAAGGACACTAAAAACAAGAACTTTTTAGTAGTTACCATTGTTGCACTTGGATAAATAACAGGAGGGAAATAGCTGGATCTCTACCTCACACTGTACACTGTTATAAATTTCAAATGGGCCAGATATTTAAATGTAAGAGAGTGAAATCACACTATTACTAAAAGAACACAATAATAAATTTCTTAATAATATTTGAATAGGGAAGCTCTTTCTACGATTCAAGTTTCAGACTCTCTAAAAGATTAAGTAAAATCAAAAATTCTTTATGGAAAAATATTTCATCATAAATATATGGAAACACAACAATCTGGGAAAAAGTTCTTCAGCTCTTATTACAAATGATACTGTCTCTAATATAGAAAGGGATAGCTCCTTTAAGTGACAAAACACACATAATTTTTTTTTTAATGGTGTGGCATAGGAACAGATACAGAAAAGAGAAATGTAAATGGTCCCTAAAACTTGGGGAAAGATGTTCAAAATTCCTCATAATCAAAAAAATGCCAGTTAAAACTATACCAAGATACCATTTCGCACCTATTGGACCGATAAAAATCTAAGTTTGTCTTCAGGTACACTTGTGTGTTGTTAGTGGAAATTTAAATTGGTACAACCCCTGTGGAGAGTAATTTGACAGTACCAATCAAAATTACAACTGCATTTACCCTTTGACTTGGCAAGCCCAACTTTGAGGATATTTGTCTTACAGATACTTTCTCCCTTGTGCAAAAGGATGTGTGTATGAAGTTTTCGGCTTTACCACTGTGTGTTGAAACAGTTTAAGATCCAACAAGAAAGGATACTTAAATATCTCATGTACATTCTAACCATGGACTACTTTGCCACTGTAAACATGTGGATGTCTTTCACGAAGTGGAAGTCCTCCAATATACGTGGTTCCACAAAGATAGCAAGGCACAGAGCAGTGTGTCTAGGCTCACTTTCGTGTGGGAGGGAGAAGAAAAGAGTACCTACATCCCTATTACCTTGTATCTGAATGAAAAATCTTTGAAATAAATGAGAAACTAATAAAATTATTGAAGATATGGCAGCAACCTGGATTTGGGCATGGGTGGGGCTTTCTTTTGCTTTGGGATCAACACATGGCCAATAATTTGGAGGAAAGATATCTAACAATAGTTTTAAATTTTGGTTTTGTTTATTTGTTTGTTTTGGCCTCACAGCACAGCCTGTGGGATCTTATTTCCCCAACCATGGATCGAACTTGGGCCAATGGCAGTGAAAGCCCAAATGTTTAGATTTAAATTTGGTCCTTATGATGGCGCAGGAGATTTTTCATGGTAATCCTTTCTATGCTGTTTTGTTTTATGAACTAGATGATTGTACTACTTACCTAAAAAATAAGGTAAAATGTTAAAGCCTCTATGAAAAAGCAAGAATGTACAGATTTCATGTGGATAATTATTATTTTAAATAAAAACAACATTTTGCTCAAATTAAACTGAGGAAACTACCGACCAGCCCACACCAAACAAGAGGAAAATTTGCCAAGCAAATTGTGAAATAAACAGAAACCTTCAGCTATATTTTTCCAAAGTGAAAGTGGACAAGACATGAGTGCTGCAAGAGTTTTTTTTCCTGAAAGACAGAAATCCATTCAATGAAATGTTATTACAAAGAGACTAAAAACCACAAAGAGGTGTTACTAGTCCTCACCTGTGTATTTTGGCTGCAAGTAACAAGAAGCCGTTTTTACAGTCCCATAACTAGGAGGAAGTAGGCCTCTGACATTGCTTCAGAGGCTCAAAAATGTCACAAAATTGCTTCCAAAGTCCCAGAGGTGAACAGACATAAACATAGGCCCCTTTCAAAGGGGATAAAAAGGAGGAAGTGTGTGCTAGCCATTGTTTTTATAAGGAAAAAGAGGAAGACAAAAGAAATGTTTGCTTAAATCCCCCAGCATCTCTTTCACGCCTCATTGGCTTAACTGTGTCTTCCAGCCATTCCTAAACGCAGTGGGGTGGGCTGGGTGAAAAAGCAGGTATTTAATTTGCTAGCTTCTATGGCAGGATCAGGAAGGAGGAAGAGCGAAGGCGCTGAGAGCTGGTTTACCTAACGCATAACATCCAGTCAACTGGGAAGGGCAGGCCACCTGCTGATGGATAGACTCACTCCATCTCCTCACCTGCCAGCATGCAGTGTGATTCCAGGGTGAGTTAAAGTAGACCCCCCGAGGCAGTATTATTTGAGGCTGATTCCCTTATATTAAGGGCTTCCCAGGTGGCTCAGTGGTAAAGAATCTGCCTGCCAATGCAGGATCCTCAGAAGAGGTGGGTTTGATGCCTGGGTCAAGATCTCCTGGAGAAGGAAATGGCAATCTACTCCAGTATCCATGCCTTGGAAAATTCCATGGACAGAGGAGCCTGGCCAACTACAGTCCATGGAATCACAAAGTTGGACACAGCTCTGGTTCAGTTGCTAAGTTGTGTCTTGACTCTTAGTGACCCCATGGACTGTAGCCTGCCAGGTTCCTCTGTCCATGGGATTTCCCAGGCAAGAATACTGGAGTGGGTTGGCCACTCAGGATTTTGCTCAAATTAAACTGAGGAAACTACCGACCAGCCCACACCAAACAAGAGGAAAATTTGCCAAGCAAATTGTGAAATAAACAGAAACCTTCAGCTATATTTTTCCAAAGTGAAAGTGGACAAGACATGAGTGCTGCAAGAGTTTTTTTTCCTGAAAGACAGAAATCCATTCAATGAAATGTTATTACAAAGAGACTAAAAACCACAAAGAGGTGTTACTAGTCCTCACCTGTGTATTTTGGCTGCAAGTAACAAAAAGCCTTTTTTACAGTCCCATAACTAGGAGGAAGTAGGCCTCTGACATTGCTTCAGAGGCTCAAAAATGTCACAAAATTGCTTCCAAAGTCCCAGAGGTGAACAGACATAAACATAGGCCCCTTTCAAAGGGGATAAAAAGGAGGAAGTGTGTGCTAGCCATTGTTTTTATAAGGAAAAAGAGGAAGACAAAAGAAATGTTTGCTTAAATCCCCCAGCATCTCTTTCACGCCTCATTGGCTTAACTGTGTCTTCCAGCCATTCCTAAACGCAGTGGGGTGGGCTGGGTGAAAAAGCAGGTATTTAATTTGCTAGCTTCTATGGCAGGATCAGGAAGGAGGAAGAGCGAAGGCGCTGAGAGCTGGTTTACCTAACGCATAACATCCAGTCAACTGGGAAGGGCAGGCCACCTGCTGATGGATAGACTCACTCCATCTCCTCACCTGCCAGCATGCAGTGTGATTCCAGGGTGAGTTAAAGTAGACCCCCAGAGGCAGTATTATTTGAGGCTGATTCCCTTATATTAAGGGCTTCCCAGGTGGCTCAGTGGTAAAGAATCTGCCTGCCAATGCAGGATCCTCAGAAGAGGTGGGTTTGATGCCTGGGTCAAGATCTCCTGGAGAAGGAAATGGCAATCCACTCCAGTATTCCTGCCTGGGAAATCCCATGGACAGAGGAGCCTGGCCAACTACAGTCTATGGATCACAAAGTTGGACACAGCTCTGGTTCAGTTGCTAAGTTGTGTCTTGACTCTTAGTGACCCCATGGACTGTAGCCTGCCAGGTTCCTCTGTCCATGGGATTTCCCAGGCAAGAATACTGGAGTGGGTTGCCATTTGCTTCTCCAGGAGATCTTCTTGACCCAGGAATTGAACTTGCGTCTCCTGCATTGCCAGGCAGAGTCTTTATAGCAGAGCCATTTAGGGAAGCTCATATTAAAAGAGGATGAAACAAAAAATTTCTTTAAATTTCCTGGGCTTTTCTACTCTTTTGGAATTGCTCAACTGTTTTGTGCAGCTGTAAAGTATAGTGCCTCTTATGGGAATACTATTCAAATCCCATTCTCATATTAGTTATTATATTATAACTTAAAAGAGATTATAAGTAAGCTCTTCAATAACCTTCTGAGAAAGTCTCTTTACTGAATACTCTAATGGTCAAATGACACATCCTTCCATGTTCTTTAAGAAATTTCCTGGGACTTTCCTGGTTCGATAGCTAAGACTCTGTACTCCCAATGCATGGGGCCTAATTTAATCCCTGGTCAGAGAATTAGATCCCACATGCCTCAACTAAAGATCCCTTGTGCCATAACTAAGACATAGTGCAGTCGTATAAATATTTTTTTTTTTTTTTTTTAAATCTAACAAGCCTGTCTGGCCTGGTTTACTTAGGCTATTTTAGCACATTTGGCAGTTTAGAAGGCAGTTCTGATCACTTCACAATTAAAGATTTTCATATGACCTTTCAGCTATATCAAATAATTAGTAAGCCAAGCCTTGTAAAGTAGAAGAGAATACTTTTAATTAGGAAATACAATTTTAATATGGTGTCTATTTGCCAGTACACTCTGTATGTGCCTTCTCTTCAACAGATTTATAATGCACTAAACCACAATATAAATATTTCTCTTATTAAAATTCTATGTTGAACATTCTTTGATGACCAACTTTTTCAAGAAACACACAATACTTAGCATTGCACAGCCAACCAGCACTGAAATTTAAAATAATCTGGTGGGATTTTAATGTCAGGATCACCATGAAGGACTTTTCAGTTTCATGATTTCTTGTAACAGTTCCTTCCAGTTCCATCTAATGTTCTGTGATTCTGTGGTTTTTCATTTTTAAGTATAGTCTATGGTTTATTGAAATTTGGTTTGCTGGATTTCATTTCATGCAGGTCTAGTTTTTGGAGTAAGAAAATGCTGCCCCACCCCAATATTTACACCGCTTGCCTCCTTGATGTCCCTGTAAGAAGAGACAGATTTTCCATGTCATCATTAGAAAGTTCCTTGAATGTCAATTCCCTTGGAAGAGTTAATACTTAACCTTAATGAGAAATAGCTTTGTTTATCCTGGTAATGGCCTGGGGGTGAGATTCAAGAACAGAGATGACAAAAGGGTAGAAAGAGGCCTTGGAGGGAGTTCTTCACTTATCTAAACATGCACTTCTAAGGGAGGGACAATTACCTGCTCTAGAATTTACAAAGTCAGTCTATTCATTTACTCATTTAAAACTTTTATCGAGTAACTGCTACATAAGAGACAATGAGGTAAAAAGCAGAGTTGGTGCTGAGGATCAGACCACAGAGGACTCAGGGAAAATGACTTCACAATGTTTTTAGAAGCCAAAGAAGCTGATACTTTAATAACATTTACACAGATGTCCCATACCTAAAGCAGATGCAGACTGGCGAGCCCATGTGGCGGATCCAGACCCCTCAGCCCAACTGCTCTCCTCACCCTCTGAAGTCTCTTCAGCATGTAGCTGGCATGTCTTTTCTAGAGGGACTGAGATGAACACCCACACTGAATGGTCTCCTTTCTAAAGAGCTACCACTTCGCAGCCTGGCTGTTTCACATCAAGACGCTTACTGCCCACTTAGTGCCCTGATCAGAGAGGTGGAAATTCAGCCTCAAGATTCTTACAGTGGCCATGACATTCCCCAGGAGAGGATGGGAGAGGTTGGAGCCATTCTATCTCACACCAGGATGGCAAAGGCAAGTGTTACAGGAGCACATGAAGACAAAGCATTTAAATGAAGTGACACAGTGGGGACTGAGGGGAGCTGTGGTATGTGTGCTCCACCCAAAGGATGCTTCAGCTCAGGTCCATGGCTGCCCAGGCATTCACACATTTCAGAGAAGCCAGAAATTTACATTCTTATCCTAATATCTAATTCAAATCTTTAACACTTTGGGAGTTAAACAAAACATGTCTGCAGGTTGGTCGCCAGTTCATTTTGTGACTTTTAAGTATAGTCTATGGTTTATTGAAATTTGGTTTGCTGGATTTCATTTCATGCAGGTCTAGTTTTTGGAGTAAGAAAATGCTGCCCCACCCCAATATTTACACCGCTTGCCTCCTTGATGTCCCTGTAAGAAGAGACAGATTTTCCATGTCATCATTAGAAAGTTCCTTGAATGTCAATTCCCTTGGAAGAGTTAATACTTAACCTTAATGAGAAATAGCTTTGTTTATCCTGGTAATGGCCTGGGGGTGAGATTCAAGAACAGAGATGACAAAAGGGTAGAAAGAGGCCTTGGAGGGAGTTCTTCACTTATCTAAACATGCACTTCTAAGGGAGGGACAATTACCTGCTCTAGAATTTACAAAGTCAGTCTATTCATTTACTCATTTAAAACTTTTATCGAGTAACTGCTACATAAGAGACAATGAGGTAAAAAGCAGAGTTGGTGCTGAGGATCAGACCACAGAGGACTCAGGGAAAATGACTTCACAATGTTTTTAGAAGCCAAAGAAGCTGATACTTTAATAACATTTACACAGATGTCCCATACCTAAAGCAGATGCAGACTGGCGAGCCCATGTGGCGGATCCAGACCCCTCAGCCCAACTGCTCTCCTCACCCTCTGAAGTCTCTTCAGCATGTAGCTGGCATGTCTTTTCTAGAGGGACTGAGATGAACACCCACACTGAATGGTCTCCTTTCTAAAGAGCTACCACTTCGCAGCCTGGCTGTTTCACATCAAGACGCTTACTGCCCACTTAGTGCCCTGATCAGAGAGGTGGAAATTCAGCCTCAGGATTCTTACAGTGGCCATGACATTCCCCAGGAGAGGATGGGAGAGGTTGGAGCCATTCTATCTCACACCAGGATGGCAAAGGCAAGTGTTACAGGAGCACATGAAGACAAAGCATTTAAATGAAGTGACACAGTGGGGACTGAGGGGAGCTGTGGTATGTGTGCTCCACCCAAAGGATGCTTCAGCTCAGGTCCATGGCTGCCCAGGCATTCACACATTTCAGAGAAGCCAGAAATTTACATTCTTATCCTAATATCTAATTCAAATCTTTAACACTTTGGGAGTTAAACAAAACATGTCTGCAGGTTGGTCGCCAGTTTGAAATTTCATATTTAAACCTTTCTTTCAATCTTCCCTGAGTAAGGTTTTTTTTTTCTTAAATTATGTTCATGCCAAGTGACTTGTCTTATAGATCAGTATGCATGTTGCACAATATTGTAAAGCAAGTATCCTTCGATCAAAGATAATTTTTAAAAAACACTTAAAAATGCAATATTGCATCATAGAAGAGGTTTGCTGAGACTCTCAGTCATGTCTGACTCTTTGTGACCCCATGGACTATAGCCTGCCAGGCTCCTGGGTCCATGGGATTTTCCCAGCAAGATAACTAGAAGTGGCCATCCACTTCCTTCTCCATCACAGAAGAGGAGTTGAGAGATAAATAATAAAGGTGTCCAAACATAAACACCATATTATGAGATGCACTAGCAATAGTTACAGTAGTACAATTAAACAATGTGGATGACATTACATTCATTAAAATGTTGAGATCCAGTCACTTACTACATCACCTCTGGTAGGTTACTTCTCTGTTTCAATTTCCTTGTCTATAAAATGGGGATATATGAGTGTCTACTTTGAAAGGTTGTTGTGAAGACCAAGTGAGATAATGCATGGAAAATATGGAAAATTCATGATAGATGCTGTTGAGGTTATAAACAAGACTCGAAACAGTATCTTTCTTCATTGTCCAAGTTCTGGACTGCTAAAATATAGTAAAGTTAGTGTATGAAGAACTATGATATCAGCATCGTCAAAAGTGAAGTCTAGCTCTTCTCTGGTTGCTCAGCGGTGAAGAGTTCACCTGCCAATGCAGAAGGCATAGGCTCGATCCCTGATCTGGAAGGACCCCACATGCTGTGGAGTGACCGAGCCCATGGGCCACAACTATTGAGCCTGTGCTTTAGAGTCTCGGAACCACAACTATTGAGCCGATGCGCCACAACTATTGAAGCCCGTGTGCCCTAGAGTCCAAGTTCCACAACAAGAGAAGTCACTGCAACAAGAAGTCTGCTCACCTCAACTAGAGAGTAGCCTCCACTCCTTGCAACTAAAGATGAACCTATGGCATCAGTGAAAAGCCAGAATAGCCAAAAATAAATAAATAAAATTTTTAAAAGATGAAATCTAAGTTGCGAGACACAACTTAGTTGGATCAATAAAATGGGTTTGCTAACTCCTACCTCTCATTCTTGGCCTTGGAACAATCTCTCTAAGGTAAGTTTTATTTCACAATAGCAGACACATAATCTAGTGTACTAACCGTTCCTGGTCCAGAGGCAGAGGAAAAACAAAATGCTTAGTATCTTTGTTCCTACCAACTTTCAGCATATGAGCTCCATCTAGCAGAAATGTTGCCCAATAGCTATCATGATAGTCATTGATAATTCTCTACCTCCAAGGAGTAAGAGAAGAACCCAGGCGTATTGAGGGGAGATCCTCCTCAAGGAGTGGGGAAAAAGCATTTTCCTAAGATTTACCAAGTATTCCATAAGTGGTACTTATTATCATTATATGCGGATTCCTGACAATTTTTAGTTTGATACCTTTCTATTAATTTCAGTGTGAGTCCTGCCTAAATGTACCCAGTGTGTCCCCACACTGAGAACTGGACAAATTGTATTCTGTAGAATGCTAAAAGGGAGCTGGGAAAACTGGATTCCAGGCTCAAGCAATTTGGGCAAAATGTGGACTAAAGCACAAAATAGGTTTCTTCACCACAGGATGTCTTAATCTTTTCTATGCTAATGTGCTTTTGACATGCTGATAAATGCATGTAATGAAATCCTTGATTTCAAACTTATTTGTGCTAAAATATAGTAAAGTTAGTGTATGAAGAACTATGATATCAGCATCGTCAAAAGTGAAGTCTAGCTCTTCTCTGGTTGCTCAGCGGTGAAGAGTTCACCTGCCAATGCAGAAGGCATAGGCTCGATCCCTGATCTGGAAGGACCCCACATGCTGTGGAGTGACCGAGCCCATGGGCCACAACTATTGAGCCTGTGCTTTAGAGTCTCGGAACCACAACTATTGAGCCGATGCGCCACAACTATTGAAGCCCGTGTGCCCTAGAGTCCAAGTTCCACAACAAGAGAAGTCACTGCAACAAGAAGTCTGCTCACCTCAACTAGAGAGTAGCCTCCACTCCTTGCAACTAAAGATGAACCTATGGCATCAGTGAAAAGCCAGAATAGCCAAAAATAAATAAATAAAATTTTTAAAAAAAGATGAAATCTAAGTTGCGAGACACAACTTAGTTGGATCAATAAAATGGGTTTGCTAACTCCCTACCTCTCATTCTTGGCCTTGGAACAATCTCTCTAAGGTAAGTTTTATTTCACAATAGCAGACACATAATCTAGTATACTAACCGTTCCTGGTCCAGAGGCAGAGGAAAAACAAAATGCTTAGTATCTTTGTTCCTACCAACTTTCAGCATATGAGCTCCATCTAGCAGAAATGTTGCCCAATAGCTATCATGATAGTCATTGATAATTCTCTACCTCCAAGGAGTAAGAGAAGAACCCAGGCGTATTGAGGGGAGATCCTCCTCAAGGAGTGGGGAAAAAGCATTTTCCTAAGATTTACCAAGTATTCCATAAGTGGTACTTATTATCATTATATGCGGATTCCTGACAATTTTTAGTTTGATACCTTTCTATTAATTTCAGTGTGAGTCCTGCCTAAATGTACCCAGTGTGTCCCCACACTGAGAACTGGACAAATTGTATTCTGTAGAATGCTAAAAGGGAGCTGGGAAAACTGGATTCCAGGCTCAAGCAATTTGGGCAAAATGTGGACTAAAGCACAAAATAGGTTTCTTCACCACAGGATGTCTTAATCTTTTCTATGCTAATGTGCTTTTGACATGCTGATAAATGCATGTAATGAAATCCTTGATTTCAAACTTATTTGTGCTGGTACACTTTTCTCCTAGCATATTTATTAGCATTTTAGGAACAATATTCTGTGGTTGAAAATTAGGGAAAGACTAATTTAGATTAATTTTTAATCAATCAATTTATCTAAATACTGAGGGAAAACAACATTAACTATTGTATATTGTGTACGTCAACTTACCATGGATTGAGACCACACACATGGAACAAATGGAAAATAAAGAAAAATGCTAAGCCACTTCAGTTGTGTCTGACTCTTTGAGACCCTATAAACTGTAGCCTCCCAGGTTCCTCTGTCCATAGGGATTCTTCAAGCAAGAATCCTGGAGTGGGTTTCCATTTTCTTCTCCAGGGGATATTCCCAACCCAGGGATCAAACCTGCATCTCCTATTTGGCATGAAGATTCTTTACCAATAAGCTCCCAGGGAAGCCCAATTCTCTCTTAGGCAATGGTTTATTCTTTTGTTCACTCTGGCTTGCCAGTGGCCTTTGTCATTACCAAACAGGCCTTCCTTCCTGAAAGTGGGCTGGTTTCTGCATATGGGCTACAATATACACTGCTAGGAAGGAGGAAGGAATTGAATTTTAGGGCCCATTAAATTTAGGTTTCTGAGAACTCTGCTCAGTGTTAGGTGGCAACCTGGATGGGAAGGGGTTTGGAGGAGAAACTATCACAGCACTGTTAACCAACTATACACCAATATAAAATAAAATTTTAAAATGTTTAGGTTTCTGATAAGAGTAAAATACTCTTGAAACACTGGCTTGAACTTGGATGTTTATTGCTTTCTGAAATTTTCTTTATAATATTAAAAAATCTAGAAGCCATGTTCTTCTATTTCCTTTATCATTCTAGTTCCCAAATGTTATATTATGAATTGTCTAAATATTAAATTCTGAGTATTTCTGGTTTGATTCAGCTAGCGTATTCCAGCTTGGACTTGGCAGGTATAGGGGTCTAGCCGGTTTCTCAACTACAAACAGCGGTTCTTGTAGTTTATTTGTATGACATTGTGTTTCAGCCAATACGTTATCACTAATTAAAAAAAATACAGCACCGGATAATTGCAGAGTGTATGCCAAACACATTATTTTGATCTTCACAAATGTCTTCTGAAATAGATACAATTATTTTTCCCATTTCACAGATGGGGACTGGGGCTTATAGAGAGCCACGTAGTTCCTGAGGTCACCCAGTTTGTCTAATACAGAGAGAAGTCTTCATGGGAGCACAGGCTGTCTGGACCACGCTCCACTCTTAACCACCGTGTCCAGTTTAAGAGTACTTGGAGATCCAGTTCTTAAAACCCATCTGGGCCTCAAGGTCTTTGCAGAGTCATAAATTTGTGTGAATCCAAGCTTACTTTGTTTGCTGTTCACATGAATGAGTCTATATTTGGGAACTCCCAGGGCCCTTGCAATAATTTTAAAACCGCAATGTTCAAACTGTCCTGGGAGGGAAAGATTAATAGGAACAAGGGGTATTCCCAGGTAAACCTGCTTCCTATTGGCTAAGATTCTTTACCAATAAGCCCGCCCAATTCTCTCTTAGGCAATGGTTTATTCTTTTGTTCACTCTGGCTTGCCAGTGGCCTTTGTCATTACCAAACAGGCCTTCCTTCCTGAAAGTGGGCTGGTTTCTGCATATGGGCTACAATATACACTGCTAGGAAGGAGGAAGGAATTGAATTTTAGGGCCCATTAAATTTAGGTTTCTGAGAACTCTGCTCAGTGTTAGGTGGCAACCTGGATGGGAAGGGGTTTGGAGGAGAAACTATCACAGCACTGTTAACCAACTATACACCAATATAAAATAAAATTTTAAAATGTTTAGGTTTCTGATAAGAGTAAAATACTCTTGAAACACTGGCTTGAACTTGGATGTTTATTGCTTTCTGAAATTTTCTTTATAATATTAAAAAATCTAGAAGCCATGTTCTTCTATTTCCTTTATCATTCTAGTTCCCAAATGTTATATTATGAATTGTCTAAATATTAAATTCTGAGTATTTCTGGTTTGATTCAGCTAGCGTATTCCAGCTTGGACTTGGCAGGTATAGGGGTCTAGCCGGTTTCTCAACTACAAACAGCGGTTCTTGTAGTTTATTTGTATGACATTGTGTTTCAGCCAATACGTTATCACTAGTTAAAAAATACAGCACCGGATAATTGCAGAGTGTATGCCAAACACATTATTTTGATCTTCACAAATGTCTTCTGAAATAGATACAATTATTTTTCCCATTTCACAGATGGGGACTGGGGCTTATAGAGAGCCACGTAGTTCCTGAGGTCACCCAGTTTGTCTAATACAGAGAGAAGTCTTCATGGGAGCACAGGCTGTCTGGACCACGCTCCACTCTTAACCACCGTGTCCAGTTTAAGAGTACTTGGAGATCCAGTTCTTAAAACCCATCTGGGCCTCAAGGTCTTTGCAGAGTCATAAATTTGTGTGAATCCAAGCTTACTTTGTTTGCTGTTCACATGAATGAGTCTATATTTGGGAACTCCCAGGGCCCTTGCAATAATTTTAAAACCGCAATGTTCAAACTGTCCTGGGAGGGAAAGATTAATAGGAACAAAGAGTTAGCTAATGCTAACGCTCACTCTCATTGAGCCAGCGTGAGTGGCTGAGTAAGAAAAGAAAAAGAAAAGTTCCGTTCCAGATGGGGTGGAGGAGAGAGCAGATTGTGTTCCTGGAGCTTGAAGCAGACATGGATGAAAAGCACAGCAAAACTTCTTGCCGTTTGGGAACACAGAGGCTACTGTCCACAGCATCTCAGAGTCAGCCACAGCTGAAGAGACTGAGCAGCAGCAGTAGCTGCAGGATCACAAAGGACACTCTGCAACTGACGCCATGGCGAAACAACAGCTGTCAAAACGCTAAGGCCTTAGATACCTGAACACTGCTTTCAAAATACTGCCAGAAACTATGATTTATTGTATGTGGCCCATTTTTGAAAATGTGCCAAGATTTATACTTTATCTGATTTGAATTCTGAAAGGGCACACAATCACAAATGAGGATAAATTACCTCTTATGCAGGCAGAAATATTCTTTCATTTAGATATATCAGAGTTTGTGTTTTTTCCTTCTTTCTGTTGTTACAGCTTGAGCAATGTTCTATCATGTGAAACAGATTACTCTCTGTGCAATCATCTGGAAGGATATTAAAGTCACATTTCAGTCTGGTATGGTGTTTTGCTTACTTTGGGGTGAGGAGGATTATAGTTCATGATTTTAATAATCAAATATTCAGGGTGAATATCAAATCTAATTTAGAAAGAATATCAAATTATGCTCTCCTGTTCTCCTTTCCCCCTTTCCACCCCTCCTCATTGAGCATAAAGGTTTTCAAGTAACTTTTTCTTAAATTTTTACCAAAGTTTCTATATGAGATAGTAAAACATACCTGAAGAAGAAACCCTGCCTCCACAGGACAGTTGCATGAAATATACAACAACACATCAAGTGTCTATCATATGAAAGAGAGCTATGGCAAGGGCATTAATGGAGAAAAGAAACATGGTCCAGTTTAAGACATCCGTCTAAAAATTGTTTCAGAGTCATAAATTTGTGTGAATCCAAGCTTACTTTGTTTGCTGTTCACATGAATGAGTCTATATTTGGGAACTCCCAGGGCCCTTGCAATAATTTTAAAACCGCAATGTTCAAACTGTCCTGGGAGGGAAAGATTAATAGGAACAAAGAGTTAGCTAATGCTAACGCTCACTCTCATTGAGCCAGCGTGAGTGGCTGAGTAAGAAAAGAAAAAGAAAAGTTCCGTTCCAGATGGGGTGGAGGAGAGAGCAGATTGTGTTCCTGGAGCTTGAAGCAGACATGGATGAAAAGCACAGCAAAACTTCTTGCCGTTTGGGAACACAGAGGCTACTGTCCACAGCATCTCAGAGTCAGCCACAGCTGAAGAGACTGAGCAGCAGCAGTAGCTGCAGGATCACAAAGGACACTCTGCAACTGACGCCATGGCGAAACAACAGCTGTCAAAACGCTAAGGCCTTAGATACCTGAACACTGCTTTCAAAATACTGCCAGAAACTATGATTTATTGTATGTGGCCCATTTTTGAAAATGTGCCAAGATTTATACTTTATCTGATTTGAATTCTGAAAGGGCACACAATCACAAATGAGGATAAATTACCTCTTATGCAGGCAGAAATATTCTTTCATTTAGATATATCAGAGTTTGTGTTTTTTCCTTCTTTCTGTTGTTACAGCTTGAGCAATGTTCTATCATGTGAAACAGATTACTCTCTGTGCAATCATCTGGAAGGATATTAAAGTCACATTTCAGTCTGGTATGGTGTTTTGCTTACTTTGGGGGTGAGGAGGATTATAGTTCATGATTTTAATAATCAAATATTCAGGGTGAATATCAAATCTAATTTAGAAAGAATATCAAATTATGCTCTCCTGTTCTCCTTTCCCCCTTTCCACCCCTCCTCATTGAGCATAAAGGTTTTCAAGTAACTTTTTCTTAAATTTTTACCAAAGTTTCTATATGAGATAGTAAAACATACCTGAAGAAGAAACCCTGCCTCCACAGGACAGTTGCATGAAATATACAACAACACATCAAGTGTCTATCATATGAAAGAGAGCTATGGCAAGGGCATTAATGGAGAAAAGAAACATGGTAAAATCCAAGTTAGATAAAGCTTACATCAGCCTGAGGTATCAGAGAAGATATCACAGAGCAAGAGACATCTGAACTTGTGTTAATCAGTCAGCCAGGGTTTTCCCTGGTGGTCCAGTGGGTAAAGAGTCTACCTTGCAGTGCAAGGGGCACCAGCTCGACCCCTGGCCCAGGAAGATCCCATGTGCCATGGAGCGGCTGGACCAGTGTGTCCAATTATGAACCAGCACTCTGGAGCACACATGTCCAGAGCTGGTGCTCTGCAACAAGAGAGGCCACTGCAATGGGAGGTGCACACAGGCCAAAGAATAAAGATGGATGAAAATAAATAAATAAAAAAACAATAAAAGAGGTCAAAATTTTAAAAAAAGTCAGAATTTGACTAGTAGAACAAAGTATTAGGTGGGAATTTTAAGTTTACAAAGTAGCTTAAGTCAAAATGGAGTGGTGGGATTCTCAGGTAGTTAAATGTTACCTTCCCAGGTAAAGGTGCACAACTCTAACTGAAAAACAAAACCCAGATGTATATGTTTCAGACAGCCTGTGGACAGCTAGTTTTCAGCTCTTGGGTTAAAGATCAAAGGGTATAAACTCACAGTCAACAAACCTTTCTACTACTCACTGTTACCTGAGACACCTTTTTTTTTTTTTTTAAACCTTTATTTTACTTTTAACTTTTACAGAGTTTTGTTGTTCACAGACATGCATGTTCTCAGATTAGTCACATGTATATCCCCCCCCCTTCCCTCCCGACCAACCTGAGACATCTTGACAAAAAGATAAAGACATTACCTTTGGGGTGAGGAGGATTATAGTTCATGATTTTAATAATCAAATATTCAGGGTGAATATCAAATCTAATTTAGAAAGAATATCAAATTATGCTCTCCTGTTCTCCTTTCCCCCTTTCCACCCCTCCTCATTGAGCATAAAGGTTTTCAAGTAACTTTTTCTTAAATTTTTACCAAAGTTTCTATATGAGATAGTAAAACATACCTGAAGAAGAAACCCTGCCTCCACAGGACAGTTGCATGAAATATACAACAACACATCAAGTGTCTATCATATGAAAGAGAGCTATGGCAAGGGCATTAATGGAGAAAAGAAACATGGTAAAATCCAAGTTAGATAAAGCTTACATCAGCCTGAGGTATCAGAGAAGATATCACAGAGCAAGAGACATCTGAACTTGTGTTAATCAGTCAGCCAGGGTTTTCCCTGGTGGTCCAGTGGGTAAAGAGTCTACCTTGCAGTGCAAGGGGCACCAGCTCGACCCCTGGCCCAGGAAGATCCCATGTGCCATGGAGCGGCTGGACCAGTGTGTCCAATTATGAACCAGCACTCTGGAGCACACATGTCCAGAGCTGGTGCTCTGCAACAAGAGAGGCCACTGCAATGGGAGGTGCACACAGGCCAAAGAATAAAGATGGATGAAAATAAATAAATAAAAAAACAATAAAAGAGGTCAAAATTTTAAAAAAAGTCAGAATTTGGCTAGTAGAACAAAGTATTAGGTGGGAATTTTAAGTTTACAAAGTAGCTTAAGTCAAAATGGAGTGGTGGGATTCTCAGGTAGTTAAATGTTACCTTCCCAGGTAAAGGTGCACAACTCTAACTGAAAAACAAAACCCAGATGTATATGTTTCAGACAGCCTGTGGACAGCTAGTTTTCAGCTCTTGGGTTAAAGATCAAAGGGTATAAACTCACAGTCAACAAACCTTTCTACTACTCACTGTTACCTGAGACACCTTTTTTTTTTTTTTTAAACCTTTATTTTACTTTTAACTTTTACAGAGTTTTGTTGTTCACAGACATGCATGTTCTCAGATTAGTCACATGTATATCCCCCCCTTCCCTCCCCTCCCGACCAACCTGAGACATCTTGACAAAAAAGATAAAGACTAAAAAACACACAATAAATAGATAATTTGAAGAAACCGAAAATGTAAATAAATATGAAAACATAGAAAGGAAAATTACCATTAGTATCCTTAGATAAGAAAAGATAAATCTTTGAAGCATGAGCAAAATGCTATTATAAGAGGAGCATTTAAAAAAAAAAAAACCCTCAGGGACTTCCCTAGTTGTCAGTGGCTAAGACTTCCAGCTCCCAATGCAGGGGGCCCAGGTTCGATCCCTGCCCAGGGAACTAAGACCTCACATGCTACTACTAAGGAAAACTCCTATGCCACAGTGAAGATCAAAGATTCTACATGTCTCAACTAAGACCCAGTGTGGACAAATAAATAAATAAACAATTGAAAAAAAAAAAAAAAAAGAACCTCAGAAATATTTGCAGCCAACGAAGTCAACCATGATTTGTTCCCCATGGGGACCCAGTGTGCAAAAACCTCAAGTGGCAGCCTCCTCAGCAGTCTATGCAGCCTGTTGCCTGGATAGGTTTCCCTAAAGGACCTGGGAGCCAAGCCTTTCCAGTGGACACTCATGTCTGAGCACATGCTGTCCCAAATTGAGGCATCAGAAAGTAAGTATGGTGTCTTTGGAAAGCTCCAGGTCACAGTGGCCAGGGTTCACATTTGCCAAATCATCGTATCCATCTGTACCTAGCAGCAGAACAAGGAGCATGTGATTGAGGCCTTCTGCAAGGCCAAGTTCAAGTTTCCTGGCCACCGGAAGATCCACATCCTCAGGAAGTGAGGGTTTACTAGGTTTAATGGGGATGAATTTGAAACCATGATACAGAAAAGCAGCTCATTCCAGATGGCTATGGGGTCAAATACATTCTTAATCATGGCTCTCTGAATAAATAGTAAGCCCTGCACTCATGAGAGCCTTGGCTCTGTCCCCTCCTTACTCATGACCACCAGTAAATCCTACTTTCCTGTCAAACAACTCAGAAATAAAGCAATAATAGATAAAAAGAAGTTTGAAATTAATGCTTTAAAACAGAGAAAGGCACAAGCGACAAAAAAAATAGAGAAAGACAGACTATTAGTTTGTTAGGGCTTCCATAACAAAGTAGCACAAACAGAGTGTCTTAATAGACATCTATTTTTTCAGTTCCGGAGGTTAGAAGTTGAAGACGAAGGTGTAAGCAGGTTTGGTTTCTTCTGAGGCCTCTCTTCTCAGCTGGTTAGTGGCCACCTTCATTTTCACATGTGGCATTCTCCCTCTATGTGTGTGTATGTGTGCTCTAATTTCCCCTTCTTATAAGAATACCAGTCATACTGGATTAGGTCCCACCTTAATGACCTCATTTGAATTTAATTACCACTTTAAAGGCCTTATCTTCAAATATAGTTGCATTCTGAGGTATTGGCAGATAGAACTTCAACTTACGAATTTCAGGGAACACTATTCAGTCCATTACATAGACCTAAAAACTTAGAAATGGAAAACTGAAAAGAAAAGAATAGTGGGAGATGGGTCATGAAAATCCAACATTTGAAAAACAGGAACTGTAGAATAAAATAACAGGGAAAAAAAGGGAATAAGTCTTTAATAAAAAAAAAATTAAGAAAATTTCTCAGAATTGTAGGACTCAAGTTGAAAGAATAAAAGAATAATTGTAGGACTCAAGTGGTAGCATTCTAGGAATATGCAAGAAAATGGATGAAGATAGACCCACACCAAGGCACTTATTTTTAAAAAAAATTAGAATATGGGAACAGAGGGAATATCCTATAAAATGTTGAAGGGAAAGCAGGGTATATACAAAAGACTAAGGATTAGAACACCTTCAGATTTCTCAAAACCAATATTGAGAGATAGTGGAGCAATGTCTTCAAAAATCTGGAGAGTAAATTATTTCCAAGAATAAATTTTACTTTAGACAAATTCTGAGTCAAATGGAGAGTCAAATAAAAGTGTATTCAGATAAGAACCATCTCAAAATTTTATCTTTTAAGTACTCTTTCTCAGAGCTTCACCAAAATTAGAAAGTAAACAAACATACATATAGAACAGTGGTTCTTATCCACAGTTGCCCATCGAAATCAACCAGGATGCTTTAAGAAATACTTTCCTGGTGGTCCAGTGGGTAAAGAGTCTGCCTTGCAGTGCAGGTGGTGCCGGTTTGATCCCTGGCCTGGGAAGATCCCACGTGCTGCAGAGCTGCTGGACCGATGTATCCAACTACTGAGCTGGAGCTCTGAGTGCATGTGCCCAGAGCCGTGCTCAAAATGTCTATCATCTTTCAGTTCCGGAGGTTAGAAGTTGAAGACGAAGGTGTAAGCAGGTTTGGTTTCTTCTGAGGCCTCTCTTCTCAGCTGGTTAGTGGCCACCTTCATTTTCACATGTGGCATTCTCCCTCTATGTGTGTGTATGTGTGCTCTAATTTCCCCTTCTTATAAGAATACCAGTCATACTGGATTAGGTCCCACCTTAATGACCTCATTTGAATTTAATTACCACTTTAAAGGCCTTATCTTCAAATATAGTTGCATTCTGAGGTATTGGCAGATAGAACTTCAACTTACGAATTTCAGGGAACACTATTCAGTCCATTACATAGACCTAAAAACTTAGAAATGGAAAACTGAAAAGAAAAGAATAGTGGGAGATGGGTCATGAAAATCCAACATTTGAAAAACAGGAACTGTAGAATAAAATAACAGGGAAAAAAAGGGAATAAGTCTTTAATAAAAAAAAAATTAAGAAAATTTCTCAGAATTGTAGGACTCAAGTTGAAAGAATAAAAGAATAATTGTAGGACTCAAGTGGTAGCATTCTAGGAATATGCAAGAAAATGGATGAAGATAGACCCACACCAAGGCACTTATTTTTAAAAAAAATTAGAATATGGGAACAGAGGGAATATCCTATAAAATGTTGAAGGGAAAGCAGGGTATATACAAAAGACTAAGGATTAGAACACCTTCAGATTTCTCAAAACCAATATTGAGAGATAGTGGAGCAATGTCTTCAAAAATCTGGAGAGTAAATTATTTCCAAGAATAAATTTTACTTTAGACAAATTCTGAGTCAAATGGAGAGTCAAATAAAAGTGTATTCAGATAAGAACCATCTCAAAATTTTATCTTTTAAGTACTCTTTCTCAGAGCTTCACCAAAATTAGAAAGTAAACAAACATACATATAGAACAGTGGTTCTTATCCACAGTTGCCCATCGAAATCAACCAGGATGCTTTAAGAAATACTTTCCTGGTGGTCCAGTGGGTAAAGAGTCTGCCTTGCAGTGCAGGTGGTGCCGGTTTGATCCCTGGCCTGGGAAGATCCCACGTGCTGCAGAGCTGCTGGACCGATGTATCCAACTACTGAGCTGGAGCTCTGGAGTGCATGTGCCCAGAGCCGGTGCTCTGCAGCAAGAGAGGTCACGATGGGAGGTGCACACAGGCCAAAGAACAAAGATGGTTGAAAATAAATAAATGAAAGGCCAATAGAAGTGACCAAAAAAAAAAAAAAAAGAAAAGAAATACTGAATTGCAGGCCCCATCTCCAAAAGTTCTGGGGTAATTGCTCTGGATGAGGTCTGGGCCTTTTAAAGTTATCTAGATAATTTTTATGTACATCCAAGGTAGATGTTGCCTGCCCACACAGGTAGATGTAAGAGATGCAGGTTTAATCCTGGGTTGGGAACATCCTTTGGAGAAGGGCGTGGTAACCCATTCCAGTATTTTTGCCTGGAGAATCCCAAGGACAGAGGAGCCTGGTGAGATACAGTCCATGGGGTCTCAAAGAGTCAGACAAGATTGAAGCAACCTGCCACACATGCAAGGTCGATATGGAAGAAACAAGAGAGAGGTAGGGAATTCCCCAGGGTAATAGAGAAGGGATTCTGGGACCAAAGTTCTACACTGATAATAGAATGCAACCTATTAGAAAATTCAATGAGAAATTCCTTCAAATAGATTAAATAGAAACAGTATCTACAGCAAGGTACAGGGAGCAAATATGGACAACTGATATATAAAGTTTTGATGTAGAGTTAGTGATGGGAATATAGGAAATAAAAAAAGAAAATTAACTCAATGGATGCAAAATATGAAGGAAGGAAATGTTATCAGAGCATACTACATGATTCAGTTGAGAAGAATTTACATAAACACTCAGTATTGTGGGGTAGAGGGAAAGGAAGTGTACAGGTGCAATGGTAGATTGGTCATGAAAGAGTTGTCTTTTCTTTTCCTATGATGGGAAAGAAGACATAATGGTTAGAAATAAAACACCAAAGAGTAGTAGTACAGTGTGCTATTTAGAAAGCAAACATTTGGGAAACCTGATCTCACCAAAATTTATCTTTTAAGTACTCTTTCTCAGAGCTTCACCAAATTAAATCAAACATACATATAGAACAGTGGTTCTTATCCACAGTTGCCCATCGAAATCAACCAGGATGCTTTAAGAAATACTTTCCTGGTGGTCCAGTGGGTAAAGAGTCTGCCTTGCAGTGCAGGTGGTGCCGGTTTGATCCCTGGCCTGGGAAGATCCCACGTGCTGCAGAGCTGCTGGACCGATGTATCCAACTACTGAGCTGGAGCTCTGGAGTGCATGTGCCCAGAGCCGGTGCTCTGCAGCAAGAGAGGTCACGATGGGAGGTGCACACAGGCCAAAGAACAAAGATGGTTGAAAATAAATAAATGAAAGGCCAATAGAAGTGACCAAAAAAAAAAAAAAAAGAAAAGAAATATTGAATTGCAGGCCCCATCTCCAAAAGTTCTGGGGTAATTGCTCTGGATGAGGTCTGGGCCTTTTAAAGTTATCTAGATAATTTTTATGTACATCCAAGGTAGATGTTGCCTGCCCACACAGGTAGATGTAAGAGATGCAGGTTTAATCCTGGGTTGGGAACATCCTTTGGAGAAGGGCGTGGTAACCCATTCCAGTATTTTTGCCTGGAGAATCCCAAGGACAGAGGAGCCTGGTGAGATACAGTCCATGGGGTCTCAAAGAGTCAGACAAGATTGAAGCAACCTGCCACACATGCAAGGTCGATATGGAAGAAACAAGAGAGAGGTAGGGAATTCCCCAGGGTAATAGAGAAGGGATTCTGGGACCAAAGTTCTACACTGATAATAGAATGCAACCTATTAGAAAATTCAATGAGAAATTCCTTCAAATAGATTAAATAGAAACAGTATCTACAGCAAGGTACAGGGAGCAAATATGGACAACTGATATATAAAGTTTTGATGTAGAGTTAGTGATGGGAATATAGGAAATAAAAAAAGAAAATTAACTCAATGGATGCAAAATATGAAGGAAGGAAATGTTATCAGAGCATACTACATGATTCAGTTGAGAAGAATTTACATAAACACTCAGTATTGTGGGGTAGAGGGAAAGGAAGTGTACAGGTGCAATGGTAGATTGGTCATGAAAGAGTTGTCTTTTCTTTTCCTATGATGGGAAAGAAGACATAATGGTTAGAAATAAAACACCAAAGAGTAGTAGTACAGTGTGCTATTTAGAAAGCTAAACATTTGGGAAATGGTTCCTTCTGGTGAATGGGAAATAGGTTGGGAGGCTAGACGATTGCTATTTTTTCATAACACATTTTGTAAGACTATTTGACTTCTTAAATCACATACATTGTAAACTTTTATTAAGGTAAAAATTTTAAAAGATCTATAAGAACTAAGAAAGAAAAAAAAAGATAAGACAGACTGCTGAGAGATGACAAAGGAAAATATGAGAACAGAGAAAAGCTAGATCATGCCTTGAGCTGAAACTTGGCCTCAGGGAGATCAATCAGAGCTTTCTACAGACACTCCTTGAGTTGATAGACCAATATGAAAGACTTACATTAGGAAGAAAAGAGTCGTAATTTTTTTTCAGGTAATAACCTATTGTAGATTTCCTTTAAGGTCAGAGGATTTTATCAGACAGTAGAGGCATCCAAGGGGATTTCCCCAATGGGTTGGCAGGTAAAGAATTTACCTGCAATGCAAAAGATGTGGGAGACAAGGGTTTGATCTTTGGGTTGAGAAGATCCCCTGGAAAAGGAAATGGCAACTTACTCCAGTATTTTTGCTTCAAAAATCCCATGGACAGAGGAGCCTGGTGGGCTACAGTCCACAGGGTCTCAAAGAGTCAGACACAACTGAGTGATTGAGCATGCAGAGCCATCTAAAGAAACCAGACAACACAGTATTTAATTACCCAACTACGAATTAAGTAAACATTGATAGACCATCTGCATTATCCTGGATGTTAGATATAATGGAAGCAATGGTTAATTCTCCATTGGATATCAATTTAGTGTAGGACTAAAATAAGTGTAAAACAGGATGGTGGATCCTGTGAAAAGGGGAAGGATATGGTCCTATGGATACATTTAAGAAGATCACAAAAAGATGTGGCTGAAATAGAAATAATTCAAAAGGGGTGGATCAATGTCCTCCTAAACAAACAGGAAATAAAAAAATATCTGGAGACAAGTGAAAATGGAAACACAATGACCTTTGGGCTTGAGCAAATGCAGTTCTAAGAGGAAGGTTATAGTGATACAAATTTAAATCAGGAAACAAGAAAAATGTTAAATTAACAATCTAACCTTACAACTAAAGGAACTAAAAAAATAACAAAATGAAAAATTTGTAGAAGAAGGAAATGAAAATGATCTGAGGATAGAGACTAAAACAGCTAGAAAATATCAATAATGCTAAGAGTTGATTCCTTGAAAAGATCCAAAAAATTGATAAAACTTTAGCCACACTCATCAAGAAAAAAAGAGAGAGGACCCCATATAATAAAATTGGAAGTGAAAAGGAAGTCACAACTGTTGACTGAAAAAAAAATGAGAGCTGTGGGTGAAGTTTTATTTGGGACATAATTAGGACAGCAGCCCAGAAGGCAGGCAGCACCTCAGATAACTCTGAGAGACTGCTTCAAAGAGTCAGTGGGAGGAAAATCAATATATAAGGATTTTGGTGAAGGGGGAGTTCAAATACTATTAAACAAAGGGTTTACAGAGAGTTTTTATTTTACACATGGTTTTCAGTTAGGTATGAAGATCTGATATCATCAGGAAGGAATTTAGTGCTTTTCTAGATATGAGGAGATGCAAGGATTGAGATAATAAAATCTGTTCCTAAAAGCATCCACCTATCTAAAGACCTGCCCCACTGGATTCCTTGGAGCACAGAGTGCCTTACCCAACTCTGATCTCCTTCAGGGGATGTTGAAGGTCGCAGCTCCCAACAGCATGATTCAGTCTCCCCCGAGGCAGATGACAAATGCCCTTGCTGTCCAGTCATTGGCAATGTAATTGGTAAATGCCAACCTGTAGCTGACACAACCGACACACAGAAATACTAGAAGGATCATAAGAGATTACTATGAACAAATACACACCAGTAAAATGGACTAGAAATGAACACATTCCTGGAAATGTATAATCTCTCAAGACTAAACGAAGAAGAAATGTAAAATATGAACAAGCTACCAGTAATGAAATTGAATCAGTAATTTAAAAACTCCAACAAACAAAAGGCCTCATGGCTTCACAGGTGAATTCTTCCGAATATTTAGAGAAGCGTTAACACCTACCTATCCTTCTCAAACTATTTCAAAAACTTGCAGTGGAAGGGATACTTCCGAACTCATTCTATGAGGCCATCATCACCCTGATAGCAAAACCAGACAATGATATCACAAACAGAGCAAATTAGAGGCCAATATTATTAATGAATATAGACGCAAAAGTCTCAATAAAACACTATGAAATTGAATCCAACAATATATTGAAAAGGCCACACACCATAATCAAGTGGGATTTCACTAAGGGTTGCAAGGATTTTTCAATATCCTCAAATCAATCAATGTGAAACACTACATTAATAAATCATAAAAATCATATGATCATTTCAATAGACACAGAAAAAGCTTTTGATAATATGCAACATATACTTATGATTGGAAGTGAAAGGCACACTGTTGACTGAAAAAATGAGAGCTGTGGGTGAAGTTTTATTTGGGACATAATTAGGACAGCAGCCCAGAAGGCAGGCAGCACCTCAGATAACTCTGAGAGACTGCTTCAAAGAGTCAGTGGGAGGAAAATCAATATATAAGGATTTTGGTGAAGGGGGAGTTCAAATACTATTAAACAAAGGGTTTACAGAGAGTTTTTATTTTACACATGGTTTTCAGTTAGGTATGAAGATCTGATATCATCAGGAAGGAATTTAGTGCTTTTCTAGATATGAGGAGATGCAAGGATTGAGATAATAAAATCTGTTCCTAAAAGCATCCACCTATCTAAAGACCTGCCCCACTGGATTCCTTGGAGCACAGAGTGCCTTACCCAACTCTGATCTCCTTCAGGGGATGTTGAAGGTCGCAGCTCCCAACAGCATGATTCAGTCTCCCCAGAGGCAGATGACAAATGCCCTTGCTGTCCAGTCATTGGCAATGTAATTGGTAAATGCCAACCTGTAGCTGACACAACCGACACACAGAAATACTAGAAGGATCATAAGAGATTACTATGAACAAATACACACCAGTAAAATGGACTAGAAATGAACACATTCCTGGAAATGTATAATCTCTCAAGACTAAACGAAGAAGAAATGTAAAATATGAACAAGCTACCAGTAATGAAATTGAATCAGTAATTTAAAAACTCCAACAAACAAAAGGCCTCATGGCTTCACAGGTGAATTCTTCCGAATATTTAGAGAAGCGTTAACACCTACCTATCCTTCTCAAACTATTTCAAAAACTTGCAGTGGAAGGGATACTTCCGAACTCATTCTATGAGGCCATCATCACCCTGATAGCAAAACCAGACAATGATATCACAAACAGAGCAAATTAGAGGCCAATATTATTAATGAATATAGACGCAAAAGTCTCAATAAAACACTATGAAATTGAATCCAACAATATATTGAAAAGGCCACACACCATAATCAAGTGGGATTTCACTAAGGGTTGCAAGGATTTTTCAATATCCTCAAATCAATCAATGTGAAACACTACATTAATAAATCATAAAAATCATATGATCATTTCAATAGACACAGAAAAAGCTTTTGATAATATGCAACATATACTTATGATAATAAAAGAATCCCTAGAGAGAGGGTATAAGAGGAACATATCTTAATATAATAAAGGCCAGTCCTTCAAGACTTCCTTCCTTACCTTAAGTCACCTTTCAATCTGATCCAGAATTCTACTTGTGAGATGCCTGGAACATCACTTAATGACTCTTGGACCCAGATCTGTATTCTTATATTTCTTTATCCTTACGTGATCCCCTCCACTTAGGATGCCCTTCATCTCATTTTTGGCTTGAAGAAACATGCTAATCCTTTAAAAACCCAACTAAATATCACCTTTTCACTTAAGTCTACTCAGAATGACTGTCTCCTTTTTTACATTCTTCCAAAGTACTTGGTGATTAGTCTGTACTGGGGATAAAGAAATCTCATTAACAGAGAACAGAATTTTTTAGAAAAGAATTTGTCTTTATTTAGGAAATAGTCTTGATCTTCCTCTAAATAGGTAATTGAATAGCAAAAAGACTTGGCAATAAAGTGACCCAACTGCTTTGCATCAGAACAGGAGTTTACAGTGAGTACAGGGGGTGGAGCTTGGAGGAAACAGTTGAATAATAGGGCAGAAGAGCCTAAAGAATTAGGATAGGGACATTAATGTTCCATTTAAGAGTCTCTGTTTTAATGACATACATCCTACCTACATTTCTAAAGCCTTCAGTAAACTATGTCACACATTTAAAGTTCTCATGAAAGTGAGGCTTCTATTTTATTCGTTTTGGAGAAGTACATTTGGTTTGAAACAGTGAAAATAAAGGTACACTCACAAGAAAGAAGAAAATACACTCAGCAGAGTAGAATTGGATGCTGAAGATACTTATGAGTTACAGGACAAAAATGGGGATTAAAGTCAATTTTCTTTATATTTCAAGTGGCAGCAAAATCTTAGCTGCTATTTGGGTTTCAGCTCAATTATACATTAATAAAATTGGCCACACACCATAATCAAGTGGGATTTCACTAAGGGTTGCAAGGATTTTCAATATCCTCAAATCAATCAATGTGAAACACTACATTAATAAATCATAAAAATCATATGATCATTTCAATAGACACAGAAAAAGCTTTTGATAATATGCAACATATACTTATGATAATAAAAGAATCCCTAGAGAGAGGGTATAAGAGGAACATATCTTAATATAATAAAGGCCAGTCCTTCAAGACTTCCTTCCTTACCTTAAGTCACCTTTCAATCTGATCCAGAATTCTACTTGTGAGATGCCTGGAACATCACTTAATGACTCTTGGACCCAGATCTGTATTCTTATATTTCTTTATCCTTACGTGATCCCCTCCACTTAGGATGCCCTTCATCTCATTTTTGGCTTGAAGAAACATGCTAATCCTTTAAAAACCCAACTAAATATCACCTTTTCACTTAAGTCTACTCAGAATGACTGTCTCCTTTTTTACATTCTTCCAAAGTACTTGGTGATTAGTCTGTACTGGGGATAAAGAAATCTCATTAACAGAGAACAAAATTTTTTTAGAAAAGAATTTGTCTTTATTTAGGAAATAGTCTTGATCTTCCTCTAAATAGGTAATTGAATAGCAAAAAGACTTGGCAATAAAGTGACCCAACTGCTTTGCATCAGAACAGGAGTTTACAGTGAGTACAGGGGGTGGAGCTTGGAGGAAACAGTTGAATAATAGGGCAGAAGAGCCTAAAGAATTAGGATAGGGACATTAATGTTCCATTTAAGAGTCTCTGTTTTAATGACATACATCCTACCTACATTTCTAAAGCCTTCAGTAAACTATGTCACACATTTAAAGTTCTCATGAAAGTGAGGCTTCTATTTTATTCGTTTTGGAGAAGTACATTTGGTTTGAAACAGTGAAAATAAAGGTACACTCACAAGAAAGAAGAAAATACACTCAGCAGAGTAGAATTGGATGCTGAAGATACTTATGAGTTACAGGACAAAAATGGGGATTAAAGTCAATTTTCTTTATATTTCAAGTGGCAGCAAAATCTTAGCTGCTATTTGGGTTTCAGCTCAATTATACTAGTTATCATAATCCCTTTTAGATTATAGATGATTGTAGGTGATGTGTATAGTTCCTGCGGTCAGAGTTGTTGCAGTGAAAAGGGAAAAAGGGTAATGAATTTTCTCTTTCCCTTTCCTGAGAACAAAGAAGATAGACAGAACAAGGAGGAGGCCTGAACACTCCTAGTTTTTTAACTTTAACTGCTCAGTAACAGTTTGTTTTTCTGCCCCTAACTCTATAGGCACTACACGTCACACCTATATTCTTTTGATTCTATGCTAAACACCCCCCTCCCCAGCTAGGGTTTACCCTTACAATAACCTTCCCCTTGTAGTTGCAAAATCACCTGTAGTTCTCAACTCACTGCAGATGGTGACTGCAGCCATGAAATTAAAAGCCTCAGGCTCCTTGAAAGAAAAGCTATGACAAACCTAGACAGTATATTCAAAAGAAGAGACGTCACTTTGCCAACAAAAGTTCATATAGTCAGAGCTATGATTTTTCCCAGCTGGACATAAAGAATGCTGGGCACTGGAGAATTAATGCCTTTGAATTGTAGTGTTGGAGAAGACCCTTGAGAGTCCCTTGGACTGTAAGGAGATCAAACCAGTTAATCCTGGAGAAAATCAACCCTGAATATTCATTGAACGATTGATGCTGAAGCTGAGGCTCCAATACTATGGTTACCTGATGTGAAGAGCCAACTCACTGGAAAAGATCTTGATACTGGGATAGGTTGAGGGCAGAAGGAGAAGGGCTCGACAGAAGGCGAGATGGTTGAGGGCAATGGAAGTCTGACATTAATGTTCCATTTAAGAGTCTCTGTTTTAATGACATACATCCTACCTACATTTCTAAAGCCTTCAGTAAACTATGTCACACATTTAAAGTTCTCATGAAAGTGAGGCTTCTATTTTATTCGTTTTGGAGAAGTACATTTGGTTTGAAACAGTGAAAATAAAGGTACACTCACAAGAAAGAAGAAAATACACTCAGCAGAGTAGAATTGGATGCTGAAGATACTTATGAGTTACAGGACAAAAATGGGGATTAAAGTCAATTTTCTTTATATTTCAAGTGGCAGCAAAATCTTAGCTGCTATTTGGGTTTCAGCTCAATTATACTAGTTATCATAATCCCTTTTAGATTATAGATGATTGTAGGTGATGTGTATAGTTCCTGCGGTCAGAGTTGTTGCAGTGAAAAGGGAAAAAGGGTAATGAATTTTTCTCTTTCCCTTTCCTGAGAACAAAGAAGATAGACAGAACAAGGAGGAGGCCTGAACACTCCTAGTTTTTTAACTTTAACTGCTCAGTAACAGTTTGTTTTTCTGCCCCTAACTCTATAGGCACTACACGTCACACCTATATTCTTTTGATTCTATGCTAAACACCCCCCTCCCCAGCTAGGGTTTACCCTTACAATAACCTTCCCCTTGTAGTTGCAAAATCACCTGTAGTTCTCAACTCACTGCAGATGGTGACTGCAGCCATGAAATTAAAAGCCTCAGGCTCCTTGAAAGAAAAGCTATGACAAACCTAGACAGTATATTCAAAAGAAGAGACGTCACTTTGCCAACAAAAGTTCATATAGTCAGAGCTATGATTTTTCCCAGCTGGACATAAAGAATGCTGGGCACTGGAGAATTAATGCCTTTGAATTGTAGTGTTGGAGAAGACCCTTGAGAGTCCCTTGGACTGTAAGGAGATCAAACCAGTTAATCCTGGAGAAAATCAACCCTGAATATTCATTGGAACGATTGATGCTGAAGCTGAGGCTCCAATACTATGGTTACCTGATGTGAAGAGCCAACTCACTGGAAAAGATCTTGATACTGGGATAGGTTGAGGGCAGAAGGAGAAGGGCTCGACAGAAGGCGAGATGGTTGGATGGCATCACTGAGTCAATGGACATGAGTCTGAGCAAGCCCTGGGAGATGGTGAAGGACAGGGAAGCCTGGGGTGCTATAGTCCATGGGGTTGCCAAGAGCCAGACATGGCTGAGCAACTGAACTGACTGTAGTTACATATCAGAAAGAAGGCTGCAGAGTCACTGAACTGCCAGACTTGATTACAGGATTATAGGCGCCAGGTTACGGCTGTCATTGAAACAATGCAAGAGAAAGAAATCAAGATCCTATCACCTTTGTTTCTCCTGATTGTAAGCTCTTGCCTTATATAAGCCCCTAGACTCGTCATGGCAGGTGGCACACTTCTTGAGGCCTGAGCCTATAATGTTCCTCTCTCCACTGGCTGCGAATAAAATTCACCTTTCTATTTCCTCAAAACTCTGCCTTTGTATTTTTCATTCAGCTTTGTTGGGCAGGCAGAGGAGGCCAAGATTTTGGCCAGCAACAGGGTCACATTGAAATCCTGGCTATGGAGTGGGGATAGGGTCATTTATAGAAGGACGGGGCTCTAGACAGAACAGCGACGGGCATCTGTGACAGTGATTTTCCTTAACTCAGCAATAATTGTTAACATCACCTGTTAGATGTTGTCTATTATATTGTTATTTGAGTGATATTGGGTATGGCTGGCTATGGCAATACACCATAAACTTCTTGTGGAAATATTTTATTTCTATGTACTCCCTTTGCACTAAACAAATGAGCTCAAGGGATAGGTTTTATAAGAGCAGAAATTGTGCCTTTTCTGTTTACCGGTGTATCCTAGGACAGTGCCTGGTCTACTACCAAAGCAAAATATAAATATTTGTTGAATTAATAAAAATAATAGCAGTAAGGTTTTCTGGTGCAGCAAGAGACAGCCAGGGCCAGGGGTTAGAGGCAAACAAAAGGTTTATTGGGAAGCTCCTGGGCGAGGTTCATGGGTTCGATTGGGCTGGTGAAGTTGTGAAGAGCCAACTCACTGGAAAAGATCTTGATACTGGGATAGGTTGAGGGCAGAAGGAGAAGGGCTCGACAGAAGGCGAGATGGTTGGATGGCATCACTGAGTCAATGGACATGAGTCTGAGCAAGCCCTGGGAGATGGTGAAGGACAGGGAAGCCTGGGGTGCTATAGTCCATGGGGTTGCCAAGAGCCAGACATGGCTGAGCAACTGAACTGACTGTAGTTACATATCAGAAAGAAGGCTGCAGAGTCACTGAACTGCCAGACTTGATTACAGGATTATAGGCGCCAGGTTACGGCTGTCATTGAAACAATGCAAGAGAAAGAAATCAAGATCCTATCACCTTTGTTTCTCCTGATTGTAAGCTCTTGCCTTATATAAGCCCCTAGACTCGTCATGGCAGGTGGCACACTTCTTGAGGCCTGAGCCTATAATGTTCCTCTCTCCACTGGCTGCGAATAAAATTCACCTTTCTATTTCCTCAAAACTCTGCCTTTGTATTTTTCATTCAGCTTTGTTGGGCAGGCAGAGGAGGCCAAGATTTTGGCCAGCAACAGGGTCACATTGAAATCCTGGCTATGGAGTGGGGATAGGGTCATTTATAGAAGGACGGGGCTCTAGACAGAACAGCGACGGGCATCTGTGACAGTGATTTTCCTTAACTCAGCAATAATTGTTAACATCACCTGTTAGATGTTGTCTATTATATTGTTATTTGAGTGATATTGGGTATGGCTGGCTATGGCAATACACCATAAACTTCTTGTGGAAATATTTTATTTCTATGTACTCCCTTTGCACTAAACAAATGAGCTCAAGGGATAGGTTTTATAAGAGCAGAAATTGTGCCTTTTCTGTTTACCGGTGTATCCTAGGACAGTGCCTGGTCTACTACCAAAGCAAAATATAAATATTTGTTGAATTAATAAAAATAATAGCAGTAAGGTTTTCTGGTGCAGCAAGAGACAGCCAGGGCCAGGGGTTAGAGGCAAACAAAAGGTTTATTGGGAAGCTCCTGGGCGAGGTTCATGGGTTCACAGATTGGGCTGGTGAAGTTGTGCCCAGGGAAGAGGTAGAGGGGGTTTTATGCGCTTGCAGTGAAAAAATTTTTGGCGGGTAGTTAGCGGGGCAGAGTAAAGGTCTTGCATTATTCATATCTGGGTTATGAGGTAAGTTCCAGAGGAGTCCTTTGTGTTGCAAGAGTCACGTGAAGGGGGTTTCTCATCACAGACCTTGCAGATGTCTCTTATCACTGGCTTTTCGCAACCAGCGAAGTTAGCCCATTGTCCCACTGACCCAACAATAGCTACCCAGTAAATAGTTTGTTGAATTAGTGCATTTTTATAAGCTAAAAATAGAAGAAATGTGGTGACTGACAGCCAGTGAGAAATAACACAGAAAAATACAGAATGTACTAATCTATATAATCTATTATCATGGTCTCTTGTTCTTTCCTTGTTGCTCACTCATCTCAGTTGCTACAGAATGGAATCATGATTATCCTCACTCTGTGTTTGGTGATTTTCCAACTAATTCACAAATGAATTTCAGTATTTGCCAACAAGTTGAACTCAAGCCACTAAAATACAGTCTCACTGCCAACAAATCAAACTGAACTCACTAAAACATAATCTCATTTTTCATATTGAATTCTTTCCCTTTGCATGTTTAAGGAAAGTAGAAATGCATATCAAAGTATGGCCTGAGTTTCATGGATAGAAGCTACTGCCAGAGATTTTGGAGAAAGGTATCTTTGAAGGCTCTTCTTGCCTGTCACCCTTCATTCTCTTGAGCTTCAGAATCACAACCTGTCTGCATCGAGTTGAAAGCTATGGCTGGATTTCAGTAGTTAAAGATCTTCCTGTGTCTGTGCAATATCAATTTCTGCTGTGAACTGAAAGCATGTTTACCCATTTCACATGCATACATCTTAGAGAATATAATTCCAGAGGCATTAAAATGATCATACTAAAAGCTTTCATTTTGTAAGCAATTAATAACATTAAATACCTCGTTACATCTGATGATCTCATTTTCTGAATACTGTACTGATCAGAGTAGAATACACATTGATCAAATAGTAGATTACTTTTGCCTTTTGAATTTTTGTTTGAGTTTTCTGAATAACTTTGTGCTATATAACTTGCAGTTATTCTCTTGTTGAACTGCATACTTGTGTTTTCTGCGTGGCGGCTGTCTTAGTTTTCTGAGCCTGTCCAACAGAAATGTATTATCTTAGGGTTCTATAGGTCAGAAGTCCAAAATCAAGGTATCAGCATGGATAGCCCTTTATGAGAGCTGTGCAGGAGAGTCTGCTCCAGGCCTCTTCCCTAGTTTCTTGTGATTGCTGGCAAATGTTGGCAACCCTCACCCTGAACCCTGTTTTATTTTCACATGGAGTTCTCCCCATTACCAAGACTGCCTTGGCATGCTAATTTCCCCTTCTTATAAGGACACCAGTCATGTTGGATTAGGCTCATCCTAACGAACTCAGTTTCATTACCTGCAAAGACCTATTTCAAATAAGGTCACATTCATAACCCGCACTGTGGGTTAGGACTTAACATCTTTGCAGGGCTGGGAGAGCTGGGGGACAAGTCAGTCCATAACAGTGGCATATTATCTTCATGGATTGATATAAGGCAAAGTGGATAAGAAATAAAAGTGTCTTTCAAGTGTTGAACTGGGTTTGAAGGGGCAGAGTCCAAGGACTGGTGAGAAGAGACTAAATACTTCACAAGCTGTGGTTTTAGCAATTTATTGAGATTCCTTTGATTACTATGTCACACCTGAGCCAAACACAAATGGAAAGGTTTTATTGAAGTAAAAAATAAAACACTGTTGTCAGTCCCAGCTCTGCCATTTGTCCAGCCAAGTAACCATGTATAAGTGAATCAAATTCTGTGAGCCTCTTTTTCATTGTCAGTAAACAGAAGATCTAATACTTGAGGTTTCCATGAGATACTCTATGTACAATCCCTAGAACTGCACCTGTAATTTAGCAAAGTTCAAAAATAGAGCTTCCCTTCTCTCCCAGTCTGTTTTCCACTCTGTTTCCCTTTATGGTTTAATCATAAAATTCCCATTTCTGCCCATACTACTGCCTCTAAATAAGTGAAAAGTTTGTAGCATCCTACTGTAATTTTTTAAGATAATTGAACGATGAGGTTGCATCTGTATTCCAATGTATACAGTATATACACTTGGAACTTCTCTGGTGCTGCAATGGTTGGCAGTCTGCTTGCTAATGCAAAGGACACACGTTCAATCCCTGGTATGGGATCGAATACACACCTCAGGGTGATTAAGACCCTGTGCCACAATGACTGTGCCCTTACACCTTAGAGCCCATGCTCTGCAACAAAAGAAGCCACTGCAATGAAAAGCCCTCATACCACAACTAGAGAGGTGCCTTTGCTTACCACATCCAGAGAAAAGCCCTCACACAGCAGTGAAGACTCAGCACAGTCAAAAATAAATAAAATTAAAAAAAAAATATACTTCAAAATAGCACACTGAAAATTTTATAGGCAACTTACATGACATCAGGAATATTCTCTATTAAACACTGGAAACAATATCCTATTACACTCTTTTCTTTTGGACTTAAGAGGCAGCAATGAGATCATTTTAATTTTATAGCTGGCGATTTCTCTCTATATATACTTCTACGTGAGACATGGATTTTTTCCTATATTTCCTCACTTTTATAAAAACTAAGTTATTGGTTGGTCTGAGATCTTCTGTGATCTGAGCTTGGATTGTCTGAAATAGAACTTGTTGCCCTGGGAAACTTGAATCCTTTCCTCCGCATTGCAGTATTCCTTCTTTTTCTATAGACACTTGTGTTGACATAGTCTATTACTATGTATATTTCAACTGTTTCATTAGCTATTCTGTCTAACTTTGATTTTCATTAACTTCCAGGTGTTAGGCAGCTGCTCTGCTCATTTTGGATTCATCGTAATTTTTGAGTTCCACTTTTATTAGCTTGGCCTGTTTTCTACAGGCTATCTTAATGGCTTGGTCAAATTCCAAGTTACAAAATAGATTTGTTATTAGTTAGATACTTGCCAAATCTAGTTGATTTCAGGGTGAACCACAGTTTTAAAATATCTTTGACTAATTTTTTACCACTGGCCTTACATGATAACTTTATGTGCAATTTTGGATTTAAAAAATAATTACTACATAATGATCAAGTCTAGGAATGCAAAGTAATTCTAAATTCGTTCTACATGATACATAAGCCTCAGGCATTCCAATAAAGGGATTATTATGTTAGTTCTATCTTTCTTATTAAAGTTGGTATCTTGCAGACATTTACTGTGTAAGTATTTAGTTTTATTAGTTTTAAGAAGCAAGCATCTCCTATCTTCCTTCTGCAGACCCAAGTGATAAATAACCTTATTGGTCACCAGGTCTACCTGTGGTAACAAACATTTTGGAAGTCTGTGTTGTCACAAGATGCTTTATTTTGACTCTTGTTGCTATTAAGAACAAAGTCTTAATAACAGACTGGGATGACAAAGTCTTCACCAGCTCAGATCATCTCATCATCTCCTAGATGACTTTATCAAGGAAGAGCTAAAATCCTAAGAAATAAGCAGCACAAGTGGGTACTTGCCTGGCTGAGCTGAGTCTGGGTTTATAGGCCATGAAATTTCCTGATTTCTGCTCAGGACTTAAGAGGCAGCAATGAGATCATTTTAATTTTATAGCTGGCGATTTCTCTCTATATATACTTCTACGTGAGACATGGATTTTTTCCTATATTTCCTCACTTTTATAAAAACTAAGTTATTGGTTGGTCTGAGATCTTCTGTGATCTGAGCTTGGATTGTCTGAAATAGAACTTGTTGCCCTGGGAAACTTGAATCCTTTCCTCCGCATTGCAGTATTCCTTCTTTTTCTATAGACACTTGTGTTGACATAGTCTATTACTATGTATATTTCAACTGTTTCATTAGCTATTCTGTCTAACTTTGATTTTCATTAACTTCCAGGTGTTAGGCAGCTGCTCTGCTCATTTTGGATTCATCGTAATTTTTGAGTTCCACTTTTATTAGCTTGGCCTGTTTTCTACAGGCTATCTTAATGGCTTGGTCAAATTCCAAGTTACAAAATAGATTTGTTATTAGTTAGATACTTGCCAAATCTAGTTGATTTCAGGGTGAACCACAGTTTTAAAATATCTTTGACTAATTTTTTACCACTGGCCTTACATGATAACTTTATGTGCAATTTTGGATTTAAAAAATAATTACTACATAATGATCAAGTCTAGGAATGCAAAGTAATTCTAAATTCGTTCTACATGATACATAAGCCTCAGGCATTCCAATAAAGGGATTATTATGTTAGTTCTATCTTTCTTATTAAAGTTGGTATCTTGCAGACATTTACTGTGTAAGTATTTAGTTTTATTAGTTTTAAGAAGCAAGCATCTCCTATCTTCCTTCTGCAGACCCAAGTGATAAATAACCTTATTGGTCACCAGGTCTACCTGTGGTAACAAACATTTTGGAAGTCTGTGTTGTCACAAGATGCTTTATTTTGACTCTTGTTGCTATTAAGAACAAAGTCTTAATAACAGACTGGGATGACAAAGTCTTCACCAGCTCAGATCATCTCATCATCTCCTAGATGACTTTATCAAGGAAGAGCTAAAATCCTAAGAAATAAGCAGCACAAGTGGGTACTTGCCTGGCTGAGCTGAGTCTGGGTTTATAGGCCATGAAATTTCCTGATTTCTGCTCAGGATCTGAAGATCTCTGGATAGAAATTCCTTTTGAAGAAGTGTTGCTTTTTTCAAAAATCCCTCAGTAGTATCTCTAACTGGATTGCCTTTCTGGGTTAAAAAGCAGATCTAATTTTCAGCGATAATTCTTTCTGGGGGCTCGTTGAAGCTGTGCAAGATATTGATTGAGCTAGCAGTTTAAACTTTTGTAGGAAGGGTTCAACCAAAGTTCTTTGGATCACAGCTCAATTAGTCTGATAACCAATGTTATTTTTAAGATAACTACTTCTCGTTTTCTTATACTCAACTTCTGTAAATAATGTTTTCATGTAAAATTCCCTTTAAATCTTAGACACTTTTAAATACAGCTAACTTCTTCCCATAGTCACATTCTGAGAGCATATTATAGCGTCAAAACTTCTGACCTACATTGTTTGAATAGCTGTGAGTCTCCTCACCTTGTTAAGGCTACCCTTTCTGCCTGTTCTTATTCCAGCTCCTTTGACTTCCCGAGGTGAATATAGCAACTGTGTGATTACTATTTCTTAAGAAAAGTGTTTTGGTTTTTTCTTTAATTTTTTTTTAAATTTTGGCCTCTTTTATTGTTCTTTTATTTATTTATTTTTCATCCATCTTTATTTTTCAGCCTTTGTGGGCCTCCCATCACAGTGGCCTCTCTCATTGCAGAGCACCAGCTCTGGACGCATGCATTCCAGAGAGCTGGCTCGTAATTGGACACATCGGTCCAGCCACTCCGCGGCATGTGGGATCTTCCTGGGCCATGGATTGAACTGGTGCTCCCTGCACTGCAAGGCAGACTCTTTACCCACTGGGCCACCAGGGAAGCCCTATAGTGTTTTAGTATATGCTCCATTTTGGAGGAGTTTTCCATGGTGGGACCCACTGACTCACATTGAAATGCACTTTGTGAGAATCTGAAGAATGGTTCTTTGGAGGATTTATGTATCATTAGGATCTACATGCCTATAGTGCTAAGGGGAAAGAAATAGTTTCTAAAACTAAACTAAAAAAAGTTATTGGCTCCAACATATGAAGCAGAGGTACAGATACACATAAATCATATTTCATGTAAAATCTGAGTACATTTCAATATGTTTGGTATGGAGTATGATTCAACTTTTAAAAGTAGGAATACTCAAGGTCTAGAAAGTTGTTTAAATACCTTGGCTTCGAGGGCTTATAGTAATTTTAAAATTAGTGATCCAGGTCTGAAAGTAGCCGAATGCACACTCTTTTCAAGTGCACATGGAACATTCTCCAGAATACATCACATGCCAGACCACAAAGCAAGTCTCAGTAAGTTTAAGAAAACTGAAGTTATATCAAGCATCTTTTCTAACCACAATGCTATGAGATTAGAAATCAACGTCAAGAAAAAAACATGCAAAACCCACAAACACATGTAGGCTGAACAACGTGTGATAAAGTAACCAATAAATCACTGAAGAAATGAAAGAGTAAATCAAAAAATGCCTAGATACAAATGAATAGGAAAACACAATGTTCTAAAACGTATGGGATGCAGCAAAAGCAGTTCTAAATGGGAAGTTTATAGTGATACAAGCTTACCTCAGGAAACAAGAAAAATCTCAGCTAGACAACCTTACACTTAGAGCAGCAAGAGAAATAAGAACAAAACCTCTCAAAGTTAGTAGAAGAAAAGAAACTGTACAGATCAGAGCAGAAGTAAATGTAATAGAGCCTAAGAAAACAATAGAAAAGATCAACAAAGGTGGTTCTTTGAAAGGATAAACAAAGTTGATAAACATTCAGCGAGACTCATCGAGAGAAGAAAGGGAAAAAAGGAAAAAAAAAAAAAAAGAAGAAAGGAGAGAGACCAAATCAGTACAATTAGAAATAATAAAGAAGTTACAAGCAACTCTATAGAAATACAAAGAACCATTAGAAAGTACTATAGGCAACTACATGTAATAAAATGGACATCCTATAGAAATACAAATCCTAGAAAGCCCTAAGTGTTTTAGTATATGCTCCATTTTGGAGGAGTTTTCCATGGTGGGACCCACTGACTCACATTGAAATGCACTTTGTGAGAATCTGAAGAATGGTTCTTTGGAGGATTTATGTATCATTAGGATCTACATGCCTATAGTGCTAAGGGGAAAGAAATAGTTTCTAAAACTAAACTAAAAAAAGTTATTGGCTCCAACATATGAAGCAGAGGTACAGATAAAATAAATCATATTTCATGTAAAATCTGAGTACATTTCAATATGTTTGGTATGGAGTATGATTCAACTTTTAAAAGTAGGAATACTCAAGGTCTAGAAAGTTGTTTAAATACCTTGGCTTCGAGGGCTTATAGTAATTTTAAAATTAGTGATCCAGGTCTGAAAGTAGCCGAATGCACACTCTTTTCAAGTGCACATGGAACATTCTCCAGAATACATCACATGCCAGACCACAAAGCAAGTCTCAGTAAGTTTAAGAAAACTGAAGTTATATCAAGCATCTTTTCTAACCACAATGCTATGAGATTAGAAATCAACGTCAAGAAAAAAACATGCAAAACCCACAAACACATGTAGGCTGAACAACGTGTGATAAAGTAACCAATAAATCACTGAAGAAATGAAAGAGTAAATCAAAAAATGCCTAGATACAAATGAATAGGAAAACACAATGTTCTAAAACGTATGGGATGCAGCAAAAGCAGTTCTAAATGGGAAGTTTATAGTGATACAAGCTTACCTCAGGAAACAAGAAAAATCTCAGCTAGACAACCTTACACTTAGAGCAGCAAGAGAAATAAGAACAAAACCTCTCAAAGTTAGTAGAAGAAAAGAAACTGTACAGATCAGAGCAGAAGTAAATGTAATAGAGCCTAAGAAAACAATAGAAAAGATCAACAAAGGTGGTTCTTTGAAAGGATAAACAAAGTTGATAAACATTCAGCGAGACTCATCGAGAGAAGAAAGGGGAAAAAAAAGGAAAAAAGGAAAAAAAAAAAAAAAGAAGAAAGGAGAGAGACCAAATCAGTACAATTAGAAATAATAAAGAAGTTACAAGCAACTCTATAGAAATACAAAGAACCATTAGAAAGTACTATAGGCAACTACATGTAATAAAATGGACATCCTAGTAGAAATGGACAAATTCCTAGAAAACCGCAATCTCCCAAGATCGAACCAGGAAGAAACAAAAAATACGAACAGACTAATTACAAATACTGAAATTGAAGCTGTGGTTAAAAAACAAAAGTACAGAACCAGATGGATTCAAGGAGAATTCTATCAAACACTTAGAGAAAAGTTAACGTCTATCCTTTTGAAACTATTCCAGAAAATTGAAGAGGAAGGGATCACTTCCCTATGAGACCACCATCACAGTGATATCAGACCTAAACAAAGATATCACAATACAAGAAAATTGCAGATCAATATTACTGATGAGCATAGACACGAAAATTCTCAATATAATACTAGCAAAGCAAATCAAACAATACATTAAAAAACTATACATCATGATTAAGTGATATTTATCTCAGGGATGGAAGGATTTTTTAATATCTGTAAATCAATCAGTGTGATATACCATATTAATAAATTGAAAAACAAATGATCTCAAAAGATGCAGAAAAAGCTTTTGATAAAACTCAACATCTGTTTAGGATAAAAATTTCTCTGGAAAGTGCACATAGAGAGAATCAACCTCAACATAATAAGACCATATATGCCAAACCCACAGCTAACATTATATTCAGTGGTGAGAAACTGAAAGTATTTCTGCTATGATCAGGAACAAGACAAGGATGTCCAGTCTCACCACTTTTATTCAAAATAGTTTCTAGCCACTATGTATCAGGAACAACCTTACACTTAGAGCAGCAAGAGAAATAAGAACAAAACCTCTCAAAGTTAGTAGAAGAAAAGAAACTGTACAGATCAGAGCAGAAGTAAATGTAATAGAGCCTAAGAAAACAATAGAAAAGATCAACAAAGGTGGTTCTTTGAAAGGATAAACAAAGTTGATAAACATTCAGCGAGACTCATCGAGAGAAGAAAGGGGAAAAAAAAGGAAAAAAGGAAAAAAAAAAAAAAGAAGAAAGGAGAGAGACCAAATCAGTACAATTAGAAATAATAAAGAAGTTACAAGCAACTCTATAGAAATACAAAGAACCATTAGAAAGTACTATAGGCAACTACATGTAATAAAATGGACATCCTAGTAGAAATGGACAAATTCCTAGAAAACCGCAATCTCCCAAGATCGAACCAGGAAGAAACAAAAAATACGAACAGACTAATTACAAATACTGAAATTGAAGCTGTGGTTAAAAAACAAAAGTACAGAACCAGATGGATTCAAGGAGAATTCTATCAAACACTTAGAGAAAAGTTAACGTCTATCCTTTTGAAACTATTCCAGAAAATTGAAGAGGAAGGGATCACTTCCCTATGAGACCACCATCACAGTGATATCAGACCTAAACAAAGATATCACAATACAAGAAAATTGCAGATCAATATTACTGATGAGCATAGACACGAAAATTCTCAATATAATACTAGCAAAGCAAATCAAACAATACATTAAAAATTATACATCATGATTAAGTGATATTTATCTCAGGGATGGAAGGATTTTTTAATATCTGTAAATCAATCAGTGTGATATACCATATTAATAAATTGAAAAACAAATGATCTCAAAAGATGCAGAAAAAGCTTTTGATAAAACTCAACATCTGTTTAGGATAAAAATTTCTCTGGAAAGTGCACATAGAGAGAATCAACCTCAACATAATAAGACCATATATGCCAAACCCACAGCTAACATTATATTCAGTGGTGAGAAACTGAAAGTATTTCTGCTATGATCAGGAACAAGACAAGGATGTCCAGTCTCACCACTTTTATTCAAAATAGTTTTGGAAGTCCTAGCCATAATAACGAAAGAAAAAGGTATAAAAGGGATTCAAATAGGCAAAAAAGAAGTAAAACTGTCATTGAAGATGACACAATACTATATGTAAAAAATCTTAAAGACATTACCGGAAAACTACTAGAGCTCATCAATGAATTTGGTAAAGTCACAGGATACGAACTTAATATGCGTAAATCTGTTGCATTTTGTACACTGATAACAAAAGATCAGAAAGGGAAATTAAGGAAAACAATCCCATTTACCACTACATTATAAAGAATAAAATACCCAGGAATAAACCTACCTGAAGAGCAAAAGGTGGGACTTCAAAAACTACAAAATGCTGGTTAAAGAAATCAAATATGACACAGACAGACAGAAAGATACACTGTGAACTTGGACTGGAAGAACAATTTGTCAGAATGGCTACTATCCAAGTCAACCTACAGATTCAATAAAATCCCTATCAAGTCACCGAATTACCAGGTATTCACAGAACTGGAACAAATAATTTTAAATTTTGTATGGAAACATAAAAGACCCTGAATAATCAAACAATCCTGAGAAAGAAAAAAAGAGCTGAAGGAATCATACTCCTTGACTTCAGACTATACAGTCATAAAACTGGTATAGTACTGGCACAAAGACAGATTTATAGATCAATAGAAAGTCCAGAAATAAACCCACACACCTATGGTCAGTTAATCTACAACAAAGAAGGCAAGAATATTCAATAGAGAAAGATAGTCTCATCAGCAAGTGGTACTGGGAACACTGACAGCTGTATGTAAAAGAATGAAATTAGAACATTCTTTTATACCATACACAAAAATAAACTCAAAATGGATTAAAAACTTAAACATAAGGCCAGATACTATAAAACTCCTAGAGGAAAACATGGGCAAAGATACCAATACGTGTGATATTAATAAATTGAAAAACAAATGATCTCAAAAGATGCAGAAAAAGCTTTTGATAAAACTCAACATCTGTTTAGGATAAAAATTTCTCTGGAAAGTGCACATAGAGAGAATCAACCTCAACATAATAAGACCATATATGCCAAACCCACAGCTAACATTATATTCAGTGGTGAGAAACTGAAAGTATTTCTGCTATGATCAGGAACAAGACAAGGATGTCCAGTCTCACCACTTTTATTCAAAATAGTTTTGGAAGTCCTAGCCATAATAACGAAAGAAAAAGGTATAAAAGGGATTCAAATAGGCAAAAAAGAAGTAAAACTGTCATTGAAGATGACACAATACTATATGTAAAAAATCTTAAAGACATTACCGGAAAACTACTAGAGCTCATCAATGAATTTGGTAAAGTCACAGGATACGAACTTAATATGCGTAAATCTGTTGCATTTTGTACACTGATAACAAAAGATCAGAAAGGGAAATTAAGGAAAACAATCCCATTTACCACTACATTATAAAGAATAAAATACCCAGGAATAAACCTACCTGAAGAGCAAAAGGTGAGACTTCAAAAACTACAAAATGCTGGTTAAAGAAATCAAATATGACACAGACAGACAGAAAGATACACTGTGAACTTGGACTGGAAGAACAATTTGTCAGAATGGCTACTATCCAAGTCAACCTACAGATTCAATAAAATCCCTATCAAGTCACCGAATTACCAGGTATTCACAGAACTGGAACAAATAATTTTAAATTTTGTATGGAAACATAAAAGACCCTGAATAATCAAACAATCCTGAGAAAGAAAAAAAGAGCTGAAGGAATCATACTCCTTGACTTCAGACTATACAGTCATAAAACTGGTATAGTACTGGCACAAAGACAGATTTATAGATCAATAGAAAGTCCAGAAATAAACCCACACACCTATGGTCAGTTAATCTACAACAAAGAAGGCAAGAATATTCAATAGAGAAAAGATAGTCTCATCAGCAAGTGGTACTGGGAACACTGACAGCTGTATGTAAAAGAATGAAATTAGAACATTCTTTTATACCATACACAAAAATAAACTCAAAATGGATTAAAAACTTAAACATAAGGCCAGATACTATAAAACTCCTAGAGGAAAACATGGGCAGAATACTCTTTGACTTCAACCACAATAGCATCTTTTTAGATCCACTTCCTAGAGTAATAAAAATAAAAACAAAAATAAACAAATGGGAGCTAATTAACTTTAAAAGCTTTTTCACAGCAAAAAGAAACCATAAACAAACAAACAAAAAAGACAGTGCACAGAATGGGAGAAAATATTTGCAAACAAAGTGGCTAAAAGGGGATGAACCTCCAAAATATACAATATATATTGAACAGCTCAAGCAGTTCAATATAAAAAAAATAATAAAACAAACCCAATTAAAAACAGATGGTCTAAATAGACATTTCTACAAAGAAGGCATGCATATGGACAGAAAGCACATGAAAAGATGCTCAACATTGCTAATTATTAGAGAGATGCAAATCAAAACTATCAAAACTACCATGAGGTATCATTTCACACTGGTCAGAATGGCCATCATCAAAAAGTACAAACAATAAATGACAGAGAAAAGGGAACCCTCCTAATGATAACATACACAGTAAAGCAATGGAAAAACAGACATGGACAGTAGACATATGGACACTGTGGGGAATAAACAGTGGGTGGGAGGCGTAAAGGAAGTAGCATGAAAACCTGTACTATTGGGCTTCCCCTGGTGGTCCAGTGGGTAAGGACACCGCCTTGCAGTGCAAGGGGTGCTGGTTCGATCCCTGGCCTGGGAAGATCCCACGTGCTGCAGAGCAGCTGGACCGATGTGTCCAATCACCAAGCCAGAGCTCTGGCGCGTATGCGCCCAGAGCCGGTGCTCTGCGACAACAGACGCCACTGAAATGGGAGGCCCACAGGAGCCAGAGAACAAAGACAGATGAAAATAGAGAAATGAAAGACCAATAGAAGTGGCCTGTCTATCCCCCCTCCCTCCCCACCCCACCCCCCCAAAAAAGATAAATAAACAAAATTGAAAAAGAAAAAAGAAAACCTGTACTATCATATGTGAAGAAAATAGCTATTGTCATTGTGCTGTGAGAAAAGAGGATCCTGCAGGGGCGCTGTGGGACGATCTGGAGGGGTGGGATGCGGGGTGGCGGGGGATATACATATGACTAATCTGGGAACATACATATCTGTAAACAACAAAACTTTGTAAAAGTTAAAAGTAAAATTTTTTAAAAAATTAAAAAAGAAAAAAGGGAGCCCTCCTACACTGTTGGTGGGAATGTAATTGGTACAGCCACAATGGAGAACAGTATGGAGATTCCTTCAAAAAGAATAGCTTCCATGTGATCCGGCAATTCCACTCTTGGACATTTATCTGGAGAAAACCATAATTTGAATAGGTACATACACTCCAATGTTCACTGTAGGACTGTTTACAATAGCCAAGACATGGAAGCAGCCTAAATATCCATCAACAGAGGAAAAGATAAAGAAGACGTGGTATTTATATACAATGAAATACGAGCCAGCCATAAACAAGAATAACACATTTTGCCACTTACAGGAACATGGATGGACTTAGAGGGGATTAAGCTATGTAAAATAAGTCAGAGAAACATAAATACTCATGATAACACTTATATGTGGAATCCACAAAATACAACGAACTGACAACTATAACAAAAAGAAGCAGACTTGCAGATACAGAGGAGAAAATAGTGGTTGCCAGTGGAGAGGGGGAGGTGGGGGCTACACAGGGCTTGGGGAGTGGGAGGCCCACACTAGTGGGTGTAAAATAGGCTCAAGGATGTATTGTCAACATGAGGAATATAACCAATATTTTGTAATAATGGTAAATGGAAAGAAACCTTTAAGGATTGTATAAAAATTACAATCAAGATGAGTGATCCACAGAATACTAGATGTGGCAGATGCCACAGAAATCATTTATTTCAATTCTTTTCTCTCCAAACTTACTTGTTTACTTTCTCACAGATGAAGAAAGAGAAGCCAGACCGGATGCTTCTTCCAAATCCACAGAACCAGTTATGGACAGAGGTTGATTGACAGCACAAGTCTTTTTTGTCTCTTGACACAGTTTTTATTTCAAAAAATCAAACAGTCAGAAAACCTGTACTATCATATGTGAAGAAAATAGCTATTGTCATTGTGCTGTGAGAAAAGAGGATCCTGCAGGGGCGCTGTGGGACGATCTGGAGGGGTGGGATGCGGGGTGGCGGGGGATATACATATGACTAATCTGGGAACATACATATCTGTAAACAACAAAACTTTGTAAAAGTTAAAAGTAAAATTTTTTAAAAAATTAAAAAAGAAAAAAGGGAGCCCTCCTACACTGTTGGTGGGAATGTAATTGGTACAGCCACAATGGAGAACAGTATGGAGATTCCTTCAAAAAGAATAGCTTCCATGTGATCCGGCAATTCCACTCTTGGACATTTATCTGAGAAAACCATAATTTGAATAGGTACATACACTCCAATGTTCACTGTAGGACTGTTTACAATAGCCAAGACATGGAAGCAGCCTAAATATCCATCAACAGAGGAAAAGATAAAGAAGACGTGGTATTTATATACAATGAAATACGAGCCAGCCATAAACAAGAATAACACATTTTGCCACTTACAGGAACATGGATGGACTTAGAGGGGATTAAGCTATGTAAAATAAGTCAGAGAAACATAAATACTCATGATAACACTTATATGTGGAATCCACAAAATACAACGAACTGACAACTATAACAAAAAGAAGCAGACTTGCAGATACAGAGGAGAAAATAGTGGTTGCCAGTGGAGAGGGGGAGGTGGGGGCTACACAGGGCTTGGGGAGTGGGAGGCCCACACTAGTGGGTGTAAAATAGGCTCAAGGATGTATTGTCAACATGAGGAATATAACCAATATTTTGTAATAATGGTAAATGGAAAGAAACCTTTAAGGATTGTATAAAAATTACAATCAAGATGAGTGATCCACAGAATACTAGATGTGGCAGATGCCACAGAAATCATTTATTTCAATTCTTTTCTCTCCAAACTTACTTGTTTACTTTCTCACAGATGAAGAAAGAGAAGCCAGACCGGATGCTTCTTCCAAATCCACAGAACCAGTTATGGACAGAGGTTGATTGACAGCACAAGTCTTTTTTGTCTCTTGACACAGTTTTTTATTTCTTAAGGTGATAGAATCAAACCAGTCAACCCTAAAGGAAATCAACCGTAAATATTCATTGGAAGGACTGATGCTGAAGTTGAAGCTCTAATAATTTGGCCACCTGATGCAAAGAGCTGACTCACTGTCAGAAAAAAGCCCCTGATGCTGGGAAAGATAGAAGGTAGAAGAAGAAGAGCACGATAGAGGATGAGATGGTTGGATGGCATCACTGACTCAATGCACATGAGTTTGAGCAAACTCTGGGAGATGGTGAAGGACAGGGAGGCCTGGTGTGCTGCAGTCCATGGGGTCACTAAGAGTTGGACATGACTGAGTCACTGAACAACAGCAAATCATTGCCCACCAGAGTTTATTGGTATAACATGAAAAGTTCCATTATATTCTAAGTTGGGGGACTTCACTAGTGGTCTAGAGGCTAAGACTCCATACTCCCAATGTTGGGAGCTGGGGTTCACTCCTTCAGAGAACTAGATCTCACATGCTACAACTAAGAGTTCACACGCTGCAGTCAAAGATTCATCTTGCTACAACTAAAGATACCTCATGCCACAGTGAAGATCAATGAACTTGTGTTCAGCAACTAAGACCTAGCGCAGTCCCCACACTCCCAAAAAGTTTAAGTTAGAACTAAGTTAAGAATTGATGCTTTCAAACTGTAGTGCTGGAGAAGGCTCATGAGAGTCCCTTGGACAGCTAGGAGATCAAACTAGTCACTCTTAAAAAATATCAACCCTGAATATTCATTGGAAGGACTGATGCTGAAGCTCCAACACTTTGGCCATCTGATGGGAATAGCCAACTCATTAGGAAAAGACCCTGATGTTGGGAAAGACTGAAAGTAGAAGAAGAAGAGGGTGACAGAGGATGAAATGGTTGGATGGCATCACTGATCTGATGGACATGAACTTGGCAAACTCTGGAAGACGGTGAGGGACAGGGAAGCTTGGCGTGCTGCAGTCCATGGGGTCACTAAGAGTTGGACATGACTGAGTCACTGAACAACAGCAAATCATTGCCCACCAGAGTTTATTGGTATAACATGAAAAGTTCCATTATATTCTAAGTTGGGGGACTTCACTAGTGGTCTAGAGGCTAAGACTCCATACTCCCAATGTTGGGAGCTGGGGTTCACTCCTTCAGAGAACTAGATCTCACATGCTACAACTAAGAGTTCACACGCTGCAGTCAAAGATCCATCTTGCTACAACTAAAGATACCTCATGCCACAGTGAAGATCAATGAACTTGTGTTCAGCAACTAAGACCTAGCGCAGTCCCCACACTCCCAAAAAGTTTAAGTTAGAACTAAGTTAAGAATTGATGCTTTCAAACTGTAGTGCTGGAGAAGGCTCATGAGAGTCCCTTGGACAGCTAGGAGATCAAACTAGTCACTCTTAAAAAATATCAACCCTGAATATTCATTGGAAGGACTGATGCTGAAGCTCCAACACTTTGGCCATCTGATGGGAATAGCCAACTCATTAGGAAAAGACCCTGATGTTGGGAAAGACTGAAAGTAGAAGAAGAAGAGGGTGACAGAGGATGAAATGGTTGGATGGCATCACTGATCTGATGGACATGAACTTGGCAAACTCTGGAAGACGGTGAGGGACAGGGAAGCTTGGCGTGCTGCAGTCCACGGGGTCATGAAGAGCTGGAATCGACTTGGCAACTGAACAGCAAGAAGTTAAGATGTAATTTCAACATTTCATCAAGGCTTTCAAATGAAAGAATGAGAAAATAAATTATAGTCTTTCAGTTCCCATAAGATTAGGACCAATATTGTAGAACTGGGGTTATTCTGAATCCTTCCTACCTCTGGAATATGTTATAGACTACACTCCAGGGCATACTTGCCAGAGTTGCAGGAGATCAAGTGTTTGATGGGATAAGAAATTATATGCAGGATATTTGGAGCTGTGGTTTTCCAAAGTAGTCAGAATGGTTGCTGCAGAAGAGACTGAAAATACTCACAAATATTCATGTGTACATTGTGCTCAGTCATGTCTGACTCTGTGGCCCCATGGACTATAGCCCACCAGGCTCCTCTGTACATGGAATTATCCAGGCAAGAATACTGGAGTGGGTTGCCATTTCCTACTCCAGGAGATCTTCCCAGCCCAGGGATGAAACCTGTGTCTCTTGTACCTCCTGCATTGCACGTGGATTCTTTATCACTGTGCCACATGGGAAGCCCAAATATTGATGAGCTTCCTACATTTCCCAGTCCTGTATTTGACTAGTTCTGATCAATAAAATATGTATGAAAATTTTGCCTGTCACATCTGGGTCTGTGTGATCATGAATGTTTTGTGTCCTGCTCAGGCCCTCTATCTACATCCCCAATTTCCAACCCCAATCCATGTGGTGGGAAGCAAAGGATTCCAAGGAAAAACTCTAAAAGGAGTCAGATGACAGTCATGGGTAAGGGAAGAGTCCCTGAGTAAAATGGTCCCACTCCAGAGGATTTCATGTGGAGAACTCTGTGCTCTTCAGATTTGGGACTGTTTGTTATAGTAGCTTAATTACCAAGACACACCCAACTGTCTTTTACATTTTAGCTATTGACTCTGATGGCCTAGGAATTAATATGAAGCTATGACTTTAGAGGATAACAGAAAATTTCTCTAATATATTCAATAATTCTATTTTGTTATATTAAATGCAAATTTCCAGACTGTTGTGCAGTTTGCAACATATCTAAAGTTTAAGCCCACATTTTTTTCTCAATACATACTACTTCTGCGTTGATTACACAGTCCTTGAGGTTGTATCATATAGTTTCTCTGGTCATTCAGATACAGATATTTAAATTTTTGTGTCTTCCTTCCAGAAGCTAATGACTGTAATGACACTTAGCATTTGTTTGCACACAGACTAAACTGATGCAACAGAGGCCCTTCCTTAACCCCAAAACACTTGGATTCAAAGGCAAGAGTTTATTTCTGTCATTAAATAGTCCATAATAGGCCCAGAGTGAGGCTGCCCAGGGCTCTGCCCATTCTGTTACTTTTCCATCCCAGGTGAAGGTTAGCTCATCAGTATCACACCTGTAACATGTGAGTCTGTACCATGAAGTATGAGTCATCTCCTGCCTAAACCACATGATGCAAAAGTAGAATGTAACACTTCTGGTCACACTCTATTTGATGAGACAGAATCCCATGTCCACCCCTGGCTAGAAAATGAGGTCTTAAGCTCAGAAGTCACGTGTCCAGACAAAATACAGGAATTCTGCTATAAAAAGGAAGAAGAGAAGAAGAGACATAGGGACACAGCAGTTTTTACCTGACTAACCACACTGGGATCTTCAGCCACGTTTCACTATTAGAAGGAATCTGTTTGTCATATTTTGTACTATTCTACAGTGAATACCCTTGCAAATGAAAATCATTGAGATTCCTTGAAATAATAATCAGTACCTTTATTATCATACAGTTATATTTTTTCTTATTAAGGAATGAAGGCATGGAACATATATTTTCCCATGATATTTTCTTTTTTTGGTGGAGGGGGGGCAGGTTGAGGAGGGAGGGGGGTGGGCAGGCCACTTCTATTGGTCTTTATCTATTTTCATCCATCTTTGTTCTTTGGCCCATGTAGGCCTCCCATCGCAGTGGCCTCTGTTGTCACAGAGCACCCACCCTGGGCGCACGCGCGCCAGAGCTCCAGCTCGGTAATTGGACACATCAATCCAGCCGCTCTGTGGCACGTGGGATCTTCCCAGGCCAGGGATCGAACTGGCACCCCTTGCGCTGCAAGGCGGTGTCCTTCCCCACTGGGCCACCAGGGAAGACCCCATGATATTTTTTAAAGTGAGTATAATTTTTTTAAAATACTCTGTGAGTCTCCACAGCATTTTCTATTGGATTTAGGAGGTTCTGAAGGCAGGGGACTAATCAAAATACTTGTTACTGATTAATCAGAATGGGTGCTGGTTATAAACAGATAGAAAATTCATAGGCACCTACCAGTGCCTGACTGTCAGCCTTGTTAATGGCACCAGAAAGACTAAACTGATGCAACAGAGGCCCTTCCTTAACCCCAAAACACTTGGATTCAAAGGCAAGAGTTTATTTCTGTCATTAAATAGTCCATAATAGGCCCAGAGTGAGGCTGCCCAGGGCTCTGCCCATTCTGTTACTTTTCCATCCCAGGTGAAGGTTAGCTCATCAGTATCACACCTGTAACATGTGAGTCTGTACCATGAAGTATGAGTCATCTCCTGCCTAAACCACATGATGCAAAAGTAGAATGTAACACTTCTGGTCACACTCTATTTGATGAGACAGAATCCCATGTCCACCCCTGGCTAGAAAATGAGGTCTTAAGCTCAGAAGTCACGTGTCCAGACAAAATACAGGAATTCTGCTATAAAAAGGAAGAAGAGAAGAAGAGACATAGGGACACAGCAGTTTTTACCTGACTAACCACACTGGGATCTTCAGCCACGTTTCACTATTAGAAGGAATCTGTTTGTCATATTTTGTACTATTCTACAGTGAATACCCTTGCAAATGAAAATCATTGAGATTCCTTGAAATAATAATCAGTACCTTTATTATCATACAGTTATATTTTTTCTTATTAAGGAATGAAGGCATGGAACATATATTTTCCCATGATATTTTCTTTTTTTGGTGGAGGGGGGGCAGGTTGAGGAGGGAGGGGGGTGGGCAGGCCACTTCTATTGGTCTTTATCTATTTTCATCCATCTTTGTTCTTTGGCCCATGTAGGCCTCCCATCGCAGTGGCCTCTGTTGTCACAGAGCACCCACCCTGGGCGCACGCGCGCCAGAGCTCCAGCTCGGTAATTGGACACATCAATCCAGCCGCTCTGTGGCACGTGGGATCTTCCCAGGCCAGGGATCGAACTGGCACCCCTTGCGCTGCAAGGCGGTGTCCTTCCCCACTGGACCACCAGGGAAGACCCCATGATATTTTTTAAAGTGAGTATAATTTTTTTAAAATACTCTGTGAGTCTCCACAGCATTTTCTATTGGATTTAGGAGGTTCTGAAGGCAGGGGACTAATCAAAATACTTGTTACTGATTAATCAGAATGGGTGCTGGTTATAAACAGATAGAAAATTCATATAGGCACCTACCAGTGCCTGACTGTCAGCCTTGTCTAGGGTGTGGAACCCTCAACAGGAGTCTGTTTAGAGTGAAATGAAGAGTCTCATGGAAATAATTTATCATCAGAGAAGTGAAAGCTGAGATTCAAAAGTTTGGCTTGGAAGAAGGGAGACTGTGCATTGTCTGTCGTGCAGAATGTTGCTATGAGTTCAAATTTTAAGTCATAAATCCAGAGGTCTATAATAAGGAGGTAAATAAAAACTACATAGATAGCAACTATATTATATGGTATCCTATACTATTTTATTTATACACTTTCCCGTCCTTCCCAATAAAAATAAAAGATGTCAGTAACACGGTGGTTGATGCAATGGAAAGATTCTATGCTGGAATCTTGGGCAGTAACAAGAGATGGAGCCCTTCATTCAGATGAAAATGCCCTCAGCGTCTGGCATCGGCACTCCGGCACTCCGAGAGCTGTGGTGTTGGGGGTGTGGCTGTGGCTTTGATGAGAGTGAGCAGCAGTAGACCTCTCTTGTGAGCACTGGAGCAGGGCTGCTGCCTAAGGAACTGGTTTTAACAGAAGTCTTTGCAGAAAAATGGAGCAAGAGCGGAGAGAATTCCTGAGTGGTCAAGAGTCCTGAATATGGTTTGACATGGAACATGTGTGTGGTTCCCACTGGACGCTCAGAAATATTTGAGAGGAACTGAGAAAATCATGACTGTGTTCCAACACAGTGGATGGGAGTGAAGATGGGGAGAGGCTCTTTAGTGACGCTTACTGTGTCACTTTCTCCACTATCTCTCCCTGCTTCATTAATTGGGACTTGCAGCTAACAGCCTTGTGCCATTGGATCTAGGACTTGAGGCCTTATCTGGCAGTGCTCTCAGCCTTGCTGCCCACCCCACCTCGCCCTTTGACATTGATTTGCCCAACCTCTTAGAGGAGGGAAGGGCTCTAGCCTGGAACACTTTCCAGTCAAGGGAAAAAGATCCTGAAGTAGAGATTAACGATCCTTTTTACTAAAATATCCTGCACTTAATTTAATTCCATTGCTTCTTCTGTTACTTTGGCCACTGTTTGAGCACCATTTACAGGCTCTGATTCAAGGTTCTAATGACAAAACAGAAACAACACTGTTAGGGAAACTTCTTCTAGCCTTGTGTCACAGTTCTCTATTCTACTGATGTGTGCTTATCACTAGTCTGACATCATCAGAGTAGACAGTTGTGACACAAGGCTAGAAGAAAGGTAGCTCACCTAACAGTGCGATTTCTGTATCTGGTGGCTCAGATGGTAAAGAAACTGCCTGAAATCTGGGAGACCTGGGTTTGATCCTTGGGTTGGGAAGATTCCCTGGAGAAGAGAATGGCAACCCACTCCAGTATTCTTGCTTGGAGATTCCCATGGCTCGTCCATGGGGTTGCAAAGAGTTGGAAGGAATTGAGTGCAACTTTCATTTCATTTTGTTGTCATTAGTCTTGCCTCTTAACTTTAACCTCTTAATTTAATTTGGCAAAATATCTAACCGGGAGAAAGAATGTAAAATTCATTTTACAAAATGGCTTAAGAAATGATTTGAGATAGACTTATTTGTGACAAAGTAAAATGTTTTAACAGGTGTGTTTGCAGAAAAATGGAGCAAGAGCGGAGAGAATTCCTGAGTGGTCAAGAGTCCTGAATATGGTTTGACATGGAACATGTGTGTGGTTCCCACTGGACGCTCAGAAATATTTGAGAGGAACTGAGAAAATCATGACTGTGTTCCAACACAGTGGATGGGAGTGAAGATGGGGAGAGGCTCTTTAGTGACGCTTATTGTGTCACTTTCTCCACTATCTCTCCCTGCTTCATTAATTGGGACTTGCAGCTAACAGCCTTGTGCCATTGGATCTAGGACTTGAGGCCTTATCTGGCAGTGCTCTCAGCCTTGCTGCCCACCCCACCTCGCCCTTTGACATTGATTTGCCCAACCTCTTAGAGGAGGGAAGGGCTCTAGCCTGGAACACTTTCCAGTCAAGGGAAAAAGATCCTGAAGTAGAGATTAACGATCCTTTTTACTAAAATATCCTGCACTTAATTTAATTCCATTGCTTCTTCTGTTACTTTGGCCACTGTTTGAGCACCATTTACAGGCTCTGATTCAAGGTTCTAATGACAAAACAGAAACAACACTGTTAGGGAAACTTCTTCTAGCCTTGTGTCACAGTTCTCTATTCTACTGATGTGTGCTTATCACTAGTCTGACATCATCAGAGTAGACAGTTGTGACACAAGGCTAGAAGAAAGGTAGCTCACCTAACAGTGCGATTTCTGTATCTGGTGGCTCAGATGGTAAAGAAACTGCCTGAAATCTGGGAGACCTGGGTTTGATCCTTGGGTTGGGAAGATTCCCTGGAGAAGAGAATGGCAACCCACTCCAGTATTCTTGCTTGGAGATTCCCATGGCTCGTCCATGGGGTTGCAAAGAGTTGGAAGGAATTGAGTGCAACTTTCATTTCATTTTGTTGTCATTAGTCTTGCCTCTTAACTTTAACCTCTTAATTTAATTTGGCAAAATATCTAACCGGGAGAAAGAATGTAAAATTCATTTTACAAAATGGCTTAAGAAATGATTTGAGATAGACTTATTTGTGACATAGTAAAAATGTTTTAACAGGTGTGTTTCATGGTAGAAAGATGAGAGACAATGGCATAAACTCAGCTCATGGTCCCCAAATCGAAAAAAAAATTGAGTGCTGTGATGAACCGGGTGCTATACCAAGCCCTGAAGTTACAATGGTGGATAAAACAGATGTAAATTTTCATGTTGTTCCCCAGGTTTCTTGTTTCATGTTAGTATAACTCTCTTTGGCAGAAAATCAGGCCTTAAAAATTCAAATAGACTTCCAAAATTTAAACTTAGTTTGGAATTCTAGATTACTACAAGTAGGCCATAAAATACCTTGAGAAGTGAATTTCCTTCTGGTTAATTTGAAATAAATCAATTGGCTCTTTGAATTACTGTCACAATTACTAACCTGGTCCCAGGTTGTTCTCTTTTCTGGGAATTCCCGCTACTTTCCCTGAGGCAAGTTTCTTCATCTTTAAGACCTAGCTCAATGACGCATCTTCCTAAAACCTTTGTAAATAGATGTAGTCTCCTCACTTGAGCTCCTTTAGCATTTGTATCATGATTAAATCCTGTATCATAGTTATTCTAACTTAACTCCCTGAAATTACCATCAGCCCACACATTGTGATTTGGTGAATTAGAAAAAAGTACTCAAGATACTTTAGTTCCATCTATTACAAAATTGTTAAAATGTGTCAGAGTAAAATAATTACAGTCATCTGTGAAAAAAGTTACCATACAAATCTACTGTGTCTAAGACCTATAAAGAAGTCCCCTAGATTGTGCTGGCCTGTAGATGGCCATCCTGGTTTTACTTACTAGATTGTGATTTTCCATTGGTCATTTTCAGGGGTATGCTCATAAATTCTGAATACCTGGCTCTCTGAGAATATCAGCCAAACAACCAACCAACCAGCCAACCCTGATTGGTAGTGTTAGCCTGATGTTTTAAACTTTAAAATTGTCGGCCATTAAGAGTTGGAAGGATTTGATTTTTTTGAGCTTGCCTCTTAACTTTAACCTCTTAATTTAATTTGGCAAAATATCTAACCGGGAGAAAGAATGTAAAATTCATTTTACAAAATGGCTTAAGAAATGATTTGAGATAGACTTATTTGTGACATAGTAAAAATGTTTTAACAGGTGTGTTTCATGGTAGAAAGATGAGAGACAATGGCATAAACTCAGCTCATGGTCCCCAAATCGAAAAAAATAGAGTGCTGTGATGAACCGGGTGCTATACCAAGCCCTGAAGTTACAATGGTGGATAAAACAGATGTAAATTTTCATGTTGTTCCCCAGGTTTCTTGTTTCATGTTAGTATAACTCTCTTTGGCAGAAAATCAGGCCTTAAAAATTCAAATAGACTTCCAAAATTTAAACTTAGTTTGGAATTCTAGATTACTACAAGTAGGCCATAAAATACCTTGAGAAGTGAATTTCCTTCTGGTTAATTTGAAATAAATCAATTGGCTCTTTGAATTACTGTCACAATTACTAACCTGGTCCCAGGTTGTTCTCTTTTCTGGGAATTCCCGCTACTTTCCCTGAGGCAAGTTTCTTCATCTTTAAGACCTAGCTCAATGACGCATCTTCCTAAAACCTTTGTAAATAGATGTAGTCTCCTCACTTGAGCTCCTTTAGCATTTGTATCATGATTAAATCCTGTATCATAGTTATTCTAACTTAACTCCCTGAAATTACCATCAGCCCACACATTGTGATTTGGTGAATTAGAAAAAAGTACTCAAGATACTTTAGTTCCATCTATTACAAAATTGTTAAAATGTGTCAGAGTAAAATAATTACAGTCATCTGTGAAAAAAGTTACCATACAAATCTACTGTGTCTAAGACCTATAAAGAAGTCCCCTAGATTGTGCTGGCCTGTAGATGGCCATCCTGGTTTTACTTACTAGATTGTGATTTTCCATTGGTCATTTTCAGGGGTATGCTCATAAATTCTGAATACCTGGCTCTCTGAGAATATCAGCCAAACAACCAACCAACCAGCCAACCCTGATTGGTAGTGTTAGCTGATGTCAAATTACCAAGATGACATCAACTGGCTTGCAAAATCCATGAAAATTTAAAAATTGTCTCTCACGAGCTAGTCAGGGCTGACTCCAGTACATAATGGGCTTGGCTTTTCTCAGTTTTGTTACCTAAAGAATTCAATAAACATTGACCCAGCAGTTCCACTCCTGGGCATATATCCTGAGAAAACTATATTTCAAAATGACAGATGCACCCCATTGTTCATTGCAGCAGTATTTACCTTAGCCAGGACATATAAGCAATCTAAATGTCCATCAACAGATGAGTAGATAAGGAAGATGTGGTACATATATACAGTGGAATATTACTCACTTATTTAAAAAAGAATGAAATTGGGTCATTGATCGAGACATGGATGAACCTAGAGTCTGCCATACAGAGTGAAGTAAGTCAGAAAGAGAAGAGCAAATATCATATATTAATGCAAATATTTGGAATCTAGAGAAATGATGCTAATGAACCTATCTGCAGGAATAGAGACACAGATGTTTCGATATATACACACTACCATTTGTAAAACAGATAGCTAGTGGGAAGTGGCCAGATAGCTGAGGGAGCTCAGCTTGGTGCTCTGTGATGACCTAGAGAGGTGAGATGAGGGATGCGTGAGAGAGAGTTCTGAGCAGGAGGAGATACTTGCACATACACAGCTGATTCATTCTGTTGAACACCAGAAACCAACACAACATTGTAAAGCAACTACACTCCAATAAAAATGTAAAAATATAGGGCTTTCCTGGTGTTCCAGTGAGAAGGGACACTGCCTTGCAGTGCAAGGGGCCCCAGTTCATTCCCTGGCCTGGGAGGATCCCACATGCCGCAGAGCAGCTGGACCAATGTGTCCAACTACTGAGCCGGAGCTCTGGAGTGCATGCACCCAGAGCCGGTGCTCTATGACGAGAGAGGCCACTGCAATGGGAGACCCACACAGGCCAAAGAACAAAGACGGAAATAAATAAATGAAAGACCAATAGAAGTGGCCAAAAAAAAAAAAAAAGTAAAAAAATAAAACTCTTAGAAAAACACGTTGGGGCAATGCATCATGACATTGAATTTGGCAGTGATTTCCATGACATAACACCAAAAGCACAGGCAATCAAAGGAAGTAGATAAAATAGCCATATCAAAAACTTGTGCATCAAAAATTACCATCAACTAAGTGAAAAGGCAACTCATGGAATGGGAGAAAATATTTGCAAGCCATTTATCAGATCTGAGACACCTGGGGTCTACTCTCAATATGAAAGCAGCCTGATTAAAAAATGGGCAAAAGACTTGAATAGACATTTCACCAACAAAAATATACAAATGACCATTAGGTACATGAAAAGATGCTCAACATCAGTAATAATTTTTCTAAAATGTAAATGAAAACCATGAGATACCATTTCACACCCACAAGGAAGGCTACTGTCAAAACCAAAACAGAAGAAAAAAACAAGTGTTGGCAAGGATGTGGGAAAATTGGAACCCTCATGCAGTTAGTGGAAATGTAAAACGGTGCAACTCCTAAGGAAAACAGTATGCAGTTCATCCGAAATTTAAACAGAATCACAGATTCTGCAATTCTACTTCTGGGTGTACACTCAAAAGAACTCAAAGCAAGGTCCCAAAGAGGTATTTGCACACCCATGTTCATTAGCAGCATTATTCACAATAGTCAAAGCAGAATCAGACTTAGTTTCCATTAATAGGTGAAAGGATTAACAAATGCGATACACGTGTATAGATAGATAGATACACATACAGAGAGAGAATGAAGTATTATTCGATCTTAGAAAGGAAATTCTAATACATGCTACAACATGGATATACCCTGAGGACATTATACTATATGAAATCAGCCAGATAAAATAGGGCATTTACATGAGGTACCTAGAGAAGTCAAATGCATATAGACAGAAAATAGCATGATGGTAGCCTGGAGCTGAGCAAAGTTACTGAATACGGAGTTAATGGTTGATGGTTTTGGAGTTTCAGTCCGGGAAAATGGAAAGGTTACAGAGTTGGGTGATGACAACAATGTGAATGCCCCTAACACCCCCAAACTATTGCACTTAAAAATGGTTAAGATGGTAAACTTCATATTTATTTTACCACAATGAAAAAACAAGACCTAATCTTTGACTAGTACTGTAGAAGTTAAGCTCTTAAATTCCATTTCATTGAGTCACTGAATGAGCACCTAAATACTAACTGGCTGGGTTTACAACTGCCAGTAAAGCAGACAGTGCCTACCTTCCTAGAGCTGTCTGTCATCTGCAAACATGTTAGTAGCCTCAAGAGAAAGAAAATTGCAAAATAAAAATGGAGAAGCCCTAAGTAATGCAAAGATGAAACTTACAGGTATTGTACATTTAAAAAATCAGGAATATACTTGGTGTTGCTACCAAGGACAACAGCATTTGCCAGTGTAACTATGTCTTTTAATATTTGAGCACTGGGGTAATGTATCTTTTTTATGACATCCTTCTGAGTCTGAAGTACAGAAGTTCCTGAGAACGTAGCAATTCATTAGCTTGCCTAAGGTAAAAATAATACCTATAAATAACCTTTCAGGAAAATGCGATGTGCCAAATGCAGTAAAATTTCAAGACTGCCTTATGATTAGCATTTCCATGGTCCTGGGTTTCTATTTTCTCAAAGCATTGCCTAAACAATTTACATTTTATCTACTCTAGTGGATAAAGCTGTAAATACTTTCCTGACATATTAGTGCTTCTACAAGGAAGGTCCTCTTCACGGTTAATTACTTTGCATGCTGAGATGAAAGGTGAGTGATAGGCAAGGCTCATTAGGTGTCAAATACCTAACTTCTCTAAAATAGATTATGTTTATTTTATAAAGGCCAATGCTGGACTCTGCGTGAGTGAATCAATTTTGACTACACAGATTAGTTGAGCATAATGGCAACTCCTATCTGGTTATCTTAAGCTGGTGTTGTATCCACATGCTTCACTATCTAATAACAGATAAAAGAGGACTAATAAATATCCTTTGACCAACCTTTTAGAGTTGCATATGTTTTTCCATTAGAAGATAACATCTAAGCTTAGCATAATTTTGAAAAAGTTTAAGTAATTCTGAAATATTAGATAGCAAACAGCTCCAGGTGAAGGACAGGGAAGCCTGGTGTGCTGCAGTCCATGGGGTCACGAGTCAAACACGACTAAGCAACTGAAATGAAGATAGGAAGTATTCACATCATGCGTTTTCTGTAGCTGTTGCAACAAATTACCACAAAGTCAATGCCTGAAAACAACATAAATTTGTTACATTACAGTTCTGTAGATCAGAAATCGGAGAGTGGTCTCCTTGAGCCACTGAATGAGCACCTAAATACTAACTGGCTGGGTTTACAACTGCCAGTAAAGCAGACAGTGCCTACCTTCCTAGAGCTGTCTGTCATCTGCAAACATGTTAGTAGCCTCAAGAGAAAGAAAATTGCAAAATAAAAATGGAGAAGCCCTAAGTAATGCCAAGATGAAACTTACAGGTATTGTACATTTAAAAAATCAGGAATATACTTGGTGTTGCTACCAAGGACAACAGCATTTGCCACTGTAACTATGTCTTTTAATATTTGAGCACTGGGGTAATGTATCTTTTTTATGACATCCTTCTGAGTCTGAAGTACAGAAGTTCCTGAGAACGTAGCAATTCATTAGCTTGCCTAAGGTAAAAATAATACCTATAAATAACCTTTCAGGAAAATGCGATGTGCCAAATGCAGTAAAATTTCAAGACTGCCTTATGATTAGCATTTCCATGGTCCTGGGTTTCTATTTTCTCAAAGCATTGCCTAAACAATTTACATTTTATCTACTCTAGTGGATAAAGCTGTAAATACTTTCCTGACATATTAGTGCTTCTACAAGGAAGGTCCTCTTCACGGTTAATTACTTTGCATGCTGAGATGAAAGGTGAGTGATAGGCAAGGCTCATTAGGTGTCAAATACCTAACTTCTCTAAAATAGATTATGTTTATTTTATAAAGGCCAATGCTGGACTCTGCGTGAGTGAATCAATTTTGACTACACAGATTAGTTGAGCATAATGGCAACTCCTATCTGGTTATCTTAAGCTGGTGTTGTATCCACATGCTTCACTATCTAATAACAGATAAAAGAGGACTAATAAATATCCTTTGACCAACCTTTTAGAGTTGCATATGTTTTTCCATTAGAAGATAACATCTAAGCTTAGCATAATTTTGAAAAAGTTTAAGTAATTCTGAAATATTAGATAGCAAACAGCTCCAGGTGAAGGACAGGGAAGCCTGGTGTGCTGCAGTCCATGGGGTCACGAGTCAAACACGACTGAGCAACTGAAATGAAGATAGGAAGTATTCACATCATGCGTTTTCTGTAGCTGTTGCAACAAATTACCACAAAGTCAATGCCTGAAAACAACATAAATTTGTTACATTACAGTTCTGTAGATCAGAAATCGGAGAGTGGTCTCCTTGAGCCACAATGAAGGTCTTGGCTGGGTGAGCTTGCCCCAGAGGTTACAGGGAAGACTCTGCTCCCTTATCTTCTCCAGCTTCTAGAGGCTACTGGTACCTATTGCCTTGTGACGCTCTTCATTCACCTTCAATCAGCTACAGCTGGTCATTTTCTCTGATTTCTACCTCTCGCTTCCCTTTTAAGAACCTGGTGATTACAGTGAATCCACCTGTACAACCTGGGCTATTCTTGCCTTAAGGTCAGTTAATCAGCAAACATAATTCCATCTGCAAACTGTAGTCCTCCTTTGCCCCGTGCTCTTACATCTTCACAGGTTCTGGGAATTAGGATGTGGCTCTCTTTGAGTGGGAAGAGGGGCGTTATTTTGCCTACTACATAATCATCTGACAAAAATACATTTGTGTTTTCACACTTTTCTGAGTGAACTGAGTTTCTTTTTTTTTTTGGCTACTTCCATTGGTCTTTCATTTATTTGCATCTTTGTTCTTTGGCCTGTGTGGGTCTCCCATTGCAGTGGCCTCTCTCGTCACAGAGCACTGGTTCCGGACGTACGCGCTCTAGAGCTCCAGTTCGGTAGTTGGACACATCGGTCCGTCTTCCCAGGCCAGGGATCGAAACAGCGCCCCTTGCACTGCAAGGCTGTGTCCTTACCCACTGGACCACCAGGGAAGCCCTGAACTGAGTTTCAAAGAAGTTAAGTAGCTTTCCAAATCTCTGGGCCAATGCCATTTTCTGAGCAAAGTAAAGGTACTTGCATAAACTGTTTTCCCTCTGGGTTATCATCTCACTCAAAACTTCAATTTTGTTTTGAGTGTGTTGCTTTTGCTTTTTTTCACCTTTGAAGAAATCCTCTGCTATTTAAAGGATAGCATGTTTTGTGCTTTTTCTGTTTCAAGAGTGTCTAGAGAAAATGATTCAACAGGGATTAAGTAAGCGACTCACCAACAGCAACAGAATAGACGATATGGTAAAAGAAAAAAATTCTAGTCTTTAAGTCAAAAGCCCTCATGTTTTTAAAGACCTTACATTGGGGGGTAGTGATAAGTCAATGCCTGAAAACAACATAAATTTGTTACATTACATGGTAAATCGGAGAGTGGTCTCCTTGAGCCACAATGAAGGTCTTGGCTGGGTGAGCTTGCCCCAGAGGTTACAGGGAAGACTCTGCTCCCTTATCTTCTCCAGCTTCTAGAGGCTACTGGTACCTATTGCCTTGTGACGCTCTTCATTCACCTTCAATCAGCTACAGCTGGTCATTTTCTCTGATTTCTACCTCTCGCTTCCCTTTTAAGAACCTGGTGATTACAGTGAATCCACCTGTACAACCTGGGATATTCTTGCCTTAAGGTCAGTTAATCAGCAAACATAATTCCATCTGCAAACTGTAGTCCTCCTTTGCCCCGTGCTCTTACATCTTCACAGGTTCTGGGAATTAGGATGTGGCTCTCTTTGAGTGGGAAGAGGGGCGTTATTTTGCCTACTACATAATCATCTGACAAAAATACATTTGTGTTTTCACATTTTTCTGAGTGAACTGAGTTTCTTTTTTTTTTTTTGGCTACTTCCATTGGTCTTTCATTTATTTGCATCTTTGTTCTTTGGCCTGTGTGGGTCTCCCATTGCAGTGGCCTCTCTCGTCACAGAGCACTGGTTCCGGACGTACGCGCTCTAGAGCTCCAGTTCGGTAGTTGGACACATTGGTCCGTCTTCCCAGGCCAGGGATCGAAACAGCGCCCCTTGCACTGCAAGGCTGTGTCCTTACCCACTGGACCACCAGGGAAGCCCTGAACTGAGTTTCAAAGAAGTTAAGTAGCTTTCCAAATCTCTGGGCCAATGCCATTTTCTGAGCAAAGTAAAGGTACTTGCATAAACTGTTTTCCCTCTGGGTTATCATCTCACTCAAAACTTCAATTTTGTTTTGAGTGTGTTGCTTTTGCTTTTTTTCACCTTTGAAGAAATCCTCTGCTATTTAAAGGATAGCATGTTTTGTGCTTTTTCTGTTTCAAGAGTGTCTAGAGAGAAAAATGATTCAACAGGGATTAAGTAAGCGACTCACCAACAGCAACAGAATAGACGATATGGTAAAAAGAAAAAAAAAAAATTCTAGTCTTTAAGTCAAAAGCCCTCATGTTTTTAAAGACCTACAGGTTTAATCAAGGTATTACATTTCAGTGTGGTTGAAAAGACAATTTGCTAGCTACTGGTAGAGTGTCTTTTCCAGAGAGGTATGTGATTATGAGCATTTTGAAGAGGAGGAAATTGAAGCTTAGAGGAGCTGAATTCTTCCCATGTAGCCATTTGGCTGGTCCTTGTCCTGTGTCCCTTGGTGCATATTGATCACTCTGGAATCAAATTTTTCCACAACACTGTGCCCTAGTTTTTCTGCACTGTACTATCTTGTGCCATCTCCAAAAGCTTTGATTTGCAAAACCTTCAATCTGCCTGCCTTCTAGTTTGGAAAAGGTTTTGATCTTTACTCTGATTTTAATTCTGAGAAGTACAGAGAAATGATTTGCTTTATGCAATGATATAGCAACAGAACTGGAATGAGTAGTATCTAAATGCTCAGGAACAGAAACCAACCTTATCCTAATCACACAAATTCTGGCAAATGCAAGAAATACACAGAACTTCCTTCAAAGTAAAGTGATAATGAATAAATTTTGAGACTAGCATAAGATACTTGGAAAAAAGAAAAATCTTTTCTTGGTACAAGACACAAGAGCTAACTGTGAGTGATGAACAGTTGTGTCAACCTCAGAGTGCCTGCTCCCCTCGACTGTGTCCTCCAAGAATTAGCATTGCTACCTAGAGTCCTTGGGTTCTTACTCTTTCATCGCCTAATTCTGTATACGAGGTGTATGTGTGCCGAGTCCCTCAGTCCTGCCCAACTCTTTGTGACCCCATGGACTATAGCCTGCCAGCCTCCCCTGTCCATGGAATCTTCCAGGCAAAAGTACTGGAGTGGGCTGACATCTCCTACACCAGGAGCTCATAGCATTATTCTTTATCTCATTCTCCAATTGCCAAAACCCTATTCACATTGTCAGATACAACGTACTACTTCCAATGGGATGCCTTTGCCATACTAGCAATGTCCCTGAATTCTCAAGTTTTCTCTGTACTTCTTGGCATATCCTACGTTCAGCTGCATAAGTATTTGTGTACATTTTAATGCCTGTACTAAACTAAAAGTCCAGCTGTTTTAATTTATTTTTATCTTCTAATGAGCCAACTAGAAGATAATCTTCTAAGCTCTCTTTTATATGCAATATAGTGCATCACACATAAAAGGTGCCCAACGTTTGGTCAACAAATAAGTGAATGGATGCAGTGGACAATTACAGTGCCCACCTAGGAATAATCACTTTGTCATGTTTTATTGCCATTTTGATTTTTGCTTCTAATAGAGTACCTTGAATGTGCATTTCCTCAGTAAGTACTGCTATTAATTGTTTTAAACACTAAATATCCTTTTAAAAATAGCAAAGGCTTACATAAAGTAATAAATATAAACTATATTATTTCTTATAATAGGTAACTGTTATGCCAATACATGGGAAAAAATAGAATTCTGATGAAAACTACTGCATATAAATACTTACAACTGGAAAAAATGTATGTCTTGGGATTTTTTTGCTATGAATGACAGTGATGGGTCAAAATGCATTTTATAGTGACACAGAAATCTATAATAGTAAATTTATATAGATTTTGGACTTGAACATACCTTGATATGGTCCCCAGCCTTGTCATTTACTATCTTTGTGAATTTGGGCAAATTAGTTAACCTCTCAAACTCAAATTCACCATCTGTAAAATAGGAGTACTAACATGAGCTCACAGGGAAGTCACATTAAGTGGAAACTTTATATGAACAACTTATATCATGGGCCTTACTCACAATAAATAAAATGTACTGTTTCTCTTCCTTCCTGCCCTCTTTTATTGAAAACTTTTCCTTAAATATTGAATCTAAGTAAAATGTATGTCTTCATTGGACACATTCAGTATTTTAATATGCACAACATAATTTAAACTGAGATGTTTTGCAAAGCGTTTAAGAAATATCTAGTATAGGGCTTCCTTGGTGGTCCAGTGGGTAAGGACACCACCTTGCAGTGCAAGGGGTGCCGGTTCGATCCCTGGCCTGGGAAGATCCCACGTGCCGTGGAGCGGCTGGACTGATGTGTCCAATTACCTAGCCGGAGCCCTGGAGCACATGCACCCAGAGCCGGTGCTCTGCGACAACAGCGGCCACTGCGATGGGAGGCCCACACGGGCCAAAGAACAAAGATGGATGAAAAATAGACAAATGAAAGAGCAATAGAAGTAGCCTGCCTGCTCCCCTCCCTCCCCACCCCACCCCCTCCAAAATAAATAAATAAATCAATCTTTTTAAAAAAGAGAAATATCTAGTATAACTGGCGTTTGGGACACCTGTCTTTTCCTTTCTCTTCTGGCGCTTTTCTTCTTTTGGTAAACTGCCTTCTCTTACTCTGTAGGGAATTAATGATCATAATTTCTACAACCTCCTTGCTTCCCCATGACCTGTTCACATGGGTAGGCATGTTTCCAAAATGGTCCAACTGGCTTTTCTCTAGAATTTGTCAAGTGTACTGCAGTTAGAGGCTGTTTCCCTTGGGAAGGAAGCAGACTCTTTGAGCCTGGCATGGTTGACCAGCAAGGCTTCTTTTGAGCAAAGTCTGCTGGCAATCATGTAATGGACCACAGGGAAAGAAGCCCAAGTTACTCTCGTTTAGTTGCTAAGCAGTATCAGACCCTTGTGACCTCCTGACTATAGCCCACTAGGGTTTCTGTGTCTAGGTTGTGGGACTTCTGTCTGTGGGATTTCTCAGATAAGAAAAGTGGAGTGGATTGCCATTTCCTCCTCCATGGGATATTCCTGTCCCAGAGATTGAACCTGCATCTCCTGCATTGACAGGTGAATTCTTTACCATGGAGCCACTTGGTAATCTTATTTTCCCCAAATTTGATTATGGGATCAACACAATCTTCAGTTTGGGCTAGAGTTTGACATCCACATTTGCAACCAAGGTTAAATATAAGCAGCAGGTGACTGAGAATCATCTGTATCCTGGTGCCCCATCCTGCTCAACCTCTATACGTTAGCATCTGACCCCAGATAAAGCATTTAAGTCTCATCACTATATAGTTTCCTGCCTTCTGTTTCACAGTCCTAGAGTGCATTCTTTTTTTTTTTTTTTTTTAAAGAAAGGTGGCTTTAATTCTCAGCTGGCGGAGAGGAGAACACAGCAGGCTCACGCCTCAAGAGTGCCCCCTCCCGCCGCCAACTCAACAGAGGAGTCTGTTGTTCAGTCACTGACTGTGACTCCCATGGATGGCAGCACACCAGGCTTCCCTGTCCTTCACCATTTCCCAGAATTTGCTCAAATTCATGATGTTGAGTCGGTGATGCCATCCAATGATCTCATCCTCTGTCTCCTCCTTCTCCTCCTGCCCTCCGTCTTTCCCAGCATCAGGGGCTTTTCCAGTGAGTCGTCTCTTTCCATCAAATGACTGAAGGATTGGAGCTTCAGCTTCCAACTCTTACACTATGCAACAGTATTTTAACATGATTGAAATCATAATGCATACTCAGTACTGCTTCCTTTTCATATTTTCTTTGAACAAATCTTAAGTTTCTGCTGTTTATTTTTTTCTTTGATATCATGGCTAAAGCTGTGTGACTATCTTAGCAGTGCATCTTTGATGACACAGTGTGGGGAACAGAGAGCTGGAGAGCATGTGTTTGAAGGATTATCACCAAGGTAATTGATAATTCAGGTATTTGACCCCATTTCTGTCTTCCTGGATGTAGAGTAAACTTTCAGGATGCATTCTAATTTGAGATGATCAGGTCAGAGAGGACAGCAAGTGCATTTACAGAAGTTGAATCAGATGTGACCTGAAAAAAATCATTGTTAGTTTTGGATGTCATCTTTCTTCACTGCCCAAGCTGACAGTCCATCCTTGTTTCCAGCAAAAGCCAATGCTCATTCTTCTGGCAGACTTTGCTTGTACAACCTAGAGGATCTGATTTGTCAAACAAAATAGAAGCAGTTTGGCTATGAGGTTGAAAATGCTAGTATGATTTCTCACTGTTTTAGAGCAAATGCCAAAACAAAAAATGAAACAAACAAAAACAAAGACAAAATTAAGACAGTATTGTTAAAGATTAGAATGCAATAAACACGTGCCACTTGGACATCAGTCACATGTGGCTTCTCTTTCACCTGATCAACCAAGAGTCAAATCCCTTGTCCTGGGACATTGCATAAAAACACCTTGATTCTCACCGAGATCATCTGATTATAGCCGCAATTCCCTATAGCATTTGACCACCTTTTTTCTTAACTTGTGAAAACAAATCAGATAAGAAAACTATGGTATCTTTGAAGGAATGGGGCAGTGAAAACAAGAAAATATTGGTCACATAGCTTCTCTTTCTTTTTTTTAAAAAAAGATGTATTTATTTATATTTTGGGGGGTGGGGAGGGAGGGGGTGGGCGGGCCACTTCTATTGGTCTTTCATTTATCTATTTTCATCCATCTTTGTTCTTTGGCCTGAGTGGGCCTCCCATCGCGGTGGCCTCCATTGTCGCAGAGCACTGGCTCTAGGCGCATGTGCTCCAGAGCTCCGGCTCGGTAATTGGACACATTGGTCCAGCCGCTCCGCGGCACGTGGGATCTTCCCAGGCCAGGGATCGAACCGGCGCCCCTTGCACTGCAAGGTGGTGTCCTTACCCACTGGACCACCAGGGAAGCCCCTCTCATTCATTTTTGATTCAGTTTGATTTAAAAAGATTCAGTTTGAAGCTAGCAGGAAGTCTGAGATTGCAGAGAGAAACACTTCACTTGACCTTACCATTTTTCCAGTCATAAATTCTATGACAGGTTTGCAGGGAAGCTGGTGGGGAGGCTGGAATGGAGACTAGAAATAAAACCAATAGTATGAAAAACATGTGCATTTACTTTGTATTTTTGAGACTGGAACCTGATAAAAACTCTCTGGTTTTCCATCTTCGGCAGTTGGAGTCTTATTTCCAAACTGTTATCGCCTACTTGGTGAACTACATCTGTGACAATAGGAATGATAAAGGTTTTTGAGGAAACTCAACAACAGCACAGACCCAAGTATGATGGAACTTTGATCTTTGTTCTTTGGGTTATAATGTGGTCTAACTGTACTCAGACATTTGCATAGAAGTTTGAAGATTACCCAATGGGTCGTAGCTGGGAAACAGATAGAGTAAGGCAGTGTTGAACACGCTCTCCTCTTGCTGAACACCTCAAACAAAATCTAATTCTCTTCATTTCAGGTGGGAAAAGCAGAGACCCAAGAGAATGCCCAAAGTCAGTTTGCTATTAGTGGCAGAGTCAGATCAGAATAACAAGTAACTCCTTTCCCAGGATAGCATCCTTTCCACCTTGTGCCTAGAATTTACACAGGGCAGCATGCAGCAGACATCTCACCAGTGATGTTGCCAAGAACTTCTTCTTAGCTTCAACCCTGAGTGACATCTGCTCCCAAATCTTACTGTCTTGGCTTATGAACTCTTTTCTTGACCAGGATTTGAGTGTGATTAGACTTACAGGTGAGATTATTACCATTATCTGATGGGATAATACCAAGTGACTGGGGGAGGTTAAGAGATGGTGAAGGACAGGGAAGCCTGGGGTGCTGCAGTCCATGGGGTTGCAGAGGTGGATGTGACCGAGGGTCAGAACTGAAAAGAGATCATAATGCCCCATACAACTCAGTAACAGTGTCATGTACAGTGAATGATGTCCACGTGCATGAGGGATGGGGAGGTGCTTTTATTCTGACTTTGGTCTATCCTGCAGTCTTATATTTCTAGAAGTAAAAGATCCAGGCACTGGAAATTTCCTAAGGATGGGAGCCTGATGTTTTAAAGAGCTGGCTTGAGGAGTCTAGCACTTTTTATAATTTGTACTCGTCACTCTTCAGTTCTGGTTCTTCAGCTGGTCTGACAGGACAGCAATTCAATAGTTCAGAGACAGCTTTTCTCTTCAAAGATTTGCTCCAACTATTAATATTAGTTAGGAATGTTTCAGTTCTTTGAAGGAAATATACACATAAGTATACTCTGAATTATTCATAATAAAGGTAGAACTGATAAAGGGGAAAAGGATAAAGTTATCCATGATTAGCCTGAAACTCTATTTTCAATATTTGTAATCATTTTAGGAAAAATCCATGGAAATTAGTCTATTAACATCTCAACTACATAAAGATAATAGGCAAGCATGTTAATCATTGCATTATTTGTAACAGCGCCAAACTGGAAACTTCTCAAGTGGATCAGCCACAGAAGGGATGAACTGTAGTACAGACACACAATAAACTGTATTATTCGGTAATGGGAGCACAAAGGGAGCTCAATCACATACGACAATGCAGATGAATCTTACAAACGTAAAACTGAGTGAAAGAAGTCAGACACAAAAGACTACATGCTGAATGAATCTATTAACATAACAGACAAAAAAGGCAAAACTTATGGGTGATATGAGAAGCCAGGACAGTAGCTGTCCTTGAAGGAGTGAAGTGACAGGTGGCAGAAGGGGCTTCTAGGGCGCTAGCAGTGTTCTGTTTCTCAGAGCTCCTGGGCAACAGGATGTGTTCAGCTGGTGAAAGCTCACTGAGCTGTACACGCACGCTTTATGAAATGCTGGTTTATGTATTTCAGTACCACTTTAAAAAAACACGAAATAGGCATTTTTCAAGAGGCAGGAAAACCAAGATTCATATTTTGGATATTCCATTTTCATGTTTTGTTAACAAAAATAAGGATTGTGGACCTTTTTTGTAAAATATTACTCAAGGAATGAAATGAACCAAACTAGCCAACAGGACAGGAAGAAAGAACAGAAGAGCTTCAAGAATCAAGCTGCTTTCAGGGACTGGACCTGCCCTCCCAGACCACTGGATGCGCAGAAGCCTTTCATTTCCATTCAGAAATGCACTTTCCGAAGCTGGATGGCTGGCACAATAAGCCTAGTAAATAATGTGTTCACAATTTCAATTTATTATCAAAATAGTTCCACCGTGACAAAGCTGGAAAGACAGGAGATCCAGGGCTACGCAAATGCAGCCGTGGCCTATGGCCACAGCCAGCTTCAGAGAGAAGAGTTCATTTTGAAAATCCTGCTTATAAGCCATGTCACAACTCTTATGTATCTCTAGCCAACTGTCCAGTGGCAGTTTTCAACCCAAACTTTGTGCTTAAAGCTTTTCATCAATATGATTTATAAGTTTAAAAAGTCTCAAGTCTTTATCTGTACATTACTTTACAGACCTTGGTTCATTAACTATTTATCTTGGTCTGAAGCTTCAATATTCAATGGTTATCCATAGTAACAATTATTTAGCATAAATGTAGTTAACAATTAAATATAAAAATTATTATTTATACATTACTACAAATCTCTTAAAAAGACCAAGTTTTGAGAGAGAGAGAGAACAAGAAACTGCTTAGAAAATGGCAGGGAGCCTCAAGAATCTCATTATCAGTTAAAGCCGGTACAACCAAAAACAGTTTTAGACATTCATTTTAGCCCTAAGAGTGTTTAAAATACAGACAAAAAAGGCAAAACTTATGGGTGATATGAGAAGCCAGGACAGTAGCTGTCCTTGGAGGAGTGAAGTGACAGGTGGCAGAAGGGGCTTCTAGGGCGCTAGCAGTGTTCTGTTTCTCAGAGCTCCTGGGCAACAGGATGTGTTCAGCTGGTGAAAGCTCACTGAGCTGTACACGCACGCTTTATGAAATGCTGGTTTATGTATTTCAGTACCACTTTAAAAAAAACACGAAATAGGCATTTTTCAAGAGGCAGGAAAACCAAGATTCATATTTTGGATATTCCATTTTCATGTTTTGTTAACAAAAATAAGGATTGTGGACCTTTTTTGTAAAATATTACTCAAGGAATGAAATGAACCAAACTAGCCAACAGGACAGGAAGAAAGAACAGAAGAGCTTCAAGAATCAAGCTGCTTTCAGGGACTGGACCTGCCCTCCCAGACCACTGGATGCGCAGAAGCCTTTCATTTCCATTCAGAAATGCACTTTCCGAAGCTGGATGGCTGGCACAATAAGCCTAGTAAATAATGTGTTCACAATTTCAATTTATTATCAAAATAGTTCCACCGTGACAAAGCTGGAAAGACAGGAGATCCAGGGCTACGCAAATGCAGCCGTGGCCTATGGCCACAGCCAGCTTCAGAGAGAAGAGTTCATTTTGAAAATCCTGCTTATAAGCCATGTCACAACTCTTATGTATCTCTAGCCAACTGTCCAGTGGCAGTTTTCAACCCAAACTTTGTGCTTAAAGCTTTTCATCAATATGATTTATAAGTTTAAAAAGTCTCAAGTCTTTATCTGTACATTACTTTACAGACCTTGGTTCATTAACTATTTATCTTGGTCTGAAGCTTCAATATTCAATGGTTATCCATAGTAACAATTATTTAGCATAAATGTAGTTAACAATTAAATATAAAAATTATTATTTATACATTACTACAAATCTCTTAAAAAGACCAAGTTTTGAGAGAGAGAGAGAACAAGAAACTGCTTAGAAAATGGCAGGGAGCCTCAAGAATCTCATTATCAGTTAAAGCCGGTACAACCAAAAACAGTTTTAGACATTCATTTTAGCCCTAAGAGTGTTTAAAATACAATGCTCTCAGAATGAATAACTGATGACTGGTAAAACTAGATTAAAACTATATTGAGTCACAAAGCCCTAATGTATCAGAAATCTTTGGAAGAGTTCTTCAGGAGTGTCAGTGTTGCAAATAAAGGTCAAAATAAGTAGATAGGTAACATGTTTTTAACTCTCACAGTACTGATGTACTTTGGCTGCCAAGTGAATTCTGCCACCTCTTCTTTCTCCCTTTGATTAGAAATTTCGATCCACATTAAGAGACAACATCAAATTGGCAGACCGTATGAGAAACAGAAATGAATGGTAATACTCTGCTAGAGATTAAGTATAAAGTATAACTTAAACAGTGAGAAGTGATTGATCTGATAGACCTTAGACCTCTCCTCCCTCCAGAATAACCTAATGTCATTTTTATTGCCATGTTCTCACCCCCCTGAACTACCTCCATGTCACCAGTGACCTCTCTGACCCTTCTCTCTCAGAGTTCTCAATTTCTGTGATTTGGGCAAGACTAGCCGAGAGCAGCGCCACTTCTTCTGAAGGTTACCAAACCCGACATTTCTTTTCTGGATTCATGTATGAATTCTTGCGACAATGAAAGGCTTCTGAAAACTCAGGAGAATTCTGCAATGTCCCAATAATCCTGGGAAACAAAGAGAGGTCACCATTAGTATTGGATACTCATGTCCATATCATGCAGGAGGCTCTACAGAATTTATGCAGATCAAGGGAGTGGGTTTAGAACTTTCAGTTTAAAAGGAAATTAAAACAAAAGCTGGTAGAATGAGCCCACTCCTTTTCATGAACAGAATGTTAAGACAGAGAGATGGCAAACTACAGGTGCAAAGGGCACAGATTGTGAACACAGACCACATGCTCTAATCCTGGTTATGAGCTGTTTACATTTAGCCTCTCTGTGCCTCAGTTTCCTTTTCTGTAAGATGCATATAATAATATTACCTGCATTTTAAGCATGGTTTGGGGAGTCAATTTATAAACAGTTTATATGTGTCAGAAGGATAACTGAATAATTTACATTTGGAATTGCAGTTATTTTAATAAGAATTTGGTCAAAGAATGAAACTATGATCTCTTACTATATCTTGAAAGGTCTCACACTACAACTTTAAATTTAATAGACTTTAAATAGATATATCTGTGGATTTAATAGGGAAGAAAACAATTATTTTATTTTCCCCCTAAACCCTATAAATACCAGAAACTGAATTCAGCCTGAGTAACTAGAAAGGGTTGGCAAAATGCCAGTGTCCTCTTATCTCTGACCCCAATGGGCAAAAATGACACTGTCCAACCCACTATTGGCACCACACAGTATTTGAAGGACACAGGTCAGTACAGTGATGCAGAGGTGATGGTTTCCCATCAACCCTGAACCAGATCCTTCCCTTCTCTTCCCACGGGGACCATCCCATCACAGCCAACTTGGGCTGGGCTAGGAGGCTGCGAAGCAAGCAGTGATCAGAGTGATCAGAAGACTATAAGCATGTTCTAACGTGCTGAGACCTTCTTTCATGTCAGATATGGAAACTATTACTATTGTTGTTTAGTTACTAAGTCGTGTCCAACTCTTTTGAGATCTATGGACTGTAGCCCACCAGGCTCCTCTGTCCATGGGATTTCCCCAGAAAGAATACTGGGGTGGATCGCCATTTCCTTTTCAAACTGTATGTCCTAGGATTTCTCTCCTTCTAACCCATTCTCCACATAGCAGTCAGAGTGATGTAAGTCAGAAAGAGAAAAACAAATGTTGTATATTAAAGCATGTATGTGGAATCTACAAAAATGGTTCTGATGAGTCTATTTGCAAGGCAGAAATAGAGACACAGATGTAGAGAACAAACCTATGAACACCAAGCAGGAAAAGGAGGGGTAGGATGAACTGGGAGATGGGGACTGATGTGGGACTGATGGGGACTACTGTGTATAAAATAAACAACTAGTGAGAACCTACTGGATAGCACAGGGAACTCTACTTAATGCACTGTGGTGACCTAAATGGGAAAGAAATCCAAAACAGAGGGGATATATGTATGACTAATCACTTTGCTGTACAGCAGAAACTAACACAACATTGTAAAACAGTTGTACCTCAATACATTTTTTTTAAAGAATTTAAATCAGTAATTCCCTTATTTAAAACCTTCCAAGGACTTGAAGAACATTTGAACTCCTCTCTATGGTCTCTAACATCCTGATGGCTCCAGCCTGTCTTCCATCCCCTTCATGGTCTGTTTCTCCTATTCCTCATTAGGTTCACATTAGATAGATCCACTTTCCAATATGCTAACTGGCCTAAGCTCTTGCCCTCTTCTGGCCCTGCTGTGCCTGTACACTCGACTCCCTGCAAACCCACTCTGCAGTAACTACATGACTAACTCCTTCACAGCCTCTGAAGACTGAGTGTTGTGCCCCTGCATCAACACATCATCTTAGAGGCCTTCTAGGAATACTGTCCACGTGAGCCCCTCCCACCTGTACCAGCCCTACCGGTACAGCACTTACGTTTTTTTCTCCTTCTTTCCTTTCTGACATACTCTCTACACTGTAACCTCTATGAGGACAACATGCCAGGTATACCTTGCTCTCTGTTGTACCACCAACTGCTCAGCACAGTGCTCTGCTTATTGCAGAACTCCAGAAATAATGAATGAGCCTGTCACCTGGACAGGGTGATTACAGGTAGAGAGTAACAGAGCATTACAAAGAAAAACACAGCTTGGTGGTTTCGGTCTATTTCCTACAATGGACCAACTGGAGAGAAAGAGAGCATGGTCTCTCCCTATTTCATTCCACATCAAAGTTATAAAAATCCTACTGCCTAATGTGAAACCCATCGCCACACCAGTTACTTCTCAAATCGCCATCATTTAGGGAGGATGTAAACTTTTTTGGTTGTATGTTTTTGAGGAATCCTAGAGCAGTCTAAAAGATCCAAAGGAATCTTTCTGGTATGAAGTGGGGGTGGGGTATAGGGATAGAGCAGAAGAATTTACATCTATTTGTCCCCTGGCTGGAGATGGAGGCCTCCTCAGGCCTGAAGAGGGTTCAGTAAAGGCAGGTTGTGTGAGAAAGACAAGGACGTGCCTGTCATTGTGTGCAGGATCCAGAGGGGACCTCTGACAGGATGGCACATGGCTGTCAGGGAGGCTGAACATCAAGAGCAGTGGCTGCTGCCGCCCTTGACCATGACCAGTGGAAGGAAATGGGGCAACCAAACTTCAGATAGGGCGATCAGACTGCAAGCATGCCAGCACCCATGGCAGGTCAGAGAAGGAGGTCATTCCCTGATCTCCAGGCTCCTGAGATGCCTCTGGATTCCTGTATGACCCTATGAAAGAGTACACTGACATGGAATTTCTTACCTCCTGGCTTAGGGTAGAAGTTCAAATTAATTTGATTATTATTAATAATAATGTGTCATTTCTTATAGCTGAGAGTTCATGAGCAAGTTCACTTGATACATAGTCAAAGTGATCATACATATAACAACAGGACGATTTCAGACATCAGGGATTATTTATATTGGTACTCAGGCTTTAAGGTCCTAGGCTCTCAGGCTTGGAGCTACAGGAGGGCTTTGATTCATTTCATCTGATCCTCTTCCTACATTAGGAAGCCCTAATGCACTGGCTGAGGGACAGTAACCTGGAGGTCTGACTATTCTTCTAACTGAGGTGCCAGCTCCCTGATGGACAGGGTTGTAAGCATTTGAGCATCACTGGCTGGAAGAGCTGCTCTTTTTGCTTTTATTTTATTAACATTTTGTGTCTGTGTGTGTGTGTGGGGGAGGGGAGGGAGGGAGGGGGGCGGACGGGCCACTTCTATTGGTCTTTCATTTGTCTGTTTTCATCCATCTTTGTTCCCTGGCCCGCGTGGGCCTCCCATCGCAGTGGCCTCTGTTGTCGCAGAGCACCGGCTCTGGGCACATGTGCGCCAGAGCTCCAGCTCAGTAACTGGACACATCAGTCCAGCCACTCTGAGGCACGTGGGATCTTCCCAGGCCAGGGATTGAACCAGCACCCCTTGCACTGAAAGGCGGTGTCCCTACCCACTGGACCACCAGGGAAGCCCTTTATTAACATTTTTTTCAAGAGATCATTATCTTAAGTATTACCACACAGGGACAAGTACTTTAGTAAAAATGTCCAAACCCAAGACTTCTACATTTCTCTTAAAAATATTAAAAGAAATATAAAGGAATACACCTCAAAGTAAGAAAATCGTCACGAAAATGACACCCACAGTTGGCTACATATACTCAGCCCTCCGTCTCCATTTCAGCTCCCTCTCTTTCCATCCCAAAATTTCAGCTTAGACCATCTGATTCTGAAAAATTAGGCCAACAACATACAAGGGCCTCATTTCTTTTCCTAGCACCCTAATTACTGTTTGGTTGTTTATATTATCAAGTCCTTGGATGGATGACATAAGTAATCTATTTCAAAAAGTGGATACATTATTAATTAAAATGAATTTCTTCTCTAAGAGTGGGATCATAATTCATCAATATTTTTCATGCCATATGAAAACAATGTAGTGTTTGTGTGTATAATAACAGAAGATAATAACATTTTTTATTATTTCCTAAAGTAATTTACTTGAAAGTTTTACTTTATTATGTAACATACATACTATTGCTGTTTTATCATACTCTTGCTGTTTATTCCCTTGGCAAATAATCACTGGCACTGAAAATCTCTAAAGAGGGATGGAGGAGCTGAACATCATGTAACCGAAAATGAACTTTATCTAACACATATCTGACTACTCCCGTTTGAAATTAACTATTCTTTTTTAAAATTACTGAATGAGCTTTTAACAGTTAATGAGTTCTCTGAAAGTCTTTTGCTACTTTTTAAAAATAAACAACAGGGCTGCAAGGTTAATTAGCTTCATTCATGAATGAACTGTCGAATCTTTACCATTAACTAATGTTCAAGTTTCTTTTAAAGTAAGGTCTCATTGGTCCAAATATGTTCCACTATAAACTCATGAAGAAATAAACCTGTGAATAGATTCTGAGGCACGGGCTAAAGGTTAGTAAGTGCTAACAGAAATTCTACAAGGCCCACTAAAAATCCACACCATGTATAAAATATCAGAAACCAATGTCATATTTAAGGTAAATGGAGAAACATTATGATTTCAAAGAGAAAAGATTTTGCTTAGGTATGCTAAGTTATAGAATAATAAGGAAGAAAGTAGCTGTGTTACTTTAAAATGTCTAAATGAAACATTAGAAAGAATATTCTTTTAAAAGTATTAGATATTGGGCTTTCCTGGTGGTCAGGTGAGTAAAGAATCTGTCTTGCAGTGCAAGGGACACCGGTTTGATCCCTGGCCCAGGAAGATCTCACGTGCCCTGGAGCAGCTGGACTGGTGTGTCCAATTAGGAGTCAGCGCTCTGGAGCGCATGTGCCCATAGCCGGTGCTCTGCTGTGCAACAAGAGAGGCTGCTGTAATGGCAGGCCCACAAGTGCCAAAGAATAAAGATGGGTGAAAATCAATCAATCAATAAATAAACAATAAAAGAGGCCAAAATTTAAAAAGAAAAAGTATTAGATATTAAGCAGTGGAAAACATTTCTCCCATTAAGAGTGGTGTAGGCAGTGAAGTGATGAAAAAACAGACATGGAGAATAAACATGTGGACATTGTGGGGAATGAACAGTGGGTGGGGGGCGTAAAGGAAGTAGCATGAAAACCTATACTGTCATATGTGAAAAAAATAGCTATTGTTATTGTGCTATGAGAAAAGGGGATCCTGCAGGGGCGCTGTGCGACAGCCTGGAGGGGTGGGATGGGGGGGGGATATACATATGACTAATCTGGGATCATACATATCTGTAAACAACAAAACTCTGTAAAAGTAAAAATAATTATAATAAAAAAAAGAGTGGTGTAGGATCTATAAATTATTCTTGCTGCAGGATGATCTCAAGCCATCTAAGTATCTAGATTAGCACCAATACTAGTTACGAAGCAGACATGGGTATAATTTTTGTCTATTTGGACTTACTTTAAAACTGATCAGACCCTTCTATCTCATACAGAAATACTATAGCTAAGCAGGAACACATTTATAGATTGTATAGTAAACATTATCATAACAACCATTCTTGGAAGTGACTGTAGACAGTCAAGAAAAACTAGATTTCCAAAAATGAAGTCATTTACATTTCTAGAATTATCAGGAGGAAATGTTTTTGTTTTAAATGCTAAGGTTTTAGAAGTTTATTTTAAAGTCCATAAGGCCTTAGCTAGGAAGAATAAAATAATTATAGCTTTAGACCTAGCATGGTTTGGGGGCTTCCGAGGTGGCTCAGTGGTAAAGAATCTGCTTGCAGTGCAGGGTTGGGAAGATCCTTTGGAGAAGAAAATTGCAACCTGCTCCAGTATGCTTGCCTGGGAAATTCAATGTACAGAAGAGCCTGGTGGGCTACTGTCCTTGGGGTCGCAAAGATCCCTCGGACATGACTAAGCAAATACCCCTCAGACATGACTAAGCAACTGAGTGCCCGTGCGTGCACACACACACACATGGTTCTACCAGTTTAGCTATAAAGCAGCTATATTTTGTCGTTTGCTTTTGACAGTATAGTTACTTAAGTATGAGGTTACAAAATCTTCCTCCATTTCAAAAATGTTTCTATGGAAAGTAACATGCACAACTGAATATTTATTAGCTTTTAAGATTCTTTAAAAAAATGTGTTTTACTTTGTACAGCCAGGAAGCAGCCTGTTTCCAAAACTAAATGTGACCTCAACCTTTTGCCAAGGAAATCCCTTTACTTCCAGAGAAAATAATAATTTTCCTGGACAAAAGGTTGGCATTCCATTTACCCTTTAAAAAAACATCAACAGATACTTCTCTTATTATTATTAGTCAGAGGCCATCTTTTGGGCCAGAACAAAAAAATAAAAGTTTTTACAAATAGTTTCATATATTTGTAATAAAAACTATTTTCACTTTAAAATTGGGGGTAGAAAACAATTCCTTATTTTCCTGTATAATCACTTTACTAGTGATCAGTTACCGACATTTTGAACTACGCAGACATAAAAATTGAGCAAATAAAAAAATCCCTTGACTGTCAGCTAATACGGAATGCTGCAAAATCCAGACACTTTATTCACAGCAACTCTTATTTTGGTCATATCTCTCTCACATAAAAGTAATTCAGGTGTTAATTTTCAAACACATATATGTAATAGGTTTTTAAAATAATTTCCAAAAATGAAGTCATTTACATTTCTAGAATTATCAGGAGGAAATGTTTTTGTTTTAAATGCTAAGGTTTTAGAAGTTTATTTTAAAGTCCATAAGGCCTTAGCTAGGAAGAATAAAATAATTATAGCTTTAGACCTAGCATGGTTTGGGGGCTTCCGAGGTGGCTCAGTGGTAAAGAATCTGCTTGCAGTGCAGGGTTGGGAAGATCCTTTGAGAAGAAAATTGCAACCTGCTCCAGTATGCTTGCCTGGGAAATTCAATGTACAGAAGAGCCTGGTGGGCTACTGTCCTTGGGGTCGCAAAGATCCCTCGGACATGACTAAGCAAATACCCCTCAGACATGACTAAGCAACTGAGTGCCCGTGCGTGCACACACACACACATGGTTCTACCAGTTTAGCTATAAAGCAGCTATATTTTGTCGTTTGCTTTTGACAGTATAGTTACTTAAGTATGAGGTTACAAAATCTTCCTCCATTTCAAAAATGTTTCTATGGAAAGTAACATGCACAACTGAATATTTATTAGCTTTTAAGATTCTTTAAAAAAATGTGTTTTACTTTGTACAGCCAGGAAGCAGCCTGTTTCCAAAACTAAATGTGACCTCAACCTTTTGCCAAGGAAATCCCTTTACTTCCAGAGAAAATAATAATTTTCCTGGACAAAAGGTTGGCATTCCATTTACCCTTTAAAAAAACATCAACAGATACTTCTCTTATTATTATTAGTCAGAGGCCATCTTTTGGGCCAGAACAAAAAAATAAAAGTTTTTACAAATAGTTTCATATATTTGTAATAAAAACTATTTTCACTTTAAAATTGGGGGTAGAAAACAATTCCTTATTTTCCTGTATAATCACTTTACTAGTGATCAGTTACCGACATTTTGAACTACGCAGACATAAAAATTGAGCAAATAAAAAAATCCCTTGACTGTCAGCTAATACGGAATGCTGCAAAATCCAGACACTTTATTCACAGCAACTCTTATTTTGGTCATATCTCTCTCACATAAAAGTAATTCAGGTGCTAATTTTCAAACACATATATGTAATAGGAATTTCATATATATCAGCATTAATTCTCTTAGCAACTAGCATGATAATTTACTCCTCATTTTATATATCAAGAAATTGAGGGCTTCCCTGGTGGTCCAGTGGGTAAGGACACCGCCTTGCAGTGCAAGGGGCGCCGGTTCGATCCCTGGCCTGGGAAGATCCCACGTGCTGCGGAGCGGCGGGACCGATGTGTCCAATTACCGAGTTGGAGCTCTGGAGCGCATGCGCCCAGAGCCGGTGCTCTGCAACAACAGATGCCACCGCAATGGGAGGACCACACGGGTCAAAGAACAAAGATGTATGAAACTAGACAAATGAAAGACCAGTGGAAGTGGCCTGCCCACCCCCCTCCCTCCCCACCCCCGCATTAAAAAAAAAAAAAAAAAGAATGTAGAGAGTTAAAAACCATAAAAAAAAAAAAAAAAAAAGAAAGAAATTGAGACCCAGAGGTTAAGGAACAGCTCATAAATGGCACTCAAGTGTATTTCTTAATTCAAAGCTGCCATTCATTTTTTACCATAAAGTGTAAGGATATGTTTTATGAGTTAACTGGACAGGAGGAACAGGACGGCTGAAAGCATGCAATTTTGTAACAAGGAAAAAAAAAACACTAGAGAAAAGTAGAAAATCCCTAACAAAAAAACAACTTAAAAGTTGAAAAAAAAAATCACTGTAATTGCTTTATAGTGTAGGAATAAATAACTCCACATGTTATAGATTCTGAGCTATAACCTTTAGTAACCTAATAAACAGTGAAATCATAAGTAATATTCATAACAAAAGCCTGTGTCAACAAAAAAAGAAAGTTTAGGTCTTCTTTAGCATGCCGTCTAATAAGGCAGGAAGCTAGAAAATTTATTTTAAACTGAGAAATTTTAATCCAGTGGTTAAGATAAAAATGTTAATACTCAAGAGACAGATGTTAGCTGTCAAAAATTAATGTGCCGGGCTTCCCCTGGTGGTCCAGTGGGTAAGGACACCGCCTTGCAGTGCAAGGGGCGCCGGTTCGATCCCTGGCCTGGGAAGATCCCACGTGCCGCGGAGTGGCTGGACTGATGTGTCCAGTTACCGAGCCGGAGCTCTGGAGCGCATGCGCCCAGAGCCGGTGCTCTGTGACAACAGATGCCACCATGATGGGAGGCCCACAGGAGCCAAAGAACAAAGATGGATGAAAATAGAGAAATGAAAGACCAATAGAAGTGGCCTGCCTGCTCTCCTCCCTCCCCAACCCCCGCCCAAAATAAATAAATATATAAATCTTTAAAAAAAAATTAATGTGCCACCTCTTGTTCTTTGAGGCTGTTGGACATACAAGATACTATATTAACATTATTTAAATTCATCTAGGATTTTTATGGATATATGCTTTGGTTCATGAGGACATGTAGGGCAGAGCTTTGACAAAGTTAATTGTTATGGTCATTTATATGAGTTTATAAATATTTGGTTATCCACAGATTGTTAGAACTTAACTTCTAAGGACTTCAATAAGGAAAAAGATTACTAAAGAAAAATTAAAGCTATTGAGTCACTGTTGTGCAGCAGGAATTAACATGGTATTATGACTCAATTATACTCAGCACACATACTCAGAGAAAAAGCTATCAGATTTATGGCTATCAGTGGTGGGAGAGGGGAATAGGGAAATTCGATAAAGGTAGTTGAAAGGTACAAACATCCAGTTGTAAGCTAAGTAAGTACTAGGGATGTAACACAGAACATGACAGATAGAATTAACACTGTTGTATGCTATATATGATAGTTAAAAGAGTAAGACCTAAGAATTCTCATTTAAAGAAAAAAAAATTTTATATTTAATTTTGTATCTATATGAGATGATGAATGTCAGTATCTACGTTATGGTAATCACTTCATGATGTATACAAATCAAACCATTATGCTATATATCTGAAACTTACATAGTGCTGTAGGTTAATTATGTCTCAATAAAACTGGAAGTAAAATTAACAAAAAAAATAACAGTTACAAAACCATGAGAATTCATCTGGGAATTTTGTTGCTCGTGGCTCAGATGGTAAAGCAACTGCCTTCAATGCAGGTGACCCAGGTTTGACCTTGGGCTGGGAAGATCCCCTGGAGAAGGGAATGGCTACCCACTCCAATATTTCTGTCTGGAGAATTCCATGGACAGAAGAGTCTGGTGGGTTATAGTCCAAAGGGTTACAAAAAGTCAGACATGACTGAGCAACTAACACTTAACTTTTCATCTATAGAAGAAGCTAATTTCTATATGCATGCCCAGAGCCGGTGCTCTGTGACAACAGATGCCACCATGATGGGAGGCCCACAGGAGCCAAAGAACAAAGATGGATGAAAATAGAGAAATGAAAGACCAATAGAAGTGGCCCGCCCAAAATAAATAAATATATAAATCTTTAAAAAAAAATTAATGTGCCACCTCTTGTTCTTTGAGGCTGTTGGACATACAAGATACTATATTAACATTATTTAAATTCATCTAGGATTTTTATGGATATATGCTTTGGTTCATGAGGACATGTAGGGCAGAGCTTTGACAAAGTTAATTGTTATGGTCATTTATATGAGTTTATAAATATTTGGTTATCCACAGATTGTTAGAACTTAACTTCTAAGGACTTCAATAAGGAAAAAGATTACTAAAGAAAAATTAAAGCTATTGAGTCACTGTTGTGCAGCAGGAATTAACATGGTATTATGACTCAATTATACTCAGCACACATACTCAGAGAAAAAGCTATCAGATTTATGGCTATCAGTGGTGGGAGAGGGGAATAGGGAAATTCGATAAAGGTAGTTGAAAGGTACAAACATCCAGTTGTAAGCTAAGTAAGTACTAGGGATGTAACACAGAACATGACAGATAGAATTAACACTGTTGTATGCTATATATGATAGTTAAAAGAGTAAGACCTAAGAATTCTCATTTAAAGAAAAAAAAATTTTATATTTAATTTTGTATCTATATGAGATGATGAATGTCAGTATCTACGTTATGGTAATCACTTCATGATGTATACAAATCAAACCATTATGCTATATATCTGAAACTTACATAGTGCTGTAGGTTAATTATGTCTCAATAAAACTGGAAGTAAAATTAACAAAAAAAATAACAGTTACAAAACCATGAGAATTCATCTGGGAATTTTGTTGCTCGTGGCTCAGATGGTAAAGCAACTGCCTTCAATGCAGGTGACCCAGGTTTGACCTTGGGCTGGGAAGATCCCCTGGAGAAGGGAATGGCTACCCACTCCAATATTTCTGTCTGGAGAATTCCATGGACAGAAGAGTCTGGTGGGTTATAGTCCAAAGGGTTACAAAAAGTCAGACATGACTGAGCAACTAACACTTAACTTTTCATCTATAGAAGAAGCTAATTTCTATATTCTAGCAAGAGCCTGACAATCCACTCCAGTATTCTTGCTTGGAAAATCCCATGGACAGAGGAGCCTGGCAAGCTACAGTCCATGGGGTTACACAGAGTTACAAATGATTGAAACGACAGACACACACACATGCATACACATAATGGTATACAACAATCAATTGTTGAGTGAATATATTCTGAAGGAACTTTTAAGGCAAATACTAAATGGTGATGATCCTAGAATAAGCTGAATAAATTCTTTAAGTGTGCTTGCTATTTTATTATTCCTCCATTGAACGTGTCTTTTTCTCCAGGCATGAATGATCAGGGCAGTATGTTTGTGTTTGCTTTAGGAGGAGCTTTTCAAATTAGCCCATTAGTCTTCTTTTGTTCTCAAATTCTGTCTCCCAGAAAACCTAGAAAAGTTTTAATTTGTGTCTACACTTTCATGGCTGAGAGGTGCTGCTGTTGATCTGCAAATCAGTGATGAAGGGTGCAGTGCCTGGGGAAGGAGTAGGAGTTAGGAATTCAGTCCTAAGACAGACACACGGGAATCTAGAACTTAGCATTCAAAGGCTGGTTGGTTGATCGCCTTTCAGTCCAGGTTTTCTGATTTGGGAGACTTTAGGTGTCTCATAACTATACCTTTCACTCTACACAGACATTTTCTTCAGCATCCCTGTCAAGTTGTCTCTGATTTCTGTTTCAAAGTACTCTCTCCTGGAGCTTTGGAAACAACTTCATTCCACGTTGGGACCTCTAATTACTAGAAAATTTCGCTCTGTGTTGAATGAAAATCTTTCTTGGAATAGCTACTCACTGGTTCCAGGCCTATGCCTTTTTCAGCCTCTTAGAAATGTTTCTGCTAGCTTTAAATATAGCTGTTCTGAGGTGACATCTTCGTTGGAATTCATCAACAATGGGGCCTAGGCCATATACATTCTGAGGAGAAGAACAGTCAAAGCTATGCTTTTGTAAATACGACATTTATCTTGATGTGTTTGGTTAACCCTGAGACCCTCAGAAAGAAAAAAAGAAAGAAAGAAAAAAGAAAAGCATTGGATTTCCATTGTATAGAATCAGAGTTAGAAACAACACTCCAAGTTTGAAATCATGGAGCCAGTATTGGAGTACCTTGACAGCTTTTGATATCCACGCACCTGAAATTGCCTGGACTGTGCACATCTGTTTTAATGGAGTTGAGTGCATACTCTGTCCTGTAGGTCCCACACCACACCTGGTGACAGAAACAGAAAAAGGAAAGCAGTGTACTTGGGCTGCCTCAAGGATCATTTGTTTGGGCAGTTTGGAAGAAAAGTAAACTTTCTATTGCAAAAATTAAATAGGAATTATGTATTCCACAACCACTCTTCAAATAATGTTTAATAATAGGCAACCAGAAACATAATTATCATTAATATGGTCTAACAGACTGTTACACACAATGAAAGTTAGTCAATCAAATGCTCTGCCACAATTGATTAAAACAAGAAAACTCAGCATGCAATATCTAAGTCAGTATGAAATTATAACTCAAAATGATTTTCCCATCTATCAATCAAGAAAGATACAATACCTGGGCAAAATTCAAGAAGAACAGTTGTTTGTGATTTAGGTCAAGTCCAGGAAGTAATTTTTCTTCACCATACTTTTTAACATAATTTTGATAGGCCTATGTAGTTAATGAAATAGAAACATAATATTTATAATGTCTAAATATATACATAAACTTAGCCAAAGATCATGTGCCAAGTAATTAACATTTTACATCAGAATCACCATAATATATTTAGTTATGGCAACCTTCAAATATTTAATGAATTAGATAACTAGAATTTACTTACAAATGCTTTGAAAAGAATATGATTAATGATTAACAGATGATAAAAGCCTAGCATAAGTCAGATGATCAACAAATATTAGCTGAGGGAATGGATGACTTACATAAAGGATGATAAACATATCTAAATGTTGTTCTAGAGATGGGTAAGTCTAGCCAGTTGGAAGAAAAGTTAGCCAGGGGATCCTGTAATTGCTATAGCTGGCTGAGTTACCACTCTCAGCAAAAGAGACTCACACCAGATTTCATTTGAGTGATTTCTGCCAAAAGTCAAGGGAGTCTATTTAAGGTCCCTGAGAGGTCTAGCATCCTATGATTCTAAGAATAAGGATAAGCAATTACTATGGCCCCTGAAGACAAGCAAAATTCGACCTCAGTCACATTAGGAAGAAGGACTTTAGACTATTGGAATGTCAAGAAATATCCTTAATTCTTAGGGATTTATAGACACTATTGCAAAATATAGTTTTCCTTTAGAAAATATACTGAAGAATGAGATTGACAACAAGCTTTCTGAGGTGTGTTAATTTTAATACAAAGAAAGGTGATAATTAACTACTTAGAAGACATTTCTCCTTGCTTGCCATCAACATATATTGCCTCTCTAAAGTGCAAATATGCTGAGAATATAGGAAAGATTTGAACCCACACCTCTAAGGGAGCTCACAGTCTAGCAGGGAGTGTCACAAGTTCAGCCTTCATATATAATAACATATTTGGAAAATTGTAATTTGCTTCATTATTACAAACCTGTTTGTGTTCTACACGAGGATATTCATAGAAATGCCCTTAACCCAGACTTTGGCTGAATTTTTACAGCAGTGATTTTCAATCTGGGTGTGTATTAGAATCACTATGTAGTATTAAAAGGGTCAATGCCTTCCACTTCCAGGCAAGATGGAGTGAAAGGACTGAATTTACCTTTCCACTGAAACAAATGATAGACAAAATATATTAAACAGTAGTTTGCAAGACACTAGACATCAGGCCAAAAGTGCTCTCTAAGGAGATAGTAAATAAGAGGGGCCCTACGACTGTCCCAGCTTATTGATTAGAGCATTTGTGGATCACAAAATAGAGCAGGGAGCCTGATGGATTTCTTGAGTGGGTGAGGAAAAGCCACTGAAAATTCAGGGACACCAACAACAGACTGAAGAGGAGAAAGTACAGAGAAAGAGACTCTCGGAGATCAAATGGCCCCTCAAATATTCAGCTGAATACCTGATGTGGGCAAACTCTCCTAGCTGAGGGAATGGATGACTTACATAAAGGATGATAAACATATCTAAATGTTGTTCTAGAGATGGGTAAGTCTAGCCAGTTGGAAGAAAAGTTAGCCAGGGGATCCTGTAATTGCTATAGCTGGCTGAGTTACCACTCTCAGCAAAAGAGACTCACACCAGATTTCATTTGAGTGATTTCTGCCAAAAGTCAAGGGAGTCTATTTAAGGTCCCTGAGAGGTCTAGCATCCTATGATTCTAAGAATAAGGATAAGCAATTACTATGGCCCCTGAAGACAAGCAAAATTCGACCTCAGTCACATTAGGAAGAAGGACTTTAGACTATTGGAATGTCAAGAAATATCCTTAATTCTTAGGGATTTATAGACACTATTGCAAAATATAGTTTTCCTTTAGAAAATATACTGAAGAATGAGATTGACAACAAGCTTTCTGAGGTGTGTTAATTTTAATACAAAGAAAGGTGATAATTAACTACTTAGAAGACATTTCTCCTTGCTTGCCATCAACATATATTGCCTCTCTAAAGTGCAAATATGCTGAGAATATAGGAAAGATTTGAACCCACACCTCTAAGGGAGCTCACAGTCTAGCAGGGAGTGTCACAAGTTCAGCCTTCATATATAATAACATATTTGGAAAATTGTAATTTGCTTCATTATTACAAACCTGTTTGTGTTCTACACGAGGATATTCATAGAAATGCCCTTAACCCAGACTTTGGCTGAATTTTTACAGCAGTGATTTTCAATCTGGGTGTGTATTAGAATCACTATGTAGTATTAAAAGGGTCAATGCCTTCCACTTCCAGGCAAGATGGAGTGAAAGGACTGAATTTACCTTTCCACTGAAACAAATGATAGACAAAATATATTAAACAGTAGTTTGCAAGACACTAGACATCAGGCCAAAAGTGCTCTCTAAGGAGATAGTAAATAAGAGGGGCCCTACGACTGTCCCAGCTTATTGATTAGAGCATTTGTGGATCACAAAATAGAGCAGGGAGCCTGATGGATTTCTTGAGTGGGTGAGGAAAAGCCACTGAAAATTCAGGGACACCAACAACAGACTGAAGAGGAGAAAGTACAGAGAAAGAGACTCTCGGAGATCAAATGGCCCCTCAAATATTCAGCTGAATACCTGAGTACGCATGTGGGCAAACTCTCCAAGGCTAGGGAAGGAGCCACAGAAAAATCATTAGAGATAAAAATGTCTGATACACACACAACACTAGATCAAAGAGTCATGCAGCTGGGTGCTGCCTCAGCAGTGAAGAATAATTATTCCTAGACAGAACATCACCCCAGACATACCGAGCACACTATAAAAGTAAGATCTAAAAGGATCTAGCAATTTCTGAGGGATTTAACTGCATCCTAGAATAAAGCTCAAGAACATTCAGGTGAAAACAAAACTATCTTCTACCAAAAGAGGTAAAATGCACAATGTATGGCATCCAGTAAAAAAATTTCCAAGTATTCAAAGAAGTAGTCATTGACCTTCCCCCAGGACTAGGCTGGGACTCATTCTTTTGGAAACCTCGCAGCCAGATTTATCTCCCAAGCCTCACACTCTGATCATTCCAGGCCACCACCAAGTCACAGGCCTCAGCAGTCCCCTCTCCTATGTTGCTCTGGTATTCCCTTTCTGACCCAACCACCTGCTTCCTTCCCCCTCTAACCCAAACATCTCTATGAGGAACAAATAAAGCTACATCCTCATCCGTCCAGTGAATATTCCATCCATCTTTATGTCAGTAGCCTGATTCTATTCTGTGGACACTGTGTCCCCTGTAGCCTCTCAAATAGCCTCTGCTTTTCCTCCATATGTGGGCTGCCTCAAGGTTGGGAAAACGACTCAAAACCATGCTCACTTGTTTTTGCTTCCAAGTCCATTATTCTTCTACTCTTTTGTGAAAATTTCTACTTTTTCTTACGCATGTAGTATCCACTAGGCCATCTTTAATCCTGGTTCAAATCACTAAATAATGGCATCTTTTATGGAGGGGTTAAAGCTGGATCTCCAGCATCAAGAACAGTGTCACACACATAGTAAAGCCCTCAGAAAGTATTTCTGAATGCAAGAATGAATAGAAAACTAAATGAGATTCTAATGGATGTTCCAACAATATACTCCTCTGCTTTTAACAGTTTAGACCATTACAAGGCCACATGCTGGAACTATATCACTTTCAGTCCTTTATCATTATTGTAACTGGACTGTGGTTTATGCTGATTATTGTTCCCAAATATTGCTTCATTTGCTATGAAACTGAGGGTCCTGCTCAATACATCAATCAATGAATCTGTAATAAACCTTTTTGTAGACTGTCTTTCCTAAAAACTATTTCAGAGATAATTTCTTAGAAAAATGTTGCCTCCTCTGTGGAACTTGTATAACACCCTTAATTCTGTCATTACAATATTCTGTGCTTCTTTGTCTCCTTGGTTGCTTCAAAGCTCAGAGATTAGTATTCAGCTTAATCATAAGTGTATTAACCCTTCTGGTTAGCATATTTACAACCCCCTTTCTCCTTGTATATTTTCCATTTTCTATTCATCATTTTTTGTTTACATTATATGTGCCTTTTGCAAAGGGCTTTGAATGAGTGATTGTATGTGATCAATATACACTCCAACCACTAAAATGAAAGAAAATACTATTACTCACTCTGTATGCTTGGCCAATACCACCATTATCAGCAATGTTTTCTCCCAGTGTATTAATTCCATTGAGCTATTAAAAAAAAAGACACTTAAAGACCCTTAACTATGTTTGGATTTTAAAGAAAGCATGAATCACTCACTTAAGATTGAATATAACTTTTCAAGAAAATGATGATGACATACATGCTGTCCATTTGCTAGGTCCCAAGAGAAGTTCCCGTACTGGTAGACCATGCACTCGGATTGGTCTTTAAAATTATCTGCAGACTGTTGAGTCCACCAGTCAACGAGGTCTCCATCCTTGTTAAAATTCCTTCCTGGAATATATATATTTAACTAAGTGAAATGAGAACTCATTACATCAAGAATGGCAGTAAGATATCGTTAATTCAAAGTGCAAGGACTGAAATATCATGTATGTGAGAGAACATTAAACCGGACAGATGAGGAGATAAACTGTTCTGCTTTCACATCCAGAGCTGATGAAAACCAGACTGCTACAGCTCTCTTTGTTGACAGGGCCTAGTATTGATCCAGATATTACTGAATGCAAGAAATGAAAACTAAATGAGATTCTAATGGATGTTCCAACAATATACTCCTCTGCTTTTAACAGTTTAGACCATTACAAGGCCACATGCTGGAACTATATCACTTTCAGTCCTTTATCATTATTGTAACTGGACTGTGGTTTATGCTGATTATTGTTCCCAAATATTGCTTCATTTGCTATGAAACTGAGGGTCCTGCTCAATACATCAATCAATGAATCTGTAATAAACCTTTTTGTAGACTGTCTTTCCTAAAAACTATTTCAGAGATAATTTCTTAGAAAAATGTTGCCTCCTCTGTGGAACTTGTATAACACCCTTAATTCTGTCATTACAATATTCTGTGCTTCTTTGTCTCCTTGGTTGCTTCAAAGCTCAGAGATTAGTATTCAGCTTAATCATAAGTGTATTAACCCTTCTGGTTAGCATATTTACAACCCCCTTTCTCCTTGTATATTTTCCATTTTCTATTCATCATTTTTTGTTTACATTATATGTGCCTTTTGCAAAGGGCTTTGAATGAGTGATTGTATGTGATCAATATACACTCCAACCACTAAAATGAAAGAAAATACTATTACTCACTCTGTATGCTTGGCCAATACCACCATTATCAGCAATGTTTTCTCCCAGTGTATTAATTCCATTGAGCTATTAAAAAAAAAAGACACTTAAAGACCCTTAACTATGTTTGGATTTTAAAGAAAGCATGAATCACTCACTTAAGATTGAATATAACTTTTCAAGAAAATGATGATGACATACATGCTGTCCATTTGCTAGGTCCCAAGAGAAGTTCCCGTACTGGTAGACCATGCACTCGGATTGGTCTTTAAAATTATCTGCAGACTGTTGAGTCCACCAGTCAACGAGGTCTCCATCCTTGTTAAAATTCCTTCCTGGAATATATATATTTAACTAAGTGAAATGAGAACTCATTACATCAAGAATGGCAGTAAGATATCGTTAATTCAAAGTGCAAGGACTGAAATATCATGTATGTGAGAGAACATTAAACCGGACAGATGAGGAGATAAACTGTTCTGCTTTCACATCCAGAGCTGATGAAAACCAGACTGCTACAGCTCTCTTTGTTGACAGGTCCTAGTATTGATCCAGATATTTCACCATGTGGCTGTTGTGTCTCTCAGTCAAGGCCACCATATAAATACTGCTGAGATCATGACTTATTTCTTTGGGGTGGTTTTTGCCTGAACCAAGTCTGTGTACTTTGATGTTTCAAGATTTTAAAGAGGTCAGTATTTTGCTCCAGCATTCATTTCATATCTCAGACCTTCACCAGACACTGTGGACTCACAGTTCTGCTGTTTCCAACACAAAGAAAAGGTCACCTTCCTCCTGGAGCTTTCCTGCTAATCCTCACTACACTGATCTTCCTCCTTTTTGAGCTTCAGTAGCACTTATATCTATTATATGTCGGACACTTGATTTTGCCATCTTTTAAACAGTTATCTATGATGGACTGAATAAGGTAAGGACTATGAAGACAAGACTACCTGAACTCACATTCCGGTTCCACCAATTCCCAAGGCTTATGGGCCTCTATATTTTTCTGTTTGAAAATTGGAGAGTATTAATACCTTCTTATGAAGACTGCTATACAGCTTGAGTTAAGAGACACTTAGTATGTCCCTCCTGTTTCCTCTTCTTCCTCTGTCTCTCTGAAGTTGGATTAAGGCTTAATTATTTTCTCTCTACTGTTCTCTTCTTATTTCCAATAGTGAACCAATCTTTGTCACAGCTTCAACTCTTTTACCTCTTTACCTATCTCATGCCTTCTATTCCTCTCAAATTTCATTGAAACTCTACATCTATTTTGCTGTTGGGGGCAGTATGTAAACATTTAATTGTCTACTGTTTGGAAGGCCCCGAACTAGGTAACAGGTGTAAGATGCAGTTAAAAAAAAACGTCTCGGATCACAGCAGTTTACAAGTCTTGGGGGCACCTTACTTTCTGAGTTTACATCTCATTTTAAGATATGGACTCTGCCCTGTAAAAGTCTGGAGAGATAAGATATAAATAATCATGAAATAAGATCAAACGTTATCATTGGTGTTGACAAATATCACCATGTCTTCTCGATGTCAATATTTATTTTATTCTGTCAAGAGTAAAAAGTGCACATTGCTAAACCTCACTATTAGAAAATTCTGATATTCTAAAGCAACAATTTAAAAGGAATATTAGAAGTGCAGGGATTATTAGGCCAATGATACACTGCATGAATAGGTGCGTCTTGTTTTGATACATTATAGTAGCTTTTAATCAGGTTTAATGGGGAATATCTCAGGCAAATAAAAGCATCAATTGCAGTTTACCATTGTCATCAAAGCCATGGGTGATTTCATGTCCGATGACCATGCCGATGCCCCCATAGTTCAGTGACTTAGGCTGCTGGGCGCTGAAGAAGGGTGGCTGCAGAATGCCGGCTGGGAAGACTATGAGGAAAGAAGACGGTTAAAGACCTCTGTGGTTCAATTCTGTGATGACAGGCCTGGGCTGGCTTCTTGCTGCTAGGCTGCTTTCCAGTATGTCAGTTTCACTTAATTGTATACATAAATCTTCTGTGATAGAGACAAAGGCAGGTCATTTACTGTTTTTTTTAAAACAATACTAAGATGATGTTATTTCTCTCCTTATTTTTCACCCTGCGGCCCAGGCAAGCAGGGTCTTAGTTTTTCAACCAGGGATGGAACCCACGCTTTCTTGGATCGAAAGCGCAGATTCTTAACTGCTGGACCCCCAGGGAAGTTCCCAGGTTATGTACTGCTGAAGACAGTAAAGACTTCATCCCAGAGCGGCACCATAGCTGTGGTTTATAACCACAACTGACTTTGTAACATCGGTTAAAATTATTTTCCTGCCCTAAGAAATTTAGAGCAAGAAAAGAATTATCATCTTCATTCAGAAGCTCTTTTTCCCCACTGCAAATATTTGGGAGAAATAGTTACTTAATAACGGATGTATCACTTTAAATGTGTCTAACAGTTTATCCACCTACAGTTCATGCTCTCATTCCTTGCCTCAAGAATTACTTAAATTCCTAAATGGTTTTCTTAGGTCTTCTTACTTCTAGTCTCCCTCCTCTACAATCTGTCCTAAACCTAATCTATCCTGCCTACCAATTAAAGTGCCACTGGGGTTATTATCACTCCCTTGCTAAAACACCTTGGATCACTGTTCCCTAACTAAAGACAACTTCTTCTTCCTGGCCTTTGTCTCTCTGGTATTCTCCTTCTCCACTCTCCTTCACTCATAACATTCATGGTTTTGAAATTTCATCTTTCATGTTCTAGAATTCTAGAATCCACTGAAGAATTATGTTCTGTAAGCAAAAATAAAAAATCATTACTATCAACACGTACTATATGCAAAGGCCTGGGCTACTGCTCCATGGGATATCAAAAGCACAAGAGAAAGGCCCCTGACCTTAAGAAATTTAAGACTTAGTTAATACAGAGTAGCAAATGTCATTTCTTTGTCATTAAGGTGGGTGAGTATGACATAACCTTGCAAGTGTTTCAGAGATAAACATGAGATATTTATAGAGGAGATTTTAAAACACACTACTCAATTTAAATGCTCTCTACGTCTTTTAAAATGATTTGGAAAGTTGCCACAACAGTCTAAATGACTAAGTTAAATAAAACTACAAAACTTTTGTCCTTGGAGAATTCTGATGAACATTATATATCACATGTAGCTGCCTGAAGTGTCAACGGTGCTAAGAAATTATTTTTAGCTGGATGTATGAAAATTATGTGTAGTACTTTATTAACTTAAAGTGAACACTATCTCCCACACTATGTTCTTTGATTAAAATCCATCCATTATATAAAATGTTCTTATGAAAAACGCTATCAAGACTAAACATTAACTGTAAAGATCCTGCTGCTTTAATTATACCCTGATATGCATTTTTCAGGCAAGTGATAAGATTTTTATGGCTCAGATTAAATAGTGGCCTTCAAGTTCAACTTTGCAAATTATGAGTTCTCCTTTTACTCTGTCAGCTAAATATCTATGAGGATTTTCCTGATTAGCCATATCACTGTTACTAGTAGACATCTCAACTGTTGATAATAACCAACTGCTTAGTTGTGAAATTTTTATGTTCACGGTTGTCAACAAGTTAGTTAATTAAATAAGTCATTGGTTCATGAAACAAAAGACTGTTTCTCCCTTTGGTCTTCTTACTTCTAGTCTCCCTCCTCTACAATCTGTCCTAAACCTAATCTATCCTGCCTACCAATTAAAGTGCCACTGGGGTTATTATCACTCCCTTGCTAAAACACCTTGGATCACTGTTCCCTAACTAAAGACAACTTCTTCTTCCTGGCCTTTGTCTCTCTGGTATTCTCCTTCTCCACTCTCCTTCACTCATAACATTCATGGTTTTGAAATTTCATCTTTCATGTTCTAGAATTCTAGAATCCACTGAAGAATTATGTTCTGTAAGCAAAAATAAAAAATCATTACTATCAACACGTACTATATGCAAAGGCCTGGGCTACTGCTCCATGGGATATCAAAAGCACAAGAGAAAGGCCCCTGACCTTAAGAAATTTAAGACTTAGTTAATACAGAGTAGCAAATGTCATTTCTTTGTCATTAAGGTGGGGTGAGTATGACATAACCTTGCAAGTGTTTCAGAGATAAACATGAGATATTTATAGAGGAGATTTTAAAACACACTACTCAATTTAAATGCTCTCTACGTCTTTTAAAATGATTTGGAAAGTTGCCACAACAGTCTAAATGACTAAGTTAAATAAAACTACAAAACTTTTGTCCTTGGAGAATTCTGATGAACATTATATATCACATGTAGCTGCCTGAAGTGTCAACGGTGCTAAGAAATTATTTTTAGCTGGATGTATGAAAATTATGTGTAGTACTTTATTAACTTAAAGTGAACACTATCTCCCACACTATGTTCTTTGATTAAAATCCATCCATTATATAAAATGTTCTTATGAAAAACGCTATCAAGACTAAACATTAACTGTAAAGATCCTGCTGCTTTAATTATACCCTGATATGCATTTTTCAGGCAAGTGATAAGATTTTTATGGCTCAGATTAAATAGTGGCCTTCAAGTTCAACTTTGCAAATTATGAGTTCTCCTTTTACTCTGTCAGCTAAATATCTATGAGGATTTTCCTGATTAGCCATATCACTGTTACTAGTAGACATCTCAACTGTTGATAATAACCAACTGCTTAGTTGTGAAATTTTTATGTTCACGGTTGTCAACAAGTTAGTTAATTAAATAAGTCATTGGTTCATGAAACAAAAGACTGTTTCTCCCTTTGCCCCTCCCCCTAACTTCCCTGGTTTATTTTTTAAGGCTGCAAGCAATTCAATTTTATAATCTTTGATATAAAGCTCAAGAGTGCAGTCAGATACAATTGATTTTGGTGGAAAAATTAAACATGTTTTTATATTAAATGAAATAGCAACATGTTCAGAAACATTTACTCTCTCAAGTCTGAAAATAAGACGCCTAAGGATGACTAAGATAATTTTAGAAGGTTTAATTATGTCAAGGTAGTCATAGATCACCGAGCTGAATATACTATATATTACCCATAAATCACCTGTAAATTACCTAAAATTGAAAAGGAATTTTATTGCTAATGAAAACAGAGAATGCAGTAATAGGAAGACTTCTCAAATGACTCGAACATTTTGATGGATAAGACCTGAAAGTTTAATAAGATGATTGGACAGTGCCTGAAACTTTAGGAAACATTTGACAAAACATTCAAGTGCAGTTTTACTAATGACGTGAACATTCCAATTTTTATTTACCCTCACCTCTTCACATAAACAAAATATCACCTTTTAGGAGATGAAGGCATGCTGGAGAGGATCAAGTGAGTTTAACACTTCCGGCATGCTTTTCTGTCTTGAAAGCTGCCATTGTGTTTGTGTGAAGTGATAAAGGTGCATAGCAATTGGAATGTAGCCTACACATAAGCTACGACAAAAAGTGGTGGAAACTGAATTAAAAAGTAGGAATTATTAATATGAATAACTCCCTATACAATAATAACTTCTTTCTTTACCATAACATAAAAAGATCAATCCCACAAGAAATTGTATGTGATCTAGATCAGGGTATTTATGTGAAGGTGGGAGGGTCATTCATGAGACATGTTATTCTACACCAATTCCTATTTTGTGATGCACATGATATCAAATCCATTAAGAGAGTGCTGCAAAGGTTATGTATCTAGGTGTGCATAGGCATACAAATACACTTTTATCAGGGAGAAAAAGATGGGTCTTCAATTGTTTTCAGTTAAGACAATCCCCACTTTGGAGATTTATATGAACTTTCAAAGAGAAAATGTGCACATGTTAAAGAGCTCCCTCTTGTGTGACACTTTCCCTCAACTGCTGTTATTAGCAGATAAGCATATGAAAAGAGGTTAGCAAATTTTCAGATTTCTTATTTCCATTAGATGAGTTTATCTTTAAAAAGGCCTTACTTATATGTTAAGAATGCTTATCACAGCCACTTCTTGATTCTTCAGAGGATAACTGTCTGCTTTGTGAGATGTTAGGCCACTTTTGACTTCTTTTTCCTTTTGCTGCATGCTTGTTTGGTTTTGAGGGTATTAAATTCAAAATGAGAACATTCCTAGGTCTTTGACCAGGGCTTCTCTGAGGCTGACCAATCTGTCTCAGAGTAGAAATTTGATTCCTGGGTTAGGAAGATTCCCTGGAGAATGTAATGGCTACCCACTCCACTACTCTTGCCTGGAGAATTCCAAGGACAGAGGAGCCTGGCGGGCTATGGTCCATGGGAATCACGAAGAGTTGGACATGACAACAATGTTCAAGAAAAGGTCTGAATAGTTTCTAGGAATACATTTACAAAGGATGGGCTCTGCATGGGTTCTGAGATGATCATTAAACAGGCTCTGACCTAGGTGTAGGTAATCATTTCACTACCTGGGAGATGTATTAGATGAACTTTAAAAGCAACGAGAAAAAGTATCATCAAACTTTATCTTCCCACTTGATTCTTGACAACACTTGGAAATGAAGGGCTGCACTGAGCACATGTGAGAGAAGCTGACTATACCTTTTGTTTAGAATATTTCCACCTAACACCAGAAACATTCTCTCCCCCTCCCCCGCAAAAAACCAAAAGAGACTATTCCCACTGAAGTATTAAATAAATTGATTGTCTTTCTACATACTAAAAACCCTTAGGGAAAAAAAAATGGTTCTATTTGCAAGATACTTAGTTTCAAGATGTCAAGGTATTCAAAAAATATAATCTTTGTTTTATTAAGCCATTTCATTATTCATAGTATTATGCACTCACATATTAACTTCTATGCTATTGCTGTGATATTACTAGTAGTGAACACATAAAAAATTTTTTTTGATCAAAAGTGGTTAAGTAAATATACCAAGTAAAACTGACTTTTCAACTTTCTGAGCCTCTTGGAGTCTTCTAGAAAAAAAATGACAATACATAATAGGAACATCTCTACCAATGCCACATACAGAATTGACCGGAAAACTGGATTTCTGAAAATCTGGTTCTTGAAACTTAAACCACTTAAGATGCTAATGCTTAGAGATTCCTAAAGTTAATATAACTTTATGAAGATATAAAGCGACTTAAAAAAAAGCATTTTGAAATAAAAGTACTTAGCACTATGATAACTCATTTAGCTATAAAGGAGAATATTGTAAGAGAAACAAAACCACTTAATGTGACTTATACTGATTTAAATTTTGCTATTATAGCAAAAAGAGGTCCATGGATGCATTTAATTTCAAGGAAGATGGTCAATAAACTGGTAACAGCCTCAGCAGTGCTTTTATAGGGAGTAGTGTAAATTGGTCATGCAAAGTTCTACAGCTAGGGAACAACAAAGAAATATTGTAGAATTATTTAGGGATAGACCTTACCTATCTGATTTCTGCCTGAAGAGTAAAATGCATTGACTACAGCTGCTCCGCTTATCCACCTACAGAAAACATAAGAACTTGTTATAAAAGATACTGTGTTATCTGGTTCAATCTGCTCACCGCCACCACAGCATCATGATTCCAAGATGAACCTTAACTTTCTGTTTGAAATATAATCAACAAATTAAAATGAACTCATTAGAGGAGACAGTTCATTTAAAAATATTTCTACTTCTTCACAAATAAGAATATATGCAGGTATACATTCTGTTATTTAATTTGTATAAATTTTTAAAGAAGGCATCTGACAGTACAAAACCCATTCTAATGTATCTCTGGAAACTGCAATGGATTAAAACTATATTGAAATGTATTTAGCTCTCTGTTCCTGATACTAGGTAACTATGCCAACAATTCTGGAACAGTTAGGAGAATATTGAAAAATAGGTTGCTAACATTTCGGACTCAAGTATATTTAAATTTTCTTAATTCATAGTTTACAAAGAGAATTTTTGGGAACTAAGAGATCCCCTTAGCAGGTATTTAGCTTTGGGTAGTGTACCTTCTTTGATTATTGCCACTTAAATTTAAAATAATATGGCAGCTAAAGGAGCAAAGGTATATTTTTGTATAATGACTGCAAAATGAAATCCAGGTGATTCTTAAGTAGATCTGTCTGTCTATGTAGGCGATGAATTAGGCTCTATATTGAACCTAGAGATTTTATAAAATACAATTTCTGACTTCAGAAGATTCTAGTTGAGGAGATAACAAAGGGGACTAAATAACTATAATAAAAGACGAAGTGAAAAAAAAAAAAAACAAGTAATCCAGCTCCCCAGATAATAATTTGAGGGCAGCAGTAAGCTAAAGGATGGAGCCAGTGTTCCCGTGTCTTTTTGCTCAGATGTCAAGAAGACTGCACATCAACAATCACTGTTAAGCACTTTTACATAATAGGAGTAATATTACTATCTTAATGAGACTATATCCTTATATACTCATGAATAAATACATGTCCTTATAAACTCATTGAAAAATTGACACTACTTGAATTTAGATACCTCCTTAAATGTTAGCATGCATCCACACACTCAAGACAACCATATATTGTTATCTAATGGCTGCATAGTTATTTCACGTTTAGGGCAACAATCAGAGTGGCAATTATTATCCTACTCATGAAAGGAGTTCACTGTAATTGGTACAATGAGGTTAAATCAGAACTGTTTCTAGACCCTGCTTTGCAGGGTAAGCAGTACAAAGTCAGGTGTCTAAATCAGCATTTTAGTTGTAATTTCAATGACTACTGTGGGATGCCAGATGTAAATTTCATTTTGCTTTCTCTTAAAAACTACTCAGGGAGGACCACATATAACAACTGTCTGATAAATTCTAAATAAGCATGAATTTTACCTCCAATAACAAGACTAACACATTCATATAAAGGAATTAGACTTAAAAAAAATTCCAGATAGAATTTCTTTTTTTCTTTTTTTGGGCGGGGGTCGGGTTGGGGAGGGGGGGAGCGGGTGGGCCACTTCTATTGGTCTTTCATTTCTCTATTTTCATCTGTCTTTGTTCTTTGGCTCCTGTGGGCCTCCCATCGTGGTGGCATCTGTCGTTGCAGAGGGCGCACCTGCTCCAGAGCTCTGGCTCGGTGATTGGACACATCAGTCCAGCCGCTCCGCGGCACGTGGGATCTTCCCAGGCCAGGGATCGAACCGGCGCCCCTTACACAGCAAGGCGGTGTCCTTACCCACTGGACCACCAGGGGAAGCCCCAGATAGAATTTCTTATAATTTTCCTTCAGGAAGAAAATAAGGTTGAGATGGAGGATATGGGTAGGGGAATGGTTGATAAATGTGCTTCTTCTTTAGTTTGACTTTTTTTGTTTCAAATAGATTAAAAAGATTTTCAAACAGGATGGTGTGACTGATACCTCAGTCCTCCCTAATTTCATCGCAGCTGAGTCACCAACATTTTAATTTATTGCAGGTTTATGATTATAAACATATAATTTTACTTAGTTTAATTAAACTCCACTTGTTTCCCCCATGCTTTGTAGTGACTCACAACAAAAACATTATTTGTAAACCCAGAGGTGTTAGACTAAAATCTAGAGATCAGATACTACATAGGACAAGCACATTTTGTCTGACTCAAAAGTATTACGAAAAGAAAATATTTGTATAAATAAAACTCATTACTAGGAAAAATGCTGCATTGATGCATTAGGACTCTGCTTATATATATATATTCACACAGCTATCCTGCCTTGTGTATGGTTCAAGGTTGTCTTGCAGGAGGAGGAAATAGGAATCATGCTCATGCTACTCCTGAGGAGAAACACTATTTCTTGGGTTACTTTAGAGGTATTTCTGATGGGTCTTCAACATTCTGATAGTGTAGAAAAGCAAAACTTGCCACTCTCAAAATGCCTCTTTGGCACGAAGATTGTTTTGAGATGAAAACAAATCTCCCAAAAGGTTCTGGAAGAAATTCCAACTTGCCCCCTAACTACCTAAAAGAAATTTAGATAAGGGATTCTGTTCCTAGAACAGAGCTATCACCTAGAATTTCTTTTTCTTTTTGGGCGGGGTCGGGTTGGGGAGGGAGCGGTGGGCCACTTCTATTGGTCTTTCATTTCTCTATTTTCATCTGTCTTTGTTCTTTGGCTCCTGTGGGCCTCCCATCGTGGTGGCATCTGTCGTTGCAGAGGGCGCACCTGCTCCAGAGCTCTGGCTCGGTGATTGGACACATCAGTCCAGCCGCTCCGCGGCACGTGGGATCTTCCCAGGTCAGGGATCGAACCGGCGCCCCTTACACAGCAAGGCGGTGTCCTTACCCACTGGACCACCAGGGGAAGCCCCAGATAGAATTTCTTATAATTTTCCTTCAGGAAGAAAATAAGGTTGAGATGGAGGATATGGGTAGGGGAATGGTTGATAAATGTGCTTCTTCTTTAGTTTGACTTTTTTTGTTTCAAATAGATTAAAAAGATTTTCAAACAGGATGGTGTGACTGATACCTCAGTCCTCCCTAATTTCATCGCAGCTGAGTCACCAACATTTTAATTTATTGCAGGTTTATGATTATAAACATATAATTTTACTTAGTTTAATTAAACTCCACTTGTTTCCCCCATGCTTTGTAGTGACTCACAACAAAAACATTATTTGTAAACCCAGAGGTGTTAGACTAAAATCTAGAGATCAGATACTACATAGGACAAGCACATTTTGTCTGACTCAAAAGTATTACGAAAAGAAAATATTTGTATAAATAAAACTCATTACTAGGAAAAATGCTGCATTGATGCATTAGGACTCTGCTTATATATATATATTCACACAGCTATCCTGCCTTGTGTATGGTTCAAGGTTGTCTTGCAGGAGGAGGAAATAGGAATCATGCTCATGCTACTCCTGAGGAGAAACACTATTTCTTGGGTTACTTTAGAGGTATTTCTGATGGGTCTTCAACATTCTGATAGTGTAGAAAAGCAAAACTTGCCACTCTCAAAATGCCTCTTTGGCACGAAGATTGTTTTGAGATGAAAACAAATCTCCCAAAAGGTTCTGGAAGAAATTCCAACTTGCCCCCTAACTACCTAAAAGAAATTTAGATAAGGGATTCTGTTCCTAGAACAGAGCTATCACCAAGGGATCTTCAGAGAATCTGATCCAGGTGTGGTAGGGGAAGCAGACAGAGCCTAGAGCTCAGAGCCCACTCTGTAACTCACTGTCATGGCATGACTCCTCAAACAAGGGTTTACCAAACATTTGTTCTTCCAACTGCATGTGAATTGCCTTCCTCCCCTTTGAAGTACAAAATCATTATCTCCAACATTCTCTTTTGGTCTTTAGGGTGAGGGGTTCAGTCATCTTGGCAAGTTACTCAGTGCTCCCAAGTCTCCGCTGTGTATATACATTATTAAACTTTGATTTCTCTCCTGTTAATCTGTCTCTTGTTAAGTTAGACCAGCCAGAAGATCCTAGAAGGATAGAGGAATGTTTCTTCCTCCTGATAAGAGCAAACATGACAGATTTTACAACTAAACAGCTTGTAATTATTCAAATTTCAATAGTCATAAAAATTAATTTAACGTATTTCCAGGCCTCAGTTGTTCTGTTCTGAACTTCTGATTTAGTGACAGTTTCTCTGCATGGATGTTAGTGGGTAATTGTTGCTTTTGCACTCAGGTACAATTGTGAAACACAGAAAGTGCCAATGCAAACTATTTTCTTTTTAGATTAGCATATTATACAGAACAGAACTAGATACAGGAAACTAATGTTGCTGATAGTGACAGATCTCAAAAAGTTTCTATTACCCATCTCATGTGTACTGCTTTTGTGAAAATAAATGGCCCATCTTTTGCTTCAGTGATTTTTCTGCTCTTCTGTTTAAGATTGTACTTTTATTAACGTTTATAACTTCCTAGCAGGGAAAGTTTTACATATTAAAATGTCCATTGTGAATTACACCTTCAAATAGGTAGGTATTTATGACCACAGAACACTCAAATAGTTAGAATTACGGTGGTTAGTTTCACAGAGCACTAGCGAGTAGTGTTTGCCTGTTCTTCCTTGAGAGCTTTCACAGAGCCTCCTCAGACTATCCCTGGGTATTTAGATCGCACAGGGACTTCCGGATTGAGCAAATCTCCCAAAAGGTTCTGGAAGAAATTCCAACTTGCCCCCTAACTACCTAAGAGAAATTTAGATAAGGGATTCTGTTCCTAGAACAGAGCTATCACCAAGGGATCTTCAGAGAATCTGATCCAGGTGTGGTAGGGGAAGCAGACAGAGCCTAGAGCTCAGAGCCCACTCTGTAACTCACTGTCATGGCATGACTCCTCAAACAAGGGTTTACCAAACATTTGTTCTTCCAACTGCATGTGAATTGCCTTCCTCCCCTTTGAAGTACAAAATCATTATCTCCAACATTCTCTTTTGGTCTTTAGGGTGAGGGGTTCAGTCATCTTGGCAAGTTACTCAGTGCTCCCAAGTCTCCGCTGTGTATATACATTATTAAACTTTGATTTCTCTCCTGTTAATCTGCCTCTTGTTAAGTTAGACCAGCCAGAAGATCCTAGAAGGATAGAGGAATGTTTCTTCCTCCTGATAAGAGCAAACATGACAGATTTTACAACTAAACAGCTTGTAATTATTCAAATTTCAATAGTCATAAAAATTAATTTAACGTATTTCCAGGCCTCAGTTGTTCTGTTCTGAACTTCTGATTTAGTGACAGTTTTCTCTGCATGGATGTTAGTGGGTAATTGTTGCTTTTGCACTCAGGTACAATTGTGAAACACAGAAAGTGCCAATGCAAACTATTTTCTTTTTAGATTAGCATATTATACAGAACAGAACTAGATACAGGAAACTAATGTTGCTGATAGTGACAGATCTCAAAAAGTTTCTATTACCCATCTCATGTGTACTGCTTTTGTGAAAATAAATGGCCCATCTTTTGCTTCAGTGATTTTTCTGCTCTTCTGTTTAAGATTGTACTTTTATTAACGTTTATAACTTCCTAGCAGGGAAAGTTTTACATATTAAAATGTCCATTGCGAATTACACCTTCAAATAGGTAGGTATTTATGACCACAGAACACTCAAATAGTTAGAATTACGGTGGTTAGTTTCACAGAGCACTAGCGAGTAGTGTTTGCCTGTTCTTCCTTGAGAGCTTTCACAGAGCCTCCTCAGACTATCCCTGGGTAATTATCCAGATTCAAAAGCACAGGGCACTTTGTCCCTGGGAATGATCAGAACTTGAAGTACTGTGACTGGGATCATTACATCTTAAAGTGATGGTAACAGACACAGACTCTATGTCTAATATTTGTGGTCAACCATGAAATATCTCACTGCTCACTGTGCTGTGACAATAGATAAATTAAAGGACAAAGAAAATAATTTCCCAAGTAAATGGTAATATAACAAAAACAGTAAGATCTTTTGATTTGGATGCAGCTCCAGAATTTCAGGAGAGCCTTTCCTTTAGGGAAAACAGACAAATCTGACCCTGACTAGCAGCACAGAAAAGAGAAAATGCACGATTAATGAGAAAACCAAGTGTCCAGTCATAAAATGGATAATGATGGTCATCTGAAGATGCCTTTAAAGTATGGAGGCCAGACACTAGCACCTCCTAGAGCAGGTACTGGGCCTGAAAGACAGAGTGCACATCACCCTGCTCTTCGGCTTCTCCTTCTACCTCCACTATGTGGGTGCAGGAGGATGAGTATGTGGGATATAAAGGGAAGAGTGGGGAAGCAAGAGGTAAGTAAACTTTATTTCCAAGTTCTGAGACATAATTATGTCAAGTAAGCTTATTCTGGTTTGGGGGCACTTACAGCGGAACAAAGGGCCGTGAAAGGCAGTGTGGTCCTCAAAGCTGAACTAACAATGTAGTTGGGAAATACAACAGAAATATCCTTGGGAGAGGGACCAGGTGCATTTCTCTTCCGTCTCTTTCTGCCCAGAAGAACCTAAGTGCTGATGAGATGAAAGTCCACAATACCATTTATACCCAGCAGACATCTATAGCCCAATCCTATAGTCTTTTGGATAAAATAAACCCCCTGGATTGCAAAGACATCTGGTATAAAACTTCTTTGACTCCTCATATCAGACAAAATAGACTTTAAAGTAAAGATGATTCTAAGAGACAAGGCAGGTCACTACATCATGATTAAGGGATCTATCCAAGAGGAAGACATAACAGTCATGAATATCTACGCACCCAACACAGGGGCCTACAAAGATGACTTTCAGACGTGTTTGCCTGTTCTTCCTTGAGAGCTTTCACAGAGCCTCCTCAGACTATCCCTGGGTAATTATCCAGATTCAAAAGCACAGGGCACTTTGTCCCTGGGAATGATCAGAACTTGAAGTACTGTGACTGGGATCATTACATCTTAAAGTGATGGTAACAGACACAGACTCTATGTCTAATATTTGTGGTCAACCATGAAATATCTCACTGCTCACTGTGCTGTGACAATAGATAAATTAAAGGACAAAGAAAATAATTTCCCAAGTAAATGGTAATATAACAAAAACAGTAAGATCTTTTGATTTGGATGCAGCTCCAGAATTTCAGGAGAGCCTTTTCTTTAGGGAAAACAGACAAATCTGACCCTGACTAGCAGCACAGAAAAGAGAAAATGCACGATTAATGAGAAAACCAAGTGTCCAGTCATAAAATGGATAATGATGGTCATCTGAAGATGCCTTTAAAGTATGGAGGCCAGACACTAGCACCTCCTAGAGCAGGTACTGGGCCTGAAAGACAGAGTGCACATCACCCTGCTCTTCGGCTTCTCCTTCTACCTCCACTATGTGGGTGCAGGAGGATGAGTATGTGGGATATAAAGGGAAGAGTGGGGAAGCAAGAGGTAAGTAAACTTTATTTCCAAGTTCTGAGACATAATTATGTCAAGTAAGCTTATTCTGGTTTGGGGGCACTTACAGCGGAACAAAGGGCCGTGAAAGGCAGTGTGGTCCTCAAAGCTGAACTAACAATGTAGTTGGGAAATACAACAGAAATATCCTTGGGAGAGGGACCAGGTGCATTTCTCTTCCGTCTCTTTCTGCCCAGAAGAACCTAAGTGCTGATGAGATGAAAGTCCACAATACCATTTATACCCAGCAGACATCTATAGCCCAATCCTATAGTCTTTTGGATAAAATAAACCCCCTGGATTGCAAAGACATCTGGTATAAAACTTCTTTGACTCCTCATATCAGACAAAATAGACTTTAAAGTAAAGATGATTCTAAGAGACAAGGCAGGTCACTACATCATGATTAAGGGATCTATCCAAGAGGAAGACATAACAGTCATGAATATCTACGCACCCAACACAGGGGCACCTCAATACATAAGATAGGTACTTTCAGACATAAAAGAAGAAATCAACAATAACACAATAATAGTAGGAGACTTTAACACTCCTCTCACACCAATGGATAGATCATCCAAACAGAAAATTAAGAAAGAAACACAAGCCTTAAATGCCACACTAGAAAAGATGGACCTCATCGATATCTTTAGGACGTTCCATCCAAAAGCAGAAGAATACACTTTCTTCTCAAGTACTCACGGAACATTCTAGAGGATAGACCACATCTTGGGCCACAAATCAAACCTCAGTCAGTTCAAGAAAACCGAAATTATATCAACAATCTTTTTGGATCACAATGCAATGAGACTAGAGATCAATTACCGGAAAAAAAACCCTAAAAACACAAACACATGGAGATTAAACAATACATACCTAAATAACCAACTGATCATTGAGGAAATCAAAGGAGAAATTAAACAATTCCTAGAAGAAAATGACAATGAACACACGATAGTGCCAAACCTATGGGATACTGCAAAAGCAGTTCTAAGAGGGAAATTTATAGCAATACAATCCCATCTCAAGAAACTAGGAAAATATGAAGCAGATGACCTAACCCTCCACGTAAAACTATTGGAGAAAGAAGAACAAAAATACCCCAAAGCCAGCAGAAGAAGAGAAATCATAAAGATCAGAGCAGAAATAAATGAGAAAGAAACGAAAGAAACAATAGTAAAGATAAATAAAACAAAAAACTGGTTCTTTGAAGAGGCAAACAAAATTGACAAGCCACTGGCCAGACTCATCAAGAAAAAGAGAGAGAAGAACCAGATCAACAAAATCAAAAACAAAAAAGGAGAGATTACAACAGATCATGCAGAAATCCAAAGAATTCTAAGAGACCATTATGAACAGCTATACGGCAACAAACTGGACAACCTGGAAGAAATGGACAGTTTCTTGGAGAAGATTAATCTCCCAAGACTGAACCAGGAAGAAACAGAAACTTTGAACAAACAACCCAATCACAAGCTCAGAAATTGAATCTGTGATTAAAAACCTACCCCAAAATAAAAGCCTAGGGCCAGATGGCTTCAAAGCCGAATTCTACCAAACATTTAAAGAAGAGCTAATGCCTGTCCTTCTAAAACTCTTTCAAAAAATTGCACAGGAAGGAAAACTTCCAAACACATTCTATGAGGCCACCATCACCCTGATACTCAAACCAGGCAAAGACAACACAAAAAAGGAAAACTATAGGCCAATTTCACTGATGAACTTAGATGCCAAGATCCTCAACAAAATCCTTACAAACAGAATTCAATGACACATCATAAAACTCATACATCATGATCAAATCGGGTTCATCCCAGACATGCAAGGATTCTTCAACATCCACAAATCAATCAATGTGATACACCATATCAACAAATTGAAAGACAAAAACCACATGATCATCTCAATAGATGCAGAAAAAGCCTTCAACAAAGTACAACATCCATTTATGATAAAAACTCTTCAGAAAATGGGCATAGAAGGAACCTATCTCAACATAATAAAAGCCATCTATGAGAAGCCTACAGTGAACATTATCCTTAACGGTGAAAAACTGAAAGCATTCCCTCTAAGATCAGGAACAAGACAGGGGTGCCCACTTTCACCACTACTATTCAACATAGCCCTGGAAGTCCTAGCAACAGCAATAAGAGAAGAGAAAGAAATCAAAGGAATCCAGATTGGAAAGGAAGAAGTCAAGCTCTCTCTTTTTGCAGACGACATGGTATTATACATAGAAAATCCCAAAGACACGGTTACAAAGCTACTAGAGCTAATCAATGAATTCAGCAAAGTCACAGGATACAAAGTCAACACACAGAAATCACTGGCATTCCTATACACAAACAACGAAAAATCAGAAAACGAAATCAAAGAGGCAATCCCCTTCACCATTGCAACCAAAAGAACCAAATATCTAGGAACAAACCTACCCAAAGAAACAAAAGAACTGTACACAGAAAATGATAAGACACTCATGAAAGAAATTAAAGAAGACTTAAACAGATGGAGAGATATTCCATGTTGCTGGGTTGGAAGAATCAATATTGTGAAAATGAACAAACAACCCAATCACAAGCTCAGAAATTGAATCTGTGATTAAAAACCTACCCCAAAATAAAAGCCTAGGGCCAGATGGCTTCAAAGCCGAATTCTACCAAACATTTAAAGAAGAGCTAATGCCTGTCCTTCTAAAACTCTTTCAAAAAATTGCACAGGAAGGAAAACTTCCAAACACATTCTATGAGGCCACCATCACCCTGATACTCAAACCAGGCAAAGACAACACAAAAAAGGAAAACTATAGGCCAATTTCACTGATGAACTTAGATGCCAAGATCCTCAACAAAATCCTTACAAACAGAATTCAATGACACATCATAAAACTCATACATCATGATCAAATCGGGTTCATCCCAGACATGCAAGGATTCTTCAACATCCACAAATCAATCAATGTGATACACCATATCAACAAATTGAAAGACAAAAACCACATGATCATCTCAATAGATGCAGAAAAAGCCTTCAACAAAGTACAACATCCATTTATGATAAAAACTCTTCAGAAAATGGGCATAGAAGGAACCTATCTCAACATAATAAAAGCCATCTATGAGAAGCCTACAGTGAACATTATCCTTAACGGTGAAAAACTGAAAGCATTCCCTCTAAGATCAGGAACAAGACAGGGGTGCCCACTTTCACCACTACTATTCAACATAGCCCTGGAAGTCCTAGCAACAGCAATAAGAGAAGAGAAAGAAATCAAAGGAATCCAGATTGGAAAGGAAGAAGTCAAGCTCTCTCTTTTTGCAGACGACATGGTATTATACATAGAAAATCCCAAAGACACGGTTACAAAGCTACTAGAGCTAATCAATGAATTCAGCAAAGTCACAGGATACAAAGTCAACACACAGAAATCACTGGCATTCCTATACACAAACAACGAAAAATCAGAAAACGAAATCAAAGAGGCAATCCCCTTCACCATTGCAACCAAAAGAACCAAATATCTAGGAACAAACCTACCCAAAGAAACAAAAGAACTGTACACAGAAAATGATAAGACACTCATGAAAGAAATTAAAGAAGACTTAAACAGATGGAGAGATATTCCATGTTGCTGGGTTGGAAGAATCAATATTGTGAAAATGACCATACTACCAAATATCATCTACAGATTCAATGCAATACCTATTCAACTTCCATTGACATTTTTCACAGAACTAGACCAAAGAATCACACAGTTCACATGGAAACACAAAAGACCCCGAATAGCCAGAGCAATCCTGAGAAAGAAAAACAGAGTTGGAGCGATCAGCCTCCCCAACTTCAGACTCTACTACAAAGCAACAGTCATCAAGACAGTATGGTACTGGCACAAAAACAGAACTATAGATCAATGGAACAAGATTGAGAACCCAGAGATAAACCCATGCACCTATGGGTACCTTATTTTTGACAAAGGAGGAGAAACTATAAAATGGGACAAAGACAGCCTCTTCAACAAGTGGTGCTGGGAAAATTGGACAGCTACACGCACAAAAATGAAGTTGGAACATTCCCTGACACCATACACAAAGATAAACTCAAAATGGATTAAAGACCTAAATGTAAGACCAGAAACCATCAAACTCTTAGAGGAGAATATAGGTAAAACCCTCAAGGACATCAATCAAAGCAAGATCTTCTCTGACCGACCCACCTACTAGAATAGTGGAACTGAAAAGAAAAGTGAACACGTGAAGTGAAACTTAAAAAGTGAAACTTTTAAGTTGAAGTGAAACTTAAAAGCTTTTGTACAGCAAAAGAAATGACAAAAGAGCTGAACAGACACCCCACAGAGTGGGAGAAAATCATAGCAAATGAAACAACAGACAAAGAATTAATCTCCAAAATCCACAAGCAACTCAGACAACTCAGCACAGGAAAAATGAGCAGCTCAATCAAAAAATGGGAAAAAGATCTAAAGAGACGCCTCTCCAAAGAGGACATACAGATGGCCCAAAAACACATGAAACAATGCTCAACCTCGCTTATCATTAGAGAAATGCAAATTAAAACCACAATGAGATACCACCTCACACCCGTCAGAATGGCCATCATCAACAAATCGACAGACAACAAATGCTGGAGAGGGTGCGGAGAAAAGGGAACCCTCTTGCATTGTTGGTGGGAATGTAAATTGATACAACCTCTATGGAAGACAATATGGAGATTCCTTAAAAAACTAAAAATAGAAGCACCCTATGACCCAGCAATCCCACTATTAGGCCTATATCCTGATGAAATCAAAACTGAAAGAGGCACCTGTACCCCAATGTTCATTGCAGCTCTCTATACAATAGCCAGAACATGGAAGCAACCTAGATGTCCATCGACAAATGAATGGATACAGAAGCCATGGTACATATATACAATGGAATACTACTCAGCTGTTAAAAGAAATGCAGAAGACTCAGTCCTAATGAGGTGGCTGGCTCTAGAACGTATCATAAAAAGTGAAGTAAGTCAAAAAGAGAAAGACAAGCACAGTATACCAACTCATATATATGGGATCTAGTAAGATGGTCATGATAACACACACAGTGAACTCATGGAAAAACAGAGAATAGATATAAGGACATTGTGGAGACCGAACAGTGAGAGGGAGGCATAGAGGAAGTAACATCGAAACCTATACTGGCACGTGTGGAAAAGATAGCTATTGTCATTGTGCTAAGGGAATAGGAGTACCTGCAATCACTTGGGACGATGGTCTGGAGGGGTGGGAGCGGGGGAACTGGGTGGTGGGAGGGTCCAGGGATATGCATATGAATGATCTGGGAACATACATGTTGGTGAACAAAACTCTGTAAAATCTTTAAAATAAATCACGATAATAATAATAAAAAAAACCTCTTTCGCTAATTCTTTTGTAACTTTAAACAAGAAAATTGTGAATACCCCTTTCCCTAAAAACATCCAATTTCTCAGTATCTAGTGGCCTTGAAGCAACTCCTTTGAAACCAGCAATACAATACAATGTTTTTTTTTTTCCTGTCTTCCGCAAGTACTTCTGGAAAGGAAAATTATCATTTTGTAATGGCAGTTACCACTGTAATGCTTTATATTTATTAACATCCCCCCCAGTCAGACTTCAAAGTTTTCTATATATTTTCACTCATCTTTCAAATCACCCATATGAGACAGATTACACCTCAATTTTCAGGTATAGAAACTAAGGTATGTGATAGATCAAACTCTTTCCTAATCTATTTACAGAGTTAGTGGTACAACTCAGAAAAGAATATGTAAAAAAAGAACTATAACCCTCTTGTCTTCCAATCAATCCCCTACTTCTAACATGCTGATCTGCAACATAAATAAAATTTCATTACAAAAATCAATGTCATTTCATTGTTAGCCTCTTTTAAAATGAAGGTGCTCACTTTTTAACCTTCCTTCTATTTTTATTTATTTCTTTATTGGCTACACCCGCCGCCATGCAAAATCTTAGTTCCCTGACCAGGGATTGACTCCACAGTCCCTGCACTGGAAGTGCAGTTGTCTTGGGCAGACTCTAGAAATTCTTAAGAATATACTGGGTCTTAGGGTATAGAGCAATCCTCAAACCCCAGATAAGCTCTTGAGATAGGGCCAAAGAGTGGGTGAATATGATGATACCTAAAGGGGACGTATATATTAAAAGAAAAAAGGTTTGTCTCTAAGGGAAATAACAGCCAGGAGAGCCAAAGCTCATCCTCCAGCAATTAGGAATTTGTAACTCACCGCCAGCCACCTCGGCAGAGTTCTACCTGCAAGTGAAGCTTGAAAGCTGCTAGTAAATAAGAAAAGCCCTAGTGGCAACATTCCAACCTTATCTGCTTACTTTCCTAAGAACAAGTTAGCTTAATTCTTGACCAGAGTAACCTGCTCCGGTCTAGCTCAAGTTGTGAGCTCACATGGAAGCCAGGAGCAGCATTTTTCCTTTAATTTCTTAGGATTGTAGGTGGAAGCAGAAGTAAAGTACATGCAGCTGTGTCTGAGATTTTTTCCTTTAAAAGGGGGAGAGTAAATTGGGTGGAAGCTCACTCACAGAACTCAATTTCATCTGAGGTGAGATTGAAGCTCCCAGCTCCGGGGTAAGATCTCTCTCTTCGCATTTTGATTGAGTTCTGATTAATTCTGATTATTTGTGCTTGCCTAATAAACTCACTCTTGGTTTAACAATACTTGAGACCACGATACTTTATTGTCGAGGTCTGAGGCTCACACCCTGATGGGACCACGCCGTGTTCGCGAAAAGGTCTCTGAGCTATTCAATATAGTTTCTCTTAGTGAGAGCTAGTGAGAATAGTAATCAGAGTAAGCTCCGATGTGGTGCCCGTGACACAGTCTCAATCACTGGAAAGTCTCAGTGCTCATTTTTGCATTGCTTCATATTTAGGGCTGCCCCTTACCCTAACAAGCTTTGGGACGCTGGCCTCTACGCCACCCTGAAGTCTCATCATGATCAGATCATAACAGCTACTATTTAATCAACACCTACATGGCAAGTACAGTACACAACACACAACATGATGACTTCACAAAGCAAAAGTAAATGCTATTACCCCCAGTTTATAAAGGAATAATTGAGGCTCAATTAAAAAAAGAAGGCTTCCTTCTTTTTAAAGGCTGAGTAGTATTCCATTATACACATAGACATTTTCTTTCACCATTCATCTGATAGAAACATTATTTCTACATTTTAGCTATTGTGAATGGTGCTGCCATGCACATGGGAGTGCTAATGTCTCACTGAGATCCTGATTTCAATTTTTTCGGCTACATGCCCAGAAGTGGGATTTACTGGGTCATATGGTAGTTCTCTTCTTACTTTATTTTTTAAAAAACCTCTATGTTGCTTTCCATAGCAGTTGCACCCTTTTACATTCTTACCAGGTGTGTTCCAGTGTCTCCATGTCCTTGCCACCGCTTGTCTTCTATTTTAAACAATCTGTCATCCTCACAGGAGCGATGTGATATCTTACTAGGGTTTTGATTCACATTTCCTTGATGATTAGTGATGTTGAGCATCTTTCCATATACCTGGTAGCCCTTTGTATGTCTTCTTTGGAGAAATGTCTATTCAAATCCTAGCATGGCATGCTCAGTTGCTAAGTTGTGTCTGACTTTGAGTGAATGGAATGTAGCCTGCCAGGCTCCTCTGTCCATGTGTTATTTTAAATTGGGTTATTAGGGTTTTTTTCTTTTTTTCTTTCTTTCTTTTTTTTTTTTGCTATTAAACTGTAGGAGTGCCTATATTGGAGCTTAACCGCTTAACAGGTAAGTGATTGGCGTGTATTTTCAAGCTTACAGAAGCTTTTTAAGTTCAATGTAATCCCACTTATTTATTTCATGTTTTGTTCTTAACAGTATCTCTAGGGCTTAGCATAGTATTGAGAACATGATAGGGACTCACACACATTTAGGTTTTGGCCTATCAATGGGCCCTCCAAGCCCCAGGAGTACTGACCCTTCTCATTCTGGGAGGATGGAGGGCGCTAAGCTGAGGTGAGGCACTGCAGCTGTGTAGACTGTGGAAAGTCGTGGCAACCAGAAGCCCTGTACTGTCTGGACATTGCCCTCTCAAGAGGGTACACTGATATCAAGTTCTAGACTTCTTTTAAACACTCTCCCAGTTTAAATCTTTAACTTATTTATCTTCCTCCCCTACCTCGTCTTCCCCCTATGAAAATAAACCTTCCTCAGGTGCTAATTAAAATGCAGAATTTTTTTACTGATAAACTATATTTTGCTTATAATTCAAAAACATGTTGAAACATCAAAAGTCTGCTGGCTTAATGCAAATCTAAAAGGATGGACCTTAACATTTTAATGTGGTATAACAGGTGTAGAACATGAGCATACCAGGGCAGATACTGCCACAGGGAGTTAGAGTGACTTGTCCAAGTGTAGCCTGTTAGCCCGCCTTTCTGGCTGAGTAGTACTTGATGAGTCCAGTCATCTGTTTTCCTTATCTTTCCTTTACATCAACATCATGGAGAGTCACCTGTGCCCCAAATCTCCAGCATGCTAAAGGCCCACCCTGGATGGGCCCTATCAGCGCCATCTCATTTACCCAGAGAAGTTCTCTATAACTATTCTTATTTTAAAATTCAAGTTCAATGATATAAGACTTAATTAGAAGATTGAGTCTAGAAACATCCGTGAAAGGGAAGTATCTGCATGGCATGCTCAGTTGCTAAGTTGTGTCTGACTTTGAGTGAATGGAATGTAGCCTGCCAGGCTCCTCTGTCCATGTGTTATTTTAAATTGGGTTATTAGGGTTTTTTTCTTTTTTTCTTTCTTTCTTTTTTTTTTTGCTATTAAACTGTAGGAGTGCCTATATTGGAGCTTAACCGCTTAACAGGTAAGTGATTGGCGTGTATTTTCAAGCTTACAGAAGCTTTTTAAGTTCAATGTAATCCCACTTATTTATTTCATGTTTTGTTCTTAACAGTATCTCTAGGGCTTAGCATAGTATTGAGAACATGATAGGGACTCACACACATTTAGGTTTTGGCCTATCAATGGGCCCTCCAAGCCCCAGGAGTACTGACCCTTCTCATTCTGGGAGGATGGAGGGCGCTAAGCTGAGGTGAGGCACTGCAGCTGTGTAGACTGTGGAAAGTCGTGGCAACCAGAAGCCCTGTACTGTCTGGACATTGCCCTCTCAAGAGGGTACACTGATATCAAGTTCTAGACTTCTTTTAAACACTCTCCCAGTTTAAATCTTTAACTTATTTATCTTCCTCCCCTACCTCGTCTTCCCCCTATGAAAATAAACCTTCCTCAGGTGCTAATTAAAATGCAGAATTTTTTTACTGATAAACTATATTTTGCTTATAATTCAAAAACATGTTGAAACATCAAAAGTCTGCTGGCTTAATGCAAATCTAAAAGGATGGACCTTAACATTTTAATGTGGTATAACAGGTGTAGAACATGAGCATACCAGGGCAGATACTGCCACAGGGAGTTAGAGTGACTTGTCCAAGTGTAGCCTGTTAGCCCGCCTTTCTGGCTGAGTAGTACTTGATGAGTCCAGTCATCTGTTTTCCTTATCTTTCCTTTACATCAACATCATGGAGAGTCACCTGTGCCCCAAATCTCCAGCATGCTAAAGGCCCACCCTGGATGGGCCCTATCAGCGCCATCTCATTTACCCAGAGAAGTTCTCTATAACTATTCTTATTTTAAAATTCAAGTTCAATGATATAAGACTTAATTAGAAGATTGAGTCTAGAAACATCCGTGAAAGGGAAGTATCTGAAGAGATACTTTAGAAAGAAGTGAAGTACTTCCTTACCATCCAAGAATATGTTTTGTTTTGTTTTGTTTTCTCTTGGATTGCTTGTAGAGAAGCCAAGGACTAAAACATCTGACTTTTATCAAAACTTCACAGATATAACCTTAGAGATGTTACAGAGTCTAAACCAACTTGCTCATTTTATGAATAAGGAAACTGCATGGCTTTTAAAAGACCACGGGCAGTAACTGGCAGAACTGAGACACTGAAAAAGGGATAGCAAATCACTGCAATGGCGAAACTACGGTGGTACCCGCTGCCCTGCCGCTTTTGGTGAATTGGTCTCTCAGGAAGAACCACATAGAGTCACCGCTGCTAACCTCCACAACACCACTCATTTCAGGGACTAGCAAGCGTCCAATTAGCTCAGATTAGAAGAAACAGCAGACTTGAAGCAATAAAGACAGAAACGAATCAACCATTTTGTTGTTTTCCTTTAAGTGAATCCTCTGTTCACCTCAATGTTAATTTAATATTAATTTAAATGCTGACATGTTGCTTCCAGAGAATGTTTTACTAATAAGTGAAGGTTTAACTGTGGTTTTAGAAAAAGTGCTATCTTAGCACTCTGCTGTCATGTAACCGTAACAACCAACTCTGCCTTTCAGCAGCTTTCATTGTTAACCACCTGCCTTGGTCTTACTCATCTCTTTATCCTCTACAATGCTTATTACACAGTGTTTTGCACACTGTGGCTGCTTGGCAAAATGTTTATTGAGTTGGCTTCCATTGTGGTCAGCTTGCTTTTATTTTGATGTACATTAGCAAGAAAGACGCAGGAATGAAATAAATCATTGTAGTCTATGAAATGCAACTCCACATGCTCAATAGTCATAAAATTTACCAAGGCTGGCACTACCTGTTTCAATTAAATTACAGAAAATTCTGTCTTGAGAAACTAACAAAATAATGTCAAGTCTAAAATTAAGAAAAGGAGTTCACTTTATTTTGTTCTAGTACATTGTTTCTTTTCAGAGGTTTATGTCTGTTCCAGAGTCTACGTGAGTAATCATGTTACTGGAAGTAAATCATTTCAGATATTTCACTAAGTAATTTTGCCAGTGGATATTACATTCTCAATATAACATTATTATTATTTGGTAACATGATGTATTTGAAATTATTTACAAACTGTCATTAAGCCCCTAGAGAACATGATATTTGAGATAATTTAAATTGTTGTCCAGAAGGAGGTACTTTTAGCCAAATGATTACCTCAGGCGCATCACAGCAAACTTCCTGATTTTCTCAAATTTTTTTTTGGAATTTTTACGGCAGAGAAAACAACAGAGATCATGTTGGACATATTCACCAACAATAAGGGTGAAATGCTTGGATGTATCAATATTTATTTTAATGGCTAAAACAGCACTGTTACAAACTAGCTATTTGATCAGTCATTCACCCCACTATCACTGAAGGAAGGTCTACATTCTGCTCATCAATGTGCAATTTCTGCTGACACAAACACACGATACCTGCTTTCAACAAGGGCTAGTCCAGCCAAATGTAACACAACGTACTCCTGTTCTGACTATAATGTATGTAAGATACAGTACAAGGACAGAATGAAGAGAAAAACTTAAGGGGTGTATGAGAGCAGGTAATACTCAAAAAGAATCACACCAAGTGTAGCTTTCTGTTAAATGAACAAGGGCAGAAAGGGTGGTTCAAAGTAAGGGACAAGGTGGAGGAAGAGACAGAGAAATGATTTTAAAGTAATTCCTATGGCTGGAGAATTTGGGCCAATGCTGTGGGGGCAGGTGACTGAAGGAATTCTGGAGCACAAATGGGAAAATGCAGAGCCTTGTACAAGTTTCATGAGACAAAACAAACACATTGAAAGGTTTTCATCAGATGGCAACATGACTCAGTCTATGTCTTTAAGAACTCTGAGGTGGTAGGTTGGAGAATTAGCTGAAGATTGATTATGAGATGATTGATAAAGACTAGAAAAAACATTGTAATGACTCTGGTGAACAATGAGAAATGTCTGAATTAAGGCCTGACACTGGAGATGGTAATATGGAGATCCAGACCCCCTCATGCCGATAAAGTTTAATTAGCAGCTGTCAGAGGTGAAAAGAAGGGATTAGTCTGGGATGATGCAACTCCTGGTTTGTGTCTTGGTAGCATAAGATGGAAGTTGGAAAACAGAGGGATAAGCGGAGAAAGGTGATCAATTTTCCTCAAAAAGGTAAATGACATATTTGTATGGAGATGTTTTCATAGACAGCTAGACATTTAGATCCAGGGCACAGCAAACAGACCTGGGCCAGAGACAAATATTCAGTGGTCATAATAATCATAGAAGATGCCAATAAGTACATGAGTTTACCCAGTGAGAGCATGTAGAGAGAGAAAGAAAAAGTCTTGAAGTTTTCTAATTGGTTAATCGACTGAATTTATTTAATTAATTGCTGCCTTGAAAATGTAATGCATCATCATTTCTCTATAATACCCTATAATACAACCCTACTATAGTCAATAGCTTGCTCATCTCTATTTCACCTACTGTGTGTATGGACACCTGTTTGTCCTGCATGACCCTGGGAGTGAGCACTTAACCATGTGAAAATATAATTCTCTGAGAGGTAACTATAGACTATGTGAATGCAGTAGAAGCAATAGATTTTAGCTCCCTCAACATACAGTGAGGACTTGAACTTGATGCTATACAAAAAAGGAAAAAGAACATAGTAATTTTATTACTACTGACATTAAACATATGTCAATAAGTGCAGATTATGTTAAAAGCCTTCATGATAAGAAGACTCAGTAAAACAAGAGGAGCTTCTATTATGCTGTAATCTACAGGGTGCAGTCCTAATGCTTTAATGCAATCACTGTCAAAAGTATTAATACTTCCAATATTTTAGAAGACAAAAACTAAATTTTAAAGAATAAAGAAAATGTGTGGTACATACATACAATGTGATATTACTCAGTCATTCAAATAATAAAACAATGCCATTTACAGCAACATGGATGGACCTGAAGATTATTACAGTACGTGAAGTCAGAGAGAAAAAGACATCATGTGATACTGCTTATATATAGAACCTAAAAAAAGTATACAAATGAACTTACAAAACAGAAACTGATTCACAGACATAGAAAACAAACTTACAGTTACCAAAAGGCAAAGGGGGAAGAATAAATTGGGAGTTTGGGATTGACACATACACACTACTGTATTTAAAGTAGATAACCAACAAGAACCTACTGTATTACCCAGGGAACTTTACTCAATAAAGTTATTACTCAATACTCAATAAAGTTAGGTTATTCTGCAGTAACCTAAGTGGGTAAAGAATTTGAAAAAGAATAGATGTATGTATAACTGAATCACTTTGCTATACATCTGAACATATCATGGTAAATCACCTATGGTCCAATATAAATTTAAAATTTTTTAAACAAGCAGAATTGCCAAATTAAAGGCATCAACTTATATAAAAAATTTTCACAATATTGAATATGAGCAAGTATGATTCAATACAAAAAGGAACTAACATTAATGCATAGGTTCTGACTTGAGAAGGGAGTGTGGTACTTAAAAAGAATATCAGGACCTGGAACTCCACCTACAGGCACAGACATCACAGTCTAGGTGGGAGAGCTATTGCTAGTGCTCCCCAGGTGAATCTAAAGTGCAGTCAGTGTTGAACCCTTATACTCAGCATACAGGTAGAAGACGGGGAAGGAAGAAAAACCACCCTCGTATGGCAGTGAAGATCTTATAAGGTATACTGCCCTTGTGGTTGACTGTCAGAAGCTCATGGAAAGGATCCAAAAATACCACTAGCTATGCATTCTATTCAGCAAACATTTATTAACTATTAGATACAATTTTTTGCTTTTGATTATATGTGGTAAGGAGTAAAGAACTCAGAGAAAATCAACACATGTGATGCAAAGGAGCAAAAACTACACACTACATTACAAAGTGATTATGGAACTGAATCTATATTAACTTCCAAAGAAAACACCAAGCAACAATTCAACAACTATTTTTAAAATTATGAAGAAATTTACTGATGTCAGGTTAGTGCAGGTTATATTAGCTCTTTGCAGAAGGAAAATTTAACAGGAAAATACCTGCAAAAACTCAGGGTTGCTACAATAGAAAACGAACACTAATTTTTATAAAACCTAAAAAGTATACAAATGAACTTACAAAACAGAAACTGATTCACAGACATAGAAAACAAACTTACAGTTACCAAAAGGCAAAGGGGGAAGAATAAATTGGGAGTTTGGGATTGACACATACACACTACTGTATTTAAAGTAGATAACCAACAAGAACCTACTGTATTACCCAGGGAACTTTACTCAATAAAGTTATTACTCAATACTCAATAAAGTTAGGTTATTCTGCAGTAACCTAAGTGGGTAAAGAATTTGAAAAAGAATAGATGTATGTATAACTGAATCACTTTGCTATACATCTGAACATATCATGGTAAATCACCTATGGTCCAATATAAATTTAAAATTTTTTAAACAAGCAGAATTGCCAAATTAAAGGCATCAACTTATATAAAAAATTTTCACAATATTGAATATGAGCAAGTATGATTCAATACAAAAAGGAACTAACATTAATGCATAGGTTCTGACTTGAGAAGGGAGTGTGGTACTTAAAAAGAATATCAGGACCTGGAACTCCACCTACAGGCACAGACATCACAGTCTAGGTGGGAGAGCTATTGCTAGTGCTCCCCAGGTGAATCTAAAGTGCAGTCAGTGTTGAACCCTTATACTCAGCATACAGGTAGAAGACGGGGAAGGAAGAAAAACCACCCTCGTATGGCAGTGAAGATCTTATAAGGTATACTGCCCTTGTGGTTGACTGTCAGAAGCTCATGGAAAGGATCCAAAAATACCACTAGCTATGCATTCTATTCAGCAAACATTTATTAACTATTAGATACAATTTTTTGCTTTTGATTATATGTGGTAAGGAGTAAAGAACTCAGAGAAAATCAACACATGTGATGCAAAGGAGCAAAAACTACACACTACATTACAAAGTGATTATGGAACTGAATCTATATTAACTTCCAAAGAAAACACCAAGCAACAATTCAACAACTATTTTTAAAATTATGAAGAAATTTACTGATGTCAGGTTAGTGCAGGTTATATTAGCTCTTTGCAGAAGGAAAATTTAACAGGAAAATACCTGCAGTGTAGGAGACTCAGGTTTGATTGCTGGGTTGGAAAGATCCCCTGGAGATGAGAATGGCAATCCATTCCAGTGTTCTTGCCTGAAGAATCCCATGGACAGAAGAGCCTGGCAGGCTACAGTCCACGGGATCACAAGAGGCAGACACTAAACCACCAGAGACATTGTACAAAGCACTAACAATCATTAAATGTAACTGTATGTCACGCTATTATATTTTTTAAAGAAATACAAACATTCAGACTTGCAAGAAGCCTCTCAGATTATACATTTTTCCGCAGGGTATTCTGATGACTTTTTATCAATTTCTAGAGCTAGGATTTGACAAGTGAAGATGGCGAAGTCATATGTACCCATTCTTCACCTTTCTTTCCCACTTTGGACTCTCTACATTCTCTGGCATTTGCTGCATCATTTTTAGTACCAGGCAATATAACATTTGCTCCAGTGTAAACACAGAGGTCAGCAGAAGAAATTGGTCCCTTTTTCAAAATACCCGAAGGGTTCAAAATGTTGTACAGAGACTGAAATGGACTGGCATTTTCATTTTAGGGATCTTGTCCAACCTCCACTTGGTTTACTGAGAACATTTCCCTCCTGGTGATAGTTTATTATAACATGTCTTCCCTACCCTCTGCTCTTGTAATGTAATGCAATTGAATCAAAGATCGCCTTTGATTTTCTCAGTTCCCAGTGATACCTCCACTTGATTGGTATTCCAAAATATCCACTTAATAAATGAGTTAATGAGAGAATAAAGGAATTTAGGAGTAAACCAGTCACTTCACTAACATGGTATTGTGTCAGTAACCACAAAGATCAAGTTAGCATATTTCATTTCACTTGCTCATTCATTCATTAATTTAATTTCCGTTGAAAACCTCTGATGGGTCCAGCACTGTGCTGAACAATTCTAATGGAAAAAAGTCAACACAAATAGTTCTAGGGATTTAAGTACATAAATACTTCTGTTGAGAAATATTTCAGACACATCCATTTAAGTAAACATTAAACTAATCATTATTATGATGTACTAATGCCACTGGTAGGCAGAGATTAAGAACATTTGAAAGCTATGAACAACACTGAATGCTGATAGCTCATATTTGGCTATCACAAGGTTGAGAGAAGTGTTACCTGGACAAGCTAGGAAGGGGATGGAGTTGCAGGATGGCTGACTGACAGAAAATAGGTGGGGCTGAGGACAGGTGATAATTCTGAATAGAGTAATAGACTCAAAGAAGGCTTGAAGGAGCTAAGGATTGCTTAGGCGAAGGTTTCTTGAGATCCCTGCCCACAAACAAAGTAGAGGGGACAGACAATAATATGAGAAGAAACCAAAGGTAGTCTTGAGGACACCTGAAGGAAAAACTTTTATATTTTGGATAAATCCTCCTATTTTTTAGATGCCCACAGAAGTACTTAATAGTAAGAGAACATTCTACCTTTTAACATTATTCTAAGTCAGCTTCTTTCCCTTAATCCAACAAAGGCCCTCTTCTGAAATGAAAAAAACCCATTTTTCTGATATTACATTTGCTCCAGTGTAAACACAGAGGTCAGCAGAAGAAATTGGTCCCTTTTTCAAAATACCCGAAGGGTTCAAAATGTTGTACAGAGACTGAAATGGACTGGCATTTTCATTTTAGGGATCTTGTCCAACCTCCACTTGGTTTACTGAGAACATTTCCCTCCTGGTGATAGTTTATTATAACATGTCTTCCCTACCCTCTGCTCTTGTAATGTAATGCAATTGAATCAAAGATCGCCTTTGATTTTCTCAGTTCCCAGTGATACCTCCACTTGATTGGTATTCCAAAATATCCACTTAATAAATGAGTTAATGAGAGAATAAAGGAATTTAGGAGTAAACCAGTCACTTCACTAACATGGTATTGTGTCAGTAACCACAAAGATCAAGTTAGCATATTTCATTTCACTTGCTCATTCATTCATTAATTTAATTTCCGTTGAAAACCTCTGATGGGTCCAGCACTGTGCTGAACAATTCTAATGGAAAAAAGTCAACACAAATAGTTCTAGGGATTTAAGTACATAAATACTTCTGTTGAGAAATATTTCAGACACATCCATTTAAGTAAACATTAAACTAATCATTATTATGATGTACTAATGCCACTAGTAGGCAGAGATTAAGAACATTTGAAAGCTATGAACAACACTGAATGCTGATAGCTCATATTTGGCTATCACAAGGTTGAGAGAAGTGTTACCTGGACAAGCTAGGAAGGGGATGGAGTTGCAGGATGGCTGACTGACAGAAAATAGGTGGGGCTGAGGACAGGTGATAATTCTGAATAGAGTAATAGACTCAAAGAAGGCTTGAAGGAGCTAAGGATTGCTTAGGCGAAGGTTTCTTGAGATTCCTGCCCACAAACAAAGTAGAGGGGACAGACAATAATATGAGAAGAAACCAAAGGTAGTCTTGAGGACACCTGAAGGAAAAACTTTTATATTTTGGATAAATCCTCCTATTTTTTAGATGCCCACAGAAGTACTTAATAGTAAGAGAACATTCTACCTTTTAACATTATTCTAAGTCAGCTTCTTTCCCTTAATCCAACAAAGGCCCTCTTCTGAATGAACATACTGGAAAATTAAAATATACATACTCATCCTTGTCCACCTTTTCTCGAAGCTTCTTTAGTTGTCTATTTTGGCCGAACTTCAAGTTTTGAATTATGTTCTCAAAGTATTCTTCTTCCTGGTAGCTCAACTATATTAATTTAAAAGATTTGGGGAACAATATTAAAACTGGTATCTTCAAAATTTTGCTAAATCGCAGAAGAGGTATTTTCTTAAATTCTATCACTTAATAAAGTGAGCGGAGAGCATTAAAGCTTGCCAAAGAAAAACTAAGTTCTAATGAGTGCTATACAACAAGTCACTGCTGCTCTTCCTGAATCATTATTTCAGGGTATTCTTTTCTAATTAATCAAATAAAATTGTGTCAAACAAGTTTTTCTAGATTGATATTAATCCTTACATGACAGACAAAAGCATTCTCATTTACTATGTTATAAAAACACTGTTGTAAGAACTTTATATATCATGTTCTTTTGATAATCTTATGAAGATGGGCTGTTATCACTGTTTTAAAGTTGAGGAAACTGAGGTATAGACAAGTCACTTGGGTTAATCAGGGATCAAGTTGAGATTTGAACCCTAGGAGTCTGACTTTGGGTTTTTGCTCTTAGCCAGTTAGTGAGTGCTGTAGCTGAGATCTGCACTCAGGCAGCTCAGAGGCACTCACCCTAGCTCTGAGGCTAGGGGCTCAGTCACTAGATTCCAGCCATAAGGGCCCTGGCGACTCATATGCTACAGTGAGCTCATTTTTTCAAGTAAAGCTTTTTTGCACTGGAAAAAGAAACAAGGACCCTGTGCTTCACAGACTCCCATGTTAGGCTAGTAATCTACAGTCTAGGAATCGTCAACCCCAGATCAAGTGGTTGTAGAGACATCAAGGTTAGCAATAGGACTCGTAGCTGAGTCTGAAATGAATCAATTCAGTTCTCTTTTCATCATTTACATTACAAAAGGGAAATAAAAGAGCTTCTTATTCTCAAATAACAGATTTTTTTTTTTTTTTTTACAAAAGGAGAAGGCATGATCTGGCTTATCCAGTGGAGGACGAATTAGAAAATTGGTAGGAAACCTGAAGATTTGACTTTTCAGGTGGGTATAAGAAGCCTGAGTACTGTTTGTTCATCACTTAAATATCTCTCTTGATGCTTTTTTAAAAAACACCAGATTTTTATTACTACTCTTAAAAAGGGCTATATGAAAAGCAAAAATATGAAAACCGAATACAGACCAGGACAATGAAACAATAGGCTAAAACTAAAACAAACACGGTTCTGGCTTCAGTGTTAAAGGGTTTAATATAATAAGCTCCCTGGATGTAGGCCCACATATGTTCTGGCTCCGCATAGGTGGAAACAACATTGCCATCAACCTCAGGCATCATCAATGTACAGTCTTTTTAAGACTTACCTCAAGGTACTCATTATTCAGTTTGTCGTCATTTGAAATAATGTCATCAGGATAGCCAATTCTTTCTTTAATTGCTAAGGCCTATGAAAGTTACAATATTGAATGTGAGCATGATTATGAACTTTCAAATGCAAACAATATGATCTGCCCCTGTTAAATGGAATAACTTGATTCATATTGACTACAAAGAGTTATTTGATCATATTAAATAGAGATCTTTGTCACGGCTTCTTCCTGGAAATCAAAATAAACAAAAGATAGTCCTGAAATTTAGCTTCTAATCTCTTTTTTCATGGGCTTCCCAGGTGGGGCTATTGCCAATGTAGAAGACAAAGGACTTGGGTTCAGTCCTTGGGCTGGGAAGATCCCCTGGAGTAGGAAATGGCAATCCACTTCAGTATTCTTGCCTGAAGGATCTCATGGACAGAGGAGCCTCGCGGGCTACATTCCATGGGGTCGTGCAGAGTCAGACATGACTGAGCAACTGAGCACAATGCACCCTATTTTCATAGGTTACAGCTTTCCCAGGAAAATCAACATGAAAACTGACAAGTCATTGTTCCACAGGTATTGTACTTCTATGAATTTTTTCTCTGAAAGGTTTTTCTCCAATCTTACAGGAGGAGTAATATTTAGAACTTCCATTCCAGCAGCTTATAATTATCTTTCCACTTCACCGATTTAGCTACGAAAACAGATGTGGGCTTACTGTGTCAGTGCTAATATTTTTCTTGAATATTGGTTCTTGGAGTCTTTATGTCCTCTTTCAGTCTTCAGAGTTAGTGTACCTAACTATTCAAAGTTAAATGAATGATATTAGTTAAACAAGTAGAAAATGGGGGTTTCCCTTTTTACACTCTTTCTTATTTGCCACTTGCTTACTTTTATTATTTTGAAATTGTTTGTCTATGTGTTGGCTAAGTCACTTCAGTTGTATCTAACTCTTTGTCATCCTATGAACTGTAGCCTCCCAGGCTCCTCTGTCCATGGGATTCTCTAGGCGAGAATACTGGAGTGGACTGCCATGCCCTCCTCCAGGGGCTCTTCCCAACGCAGGGATTGAACTTGAGACTCTTAAGTCTCCTGGCAGATGCATGCACCACCTGGGAGACCCATTTGCTTCCTACCTGCTATTTCTATCTTTTATTTCTCTTATTTTTCTCAAAGATATCTGCTTTTATCATACCACATTGCTCTTAAGTAACATAATTATGAACTTTCAAATGCAAACAATATGATCTGCCCCTGTTAAATGGAATAACTTGATCCATATTGACTACAAAGAGTTATTTGATCATATTAAATAGAGATCTTTGTCACGGCTTCTTCCTGGAAATCAAAATAAACAAAAGATAGTCCTGAAATTTAGCTTCTAATCTCTTTTTTCATGGGCTTCCCAGGTGGGGCTATTGCCAATGTAGAAGACAAAGGACTTGGGTTCAGTCCTTGGGCTGGGAAGATCCCCTGGAGTAGGAAATGGCAATCCACTTCAGTATTCTTGCCTGAAGGATCTCATGGACAGAGGAGCCTCGCGGGCTACATTCCATGGGGTCGTGCAGAGTCAGACATGACTGAGCAACTGAGCACAATGCACCCTATTTTCATAGGTTACAGCTTTCCCAGGAAAATCAACATGAAAACTGACAAGTCATTGTTCCACAGGTATTGTACTTCTATGAATTTTTTCTCTGAAAGGTTTTTTTCTCCAATCTTACAGGAGGAGTAATATTTAGAACTTCCATTCCAGCAGCTTATAATTATCTTTCCACTTCACCGATTTAGCTACGAAAACAGATGTGGGCTTACTGTGTCAGTGCTAATATTTTTCTTGAATATTGGTTCTTGGAGTCTTTATGTCCTCTTTCAGTCTTCAGAGTTAGTGTACCTAACTATTCAAAGTTAAATGAATGATATTAGTTAAACAAGTAGAAAATGGGGGTTTCCTTGTTACACTCTTTCTTATTTGCCACTTGCTTACTTTTATTATTTTGAAATTGTTTGTCTATGTGTTGGCTAAGTCACTTCAGTTGTATCTAACTCTTTGTCATCCTATGAACTGTAGCCTCCCAGGCTCCTCTGTCCATGGGATTCTCTAGGCGAGAATACTGGAGTGGACTGCCATGCCCTCCTCCAGGGGATCTTCCCAACGCAGGGATTGAACTTGAGACTCTTAAGTCTCCTGGCAGATGCATGCACCACCTGGGAGACCCATTTGCTTCCTACCTGCTATTTCTATCTTTTATTTCTCTTATTTTTCTCAAAGATATCTGCTTTTATCATACCACATTGCTCTTAAGTAACATAATTAATTTAAGTTTTTCCTGGGGTAGTAAGCTTGCATCTCTGAGTTATTTATTTTGCCATCAAACAGATGTGGTTTTGTTATAAATTTGTTTCATAAGTCTAGGATTTCCCCATGGAATCAGACAGATGTGTCGCCAAATCAGATAGGCCAAGTCCACTTTCTTTGCACAGAATTAGTCCACAATAAATGACCCCTCTCTCAATGATATTTCATTTTCTAGAAGATATTTCCCCAAAAGGTGTTCTAAGGGATACAAAATCAACAGAAATTGGAGGCACTACATAAAATATTTGTTACATTGTCAAATATTTGGGGTAAATACTATGACAGCTTCCCAGGTGGCTTAGTAGTAAAGAATCTGTTTGCTATGCAGGACACTCAGGAGACATGCGCTAGAACCCTGGGTTGGGAAGATGCCCTGGAGTAGGAAATGGCAACTTGTTCCAGTATTCTAGCCTAGAGAATTCTGTGGGAGAGGAGGCTGGTGGGTTACAGTCCATGGGGTCATAAATAGTCAGACATGACTGACTGACTGAGCATGCATACACTATGACAAAAATATTAAGCAGGCTCCTTCATTGAAGGACTTCTTAGAGTCTAAATATAAGTAATTGTAAGTATCCAAGAGGATGAATTAATTTGCGTATTTATTCATTCAGTGTGTTCTGGGGTCTACAGCAAGCCAGGTACTTTGTAAGGTTCTAAAGATACAATACAAAAATGTTTGCCCCTGTAGTTTACTGTAAAGGTAAACAGGCAAAAAATTGAGCATTAACTCACGTATGGTGCCATAAAAGCAAACCCTAATGGCATGTATCCTAATTGAGAGTGGGATCAGGAAGCCTTCCTGTAGGAAGTGTCTCTTAAACTTTTAGAGTATGGAACTTTTTCAGAAAGTAACTTTCAGATCCAGAGTTTTATGATACCACCTTGAATGGTATCCAGAACAATTTAATTGTGTACATCAAAAAGAACAATGTCAAGATAGCTAGAACATGAAAGGAGCAAATCCAGCCTGAACTTCTGAGGAGCTAGACAGAGTGATAGATAGCTGTACTGGAGTGCTAAACTCTAGATCTGATCCATCGAGGGTTCTGTAATTGCTAAGAAACACAAACCTTCTGTGTCATCTAGTCCTCAAAGAAAACTAGACTTCAGCTGGGTTCTCTTATTATAAATAGATTTATGGAGTCTTACTGTGTAAGTTCAAAGAATGGTCTGTTTTCCCTGCTACTCTATTGAGGAAAAATCAGGTTGCATGTGAATATTGCTCATAAAGCACATACAGTTCTTACTGGTCCTTCAATGTTCCTTTGAGTTTTATATAATTATCAAGATAATGGGATAGCAAATTTAAACCCGAGATTTCCTTAGTCATTTCACTCATTCTAAAGAAAGATATTAAAAATATCAATAAAAGGTGCAAAAAGGGGTTAAATAAGAATAAAGAGCTCCTTCAATACTTAGCTGTAGAATACCTTACAGTATTCAAATAATTTGTTACCTTATATTGGCTTAAATAGAGATTTGGTATATTTCTCCCTAAGTTATATTAAAAAAAACCCCTAAATAACGCATGTTTAAAAATTTTTCTCTAGGGCTTCCCTGGTGGTCCAGTGGGTAAGGACACTGCCTTGCAGTGCAAGGGGAACCAGGAAGATCCCAAGTACCATGGAGCGGCTGGGCTGGTGTGTCCAGTTGTGGGCTGGTGCTCTGGAGCACATGTGCCCAGGGCTGGGGCTCTGCAACAAGAGAGGCCACTGCAATGGGAGGCCCACACATGCCAAAGAATAAAGATGGATGAAAATAAATGATGACTTGGAAGCAAAAAAGAAAGTCATATACTATAAAACATTTTTTTTCTCTAGAAATTTACACTAAAGATTATTGAATAATGGTAGAGGTTTTTAAAAACATGCTTCATTAAAAACAGGAAAAATATGAACCCCTGATAGTATCTTTTAATGTTTTCTAATTCACTCAAGATTTTTCTCTTGTTTTATAAAGACTTTCTGTTTAAAAAAAAAAAAAAGTAAAGTAAAGTTTTTTTTTCTTTCAAAGTTTTGAGCTGAACACGGAGAGGAGGAATTAGCTGCAAAGAGATAATGAAATATGAAAATCATAAAAAAAAAACTTCATTTGTGAAAATTGTTCCTGGAAGCATGACATCCTGAAGGAGTTTGCTTTTATTTTACACAATTCTTGATTACTGTATTTTCCCCAAATGTCTTAAAAGTTCATCTTTTCTTATAGATTTTTCTTTGATAGTTTTCTCTGCCTTGCTCTTTACCTTTTCTTCAGCTTTCTTTTTTGTTTCAGCATCCATCCAAGTTAGATCATCTAAAGTCTGAATAAAAACTTTTCGGATCTGGGCAATTAAATCCTCAACCTTAAACCAAAAGAGCAGAAGGCAAATATAAACCAAGAATTACTTTTTTGTAACACAAAATAATAAGCTGTCTTTATGTGATTCAAAAATATGTTAATACATACGAATTTATAAACTTGACCTAAACAAATAGATATATGTGGATAATTATATTTTAAGCAACACCTCTACTATCAACACTAATGATTAAATAGATCTTAATATATACACTAGCAAAAATCATCTTTAGAATATAAGGTTTCCATTATGAAAAGAACTAACATAAAATACTAGCTACTAGCTACCATTACTGTTAGTAGTTTAGTTAAGCATGCAGTAACATTTTAATAGATTTTTTCACCATGCCTTTAAAGTTACTTTGTCTTCATTTGAGTAAAAATAAAAAATAAAGTACATGGTTTATACTTTAAATGAACCCTGATTCACTTTCTGGTTTTAAAGGAAAAATACTAATTCTAAGGCAATTTTACTAATAAAAGAGAGTACCAATGACTATATTATAAGAACATGTGACTAGGTATTATGAATACATTGCTTCTGGAAAATGGGCAAGTAGTTTTGGGTTAAACAATATTAGGATTATAAAAATAACCATATCCTTGCAGGAGGGAGGATAAGATTCATTGGGAAATAATGGCAAACTGTAATTCAGAAGTTCTCTGCAAAATTTTAGCAAAATGATGGGACTATTGTAATTGCCCATCAATGCAAACTGATAGAGTACTGTCCTGAAAACATTACCACATCTTTACTATCCCCAGGAAATGCAGCTTCCACATAGAGCCTTCCCACAGCATTTTCCATATTCCCATTGACATAGTTTGCACAACGTCTCCAAGTTGCTGTTTCTGATGTTGTGCCATAAAGAGCCTATGAGAAAGAGAGAGGAAATGGCATTTGAGTGGGAATAGACAGCTGAACTGTGGTAAGAGCACAAATTTCACAGGACTCTACTCTTTATGTCTCAAGTTCAATACTCATCGCTTCTCCTCACACGTCAGGATGTCCTTGCATAGGAAAAAATGTAATTCAATTGAAATATGATTTATATATGACCTGGAAATAAGGTGTATTTTTGGTAGCAAATTACAGAAGAACTGTTGGCTATTCCAAGTTCATATCCTTCTAGACCACTTTAGGAAAAAAGCCCCATCCTTGCCAAAACCCCAAAATAACACTGTTGCCACTGCATACATAAACATGAAGTAATATTCAATATATGTGACAGAGAGAGATCCGGTATACAAGAAAACACATTTCTGTTTTTCAATGCTTTTGCTGAACGTCCAGTACTTAGAGGTACTACATGTGTACACATTTAAGTACCAATAAAGGGATAAATTTATGGAAGGAATATTCAGCAAAACAGTTTTTATCTTCTTTAATTTAAAAAATATGCCCACATTTTCAAAGGTAAAAAATTAAAAATTTCTATCAATAAGAGCTGTTTCCTTTCCATGGCACCAATCAATACATTTGTGAGAATTTCTCCTTTTTTCACATTAGGATGGTCTCTCTCCCCTCACATTAGGACTAAAATGATGATTGTTTAGATAACATAGGTACAGCCTAATAAAAGGTCTTAAGGGTATCTCCAGGTAGGTGTATTCTCAGTGGGTAGTCCACACAATGTAGTCCATCTGTCTGCATGTCCACCGTGCTGTGAGTACTAGAAAAGTCAAATTAATTGAGATAGATACCCCTGCAATTACTTGGAACATGACCCAAAACCAAGCAGTACTCTTTTGTGAACTACTCAATTAACCAAATGTGCCTCCTTCCAGGGCAATTCAATCACGGTGCCAGAGTAGACAATCATAGGACAGCAGACACCCAAAAACTGACTTTCCTAGGCAACATGGCTTAAATACAAGCAAAACAACCAACACTTAGCCTTCTGTCTCTTGGCAAAGTTTACCACATTCTAACACTGTTACATGGCAAACCTTCATAACCATGGATCTCTTTATGCTTTAAGTCTTAAGAAAAGAGAGATTTTTTCTTCACCTTGCGAAAAGCATTTCTGGACTCCTTGTAGTTTCGGCTGAGGCTGCTTACAAGATCCATTATGAACCGCCAGGACATTAAATTTTGAAGATCTCTGTATAAAAAAACCCACCACCCAGCAACAGAAAAGATGAGGCTGCAAAGCTTCTAAAGAATGATATTAAATGCAAACTTTGGGGACATGGGCACGCTGACATACCTACCTGGCCGAATATTTGGCAAGAATGAGCTTAAGATTGGTTAAATATTCTGGAGCATAAACAATCATATTTTCCTCATGTGGAATATTAATATTCACAGTTGACATGATTTCATTTGTGAAATTTGACCAGCTGAATGGCTGGAAAAAAAAATCAGGCACAAAACATTCAGTAATTATGTATTTTTCTTCTTGGTTTCAAGAATCAATTATGGTTACCGGGTCAGACACAGTTACAGTGTCAACCACATCGCTATACCATTATCCCAATGGTCAGTATGATATTTGTTTGGAATTTTTCTGTAATTGCTTCAGTCAGTTTTTGAATAAAACTTAGTTCTGCAGCACAATTATTTAAATGCAGAATTAAACCAACCATTCAACAACAAGAGCAAAGCCTGTAAGAGTAGCAGATACATGCTAGAAGTTAGGCTCAGTGCCATATTCTTGGTCTAGCTCATTTGAGAGAAAAAAAAATTTAGTTATGAAGTTTTCTAGGTGTAAGCAAAAATTTAAATGGGTATAAAATGTGTACCTATTCAAGGTATGTATGAATAGATAATACATCTCAGTGGAAACTGTGCTGTATGTGATAGCACGCTATTGTCATAGGAGAGATATGCTATGATACAGATATAACACTCATGGTCTCGTGAAGATGAACAAAATGTATTTTATGCTATCAATATTAGGTCTCTAGGCATGCAGTTTTCATGATTCAAAAGCTGAATTTGGAGTTACTGGAAGATAGAATCTTGTTTCTGCATTATTCTTTAAATGGAATTGTGGTTATTCAACCACCAATGGCTATAAGACAGTCGAAGTGGAGATCATGCAAATCCTGCTGAAATGCCACATTCTGATGTCTGAATCTTTAAGACTATCAATAGCTTAGGCTACCTAGACATATATAAATACACTGATCACTTACTCAGTGTGAGGTGTTAGGTACTTTTCTTGATTTCCTTTAGTGGTTTGGATTAGTCTTTCAAAACATTTATTAAATACTTACTATATTAAAAAGTTTTATATAAGAAATTCCTAACTCAGTAGGTTATGCTTGTAAAAAGTCCTTGCTGACTATAATTAGTACCATAGAGAATTCTACCACTGAATAGAGTCTATGCATGTTGCTTCATCATCCAACTGTGTGTATCAGCTCACACACAGAATACATGCAGAACCTGAGAAGACATTGATGATCAGATACTAGTTCAGGAATTACAACTAAGCAAAAAGATGTCAATTAATCTTGGCAAATGGTACCTTTTGATTTTTCTTGTGTTCTATTTCTCTACTTTTTTTCTTGTTTCTTGTATTCTATTTATCCATTATTGCTGTGAGCACCTCTATGGCTTGCCTTGATGAGAACATGGCAAGTTCTTTTTTTAAAAGTGTCAACCACATCGCTATACCATTATCCCAATGGTCAGTATGATATTTGTTTGGAATTTTTCTGTAATTGCTTCAGTCAGTTTTTGAATAAAACTTAGTTCTGCAGCACAATTATTTAAATGCAGAATTAAACCAACCATTCAACAACAAGAGCAAAGCCTGTAAGAGTAGCAGATACATGCTAGAAGTTAGGCTCAGTGCCATATTCTTGGTCTAGCTCATTTGAGAGAAAAAGAAATTTAGTTATGAAGTTTTCTAGGTGTAAGCAAAAATTTAAATGGGTATAAAATGTGTACCTATTCAAGGTATGTATGAATAGATAATACATCTCAGTGGAAACTGTGCTGTATGTGATAGCACGCTATTGTCATAGGAGAGATATGCTATGATACAGATATAACACTCATGGTCTCGTGAAGATGAACAAAATGTATTTTATGCTATCAATATTAGGTCTCTAGGCATGCAGTTTTCATGATTCAAAAGCTGAATTTGGAGTTACTGGAAGATAGAATCTTGTTTCTGCATTATTCTTTAAATGGAATTGTGGTTATTCAACCACCAATGGCTATAAGACAGTCGAAGTGGAGATCATGCAAATCCTGCTGAAATGCCACATTCTGATGTCTGAATCTTTAAGACTATCAATAGCTTAGGCTACCTAGACATATATAAATACACTGATCACTTACTCAGTGTGAGGTGTTAGGTACTTTTCTTGATTTCCTTTAGTGGTTTGGATTAGTCTTTCAAAACATTTATTAAATACTTACTATATTAAAAAGTTTTATATAAGAAATTCCTAACTCAGTAGGTTATGCTTGTAAAAAGTCCTTGCTGACTATAATTAGTACCATAGAGAATTCTACCACTGAATAGAGTCTATGCATGTTGCTTCATCATCCAACTGTGTGTATCAGCTCACACACAGAATACATGCAGAACCTGAGAAGACATTGATGATCAGATACTAGTTCAGGAATTACAACTAAGCAAAAAGATGTCAATTAATCTTGGCAAATGGTACCTTTTGATTTTTCTTGTGTTCTATTTCTCTACTTTTTTTCTTGTTTCTTGTATTCTATTTATCCATTATTGCTGTGAGCACCTCTATGGCTTGCCTTGATGAGAACATGGCAAGTTCTATGAATAAGTTATTCTTTCTCAGAGGTAAGATGAAATCTGGTACTCATACTATTTGACTGTCCAAGTTCAGTGGCTATATAATGGCTTTTCAGAAATATTTTCACTTTTAATGTTTCCAAGTCCTTTTCTATGATACTTTCTAATAATATTCCACAGCTGCTTCGAAGGTGCTTTTTACCTTTGAAATTCACCCCAATTAACTATAAATGGTGTAAGTTTTTTTTCAAGTCCTTCCATAAAATCAAATGGTTGAGGTCATCTAGATTCATTTTGATGTTCAATTTATCTTAGTAAATAAAAAATAGAATTTTAACTGCATTTTAATATTATAACTTTGAAAATAACAGACACAATAAGAGAGTACATAAATCTTGTTACTTACCTTCCCATTGATCTCCAGGGAAAAGTTATTTTGGACCTCAGCTAATGTCATTTTGTTATAAAGAAGCATTGGATCATTCCGATCTTCCGATTTAGTTGTAGCCTATGGATTTAATTTTTTAATCATTATTTTAAACTAAGAATTCTTTAGAAAAATGTAACTACATGGCACTGGTATAACATAATTATATTTAAGTGCTATTCTATATTTGTATTACAGTTTATTTTGTCACACCAAGAAGAAAAGAGAAATAGAAGAGATTTTAAGTATATTCAGTAACAATCATCAAGACTTGGTTAGTGTCAAGTGTGAGGGCTTCCCTTTCCCTGGTGGCTCAGTTGGTAAAGGATCTGCCTGCAATGCAGGAAATCTCCTGCAATGCAGGAGATGTGGGTTTGATCACTGGTTTGGGAAGATCCCCTGGAGAAGGCAATGGCAACCCACTCCACTCCCATGGACAGAGAAACTGGGTGGCCTACAGTTCATGAGGTCTTCAAAAACCTTTTTATATTGTGACAACTGAGAAACCACAGCAGCACTATTTACAGGCCACGTTCCTTCCATGGCTAGTGGGCAGTTCAGTTATGCCTGTGGCTCTTTCATGCGAGAATGATTTTCTTGAATAAAGTCATTGTCAGTTACTCATTCAAATACTCTGTCACCTACCCACCACCGTTCAGTGTCTCAGTTAAAATTTAGACAGGAAAAAAGGGCACAGTGAGTGCTGCAAGAATTTAAATAATTCTTTTCTCAGGAAAAGAATTTTTTTGCAAGTAAAATGAAGGAAATTCCTAGTACATAGTGTAGGTAGGTGTCAAATTATCTGAGGAGGGTGCTAGCACTTACTTCTGTTATTGTCCGCTCATGTGGCCTAATGAGATTAGTGCTATCATCATCATCCAGTATTACTGCTGTCATTGACTGAAAAAAGAAAATTTTAATAACAACGCCCCAACTAGTGGTTGAAAGGAGTAGAAACAGTTTTAAGTGAAGATAAAAAGTAAAAATCTAGAGCAGCAGTGGCTCCAATATCCCCATCAGGTCACTTATTTATTTATGAAAAGAAAAAGAAATGCAAAGGGTAAAATGGTTGTTTGAGGAGGCTCCTAGGAAAAGTTATTTTGGACCTCAGCTAATGTCATTTTGTTATAAAGAAGCATTGGATCATTCCGATCTTCCGATTTAGTTGTAGCCTATGGATTTAATTTTTTAATCATTATTTTACACTAAGAATTCTTTAGAAAAATGTAACTACATGGCACTGGTATAACATAATTATATTTAAGTGCTATTCTATATTTGTATTACAGTTTATTTTGTCACACCAAGAAGAAAAGAGAAATAGAAGAGATTTTAAGTATATTCAGTAACAATCATCAAGACTTGGTTAGTGTCAAGTGTGAGGGCTTCCCTTTCCCTGGTGGCTCAGTTGGTAAAGGATCTGCCTGCAATGCAGGAAATCTCCTGCAATGCAGGAGATGTGGGTTTGATCACTGGTTTGGGAAGATCCCCTGGAGAAGGCAATGGCAACCCACTCCACTCCCATGGACAGAGAAACTGGGTGGCCTACAGTTCATGAGGTCTTCAAAAACCTTTTTATATTGTGACAACTGAGAAACCACAGCAGCACTATTTACAGGCCACGTTCCTTCCATGGCTAGTGGGCAGTTCAGTTATGCCTGTGGCTCTTTCATGCGAGAATGATTTTCTTGAATAAAGTCATTGTCAGTTACTCATTCAAATACTCTGTCACCTACCCACCACCGTTCAGTGTCTCAGTTAAAATTTAGACAGGAAAAAAGGGCACAGTGAGTGCTGCAAGAATTTAAATAATTCTTTTCTCAGGAAAAGAATTTTTTTGCAAGTAAAATGAAGGAAATTCCTAGTACATAGTGTAGGTAGGTGTCAAATTATCTGAGGAGGGTGCTAGCACTTACTTCTGTTATTGTCCGCTCATGTGGCCTAATGAGATTAGTGCTATCATCATCATCCAGTATTACTGCTGTCATTGACTGAAAAAAGAAAATTTTAATAACAACGCCCCAACTAGTGGTTGAAAGGAGTAGAAACAGTTTTAAGTGAAGATAAAAAGTAAAAATCTAGAGCAGCAGTGGCTCCAATATCCCCATCAGGTCACTTATTTATTTATGAAAAGAAAAAGAAATGCAAAAAGGGTAAAATGGTTGTTTGAGGAGGCTTTACAAAGAGCTGACAAAAGAAGAGAACTGAAAGGCAAAGGAAAAATGAAAGATATACCCATCAGAATGCAGAGTTCCAGAGAATAGCAAGGAGACAAGAAAGCCTTCCTAAATGAACAATGGAAAGAAACAGAGGAAAACAATAGAATGAGAAAAGACTGGAGATTTCTTCAAGAAAATCGGAGCTATCGGGGAATATTTCATGAGAGTTTGGGCACAAAAAAGGACTGAAACAGTATGGACTGAAAAAAAGCAGGAGATATTAAAAAGAGGTACAACAATACAAAGAAGAACTATACGAAAAAAGGTCTTCATGACCCGGATAACCACGATGGTGTGATGACTCACCTACAGCCACAAATTTTGAAGTGCAAAGTTAAGTAGGATTTAGGAAGCATTACTATAAACAAAGCTAGTGGAGGTGATGGAATTCTGGCTGAGCTATTTAAAATTCTAAAAGATGATGCTGTTCAAGGGCTACACACAATATGCCAGCAATCTGTAAAACTCAGCAATGGCCACAGGATGAAAAAGATCAGTTTTCATTCTAATCCCAAAGAAGGAAAATGACAATGTTCAAACTACTGCACAATTGCACTTATTTTACATGCTAGCAAGGCAATGATCAAAATCTCCCAAGTTAGGCTTCAGCAGTGCATGAATTGGGAACTTCCAGATGTACAAGCTGGATTTAGAAAAGGCAGGGGACTTCCCTGGTGGCTCAGTGGTAAAGAATCTGCCAGCCAATACAGGTGACACAGGTTCGATCCCCGGTCCAGGAAGATCCCACATACAGTGAAGCAACTCAGTCGATGTGCCACAGCTACTGAAGCCTGAGAACCCTAGAGATAGTGCTCTGCAACAAGAGAGGCTGGCGCACTGAAACTAGAGTAGCCCCCAGTTGCTATAACTAGAGAAAATCCTGAGTAGTAACAAAGACCCAGCACAGCCCAAAATCCATCCATCCATCCATCCATCCATATATATATATATATATATATATATATATATATATATATATATATATAAAGAAAAGGCAGAGAACTGAGAGATGAAATTGCCAGCATCAGTTGGATCACAGAAACAGCAAGGGAATTCCAGAAAACCATCTACTTCTGCTTTAATGACTATGCTAAAGCCTTTGATTGCATGGATCACAATAAACTGTGGAAAATTCTTATAGAAATGGAAATACTAGACCACTTTACCTGCCTCTTGAGAAACCTGTTTGTAGGTAAAAACAAACAAACAAAAAAATCAGCAGTTAGAACCAGATATGGAACAACAGACTGGTTTAAAATTGGAAAAAGAGTATGTCAAGGCAGTTTTGTCACTCTGCTTATTTAATTTATATAGAGTACATCATGTGAAATGCTGGTCTGGATGAAGGGCCATCTGGAATCAAGATTGCCAGGAGAAATATCAATAACCTCAGGTATGCAGATGACACCATCCTTATGGCAGAAAGCAAAGAGGAACTAAAGAGCCTCTTTATGAAGGTGAAAGAGGAGAGTGAAAAAGCTGGTTTAAAACTCAGCATTCAAAAAACCAAGATCATGGCATCTGGTCCCATCACTTCATGGCAAACAGATGGACAAATAATGGAAACAGTGATAGACTTTCTTTTCTTGGCTTCCAAAATCACTGTGGACAGTGACTGCAGCCATGAAATTAAGGATGCTTGCTCCTTGGAAGAAAAGCTATGACAAACTTAGCATATTCAAAAGCAGAGACATCACTTTGCTGACAAAAGTCAATAAAGTCAAAAGTATGCTTTTTCCAGTAGTCATGTATGGATGTTAGAGTAGGACCATAAAGATGGCTGAGTGTCAAAGAATTGATACTTTCAAACTGTGGTGCTAGAGAAGACTCTTGAGAGTCCCTAGTACAGCAAGGAGATCAAACCAGTCGATCTTAAAGGAAATCAACCTATATATTCTTTGGAAGGAATGATGCTGAAGCTGAAGATCCAATACTTTGACCACCTGATTCAGAGTTCATTGGGAAAGACCCTGATGCTGGGAAAGATTGAGGGCAAGAGGAGACGAGAATGACAGAGGAGCATCACTGACTCGATGACATGACTTTGAGCAAACTCCAAGAGAGAGTGAAGGACAGAGAAGACTGGCATGATGCGGTAATGGGGTCGCAAAGAGTTGGACACAACTAAGTGACAGAGCAACAATTGTAAGACTTTGTAACATCTGCCTGCAATAATATGCTAGACCCATGGGTGAATCAGAGAGCACTAAGATTCCAGTAAATCTCCGAGTAACAGAGGAAAGAGAAAATATAGACACAAAGAATTCTGAGGTAGGATACAACTATTTCAGAGCTGAGGCTGATCAAAGGAGAATACAGTCTGATAAGGTACAAGTGGTAAAGATCCAGGGTAATTAATCATGCTCCTCTAAGAATTCTATTTCCAACACTGAACCCCATGTAACCCATCAAATTGCTGTGCGTCTGGCTCAGCTCCAACCAAAATCTGGTTCTGATTCTAGACTCCTGGTTTTCACGTAGCACCAGAAAAGCTAAAATTGCCCTCATAGATCTTCAGTTTTCAAGATTCTGATGCAAACTGAGAAGCAGATGGGGATTAAGGTCTGCAGGTTGTTGTTCGCAATATCACGGCTCTGTGGCTCCTAGAATGCAACTGACCATTGAGTTCAATCAATAACCCAGATGCTGTTTAGACAAGAGTTCACTTGCTTAAGACTGCAGATCCCATCAGAGGAACATCAGAAAATAATGTGCCAACTCAGACTTAAAGGGCTGACCTAGAACCAGAGGAATCTCAGCAACACACCCCTTTGGATTTGCTGAGAAACTACTCCTTGTCAGATCTCCCCTGAGCTAGTGATAGACTGAAATCACGGACTATCATATTGCAGTGTGGCCTTGTTAAGAGGCTAATACTTCTTAGCAAAGAGATAGAGACAATTTCTGTGGTTACCTTAAACTTTAAAATTTTAAAGCAAAATTGTGTACATTAAAACTAAAACAGCTGTGCTGAATAGTTAGCAATCATCGGTGTCCTGAATCTCAACAACTGTTTTACTGTAAATAGTTTAGATCTGCATGTGACCCACTTATAATAGGCCATTAAGATCATTTTGAAATCAGACGACCTGATGCTGGGAAAGATTGAGGGCAAGAGGAGCGAGAATGACAGAGGAGCATCACTGACTCGATGACATGACTTTGAGCAAACTCCAAGAGAGAGTGAAGGACAGAGAAGACTGGCATGATGCGGTAATGGGGTCGCAAAGAGTTGGACACAACTAAGTGACAGAGCAACAATTGTAAGACTTTGTAACATCTGCCTGCAATAATATGCTAGACCCATGGGTGAATCAGAGAGCACTAAGATTCCAGTAAATCTCCGAGTAACAGAGGAAAGAGAAAATATAGACACAAAGAATTCTGAGGTAGGATACAACTATTTCAGAGCTGAGGCTGATCAAAGGAGAATACAGTCTGATAAGGTACAAGTGGTAAAGATCTAGGGTAATTAATCATGCTCCTCTAAGAATTCTATTTCCAACACTGAACCCCATGTAACCCATCAAATTGCTGTGCGTCTGGCTCAGCTCCAACCAAAATCTGGTTCTGATTCTAGACTCCTGGTTTTCACGTAGCACCAGAAAAGCTAAAATTGCCCTCATAGATCTTCAGTTTTCAAGATTCTGATGCAAACTGAGAAGCAGATGGGGATTAAGGTCTGCAGGTTGTTGTTCGCAATATCACGGCTCTGTGGCTCCTAGAATGCAACTGACCATTGAGTTCAATCAATAACCCAGATGCTGTTTAGACAAGAGTTCACTTGCTTAAGACTGCAGATCCCATCAGAGGAACATCAGAAAATAATGTGCCAACTCAGACTTAAAGGGCTGACCTAGAACCAGAGGAATCTCAGCAACACACCCCTTTGGATTTGCTGAGAAACTACTCCTTGTCAGATCTCCCCTGAGCTAGTGATAGACTGAAATCACGGACTATCATATTGCAGTGTGGCCTTGTTAAGAGGCTAATACTTCTTAGCAAAGAGATAGAGACAATTTCTGTGGTTACCTTAAACTTTAAAATTTTAAAGCAAAATTGTGTACATTAAAACTAAAACAGCTGTGCTGAATAGTTAGCAATCATCGGTGTCCTGAATCTCAACAACTGTTTGACTGTAAATAGTTTAGATCTGCATGTGACCCACTTATAATAGGCCATTAAGTATATCTAGTTTAATATTTGTCAAAATTAGTATGTCTCCTGGATGTCTGGAACCTGGTTAACTGAAAAATTCCAGTTCAAAGGTCCTCTTGAAGTCAATGACCCATTACTGAGCTATGTGTTTTTATCCCTTAGTTGAGGAATTGTACCTTTTACCCTTATAATAAGATAGAGAAGAGAAAGCAACAAAAAGTAGTTGATATTATTCACTGTATCAGAGAAAATGTGTTTTACATTGGCAATTTCTTTTTCCAACTCCATAACTTTATTCATTTCCAAAGAAAGCTGCTTTTCATCGATGGGCAGTCCTCTTTCCTGACGAATCAATTTGGCCACAGAAATCATAAAATTCACATATGCTGTACAAGCCTGCAAGAAAGAAATAAAAGTACTTTACTGAAGGACCTTCTAAATATTCATCATGGTACTTTAACTTAAAATTTATTTTCAATTCAATATTAATTTTTGGTAACAGATGAAGCACAAGATAGAAATTCATTTATGAATCCTAAAAGAAATGACCTGCAGATTCTTAAAGTCAGTATGTCTTTGAATTAAAACAGATGCTCAAGGTGTCTTTGACTACAACATAACAATAAGGGATTACTCTAAAAGGACGGAGTAGTTTATATTGAGACTTTATAATTTTCAACTTTTAGCCAAATTAAATTGCTTTAATAAGAATGCAATCCCAAAACAGTTGGTAAGCAATAACTTCGTACTTTTTCTTAAATAATGATTCATTATTTTGCCAAATTTCCTTTTATCAGCTTTTCTCTGCCCATACATATGTTTTTTCAACTATGCATAAAGAGCCACAAGTATATCATATTGCAGTGTGGCCTTGTTAAGAGGCTAATACTTCTTAGCAAAGAGATAGAGACAATTTCTGTGGTTACCTTAAACTTTAAAATTTTAAAGCAAAATTGTGTACATTAAAACTAAAACAGCTGTGCTGAATAGTTAGCAATCATCGGTGTCCTGAATCTCAACAACTGTTTGACTGTAAATAGTTTAGATCTGCATGTGACCCACTTATAATAGGCCATTAAGTATATCTAGTTTAATATTTGTCAAAATTAGTATGTCTCCTGGATGTCTGGAACCTGGTTAACTGAAAAATTCCAGTTCAAAGGTCCTCTTGAAGTCAATGACCCATTACTGAGCTATGTGTTTTTATCCCTTAGTTGAGGAATTGTACCTTTTACCCTTATAATAAGATAGAGAAGAGAAAGCAACAAAAAGTAGTTGATATTATTCACTGTATCAGAGAAAATGTGTTTTACATTGGCAATTTCTTTTTCCAACTCCATAACTTTATTCATTTCCAAAGAAAGCTGCTTTTCATCGATGGGCAGTCCTCTTTCCTGACGAATCAATTTGGCCACAGAAATCATAAAATTCACATATGCTGTACAAGCCTGCAAGAAAGAAATAAAAGTACTTTACTGAAGGACCTTCTAAATATTCATCATGGTACTTTAACTTAAAATTTATTTTCAATTCAATATTAATTTTTGGTAACAGATGAAGCACAAGATAGAAATTCATTTATGAATCCTAAAAGAAATGACCTGCAGATTCTTAAAGTCAGTATGTCTTTGAATTAAAACAGATGCTCAAGGTGTCTTTGACTACAACATAACAATAAGGGATTACTCTAAAAGGACGGAGTAGTTTATATTGAGACTTTATAATTTTCAACTTTTAGCCAAATTAAATTGCTTTAATAAGAATGCAATCCCAAAACAGTTGGTAAGCAATAACTTCGTACTTTTTCTTAAATAATGATTCATTATTTTGCCAAATTTCCTTTTATCAGCTTTTCTCTGCCCATACATATGTTTTTTCAACTATGCATAAAGAGCCACAAGTATATCATATTATCAAGACATCTTTTATGTGTCTCTTCTAACCAAGCAGTATTTTTTTCAAATGAGACTGTTTCCTCATGAGCTTCTCCAACATAAACTTGTGGGTTTTAGTTAATCTCATAGCTGGTTCTTGTTACTGTGAAATTTCTAAGATACCATAACTTTGACTATCAGCTTTCTTCTAAAAACTCAAATTCTTTCCATTTTATTTTCACAAACATTTTAACTATATGAAGATAAGTTATAAACCAGTTAGTATTATTGGCCTTTTACAGATTATATAAATCCTTTATCAACGTTCAGAACAGCATTGAACCCAGAAAATTGAGTACCATTTTCATAAATCTCAACCCATTGCTATTTAGATATTATTATGTACCAGCAGCTAAAATAAATTATGATCCCATCACATTAAAATTTACTTAACATTCAAATCCCAGCATCAGTTTGGCGAGGGCTTCCCTGGTGGTTCAGTGGTAAAGAATCCACCTGCCAATGCAGGAGACTTGCATTTGATCCCTGGGCCAGGGCGATCCCCTGGAGAAGGAAATGGCAACTCCCTCTAACATTCTTGACTGGGAAATCCCATGGATGGAAGAGTCTGGCAGGCTACAGCTTGAGGTAGCAAAAAAATTTGACATGATAGCGACTAAACAACAGATGATCACAATTAGGAAAGCCATACCACACAAGTTTGGGATCAATGGCTGGTTCTGTGCTTCAAAGACTCATCCACGCAGGGTAAATATGAAGGAACGTTTAAGTGTACTTAACAATTCCACAGTTTCGAAGGGGTTTTATAACCCTACTAACTGATTATCAGTGAAAGCGGCACCTTTCTTGTCACTGTGAGTGCAAAGGCACATCTAAATTCACAGTAACTCATTAAGAGGATCACAAATTAAATTTATATGGAAATGAACACATTTTATCATATAAGAACCTAAGCAAAACATAAGTTGTTATTAATTTGAAATTCAAGAGGACACCTTTAAGTAATGTCTAGATACTGCCATTCCATGGCCATTACTAAATACTATGTAAACAATTTCCCAGGGAGAAGGCTCTCTCTTCCAAAGACAGCTTGCAACAGGAAGGCTGTCTAACTAGCACCTCTATCCTGGACCTGCTCGTCAATAGAACAAGCTATTTTTCAGCTTTGTGTCCGCCATTATAAACTTAATCACTAAAGTAACAGGGATAAAAGAATGGTTTTATGTATAGTCTTGTCAACTCCATTTTTTATTAAAATTAATCGGAATTCTTGTTTTACTTTGAAGAAAACAAACATGTCTGAGTTCATTAGCTCATGGGAGCAACTATTCCAAAGCACAAGCATGCAGTGTTTTGAATTAACTGTATTTCAAATCATATAAATTCATCTGCACTCTGCAGGGAATTATTACTGACTACAAAAGAAATGATAATTTGAATTTTTCAATATCAATCTCTTTTTTATTTTACTCTATGGGATGCTTTTTTGTTAATCAGGTGAGAAAACAATAACAAGAGCACTCTCCTTCATTTCATTGATTCTGCAAACTGGTCTTACTCCAGTGAATGCATTTGAAGACTACAGAACTTGGCAAGCACAAGAACTTTGTACAATGCTTCTAGTCTGTGGAACTGGTAAAGTTTCCCAGAAAACTAGAAGCATATGATATCATGGACTTCTGGGATGCTGGAATATCTAATACAATTAACATGAAATACAGTACTATTTCCTTTAATGAGCCCCATCACCTGTCAAAATGTTACAGTGTGACCGATAAAAACACGTGTCAGTATCTCTTTTGTAACTGGAGGATAACTGCTTTACAATGTTGTGTTAGTTTTGGCCATATAACAACATGAATCAGCTGTAAGTATATATATATTCCCTTTCTCTTTTTTTTGCCCACTTCTATTGGTCTTTCATGATTTTCATCCATCTCTATTCCTTGGCCTGTGTGGGCCACCTATCGCAGTGGCCTCTGTTGCTGCAGAGCACCGGCTCTGAGCGCATGCGCTCCAGAGCTCTGGCTTGGTAGTTGGACATATTGGTCCAGCTGCTCTGCAGCAGTGGATCTTCCCAGGCCAGGGATCGAACTGGCGCCCCTTGCACTGCAAGGCAGTGTCCTTACCCAGTGGATCACCAGGGAAGCCCTATTCCCTCTCTCTTGAGCCTTCCACCAAATGGTACTACCATCCCATCCCTCTAGATCGTCACAGAGCACCAGGCTGAACTCCCTGTGTCACATAGCAGATTCCCATTAGCTATCTATTTTGTACATGGTAATTTATATATTTCAGAGGTACTCTCAATTCACCCCACTCTCTCCTTCCCCCACTGTGTCCACAAGTCCATTCTCTGCATCTGCATCTCTATTCCTGTCTTTCACTTAAGTTCATCAGTATCATTTTTCTAGATTCCATATATATATGCATTAATATATGGTATTTGTTTTTCTCTTTTGAGATTTCCTTTAAAAGCTAGGAATAAAACTGCCATATGACCCAGCAGTCCCATTATTGGCCATATGCCCTGAGAAAACCATAATTCAATAAGACACATGCATCCCAAAATGTTCATTATAGCACTGTTTACAATAGCCAGGACATGGAAGCAACCTAGATGTCTATCAACAGATAAATGGATAAGGAAGTTGTGGCAGATACATACAATGGAATATTACATGCTTGGTCACTCAGTTGTGTGTTACTCTTCGCAATCTCATTGACTGTAGCCCTCCAGGCTTCTCTGTCCATAGAATTTTCCAGGCAAGAATACTGCAGTGGGTTTCCATTTCCTCCTCCAGGGGATATTCCTGACCCATGGACTGAACCCACATCTCCTGTGTCTCCTGCAGTGGCAGGTGGATTTCTTACCACCAAGCAACCTGGGAAGCCCACCGTGGAATATTAGTCAACCATAAAAAGGAACAAATTTGGGCTTCCCCTGGTGGTCCAGTGGGTAAGGACACTGCCTTGCAGTGCAAGGGGCGCCGGTTCCATCCCTGGCCTGGGAAGATCCCATGTGCCGCGGAGCGGCTGGACCGATGTGTCCAATGACGGAGCTGGAGCTCTGGAGCTCATGCGCCCAGAGCCGACGCTCTGCAACAACAGACGCCACCTCGATGGGAGGCCCACAGGAGCCAAAGAACAAAGACAGATGAAAATAGAGAAATGAAAGACCAATAGAAGTGGCCCGTCCCCCCCCTCCCTCCCCAACCCGACCCCCACCCAAAATAAAATAAATAAATAAATCTTTAAAAAAAAAAAAGGAACAAATTTGAGTCAGTTGAACTAAGGCAGATGAACCTAGAGCCTGTTATACAGAAGTATGTCTTACTATCTTAATTATTTTCCTTGTATTCCAAATTGATCTAGTAGCTGTCAGAACACAGGCTTGCTGCTGCTGTTAAATCCTTTCTGCAAGAGGGGCTTTCCTGGTGCTCCAGGGCTTAAAAATCCACTCTGCAATGCAAAGGATATGAGTTCAATCCCTGCTTCAGGAAGATCCCACATACCACAGAGCAACTAATCTGGTGCACCAGACTACTTTGCTCTAGAGTCCCCAAGCCACAACTACTGAGTCACAACTTCCATGTTGCAACTACTGAAGCATGCAGCAGCTAGTCTGTGCTCTGCAACTGAAGAGGCCACCTCACTGACAAGCCTACACACTGCCACAAAGAGTAGCCCCTGCTTGCTGCAATTAGAGAAAGCCTACATACAACAACAAGGACTCATCACAGCCAAAAGCTAAAAAAAATAAATCTTAAAATATTCTTTCTACAAGATATGATTCTACCTCAACATATTAATTTTCTCCCTTGAGATATTTCTAGATATGTAAAATGCCAACTACTTGCAACTATAATTTGGGGAGAAAGTAATCAACACATATTTTACCATTAAAAAGTATGTTAGGATATTTCTTTAAATCAAAAATTCAATTTTCAGGCTTCCTGGTGGTCCAGTGAGTAGAGAGTCTGCCTTATGGTGCAAAGGGCACCAGCTTGATCCTTGGTCCAGGAAGATTGCACATGCCGTGGAGCGGCTGGACTGGTGTGTCTAATTATGAGCCAGCACTCTGGAGGACACGCCCCCCAGGGCTGCTGCTCTGGAACGAGAGAGGTCACTGCAATGGGAGGTGCACACATACCAAAGAATAAAAAGAGACATGAAAATAAATATAAAAATAAAAGGCATGATTGGGAAAATTTTTTTTAAAAAAATTCAATTTTCCTTTTCTGTCACTAATAGAGCAACTAGGTATCAGGACAAGGGTCACAGGCAGCTATCATCTTTTGACAGTCATAAGGTAGCCTAGTTAAAGCTTTGATACAGTGAATATTCTGTGTGACAAAAGAACTACACACACACAAACACACAAGAAAATAAATATCTATGTAGTCTTTCCTTTAAAAATAAAACATTGCAAATCCCAATGTTTATAATAGCAGGTTCAAAAATGATAATTGGTTTTAAATGGTTGGGTAAGATCCACAATAGCAGTTTTGTGAGCTTTTAAATTATACACTATTGTGAGATGCTATTTACCAATACTCAACACTATGAATTGTTACTCTAATTAGATCTTTATTTTGTAGGACCAGGCAATTATATTTGCTCTGCTCAGAAACTGGACTCGTCCTGCTTGAAAAAAAAAAAAACCCTGATATTTGTTGGAGTAAACAAAAGCCACAACTACTGAGTCACAACTTCCATGTTGCAACTACTGAAGCATGCAGCAGCTAGTCTGTGCTCTGCAACTGAAGAGGCCACCTCACTGACAAGCCTACACACTGCCACAAAGAGTAGCCCCTGCTTGCTGCAATTAGAGAAAGCCTACATACAACAACAAGGACTCATCACAGCCAAAAGCTAAAAAAAATAAATCTTAAAATATTCTTTCTACAAGATATGATTCTACCTCAACATATTAATTTTCTCCCTTGAGATATTTCTAGATATGTAAAATGCCAACTACTTGCAACTATAATTTGGGGAGAAAGTAATCAACACATATTTTACCATTAAAAAGTATGTTAGGATATTTCTTTAAATCAAAAATTCAATTTTTCAGGCTTCCCTGGTGGTCCAGTGAGTAGAGAGTCTGCCTTATGGTGCAAAGGGCACCAGCTTGATCCTTGGTCCAGGAAGATTGCACATGCCGTGGAGCGGCTGGACTGGTGTGTCTAATTATGAGCCAGCACTCTGGAGGACACGCCCCCCAGGGCTGCTGCTCTGGAACGAGAGAGGTCACTGCAATGGGAGGTGCACACATACCAAAGAATAAAAAGAGACATGAAAATAAATATAAAAATAAAAGGCATGATTGGGAAAATTTTTTTTAAAAAAATTCAATTTTCCTTTTCTGTCACTAATAGAGCAACTAGGTATCAGGACAAGGGTCACAGGCAGCTATCATCTTTTGACAGTCATAAGGTAGCCTAGTTAAAGCTTTGATACAGTGAATATTCTGTGTGACAAAAGAACTACACACACACAAACACACAAGAAAATAAATATCTATGTAGTCTTTCCTTTAAAAATAAAACATTGCAAATCCCAATGTTTATAATAGCAGGTTCAAAAATGATAATTGGTTTTAAATGGTTGGGTAAGATCCACAATAGCAGTTTTGTGAGCTTTTAAATTATACACTATTGTGAGATGCTATTTACCAATACTCAACACTATGAATTGTTACTCTAATTAGATCTTTATTTTGTAGGACCAGGCAATTATATTTGCTCTGCTCAGAAACTGGACTCGTCCTGCTTGAAAAAAAAAAACCCTGATATTTGTTGGAGTTGCTAAAGAGCAAGAGAGAAGTGCCATTCAAACTACTGTCCTTCACACTTAATGTCTTTGTTAATAAGTAACAGCAAGGTCCAGGGAGGAACAGCTAGCACTCTGAAATTACTGGCTGAAATTTGTGCACCTTGGTGTGCCAACAACCATGGACCAGGGGATTCACTTCGGGGACACCTGACTCTTACCAGTTTTCTGCCCTTTCCTTTCCCAGATACTACGTGGAGCATCAAGTGACTGAAAAGTCACAGAACTGTCCTATTGCTAGCCACAGATGCCAGAGGTGTTACTTCATAGTGTTACACAGTAAGTTTCCTGAGGGAATACACAGGGCTGCCCACAAAGAGAGATACATTTCCTTTCAGAAGGCTTCAAAATTTTCCCCACATGACACAGCGTGTCAGGGATCATGTAGCTCCAGAACACAGATTTGCTCTTCAAAGATCGACACAGACAGAACCATGCAGCCATTCCTGGAGACAAAAAGTGAGAAAGTCCCCAAATGCTAGCAGGGCTCTGAAGCAGGAGAAATGCTAAGGACCTACGAGGATCCACTATGGACCAGCATGGAGACTGTGGGAGGCTTTTGTCAGATTATTAATGAGAGCACCTGCAGATTCATACGGGAATTGTGCAACTTCCAAGGTTTGTTGCATATGTTTCGGAAGGTGCATGTTCTCTGGTCATACCCACTAAGTTCCAAGTTCAAAAGCTCCTTTATGCTTTGTTAAATACAGATACTTGGACCAGGTGAAACCTCCTGACTATTACTCACCTGGTGCCCAGAAAGGACAAAACGAAGTCAGCAGTTTCCCTTGCAGGATCCATTTTATGAAGTCAACCAACCAGGAGTGAGAGCAATCTTTTTAAAAACCACATCAAATCACACCTAAACTATCCAACCCTCAATCATTCATCTTTTATAACCATGCTTCCATTTATCTTATTTCCTTAAATTATTTTTTACCATCTATCTCCTCTGATTAGAACATGAGAGTTCCATGTGAATAAAGACCATTTCTACCTTGTTTCCTTGGTATCCCTCCTTCCCAGAGGACCATTTGTCATATAGCAGAAGCACAATAAAAATACAGTTAAATCATAAGTATACTGAGTAAATTTCCCTCACCTCCTATGTCATCTGGCTTCTAATCTTAGTCCAAGTCCAGTCCAGTTTCTCTGAGCTCCCATTTTGGGTAAGCAGATAAACAAACTCCTCTCTAGCTTTATCCTCAGTTCCAATACCTGTTTACCTAGAGGACTGCAAGTCTCAGCTGTGCTCTTTCCAGAGTAGGTATAGCTTAGAGAACTTCCGTGGACTATGCTTTCTCTTATTCAGTATACAAGCCTTGCATCATCTCTTTTGGGCTTCCAACCCTTCTAGCCGTATTCCAAGTACGCTGTCTTCATCCCTAAAATGTTTTATTTTTTTCTTAAATGAACATCAAATTTTTCTAACTGCTCTAAACTTCTGCATAACTCTGGCCTCCTCTTCTTTCCTTGCCGTGCCTCACTGCAGTATACTATACAGCTTCTAATCTCCAACTCCTTTGTTATCTCCTCAGGCTTTCACTCATTAGATCAGTGATTTTTCTCACTTTTATTTTAGCCCTAAAATGCTCTATTCAAATAAGTGTTTTGTTAATGTATCAACAGGAAAAATCGATCTTGAAGAATATATATATGAAGGTGTGGCTACAGAGAGTACTGTCAATGGGACATACAAAGTGATCTGTGGGCTCAGAAACCACTATCCCGGCTTGTTCTACCTTCTCAGACAAACACAGAACATAAATGTATCTATAATTCAATTATGTTTCAACATTCTGGGGACCTAACCTGCAGATTTCCTTATGAAGGAGGAAAAGGTTAACAGCCTTCAGGAACTAAAGAGGTAGATAAAGGGGAGACTTGAGACCAAGTCCATTCATTCCAAAAGAGTTCAAAGACTCTTCCAAAGTTGTGATTTTTCAAGAAAATGAAGGTTGTCGTTCCTTTCAGTGAATCAGTATGCAATAGTTTTCTCACATGAAGTACCTGGTTGGTTCCCTTTTAAAATTCTTTGAATGGGATGATCATTTTTAATGGGTAAGGTGTATCTTTCATATTGTTTTCCTAGCATAGAAAAATGTATAATCTTATACAGGAGAGTCTTTCCCAAATCTCACTATTTCTATCCTTTGAGATAATGTGCCATTAAATAATCTCTTCAGATAATCAGAATACCTCAGAAATAAGGTTCTGTCTCTCTAGCAAGAGACATCCAGCATGAGCAGCTCCTTGATGAAGCATTTTGAGAACACAGTTAAATCCCAATCTTAAAATAAATGTATACATTTGTTCAGTATCTATACCGATGTCGATGCAGCCTTCCGCCTAACATTTGGCCAGAAGAACACTGTGCAAAATGATAGACTTACATTAATGCCTTACATTATAGACTCTTGGAAAAAGACAGTGTTTGTCTAGTCTGTTTGGCACCTCGTGTCATCCACATGAGGTAGCTTACTCACTGTTTTAAATGAGAGCTGCTCTCCAGGTTTTCCTGTAGAGATAGCACCATCAGAAGTAAAGCTAGTTGGGAACGAGTAGACAGGATATGATGGGGAGAGGGAGGTAAAGTAACTATTTCTTCCCATCTTCTCAGTAACAGAAAGCTCTATTCTCTTTCCTCTTTGTGGAACTGCCAATCAGGTCCTTTCCCGGCCAGTGATCTGGTCCTGTTTAAGATAGTATAGCCCTAAAATGCTCTATTCAAATAAGTGTTTTGTTAATGTATCAACAGGAAAAATCGATCTTGAAGAATATATATATGAAGGTGTGGCTACAGAGAGTACTGTCAATGGGACATACAAAGTGATCTGTGGGCTCAGAAACCACTATCCCGGCTTGTTCTACCTTCTCAGACAAACACAGAACATAAATGTATCTATAATTCAATTATGTTTCAACATTCTGGGGACCTAACCTGCAGATTTCCTTATGAAGGAGGAAAAGGTTAACAGCCTTCAGGAACTAAAGAGGTAGATAAAGGGGAGACTTGAGACCAAGTCCATTCATTCCAAAAGAGTTCAAAGACTCTTCCAAAGTTGTGATTTTTCAAGAAAATGAAGGTTGTCGTTCCTTTCAGTGAATCAGTATGCAATAGTTTTCTCACATGAAGTACCTGGTTGGTTCCCTTTTAAAATTCTTTGAATGGGATGATCATTTTTAATGGGTAAGGTGTATCTTTCATATTGTTTTCCTAGCATAGAAAAATGTATAATCTTATACAGGAGAGTCTTTCCCAAATCTCACTATTTCTATCCTTTGAGATAATGTGCCATTAAATAATCTCTTCAGATAATCAGAATACCTCAGAAATAAGGTTCTGTCTCTCTAGCAAGAGACATCCAGCATGAGCAGCTCCTTGATGAAGCATTTTGAGAACACAGTTAAATCCCAATCTTAAAATAAATGTATACATTTGTTCAGTATCTATACCGATGTCGATGCAGCCTTCCGCCTAACATTTGGCCAGAAGAACACTGTGCAAAATGATAGACTTACATTAATGCCTTACATTATAGACTCTTGGAAAAAGACAGTGTTTGTCTAGTCTGTTTGGCACCTCGTGTCATCCACATGAGGTAGCTTACTCACTGTTTTAAATGAGAGCTGCTCTCCAGGTTTTCCTGTAGAGATAGCACCATCAGAAGTAAAGCTAGTTGGGAACGAGTAGACAGGATATGATGGGGAGAGGGAGGTAAAGTAACTATTTCTTCCCCATCTTCTCAGTAACAGAAAGCTCTATTCTCTTTCCTCTTTGTGGAACTGCCAATCAAGGAGTCTACTTTCCTGAGCCAGTGATGCCTGGTTCCCTGGACACAGTGCTTGGTCACGAGAAGGGCAGGTGGCTCAGTCAGGATCAGAGCCTCTTCCTCAGAAGTCAGTGGACAATAAGAGAGATGGAATTTCTTTTCTCCAGATTGTAAAGCTGCCACGGGTCACCTTTGATGCCACAACAGAGAGAGCCTGCTAGAAAAGGACTCCAACAGAGAAGAAAGTAGAGCCTTGAGAATGGGAAAAAGAGATAAGATGGTTCAATTGAAACCGTGGGACCAACCACACTGGATTCATCCCTGGAACTTTACACTTAAGTGTGACAAACAAACAGAAAACAATTTTTTGTTTTTTAATAGAAATCAAGTTAGGGGCTTCCCCTGGTGGTCCAGTGGGTAAGGACACCGCCTTGCAGTGCAAGGGGCGCCGGTTTGATCCCTGGCCTGGGAAGATCCCACGTGTCGCGGAGCGGCTGGACCAATGTGTCCAATTACCGAGTCGGAGCTCTGGAGCGCATGCGCCCAGAGCCCGCGCTCTGCAACGACAGACGCCACCGCGATGGGAGGCCCACACGGGCCAAAGAACAAAGACGGATGAAAATAGAGAAATGAAAGACCAATGGAAGTGGCCCGCCCGCTCCCCTCCCTCCTCAACCCGACCCCCGCCCCAAATAAATAAATAAACAAATAAATAAATAAATAAAAAGAAATCAAGTTAGAGTAGGTTTCTATTGCTTATAATTAATGTGCTTGACATATGGATATTCTAATCCATGACTTAAGCAAATCATTTTACTTATTTGGGTAAGTATGAGAGGGTGAACTAAATTCTTTAATGTCCCATTTAGCTCTTAAAGTCTATGCATAAATAACTGTAACAGGAAAACATATGATTTTGTCATGTAAAATCGATATAGCACCTCGTGTCATCAGAAGCTACACAAGCTGCTCTCCAGGTTTTCCTGTAGAGATAGCACCATCAGAAGTAAAGCTAGTTGGGACAGTAGACAGGATATGATGGGGAGAGGGAGGTAAAGTAACTATTTCTTCCCCATCTTCTCAGTAACAGAAAGCTCTATTCTCTTTCCTCTTTGTGGAACTGCCAATCAAGGAGTCTACTTTCCTGAGCCAGTGATGCCTGGTTCCCTGGACACAGTGCTTGGTCACGAGAAGGGCAGGTGGCTCAGTCAGGATCAGAGCCTCTTCCTCAGAAGTCAGTGGACAATAAGAGAGATGGAATTTCTTTTCTCCAGATTGTAAAGCTGCCACGGGTCACCTTTGATGCCACAACAGAGAGAGCCTGCTAGAAAAGGACTCCAACAGAGAAGAAAGTAGAGCCTTGAGAATGGGAAAAAGAGATAAGATGGTTCAATTGAAACCGTGGGACCAACCACACTGGATTCATCCCTGGAACTTTACACTTAAGTGTGACAAACAAACAGAAAACAATTTTTTGTTTTTTAATAGAAATCAAGTTAGGGGCTTCCCCTGGTGGTCCAGTGGGTAAGGACACCGCCTTGCAGTGCAAGGGGCGCCGGTTTGATCCCTGGCCTGGGAAGATCCCACGTGTCGCGGAGCGGCTGGACCAATGTGTCCAATTACCGAGCCGGAGCTCTGGAGCACGCGCTCTGCAACGACAGACGCCACCGCGATGGGAGGCCCACACGGGCCAAAGAACAAAGACGGATGAAAATAGAGAAATGAAAGACCAATAGAAGTGGCCCGCGCTCCCTCCCTCCTCAACCCGACCCCCGCCCCAAATAAATAAATAAACAAATAAATAAATAAATAAAAAGAAATCAAGTTAGAGTAGGTTTCTATTGCTTATAATTAATGCGCTTGACATATGGATATTCTAATCCATGACTTAAGCAAATCATTTTACTTATTTGGGTAAGTATGAGAGGGTGAACTAAATTCTTTAATGTCCCATTTAGCTCTTAAAGTCTATGCATAAATAACTGTAACAGGAAAACATATGATTTTGTCATGTAAAAAATACAGGAATATATTTCTTTGAGTTGCTATTGCCTTTAAGTCCTATTTCCTCTTTAGGAGAGAAAGTATAGAAAATAAAAAGAAACGGAGGTATTTCTGTTTAGAACAATAATCAGAGGAATACAATAAACATTTCTCAAAATATAACATTCAAAACTGCTAGAATAAAGGCACATAATAAGTTTGAAAAAACAGAAAGGTTTTTTATTATTATTAACAAGAGAAAAATAGGTTTTGCTTTTAAGGAAGGAGGTTAAACATAGTTCTTGAAAAAAATGCATCATCTGTGTCCATCACTTAGCAGTATAATGACACATTTTACTATTTTCAATACCAAACATATATCACAACACTAAAAATCCATTCCTAGGGTATCAAAATCCCCAAATACTTTAGTGTAGTGGAATGGACTTTCTTGTAATTGCAGGTGCTATTTTCATTGCTCATAAGAAGTCTGGTTGTAGAATTTTAAGATGATTCCCTGGATGAGTTGCATGTCCTAGAAAGAGGGATCAAAAAAATCCTGGAGGAAATGACCTTAGGTAATGATTTGATCAAGGAGATCTATAATTAGCATTCTTTTGATTAGAAAGAGATGCTTCCTCTTTGTGAGCCTCTGAGACATATCTGTAAGCCAGATGCCATGTCATAGTTTGAAAATCACTGGCTAGAGTGACATACAAAGAAGTCAGGCTTCTCTAGTCAAAGATAAGGCACCTTTCTTCTGTTCCCTGATGTCTTCCCTCTCAACCATTCATCCACAGATTCAGCAAGAGACATTCAATAAAAAAGAGTATACATAAAGCTACATGCTATGGGAACATATAGTTCTAAACAAAAACTCCAGGGAAGGCCTTCATGAGAAAATAAAATTTACACTTAGATTTAAAGGGTGAGGATAAAAAGAAGAGGGCTGGTTAGATGGCATGTGTGCATGTAGTGTTCCTAGCCAAGGGAACAACATACATAAAAGTCTGTAACTGAAAAACAAGGAGGGTGGGGGCACCCATGCTGTGTGCTTGTTCCTCTTATCCAGACCACTGGAGGGCACCTAATTTAAGCTAGGAATAACACTCTGGCTGAAAGTGCTAGCACGACTGAGTTTTCTAAATCATTTGTTCACTTAAAAAACTACTAGTGGGCTTCCCTGGTGTCCAGTGGTTGGAGAGTCTGCCTTGCAGTGCAGGGTGCACTGATTCAATCCCTGGCCTGGGAGGATCCCATGTGCCGCGCAGTGGCTGAATTGGTGTGTCCAATTGAGAGCCAGCTCTCTGGAGCGCATGTGCCCAAAGAATAAAATGATAGATGAAAAAAACAAAAACTCTACTAGTATGAAATACTACTCTTAGGAAGCTGGAATAATGTAACGGAAGGAACAGAAAATAGGGACCAAAATTCTACCTCTGGTTCTTCCGTTGTTTGGCTGAGGGTTCTAGGACAACCTTTGGGCCTTGTATTTCTCACCCATAAACTCTAATTATATTGCTAATTCCAGATTTAATTACTACTCCATTGTCTGACTACAAATATAGTATTTCCCAGACTAGCAGATGCAATCAGCAGTAGATACTGCTAAATGCAAATGACTTTGGTCTGAGCTACTCTTCTTCTCAGTAATAGAACCTTGCTCCCATCAACCAAATTTTAAGGTACACACATGACTGCTCATGTAACACTACATTTTTCAGCTAAATTCTTAGTTGTGGCCACACGACAATATTCTAAGCAATGGAATGTCTGCAATTTCTGCATCACTTATACAAACATGAAATTGTTTGTCTCTCACTGCCCCTCTTTTATTTTTGCTAAGACCTGAATCGTGAACAAGGCACTGGTGAACCAACATTGACCAGATAGACCACAAATAAAACACTTGAGGAAGTTGATATTAGAGCAGTAGGTCAAAGAAAGCAGTGGTCCTGGCCATTCCCATGGAGAGAGCTTCCTACCTCTGCGGAGACAGAAATGAGCTTCTCTCATTTGAACTACAGTACTTTTCAGCCTCTTTTTTTAACCACAATTTAATAAGACCTCAACTAACTACAGATGGCATGTGTGCATGTAGTGTTCCTAGCCAAGGGAACAACATACATAAAAGTCTGTAACTGAAAAACAAGGAGGGTGGGGGCACCCATGCTGTGTGCTTGTTCCTCTTATCCAGACCACTGGAGGGCACCTAATTTAAGCTAGGAATAACACTCTGGCTGAAAGTGCTAGCACGACTGAGTTTTCTAAATCATTTGTTCACTTAAAAAACTACTAGTGGGCTTCCCTGGTGTCCAGTGGTTGGAGAGTCTGCCTTGCAGTGCAGGGTGCACTGATTCAATCCCTGGCCTGGGAGGATCCCATGTGCCGCGCAGTGGCTGAATTGGTGTGTCCAATTGAGAGCCAGCTCTCTGGAGCGCATGTGCCCAAAGAATAAAATGATAGATGAAAAAAAAAAAAAAAAAAACTCTACTAGTATGAAATACTACTCTTAGGAAGCTGGAATAATGTAACGGAAGGAACAGAAAATAGGGACCAAAATTCTACCTCTGGTTCTTCCGTTGTTTGGCTGAGGGTTCTAGGACAACCTTTGGGCCTTGTATTTCTCACCCATAAACTCTAATTATATTGCTAATTCCAGATTTAATTACTACTCCATTGTCTGACTACAAATATAGTATTTCCCAGACTAGCAGATGCAATCAGCAGTAGATACTGCTAAATGCAAATGACTTTGGTCTGAGCTACTCTTCTTCTCAGTAATAGAACCTTGCTCCCATCAACCAAATTTTAAGGTACACACATGACTGCTCATGTAACACTACATTTTTCAGCTAAATTCTTAGTTGTGGCCACACGACAATATTCTAAGCAATGGAATGTCTGCAATTTCTGCATCACTTATACAAACATGAAATTGTTTGTCTCTCACTGCCCCTCTTTTATTTTTGCTAAGACCTGAATCGTGAACAAGGCACTGGTGAACCAACATTGACCAGATAGACCACAAATAAAACACTTGAGGAAGTTGATATTAGAGCAGTAGGTCAAAGAAAGCAGTGGTCCTGGCCATTCCCATGGAGAGAGCTTCCTACCTCTGCGGAGACAGAAATGAGCTTCTCTCATTTGAACTACAGTACTTTTCAGCCTCTTTTTTTTTTTTAACCACAATTTAATAAGACCTCAACTAATCTACAAACCAGGAAGCCAATAAAGCTCAATGAATTATCTCAATGCAGACTGCTCAAGTCCGGGGAACAAAAGCTCTATCTGAAGGGACACCATAATACAGCTCTGTCCAACTGCCACATGGGGATACTGGTCTAGGGTTTCCAGTTCCACTAATTTACCAAGAGATCTAGATTCTCCATTAAAATCTTCCATTTTTTTAAAAAAATTGGCAAGTAATTTAAAAAAAATAAAAACTTGCCACAGGTTAAACAAAATGCTTCTCTATGACTCAAACCTATGACCAAGATTATGACTTTCTGTTAATTATGATAGCATTAAATATAAAATGCACAAAGACACCATCATCTTAAGAACAGGATCCTTTCTAAAAGAAAAAACACAAAAAGGAAACTTTATCACATTACATGCATACACTGACTGCCAAGTATACTTTGATATCAGGAATGTTAAAATACAAAAAGATGTAACTTTTGTTGTTGTAGCTGGTTAGTTACTAAATTGTGTCTGACGTTTCTGTGTCCCCATGGACTAAAGCCTGACAGGCTCTTCTATCCATGGGAATTCCCAGGCAAGAATATTGGAGTAGGGCTTCCCCTGGTGATCCAGTGGGTAAGGACACTGCCTTGCAGTGCAAGGGGCGCTGGTTCGATCCCTGGCCTGGGAAGATCCCACGTGCTGCGGAGTGGCTGGATTGATGTGTCCAATTACTGAGCCGGAGCTCTGGAGCACGTGGGCCCAGAGCCGGCGCTCTGCAGCGACAGACACCACAGCGATGGGAGGCCCATGGGAGCCAAGGAACAAAGACGGATGAAAATAGAGAAATGAAAGACCAGTAGAAGTGGCCTGCCCGCTCTCCTCCTTCCCCAACCCGACCCCCACCCAAAACAAAATAAAATAAAATAAAAAAAGAATATTGGAGTAAGTTGCCATTTCCTTCTCTAGGGGATCATCCTAGACCAGGGATCAAACCAGAGTCTCCTGCATTGGCAGGTAGATTCTTTGTCACTAAGTCACCAAGGAAGTCCTTACATATTTTGTTAGGGTTGGATATATTTAGTATGTTTTTAGGAAAAAACTCTAAATCTGAAAAACATATAAGCTGGTAAAACTGAAAATGTGCATAATGAGTCAAAATTCTTCAGTCACCCTAAACTCTGCAATAAGAAGCAGTTAGCTCGGGCTTCCCCTGGTGGTCCAGTGGGTAAGGACACCGCCTTGCAGTGCAAGGGGCGCCAGTTCGAGCCCTGGCCTGGGAAGATCCCACGTGCCGCGGAGCGGCTGGACTGATGTGTCCGATCACCGAGCCGGAGCTCTGGAGCGCATGCGCCCAGAGCCGGTGCTCTGCAGCGACAGACGCCACCGCGAAAGAACGAAGACGAATGAAAATAGACAAATGAAAGACCAATAGAAGTGGCCCGCCCATTCCTCTCCCTCCCCAACCCGACTCCCGCCCAAAGTAAATAAATAAATAAATCTTAAAAAAAAAAAAAAAAAAAAGAAGCAGTTAGCTTGTAAAGACAACAGCTGCATTAACAAGAACTCGAATATCGCATACCCATTCGATTATCCATGACAATAATTTATCTTTTTTTTTTTTTGGCAACTTCTATCGATCATTTATTTATTTTTGTTCTTTGGCCTGTGTGGGCCTCCCATCGCAGTGGCCTCTCTCGTTGCTAATCACCGGCTCCAGGCACATGTGCTCCAGAGCTCCAGCTCGGTAGTTGGACACACCGGTCCAGCCACTCCGCGGCACATGGGATCTTCCCAGGCCAGGGATCAAACCGGCACCCCTTGCACTGCAAGGTGGTATCCTTACCCACTGAACCACCAGGGAAGCCCAATAATTTAACTTTTACAATTTATCTTTTTCTTCATTTCAATTTTGTGTAGTCACTCAAAAAGATACTTTACAGTGAATTTATTCCATGTCAACTGAACTTAATAATGAGACAAAATGCACACTCAGTATAAACATATAAAGCTAATAGTTTTAATTAAGAATTTCACCTACACCACCGCTGTGACACATTAGAATTAAAAGTAACTAACCTTACTTTTGAGCTACAAAATAGGAAGGAAGGAAGACATATATGGAACTAAAACTTTCTCCAAATGCCTAATAATATATTACACTGCTAAGTTTATCTTCTGTGGTTCCTTTATATCAACAAGCAAGCACACACCAACACCAGCTTGAACAAGGCAAGGCTATGAGACAATGAGAAGCAGTGTTGTAGGGTGTGATGAATGTTGGAGTCAAAAGGTGAGCACAAAGGTCTGCCCGAACCTGATGCCCCATCTGGGTAGTCCTCTGAAAGTCCAATCAGAAGGCTCTAGAAGAGTGCTGCAGAGTGTGATGTGGACTCTGGACCATTTCCTGGTCTTCACTGGCATTGACTTAGACCATGATTAATCTGTTATTTTTTTAAACATTCGAATTTATAGAGAAAATAAGACATTCAAAATCAGCTTTTGAGGAAGAATGGATACATCATATCAACAACCTCAGATATACAGACGACACCATTTTAATGGCAGAAAGTGAAGAAAAACTGAAGAGCTTCTTGATGAAAGTGAAAGAGGAGAGTGAAAAAGCTGGCTTAAAACTCAGCATTCATAAAAATAAGAGCATGGCATCTGGTCCCATTACATCATGGCAAACAGAGTGGGGGAAAAATGGAAACAACAAAAGATTTTATTTTCTTGGATTCAAAAATCAAAGTTTTCCTGGGTTGTGGATAGGGACTACAGCCATGAAATTAAAAGACGCTTTTTCCTTGGAAGAAAAGCTATGACACACCTGGATAGCATATTAAAAAGCAGAGCCATCACTTTGCTGACAAAGGTCCACAGAGTTGAAGCTATGGTTTTTCCAGGAGTCATTTACAGCTATGAGAGCTGGACCATAAAGAAGTCTTTGAACTGTGTGGTGTTGGAGAAGACTCTTGAGAGTCCCTCGAACTGCAAGAAGATCAAACCAGTCAATCCTAAGGGATATCAGCCCTAAACATTCATTGGAAGGACTGATGCTGAAGCTGAAGCTCCAATACTTTCGCCAACTGATGCAAAGGGCTGACTCACTAGAAAGGACCCTGATGCTGGGAAAGATTGAGGGCAGGGGGAGAACGGGGTGAGAGAGGATGAGATGGTTGGATGGCATCACTAACTTAACGGTTCTCAGTTTGAGCAGCTCTGGGAGATGGTGAAGGACAGGGAAACCTAGTGTGCTGCAGTTCATGAGGTCACAAAGAGTTGGACAGGACTTAGTGACTGGACAACAACAACATATGTATGGCTGAGTGCCTTCATTGTTCTCCTGAAACTATCTCACAACATTGTTAATTGGGGATGAATGGACGTCACAAAGGTCTGCCCGAACCTGATGCCCCATCTGGGTAGTCCTCTGAAAGTCCAATCAGAAGGCTCTAGAAGAGTGCTGCAGAGTGTGATGTGGACTCTGGACCATTTCCTGGTCTTCACTGGCATTGACTTAGACCATGATTAATCTGTTATTTTTTTAAACATTCGAATTTATAGAGAAAATAAGACATTCAAAATCAGCTTTTGAGGAAGAATGGATACATCATATCAACAACCTCAGATATACAGACGACACCATTTTAATGGCAGAAAGTGAAGAAAAACTGAAGAGCTTCTTGATGAAAGTGAAAGAGGAGAGTGAAAAAGCTGGCTTAAAACTCAGCATTCATAAAAATAAGAGCATGGCATCTGGTCCCATTACATCATGGCAAACAGAGTGGGGAAAAGTGGAAACAACAAAAGATTTTATTTTCTTGGATTCAAAAATCAAAGTTTTCCTGGGTTGTGGATAGGGACTACAGCCATGAAATTAAAAGACGCTTTTTCCTTGGAAGAAAAGCTATGACACACCTGGATAGCATATTAAAAAGCAGAGCCATCACTTTGCTGACAAAGGTCCACAGAGTTGAAGCTATGGTTTTTCCAGGAGTCATTTACAGCTATGAGAGCTGGACCATAAAGAAGTCTTTGAACTGTGTGGTGTTGGAGAAGACTCTTGAGAGTCCCTCGAACTGCAAGAAGATCAAACCAGTCAATCCTAAGGGATATCAGCCCTAAACATTCATTGGAAGGACTGATGCTGAAGCTGAAGCTCCAATACTTTCGCCAACTGATGCAAAGGGCTGACTCACTAGAAAGGACCCTGATGCTGGGAAAGATTGAGGGCAGGGGGAGAACGGGGTGAGAGAGGATGAGATGGTTGGATGGCATCACTAACTTAACGGTTCTCAGTTTGAGCAGCTCTGGGAGATGGTGAAGGACAGGGAAACCTAGTGTGCTGCAGTTCATGAGGTCACAAAGAGTTGGACAGGACTTAGTGACTGGACAACAACAACATATGTATGGCTGAGTGCCTTCATTGTTCTCCTGAAACTATCTCACAACATTGTTAATTGGCTATACCCCAATATAAAACTGAAAGTTAAAAATAAGTAAATAAAATTGGCTTTTCAAAATGGGCCACATGACTTAAATACTAAGAATCAAGATACAAACAAGGAATTTCAAGTTTCTTTGTTTCTTAAAAGACCCTCATTCATTCTTTTGAGACTATTAATTCGGTCAAAGGAAGCTCACTATTATGTATGATCTTCATTATTTGTCTGAGTGAAGAAGATAAAGGGTTAAGTTTAAATTCTGCTGTTTAGTCTTGTTGGTTTTTGCTTTTGTCTTTACCTCTTTATATATAGCAGTGCATTCATAGTATTCTCTGGAAGGCAGGCCAAGTCGAGGTTGGTCAATCTATAAAAAATATACAAAGAAGAAACTATTCAGCTGATACAGAATAGTTGGACAAATTACAAGCATGCTTATCTATGTGTAAGCAAGATCTTTGTGTTCTTGCTCTCTATGACAAGCTGATCCTGAGCGAATATATAATTAGGAAATGGTTTCCACACTACTTCACAGTGGTAAACTGATGGGTGAGTTAGATAATCTGGAAGATTATGCTGCAGATATTTATGAAAAGCCAATGAAATCTTTAACAAAAACAATAAAAAACATATGGAGAAGAAATCTGAATGCATGACAAAGGGAAAGGGGAACAGAGACATGTTAGAATCCAGGGCTAGAAGGTTTACACTTTTACAGGACATTTTGGCTTCCTGAGCTTCTAAAATACTCCCTTGGGGGTAATTTTTTTCTACACCTACCCTTAATTGAAATGGAAAAAAATAAATAAAAGGTGGAAAAACTAAAGAAATTCTAAGCTAGTGGAAATCTTGCCAGAGATTTTTTTTGAGATCCTCTACCCTAAGGGGTCTTCCTTGGTGGCTCAGTCAATAAAGAAACCACATGCAATGCAGGAGACCTGGGTTCGATTCCTGGGTCAGGAAGATCCCCTGGAGGAGGGTATGGCAACCCACTGCAGCATTCTTGCCTGGAGAATCCCATGGACAGAGTAGCCTGGTGGGCTACAGTATATGTATGGCTGAGTGCCTTCATTGTTCTCCTGAAACTATCTCACAACATTGTTAATTGGCTATACCCCAATATAAAACTGAAAGTTAAAAATAAGTAAATAAAATTGGCTTTTCAAAATGGGCCACATGACTTAAATACTAAGAATCAAGATACAAACAAGGAATTTCAAGTTTCTTTGTTTCTTAAAAGACCCTCATTCATTCTTTTGAGACTATTAATTCGGTCAAAGGAAGCTCACTATTATGTATGATCTTCATTATTTGTCTGAGTGAAGAAGATAAAGGGTTAAGTTTAAATTCTGCTGTTTAGTCTTGTTGGTTTTTGCTTTTGTCTTTACCTCTTTATATATAGCAGTGCATTCATAGTATTCTCTGGAAGGCAGGCCAAGTCGAGGTTGGTCAATCTATAAAAAATATACAAAGAAGAAACTATTCAGCTGATACAGAATAGTTGAACAAATTACAAGCATGCTTATCTATGTGTAAGCAAGATCTTTGTGTTCTTGCTCTCTATGACAAGCTGATCCTGAGCGAATATATAATTAGGAAATGGTTTCCACACTACTTCACAGTGGTAAACTGATGGGTGAGTTAGATAATCTGGAAGATTATGCTGCAGATATTTATGAAAAGCCAATGAAATCTTTAACAAAAACAATGAAAAACATATGGAGAAGAAATCTGAATGCATGACAAAGGGAAAGGGGAACAGAGACATGTTAGAATCCAGGGCTAGAAGGTTTACACTTTTACAGGACATTTTGGCTTCCTGAGCTTCTAAAATACTCCCTTGGGGGTAATTTTTTTCTACACCTACCCTTAATTGAAATGGAAAAAAATAAATAAAAGGTGGAAAAACTAAAGAAATTCTAAGCTAGTGGAAATCTTGCCAGAGATTTTTTTTGAGATCCTCTACCCTAAGGGGTCTTCCTTGGTGGCTCAGTCAATAAAGAAACCACATGCAATGCAGGAGACCTGGGTTCGATTCCTGGGTCAGGAAGATCCCCTGGAGGAGGGTATGGCAACCCACTGCAGCATTCTTGCCTGGAGAATCCCATGGACAGAGTAGCCTGGTGGGCTACAGTCCATGGGACTGCAAAGAGCCAGACACAACTGAGTGACTAACACACACACACATGCAGACACACACCCCCTAAGAGGACAGAGGAGGCTCTGTTCTCTTCAGAGCTGCCCTGCTCGGGAAGTCAGTAGACTTCCTGAAAGGTAACGTCTCTTTCTAGCACATGTGCTCCTCCCTGGATACCTGAGAAATCTTGTGGACATCCTTGCCACTGTGAGATTCCCCCTAAAGGCCGCATGGTGGAATGGGTAAGGTAAACTAGAGCGTCTATGGGTGGGAGTGAGAACACTAGCAGCTGTAAAGAAACAGGGCACTATAAAAGAGACAGAACCCAGAGGACTGGTGGGGAAAGAGCCAGAAGGTATCCCCATAGGTAGGGCCCCGACACTCTTCTAACCTCCTGATCCTCCTTAGGAGCCCTCATATGGTGATCATGCAGGATGCTGGCATCTGACAGCCAGAGGAGAGAATTCAGGAAGATGGAAAGAGTCATGCTCAATCCTTTCCATGGTTTTAATAAAAACGACCACACACCATAAGGATTTATGCAAGAGTGGCATACATATGCTTCTGTGACCTGCAACTTCTGGTTAGTTTCTTTTACAGGAGACTAAATAAAAGGTCTGTAATTTTTTAACTCCGTTTCAAACATACTTATTAAGTACTAGTCTCATCTTAGGTGATGCTTTAGTTCAGCCTAAATGAATGACTTAAAAATCAAATAAAGCCCTTTAAGCACAATGAAATTTTGCTTACTACAATTGGGAAAAAAGTGCAGATGTTCTTTAGCAAGCACCATGTTCAAAATCTCATTTCTATGATCTTTTTGGAGTCAGTTAGGAATTTCTGACCTGTATTACTTAAATAAACTAGACTATGCTCCTTTCATGAACATACAGAGAAATCAAGTACTTTTTCTAAATTGTTGTTTAGTCGCTTGAGTCATGTCTAACTCTTTGCGACCCCATGGACTAGAGACCACCAGGCTCCTCTATCCATGGGATTTCCCAGGCAAAAATAGTGGAATGGGCTCCAGGCATCTTCCTGCTCCATGGATCAAACTCATGTCTCCTCCATTGGCAGGTGGGTTATTTACCACTGAGCCACCAGGGAAGCCTGTTTTAAAATAGGAGAGGCTTGAAGTCTTTCATTTCTTATTTGTTTTTATAAAGGGAGAGCTGTCTAAACAAAGGTAGCCGGAAGGGGAGTTGAATGTCTAAAACACAGCATCAAGAAACCACTTTCAAAATTGGAAATCCTGGCATCCATCCCTGAATTAATTACCACCTTGTTCATACAATTCAAATGAAAATATACATTATTTCTAAATATCAGCAACAACTATGTGTGTGGACATTTGACTGCAATTTAAAGATAAGTTTGGCTGTTGGCCACAGAAACTTACATGAATTATATGATTTGTGGAGTTTTTATCATCAGTGCCAATAAAAAAATTAATAATGACTTTTTTCCCATATTTAGAATTCAGTTTTGCAATAGATTTCTCAGCTGTCCAAGAAGAACCTAAAGCATTGAAAGGTGAAGTATATCATTAGATGCTTAATATATTAATAATACTACAATATAATAATGATAGATTTTATGTGGAAATAATTTTTTAAAGGGAGAATTGTCTTACCATATTTTTGCTCCCAGTTTTCAAGTGCCACTGGCCAATCATATATATCTGGCAACAGTCTGAGTAGAGGTTCTCCACCTCTGCTCTCAATAGCAGCTTTTGAAAATAATGAATATAAATATATTAGGAAATCTTTACATATTTTGGCAAGCTCCTAATAAACTAAGATGAAGAACACTTACTTTCATTTATACAAGAAATTTTGCTTACTGGTTCAAAATTCTCATTTCTATGATCTTTTGGAGTCAGTTAGGAATTTCTGACCTGTATTACTTAAATAAACTAGACTATGCTCCTTTCATGAACATACAGAGAAATCAAGTACTTTTTCTAAATTGTTGTTTAGTCGCTTGAGTCATGTCTAACTCTTTGCGACCCCATGGACTAGAGACCACCAGGCTCCTCTATCCATGGGATTTCCCAGGCAAAAATAGTGGAATGGGCTCCAGGCATCTTCCTGCTCCATGGATCAAACTCATGTCTCCTCCATTGGCAGGTGGGTTATTTACCACTGAGCCACCAGGGAAGCCTGTTTTAAAATAGGAGAGGCTTGAAGTCTTTCATTTCTTATTTGTTTTTATAAAGGGAGAGCTGTCTAAACAAAGGTAGCCGGAAGGGGAGTTGAATGTCTAAAACACAGCATCAAGAAACCACTTTCAAAATTGGAAATCCTGGCATCCATCCCTGAATTAATTACCACCTTGTTCATACAATTCAAATGAAAATATACATTATTTCTAAATATCAGCAACAACTATGTGTGTGGACATTTGACTGCAATTTAAAGATAAGTTTGGCTGTTGGCCACAGAAACTTACATGAATTATATGATTTGTGGAGTTTTTATCATCAGTGCCAATAAAAAAATTAATAATGACTTTTTTCCCATATTTAGAATTCAGTTTTGCAATAGATTTCTCAGCTGTCCAAGAAGAACCTAAAGCATTGAAAGGTGAAGTATATCATTAGATGCTTAATATATTAATAATACTACAATATAATAATGATAGATTTTATGTGGAAATAATTTTTTAAAGGGAGAATTGTCTTACCATATTTTTGCTCCCAGTTTTCAAGTGCCACTGGCCAATCATATATATCTGGCAACAGTCTGAGTAGAGGTTCTCCACCTCTGCTCTCAATAGCAGCTTTTGAAAATAATGAATATAAATATATTAGGAAATCTTTACATATTTTGGCAAGCTCCTAATAAACTAAGATGAAGAACACTTACTTTCATTTATACAAGATCTATACAACGTTTTTGCTTTCTGCACTGCTACTATATCTTCAGCTTTGGGCTCGTGAAGGACATCTGAAAGGGAGTGTGGGTAAAATACATCAATATAATTGCTCATTTGCAGCTCTAATTAACATTTTCAATGCAAGTTGGTAAAAAAAAAGAATAAAAAAACACTTTTGTATGTGTTCACACCTCTCCCATCCCCATACCCTATCACAAAAACCAAACCCCTTACCAGATCATTAATCCTGGTGTAAAACTAGGAGTTAGTTTCATTAGCCAACTTAGATGAAAGTCTTTTTGACTAGCTATATCAATTTTTTGTGAACAGTGATTTGTACTGCTCTGCCATACAGAAGTTACTTTTTTAGAAATTGAGATTAAAAATAAAGCAAATACTACAGAGGAATTTGGAATTTAACATGATAGTCTTCTTGATGGTTAGAAAATAATTATCTTTGTGTGATCATACTGTTCATGCTCCAAATGAATTGTTCTACTTGCTTGGATATTAAAAAATAATTAAAAAAATTTTTTTTTTACAAAGCATCTTCTAAAGAAGAACACAGAATACAGGATTGCAAAGGACTAGACATGACTTCTTCAACTTCACAGAGAGTGTCTTAACTGGATTAGAACAGATAAACCTAATCTGGGAAGGCAAATCTTAGTAACATCTTACAGCAACTTCAACACAGGGTCATGGTAGAAAGAACATGCATGTGGTATTTACTGGGAATCATTTAATTTCTCCTATAAAATGCCATAGATTTCTCAGCTGTCCAAGAAGAACCTAAAGCATTGAAAGGTGAAGTATATCATTAGATGCTTAATATATTAATAATACTACAATATAATAATGATAGATTTTATGTGGAAATAATTTTTTAAAGGGAGAATTGTCTTACCATATTTTTGCTCCCAGTTTTCAAGTGCCACTGGCCAATCATATATATCTGGCAACAGTCTGAGTAGAGGTTCTCCACCTCTGCTCTCAATAGCAGCTTTTGAAAATAATGAATATAAATATATTAGGAAATCTTTACATATTTTGGCAAGCTCCTAATAAACTAAGATGAAGAACACTTACTTTCATTTATACAAGATCTATACAACGTTTTTGCTTTCTGCACTGCTACTATATCTTCAGCTTTGGGCTCGTGAAGGACATCTGAAAGGGAGTGTGGGTAAAATACATCAATATAATTGCTCATTTGCAGCTCTAATTAACATTTTCAATGCAAGTTGGTAAAAAAAAAGAATAAAAAAACACTTTTGTATGTGTTCACACCTCTCCCATCCCCATACCCTATCACAAAAACCAAACCCCTTACCAGATCATTAATCCTGGTGTAAAACTAGGAGTTAGTTTCATTAGCCAACTTAGATGAAAGTCTTTTTGACTAGCTATATCAATTTTTTGTGAACAGTGATTTGTACTGCTCTGCCATACAGAAGTTACTTTTTTAGAAATTGAGATTAAAAATAAAGCAAATACTACAGAGGAATTTGGAATTTAACATGATAGTCTTCTTGATGGTTAGAAAATAATTATCTTTGTGTGATCATACTGTTCATGCTCCAAATGAATTGTTCTACTTGCTTGGATATTAAAAAATAATTAAAAAAATTTTTTTTTTACAAAGCATCTTCTAAAGAAGAACACAGAATACAGGATTGCAAAGGACTAGACATGACTTCTTCAACTTCACAGAGAGTGTCTTAACTGGATTAGAACAGATAAACCTAATCTGGGAAGGCAAATCTTAGTAACATCTTACAGCAACTTCAACACAGGGTCATGGTAGAAAGAACATGCATGTGGTATTTACTGGGAATCATTTAATTTCTCCTATAAAATGCCATAAAGATACCACCCCCAGGGATAATAGAGTGTTTATCATGTGTACCTAAAAATGAAAACAGGAATGCTGAGAGATATCCATTTGAGTGTCAACCATGCTTACAGTTACTCGGCAATGGTTCATCAAACTTGGAGGGATTATTGATCTTTAATCTTCTGTGACACTCCTTGTAATAGCTAAGATGAGCATTTTAAAAATGGATATGTTGTTTAGCTTCTAAGCCATGTCTGATTCTTTTGCAACCCCACGGACTGTAGCTCACCAGGCTCCACTATCCATGAGATTTACCAGGCCAGAATACTGGAGTGGTCTGCCATTTCCTTTTCCAGGAAATCTTCCTGACCCAGGGATCAAATCCACATCTCCTGCATCGGCAGGCAGATTTTTTACCACTGAGCCACCTGGGAACTCCTTAGAAACATATCTTAATAATAAGAGAGAAATCTTTGATGCATAAACTCCACTTACCTTTCAAAACGACTTCTAATTCATCTCTTAAAATGTCAAAGTTACTGTAACGAGAACTGGTCTCAGGAATGACGTTGCGTTTCAGCCAGCCCCCGCAAGCATATTTGAAAAAGTCTTCACAAGGTTCAGCAGTGGCATCCATGTTCTGGATAAGTCTAGCAGCTGAAAAACCAGAAAAGGATAAGATGAAATGAGAAGTGTGTTTCATAAGTCGTTTGGAAGGGGGAAAAAAGAGAAATGTTACTTCTTTGTGGTCAAGCCAACTGGACGGATGCTCTTTTTTTTTTTAACTTGTGGAACTGTGGATTTAGGTTGAATAATGAATATTACCTGTGTAGACACCTCCTTCCTTTACTGGGATTGGTTGGTTTTATTCTTGAGAGGTCCAGGACCTCCTATATTACATCTCACCCTCTTTCTTCAAATAACCAAGGTTCTCAATAGTTCTTATCTCAGATGAGAGAAAAAATGCAGGCCTGCCTTAGCTGTCTTGGACCTGAAGTCACTCTTTCCTCTGATAACTTTGGCTGCTGACTTTGTTCTTCAAGGTGCTGTGACCTTTGAACGTCTCCGAGGTTCCAAGGCATGTGGGATTGTTCATGGATTTTACTGTTTTAGTAAAGACCTGAAGCTACAGTTATTACTTCTTGGACTTTGCTTACAAAAATTTTTGCAATTCAAATTGGATATCCAATTTACATTTGTTTACATAGACTCTGTCATTATAAAATTAGCTGTAAGCTTGTTAGTTTTTCTTACATCCATTATTTTCTCTTTGAGAATTTATGGTGAAAAAGCAAATCAACCAACGCTGAGTATTTACCATGTGCAAAATACTGACTGTACTAGGTGTATAAATTAATAAAAAGATATATAAAGAGAAGATGTATGAAAAGAAGAATATTTTATTATATACAATTGTGCTCACAATTTCTACACCTGGAATAGAGAGAGAACCCTTCCATTGCCCTCCCCACATTCTTTCTCATACAAGTTGAACTGTTTTTGCAAAGGAAACAAAAAGCAATTCAGAATTTATCTGCATCAAGAGAATATAAGTTCTCAAGGGATCTTTTGAAAATACTTCACCTTCTGAATAAACTCCACTTACCTTTCAAAACGACTTCTAATTCATCTCTTAAAATGTCAAAGTTACTGTAACGAGAACTGGTCTCAGGAATGACGTTGCGTTTCAGCCAGCCCCATAAGCATATTTGAAAAAGTCTGCACAAGGTTCAGCAGTGGCATCCATGTTCTGGATAAGTCTAGCAGCTGAAAAACCAGAAAAGGATAAGATGAAATGAGAAGTGTGTTTCATAAGTCGTTTGGAAGGGGGAAAAAAGAGAAATGTTACTTCTTTGTGGTCAAGCCAACTGGACGGATGCTCTTTTTTTTTTTAACTTGTGGAACTGTGGATTTAGGTTGAATAATGAATATTACCTGTGTAGACACCTCCTTCCTTTACTGGGATTGGTTGGTTTTATTCTTGAGAGGTCCAGGACCTCCTATATTACATCTCACCCTCTTTCTTCAAATAACCAAGGTTCTCAATAGTTCTTATCTCAGATGAGAGAAAAAATGCAGGCCTGCCTTAGCTGTCTTGGACCTGAAGTCACTCTTTACTCTGATAACTTTGGCTGCTGACTTTGTTCTTCAAGGTGCTGTGACCTTTGAACGTCTCCGAGGTTCCAAGGCATGTGGGATTGTTCATGGATTTTACTGTTTTAGTAAAGACCTGAAGCTACAGTTATTACTTCTTGGACTTTGCTTACAAAAATTTTTGCAATTCAAATTGGATATCCAATTTACATTTGTTTACATAGACTCTGTCATTATAAAATTAGCTGTAAGCTTGTTAGTTTTTCTTACATCCATTATTTTCTCTTTGAGAATTTATGGTGAAAAAGCAAATCAACCAACGCTGAGTATTTACCATGTGCAAAATACTGACTGTACTAGGTGTATAAATTAATAAAAAGATATATAAAGAGAAGATGTATGAAAAGAAGAATATTTTATTATATACAATTGTGCTCACAATTTCTACACCTGGAATAGAGAGAGAACCCTTCCATTGCCCTCCCCACATTCTTTCTCATACAAGTTGAACTGTTTTTGCAAAGGAAACAAAAAAAGCAATTCAGAATTTATCTGCATCAAGAGAATATAAGTTCTCAAGGGATCTTTTGAAAATACTTCACCTTCTGAATAAATTAATTAATTAAACACTTTTTAAGAATTAATTGCTGAGCTGTGTGGATTTTTCCAACTTGGAATGGTAAATCTGTCTTCCAGTTGAGCCTCAAGGCCCGGCTTCTAACCACTTCTGGACACGTTTGCCTAGATACCATCTCAGACTCCATCTCTTTAAGACTAAAAACTCTCTAGGTTACCTTCAAACCAGTCCTCTTTGGATGTTTATACTTTGGCATACAGCACCATTGTTATCACAGCCTCCCAGGTTTGAAATCTTGAGTAAAACTCTGTATTTCATGCTCTCCCTGGGGCTCGTCAGGAACTCTTTTGACTCTTTTTTGTATAGACAATCAATGCTAATCTACTTTACATCTTCATCCCTTTTGACTAGATGTCACCCAACTACTCTTCTTGCTATTTACAGGATTATCTCTCTACTTCTATACATATGTTGCGTATCCCTCACACACTAAACTTACCCCAAGACCCTTTAGCTCTAGCTACTTACTCCCTTGCTCAAAAATGTCAGTGACTTGACACTGCCCAGGTTAAATTATAAACTCTTTACCTTGGCTAAACAAAAGTCTCTAAGTTCTATCTTTTCTCCTCTCTGGGTTTTCATGCACACACTCTGCTCCAGCCAGATGGGTTTGCTCCATGGGTCACAAACACTCCTGCGCTTCTCTACTCTGTACCCTCTCTCCTCTCCTCTCCACTGAACCTATTTCTAAAAAACAATTTTTGGAGGTATAGTTTCTTCATAATGTTGTATTAATTTCTGTTGTACAGCAAAATGCATCAGTTATACATATACATATATTCCCTCTTTGTCACCACAGTGCACTGAATAGAGTGCCCTGTGCCGCACAGGAGGTTCCCATTAGTACCTATTTTACACATAGTAGCATAAACATGTCAACCCCGAACTCTCAATTCATCCCACCTCCTCTTTCCCCTGACATTTGTGTCTTTATTTCTGCTTTGCAAATAGGTTCATCGGTACCATCTTCCTAGATTCCACATATATGTGTTAATATATGGTATTTGTTTTTCTCCTTCTGACTTCCCTCTGTATGACATGCTCTAGATCCACCCACTTCTCTGCAAATGGCCCACTTTTGTTCCTTTTTATAGCTGAGTAATAACTTGATCCTTTTAACTTCTCCTCCCATTCTTTCCAAATTCTACCCACTATTCAAGGTTCCATTTCTGTCCCATCTCTTTCAAACCATAGGGGGAAAATTTTTTTCTCTGAACTCCTGGGAGCTTACTGCATCAGAAATGTTCTAGATGAGGTTACTTAAAATTTCTCATACAAATACCTGTTGAGTCTTCCTAACCATTCTGTTGATGAACCTAATCTCTTTGTTTTCCCATCACCTGGCACACTCAGTAGATGTGCAGTTACGTTTGTTTGGAGACATTACTGAGTCAAACTCTGTATTTCATGCTCTCCCTGGGGCTCGTCAGGAACTCTTTTGACTCTTTTTTGTATAGACAATCAATGCTAATCTACTTTACATCTTCATCCCTTTTGACTAGATGTCACCCAACTACTCTTCTTGCTATTTACAGGATTATCTCTCTACTTCTATACATATGTTGCGTATCCCTCACACACTAAACTTACCCCAAGACCCTTTAGCTCTAGCTACTTACTCCCTTGCTCAAAAATGTCAGTGACTTGACACTGCCCAGGTTAAATTATAAACTCTTTACCTTGGCTAAACAAAAGTCTCTAAGTTCTATCTTTTCTCCTCTCTGGGTTTTCATGCACACACTCTGCTCCAGCCAGATGGGTTTGCTCCATGGGTCACAAACACTCCTGCGCTTCTCTACTCTGTACCCTCTCTCCTCTCTCCTCTCCACTGAACCTATTTCTAAAAAACAATTTTTGGAGGTATAGTTTCTTCATAATGTTGTATTAATTTCTGTTGTACAGCAAAATGCATCAGTTATACATATACATATATTCCCTCTTTGTCACCACAGTGCACTGAATAGAGTGCCCTGTGCCGCACAGGAGGTTCCCATTAGTACCTATTTTACACATAGTAGCATAAACATGTCAACCCCGAACTCTCAATTCATCCCACCTCCTCTTTCCCCTGACATTTGTGTCTTTATTTCTGCTTTGCAAATAGGTTCATCGGTACCATCTTCCTAGATTCCACATATATGTGTTAATATATGGTATTTGTTTTTCTCCTTCTGACTTCCCTCTGTATGACATGCTCTAGATCCACCCACTTCTCTGCAAATGGCCCACTTTTGTTCCTTTTTATAGCTGAGTAATAACTTGATCCTTTTAACTTCTCCTCCCATTCTTTCCAAATTCTACCCACTATTCAAGGTTCCATTTCTGTCCCATCTCTTTCAAACCATAGGGGAAATTTCTTTCTCTGAACTCCTGGGAGCTTACTGCATCAGAAATGTTCTAGATGAGGTTACTTAAAATTTCTCATACAAATACCTGTTGAGTCTTCCTAACCATTCTGTTGATGAACCTAATCTCTTTGTTTTCCCATCACCTGGCACACTCAGTAGATGTGCAGTTACGTTTGTTTGGAGACATTACTGAGTCATCAGTGAGTCCTCTAACTCCTTCCTCCTACACACGCCCCTCCCCGGCTCCTGCAGCTCAGACCAGTTCTCATCTCACGGCCTCCAGAGTCCTTCCCATACTTCCAGTTCCCACTGTTTCCACTGTTTCTCAGGCCCTCCTCTCGTCAGGCTCTCTTCATGCCCTTTCACCCAGGCCTCTCCCCACACCATCCATCCTGTGTGTCAGCTGGAGTCACATCATCCTGTCATTTCAGCATGCCATTTTCCACTTCAAAGCTTTCAGTGCAATTCTCTCACATTCATTATAAAATCCAGATTCACCGCATATCCTAACCCTAGTATACCTAGTGAAGCTTTTCTTACTGCTTTCTTACATGAGACATCTGCCCCAATTAAATGAATGTATTCATTTTCTGCTATGAAACATCTTACAGTTCTCCATTTCTGTAACTTTGACTACGTTTCCTCAATCCCCATTAAAATATTTTTTTTCACATTTAGAAATTTCAGGTATGTTCAAGGCCCAGTTCAAATCCTCCTTCTTCATGAAAGACCATTCTTATGAGGCCCATATTAGCTGACATCATATTCTTTTTTTTTTGGAAAATCCATTTGGTTCCCATAAAGGGAGAGATATAATTTCCAGTTTTCTCTCAGAGCCTAACATTGTGCTCAATCAAGACTTGTCAGTAAAAACTCTAACTTGAAATCTCAGGTAAAGATTAAGAAATTGAACCTAAAAAGGTAGAATCTTGAACTTTGAAGGAAATGAAGATATGATGACGGGCAAGTAAAAATAAAGAGCCTAAATAATAGAAGATTATCATGCAAAGGGAAAAGTCAGAAAATTGAAGCCTGAAAGACATTCTAAACCCACATTTTTGGCGATTTTATACAATTCTTGTCATTCAACATACTTTTAAAAACGTAAGCTGACTTCTGTAAAGACAACTGCCATTTTGGCATCACTTCTGTTCTCTTCTCTTCTCTGAGGAAATGGATAGTTTCTATCCTAATATCACAAACAGCCATAGACTCCTAGTTGGGAGATCAGAGAACACACACACAGCAAGCAGAATGAACAGGGAGAGGAATGAATCAGCCTCCCTACCTCTTTAGAAATACCACCCCATTTTGAATGAGAAGGAGGAGTAAAACACTCACGAATGCAAATCCATGCCACGTTCACACAGCCCGACCTTCTCATGTCTCTCACCAAGAAGAAAGATTATCCTTCCCCTCTTAGGTTGAACTCCTCACTTGATACCCAACTACTCACATCTGGACAACAAACCAAAGCAGCATTCAAGCAATTTGTGAAGGATGTGTAGATGAGAGAGAAAGAGAGGAGAGAAAGAGAGGGGTTGGCACCTCTGCCAACCCTTCTGTGCCACTTTTAAAGTTTCGCTTTGACCAGTGGGCTCATCTGAGTGCAGACGCTTCCAATCACATCAAAGAGAGCTCTGTTCTGATGAATATTTTGGGGCCATGGGCCAAGGCAAGTCATGGGCTAGCACTTTCATGCCAGAGGCTTTGATCAACCTTCCTTTAATCTCTTATCGTGGGTTTGATTCTCGTTTTGCACCTTATCCTCTGGACCTCCTCTGTGCTGACTTTTCTTTGAAGTCAGTGGTAGACTCGTGGGTAGGAGGGCCATAGGAAACAGACACACCACTGTCAAACTGGTTGTAATTGTTTTTATATTTTGCACTTTGTTTTGAATTACTCAACCCCTCCACAAAGCCACACCTGGGGCTCTTCAGATGTTTCCTTATCTGTGGGTTTTAAACAAATGTGGTTCAAAAACAAATAAAATTATTCTACCTTAATAAGCAGACATAAAAATGAGGTCTCTAAGGCCAATATATTGACATGGAATTCTGTTGGCCAGAACTTTTAAGGTGAAAGAAACTGTATATTATGATTTTTGGAAAAATCTGTTTAAAAACATAAAAAGTCTAAAAGGCCTTTACAGCAGTTATATCTGGGTGAATGGATTATGAGTGTGTTTAATTTTGTGTTATATGCTTATCTCTATTTTTCAATTTGTATTAGATGAACATGTGTTGCTTTTGCAAATAGGAAAAGAGTTTATTTTTAATTTAAGAAAATAGTCACATAAAGAAAAGAAAAGGAATCTTTTATTAATAATGAGCTTATTTCTCATGAATGACAATTCTGAATGTTCTAGGCTGATAATAAATGGCACACTATTTTCTTCTCCAACTAATCTTTTTGTAACATTTTTCCAACTTACTTGACCATAGGAATTTAAAAACAAGTTCAATTACCATCTGGGACATTATTAATTACTGTATTCATTACCAGGGTCGATTGTGTGGATATGGATTAAGAGATGCTATATAAACTGAGAAAATGGTTGGAGTGCTTAAATCAGGCAGACTTGTTTTGAATCCCTGACTTCCCCACTTTTTAGTTGTATAAGAGTAAGGAGTTTCTGGGACTTCCCTGGTGGTTCAGCAATTAATAATCTGCCTTCCAATGCAGGGACATGGGTTTGATCCCTGGTCTGGGAGGTAAGGTCCCACATGTTGCAGTGCATCTAAGCCTACACACAGACTCTGCAACTATTGAAGTCTACGCCCTGCAGAGCTTGTGCTCTACAACTAGAGAAAGCCTATGCACCTAAAGGAAGACCCAGTAGCCAAAATATAAAACAGTAGTTTCCTCAAGATCAATCAGCCAGTGAATGATGGATACCCAACACTTGTACTTGGGTGTGTGGGCTCACTCGCCTTCCACATTCTGGCCATCACCATGGCCCGTGTCAAACTGGTTGTAATTGTTTTTATATTTTGCACTTTGTTTTGAATTACTCAACCCCTCCACAAAGCCACACCTGGGGCTCTTCAGATGTTTCCTTATCTGTGGGTTTTAAACAAATGTGGTTCAAAAACAAATAAAATTATTCTACCTTAATAAGCAGACATAAAAATGAGGTCTCTAAGGCCAATATATTGACATGGAATTCTGTTGGCCAGAACTTTTAAGGTGAAAGAAACTGTATATTATGATTTTTGGAAAAATCTGTTTAAAAACAGAAAAAGTCTAAAAGGCCTTTACAGCAGTTATATCTGGGTGAATGGATTATGAGTGTGTTTAATTTTGTGTTATATGCTTATCTCTATTTTCCAATTTGTATTAGATGAACATGTGTTGCTTTTGCAAATAGGAAAAGAGTTTATTTTTAATTTAAGAAAATAGTCACATAAAGAAAAGAAAAGGAATCTTTTATTAATAATGAGCTTATTTCTCATGAATGACAATTCTGAATGTTCTAGGCTGATAATAAATGGCACACTATTTTCTTCTCCAACTAATCTTTTTGTAACATTTTTCCAACTTACTTGACCATAGGAATTTAAAAACAAGTTCAATTACCATCTGGGACATTATTAATTACTGTATTCATTACCAGGGTCGATTGTGTGGATATGGATTAAGAGATGCTATATAAACTGAGAAAATGGTTGGAGTGCTTAAATCAGGCAGACTTGTTTTGAATCCCTGACTTCCCCACTTTTTAGTTGTATAAGAGTAAGGAGTTTCTGGGACTTCCCTGGTGGTTCAGCAATTAATAATCTGCCTTCCAATGCAGGGACATGGGTTTGATCCCTGGTCTGGGAGGTAAGGTCCCACATGTTGCAGTGCATCTAAGCCTACACACAGACTCTGCAACTATTGAAGTCTACGCCCTGCAGAGCTTGTGCTCTACAACTAGAGAAAGCCTATGCACCTAAAGGAAGACCCAGTAGCCAAAATATAAAACAGTAGTTTCCTCAAGATCAATCAGCCAGTGAATGATGGAGACCCAACACTTGTACTTGGGTGTGTGGGGCTCACCCTCGCCCTTCCACATTCTGGCCATCACAGCTGGAATGTGCAAGAAGCAGTGATCATGTTCCACCCTATTTTTCCTCCTTCACTCCTTCCCATCAGTCTTTATTTTCCCCTTGCCCTGCCCTTTCCTTCACTTCCTCTCCTCTCTGCTATTCTTTTGTCAGTTTCCCTCCCTCTCCAAGGTCAAGCTTATCACCAGAAACTAGTGCCGAGTTTAAGGAAGGAGAAAGCATCAGAACTTGGAATCTACAGGGGTCAGGAAGGACAGGAGAAAAAACAGGCAAATTCATCACAGAGGAGCAAGCAGATAGGAAAGTGGCATGGAAGTCTTTCATACTCAGATGCACCCAGAAGTGATTCTGCTTGAGATGGCCACGTAGCAGGGTTCTTGTCTAACCCTCCTCTCGACAGAACAGGACATATGATGGAGAGTGAAAATCCTCTGTGATATATTTAACAGCAGCACTTTTTTTGGCGGGTTGGGGGTGGGGGTCGGGGGGTGGTGGTGGCACTTCTATTGGTCTTTCATTTATTTATGTTTGTTCTTTGGCCTGTGTGGGCCTCCCATCGCAGTGGCCTCTCTCACTGCAGAGCATCGGCTGTCAGGGCATGCGCTCCAGAGCTCTGGCTCGGTAATTAGACACATCAGTTCAGCTGCTTTGCAGCACATGGAATCTTCCCAGGCCAGGGATTGAACCAGCGCCCCTTACACTGCAAAGTGGTATCCTTACCCACTGGACAACCAGAGAAGCCCACAGCACCACTCTTAAACCCTGGCTAACCATGTGAATCACCTTACAAACCTTTTAAGCATAAAGATACCAAGGATAGACCCCTGATCAATTCAATCAAAATTCTTGAGGAGGTCCCAGCATCTTTCAAGGCTTTCTGAGTGATTCTAATGTCCATCCAGGGAAAGAACTATCAGATTAGACAGAGAAACATGGAAAATAAAACCAAGAGAACCCAATATCAGCAAGTAAAGCTGGTCCCATACTTAGATGTGTGTGTATTCTCCATTGTGTCTGCAAAAGCATTTTCCTCAAGATCAATCAGCCAGTGAATGATGGAGACCCAACACTTGTACTTGGGTGTGTGGGGCTCACCCTCGCCCTTCCACATTCTGGCCATCACAGCTGGAATGTGCAAGAAGCAGTGATCATGTTCCACCCTATTTTTCCTCCTTCACTCCTTCCCATCAGTCTTTATTTTCCCCTTGCCCTGCCCTTTCCTTCACTTCCTCTCCTCTCTGCTATTCTTTTGTCAGTTTCCCTCCTCTCCAAGGTCAAGCTTATCACCAGAAACTAGTGCCGAGTCTAAGGAAGGAGAAAGCATCAGAACTTGGAATCTACAGGGGTCAGGAAGGACAGGAGAAAAAACAGGCAAATTCATCACAGAGGAGCAAGCAGATAGGAAAGTGGCATGGAAGTCTTTCATACTCAGATGCACCCAGAAGTGATTCTGCTTGAGATGGCCACGTAGCAGGGTTCTTGTCTAACCCTCCTCTCGACAGAACAGGACATATGATGGAGAGTGAAAATCCTCTGTGATATATTTAACAGCAGCACTTTTTTTGGCGGGTTGGGGGGTGGGGGTCGGGGGGTGGTGGTGGCACTTCTATTGGTCTTTCATTTATTTATGTTTGTTCTTTGGCCTGTGTGGGCCTCCCATCGCAGTGGCCTCTCTCACTGCAGAGCATCGGCTGTCAGGGCATGCGCTCCAGAGCTCTGGCTCGGTAATTAGACACATCAGTTCAGCTGCTTTGCAGCACATGGAATCTTCCCAGGCCAGGGATTGAACCAGCGCCCCTTACACTGCAAAGTGGTATCCTTACCCACTGGACAACCAGAGAAGCCCACAGCACCACTCTTAAACCCTGGCTAACCATGTGAATCACCTTACAAACCTTTTAAGCATAAAGATACCAAGGATAGACCCCTGATCAATTCAATCAAAATTCTTGAGGAGGTCCCAGCATCTTTCAAGGCTTTCTGAGTGATTCTAATGTCCATCCAGGGAAAGAACTATCAGATTAGACAGAGAAACATGGAAAATAAAACCAAGAGAACCCAATATCAGCAAGTAAAGCTGGTCCCATACTTAGATGTGTGTGTATTCTCCATTGTGTCTGACTCTTGGCAACCCCATGGACTCTAGCCTGCCAGCCTCCACTGTCCATGCAACTTTTGAGGCAAAAACACTAGAGTGGGTTGCCATTTCCTTCTCTAGGCATAGTTGAATGAATCAGAGCTATTTCTTCTTGCCTTTCCAAAGTGTGAATGGGCTCATAATCATGACACCCATATTTCTAAGTGCAATTGTCCCTTCCAAGTCCCTGGCAAGGAAACACACCTGTCTCCTGTACAAGCCTACTTTCCTTAGGTCTCCACTATACTGCCTTTGCCTCTACAACCTCCTGCCCCAAACTCCATCCATAACCTCTGGTACTGCAGCCTTGTGATGCAGGAAACATGGCTTTCTTCCATCTGTCACTGTTTAAGAGGTGTCCCAAGGAGGGCTCATGGCTCCTCCAGGTGAGGAGTTCTTTTGATTTTATCTCCATGCTTTCCTCTCCCAAGAACCACAAGGATCAATGGGCCTGGTTTGAGGGGGGACCATGATAACAAAAAATGGACTATATACAGAATCACTTATCTGATGGGAAAGATTTCATTCAAGGGACATTTCAGTTGAGTTTTTTTATTCCTCTGAAATGAGCTTTATCTTACATGCAGAGTCCATCACGCAAAATGCCAGTCTGGCTGAAGCTCAAGCTGGAATCAAGATTACCGGGAGAAATAGCAATAACCTCAGGTATGCAGATGACACTACCCTGATGACAGAAAGCAATGAGGAACTAAACAGCCTCTTGATGAATGTGAAAGAAGAGAGTAAAAAAGCTGGCTTAAACCTATACTGGCACGTGTGGAAAAGATAGCTATTGTCATTGTGCTAAGGGAATAGGAGTGCCTACAACCACTTGGGGCGATGGTCTGGAGGGGTGGGAAGGGGGGAAATGGGTGGGTGGGGGTCCAGAGATATGCATATGAATGATCTGGGAACATACATGTCAGTGAACAACAAAACTCTGTGAAATCTTTAAAATAAAGAATTAAAAAAAAAAAAAAAACTCAACATTCAAAAAAACAAGATCATGGCATCTAGTCCATGATGCAAAGAGACAACTCATTGGAAAAGAGCCTGATGCTGGGAAAAATAGAAGGCCAAAGCAGAAGGCGATGACAGAGGATGAGATGGTTTGGATGGCATCACTGAGTCAATGGACATGAGTTTGAGCAAGCTCAGGGAGATGGTGAAGGACAGGGAAGCCTGGAGTGCTGTAGCCCATGGGGTCACAAAAAGTTGGACATGACTGAGTGACTGAACTGAACTGAACTGAGCTCTATCTTGGGAGGAGTCTGGCCCTCTTGGGCAACAGATCTGAGACACAACCACCCCACTAGTTGCTAGACATGATTAGGCATGCTGGAAGTCCAGCACCACTAAAAACCAGCTACTGGTCTGCCTTAAGAAGGGGCAATTCTCTCTCTGCCTTTGAATATCAATGGTTTTCAATGTCTCAGGATCCCGCTTTCTTATCTACATACTATGCTTTCCAGCAACATCAGTGGTTTGCTAACTGAGGGGCACTACACACAAGAGATATTTCTAAGTTTATACATGTACGTTCCATAGAGGCTAGTTTTCTGGTTCTGTGCTTATGACTGTATATGTATATTTTAAAGTGATTTCTGCATGCGTCAAGTGCTCCTATGAATATTCTCAGAAAAATAATGTAAATCTGAAAGAAGTGATTGTCACTGGATAGCATGAAACTCTGTGCTGTGGCACTTTGTTGTGGGTTTTATTTTATGTTGATCCTTACTTAATACATCACTGATACTTTCCCAGGTGAATTAACTAACAGGAATTATAAATAGGGCTGATCCTCGTTATTTGATAGAGATTCATTCTGAAGTCAACAGTAATGCTGAATTAACAAACACTGATACTATATATTAGGAAATTCAGTGCTCTGTGGTGACCTACATGGGACAAAAATCAAAAAGACAGGGGATATATGTATATGTATAGCTGATTCACTTTGCTGTACAGCAGAAACTAACACAATGTTATAAAGCAACTATACTCTAATAAAAATTAATTTAAAAAATACTGAAGCATTGACCCTTGGAATATACAGTGTTAGGTTCCTATGAGCCTCTGATCACAGAGCATTTTCATCAGTTTTTGCTTGTTGTGCACATTTTCCTGGTTTTTTTTTTTTTTTTAAGCCTGAAAGAGAAAATGGACAAAAGTGTAGTCGACGCTAATCATTTATTAATTTCCTATCTGCTAATTCGCCTACTGGCTAAAATTTATTTGTGACCTCCAGATAAGACTTTCAACCTCCAAATAAGATACAAAAGGCTTCTTAAGTGAACAATGCAAAGAAACAGAGGAAAACAACAGAATGAGAAAGTCTAGAGATCTCTACAAGAAAATTAGAGATACCAAGGGAACATTTCAAGCAAAGATAGGCACACTTTGGGAAAGAAATGGTATGTACCTACTAAAAGTAGAAGATATTAAGAAAAGGTAGAAAGAATACACAGAAGAGCTATATAAAAAAGATCTTAATGAAACTGATGACCACATGATATGATCACTTACCTAGAGGCAGACATTTTAGAGTGCCCTAGAAAGTGAAGTGGGCCCTAGGAAACATTACTATGAACAAAGCTAGTGGAGGTGAGGGAATTCCAGCTGAGCTATTTTAAATTCTAAAAGACGGTGCTATTAAAGTGCTACACTCAATGTGCCAGCAAATCTGTAAACCTCAGCAGTGACCTCAGGACTGGAAAAGGTCAGTTATCATTCCAATACCAAAGAAGAGCAATGCCAAAGAATGTTCAAACTACCTTACCATTGCACTTATTTCACACGCTAGCAAAGTAATGCTCAAAATCCTCCAAGCTAGGTTTCAATAATATGTGAACTGAGGACTTCCAAATATACAACTGGATTTAGAAAAGGCAGAGGAGTCAGAGATCAAATTGCCAACATCTGCTGGGTCATATGACTGTTTTGGAAATGTCCAGAAGAGGTCAGAAAAATGCTGGGGCACCTAGAAGCAAACTCTCCTGTGAAGACCAGAGGACATTCACTTCTGACTCAATCGCCTATCCTGTTTGCTATATTAATAGATACCAAGCTTGATATTCCAGCTTTCCTGATAGCTCAGTGGTAAAGAACCCACATGTCAATGTTGTACAGGAAATACAACAGATGCGGGTTCAATCCCTGGGTTGGTAAGATACCCTGGAGAAGGGAATGGCAACCCACTCCAGTACTCTTGCCTGGGAGATCCCATGGACAGAGAAGCCTGGAGAGCTACAGTCCAAAGGGTTGCACAGAGTCGGACATGACTTAGTAACTAAACAACAACAAACAAGAAAGCTCGATATTATTTACCAGACAATTTTTAACAATTTAAAAATCTCCTTTGACAACATTTTGAAAGTACTGCTGACCTCATTCCTCTGCTGCCAACCTCCTCCCACCATCTCTCGACCAAAATTAAGTTGAAGTCGGAACATTTTGAAAAAACACAGAAAAATGCAATGTAATCACAATAGGTCACAAAGGACTCCATTCAGAAGGCAGCAATGTGGAAACTAGAATCTGGGGGACCATTTCTAAGGAGAAAATGACTGAAAATTAGCAAGCACACAGACTAACGCTAATAAAACCAAACAGTTTTCATTATGAACATTTTGGATTCTTGCAAAATCCAATCCTCCCTTTTAAATGAAATCCCTGTTTCAAATTACTTTTGTGATTCCTTGGTTGAAGAAAGGCTAGGAGGAGCAGGGGTGGATGTAATCGAGATGTTATCAGGCCTGTTAGTCAGTCATTTAGTCAAACACTCAATGTCAACCACTGGGTAAGTTCCAGCTAAGGCAAAGTTTTGCACTAGTCCAGCTGGTCAGCACCATGAAGAGTCACCTCTACACGACTATATACAACTATTCAGAAACTGTGGATTTACACAAGCAGATCTGAGAGAAGTGTCAAGATAGTGAGCTTTCTCTGTAGAGTTTCAACCCTCAGGAAAGGAGATCTGTTTTTTGTGTTTTAGCTTGAGGTATAATTAGTTCATAATTGTATTTCAAATATGATATGTGTGTGTTTAGTCATGTCTGACTCTTTGCAATGGTTTGCACTGTAACCCACCAGGTTCCTCTGTCCATGGAATTTTCCAGGCAAGAATACTGGAGTGGGTTGCCATTTCCTACTCCAGGGGATCTTCCTGAGCCAGGAATCAAACACATGTATCATGCATCTCCTCTGCTGGCAGACAGATTCTTGATCACTGCATCATGTGACCAATGCACCTTGAATGCACAGGGACAAGCACAGATGCACACTCACAACCACACCCCCATATACTCCACACCACACACACACAGGCACAAGCAATAGTTACTCTAGAATCCATTTGCTATCAGATTTATAGATACACTCTGTCAAGTTTATAGGTAAAAAGCAAACTATAGGATTTCATTAGGCTTCAGCCAAAGATGCACATGCTTATGTCATAATTAATAATAATAAAAAGTCAATGTTTGACATGAGTCTGGCACCAAGCTCTCGCTTCATGTGCTCACTTCACACTTAATGTTTGAGTCTCATTTATCTCTATATGGCAACAATACTTTGGTCCCCACTTTAGAACTCTAGACATTGAGGGTAAGGAATCTGTATCCAAAGTCACACAGCTGGTAAGAAGCCAAGTAGAAAGTTTTAATTATTTTTCTTTCTTATAAAAAATTTTCCCCTATATGATCTATAAATATGACATATACCTCTATTTTAAAGAATCTTAGGCATAGAGTGATTGCATGCTCAAAGTCAAAAATATGACTATACATAGAGCCTAGGTCTCACTTTAAGCTGAGGTTTTTCTACAGTAGCATCCGTCCATAACTCCTTAATTGCTTCATAGTATGAGGATAGCTACATAAACTTTTTCACCTCGTTTGACCCTAGATTTTAGAGTTTGTTGATATAATTACAGAAATCTCAAGAAAGTACTAATGGACTCAAAGTAATAATCCTTAGTTGACTCTTCCCATATTAGTGAAATTCTTCAGCCTTCTCTCACAGTCCATTTAAATGAATGGCTCTCAGCCAAAAGAAGATAGTCAATAATTTTCCAGTAGGAATTCCTCCAAAATTCACAACCCAAAACATCCTGTTAACAAATGGAAGCCCTGAAACTGTCTTACAATTAAGTTAAAGTGCCCTAAGTCTAAAATGTAATCATGCGATCTCCTCCCTGCTTTCAGGCAAGAATACTGGAGTGGGTTGCCATTTCCTACTCCAGGGGATCTTCCTGAGCCAGGAATCAAACACATGTATCATGCATCTCCTCTGCTGGCAGACAGATTCTTGATCACTGCATCATGTGACCAATGCACCTTGAATGCACAGGGACAAGCACAGATGCACACTCACAACCACACCCCCATATACTCCACACCACACACACACAGGCACAAGCAATAGTTACTCTAGAATCCATTTGCTATCAGATTTATAGATACACTCTGTCAAGTTTATAGGTAAAAAGCAAACTATAGGATTTCATTAGGCTTCAGCCAAAGATGCACATGCTTATGTCATAATTAATAATAATAAAAAGTCAATGTTTGACATGAGTCTGGCACCAAGCTCTCGCTTCATGTGCTCACTTCACACTTAATGTTTGAGTCTCATTTATCTCTATATGGCAACAATACTTTGGTCCCCACTTTAGAACTCTAGACATTGAGGGTAAGGAATCTGTATCCAAAGTCACACAGCTGGTAAGAAGCCAAGTAGAAAGTTTTAATTATTTTTCTTTCTTATAAAAATTTCCCATATATGATCTATAAATATGACATATACCTCTATTTTAAAGAATCTTAGGCATAGAGTGATTGCATGCTCAAAGTCAAAAATATGACTATACATAGAGCCTAGGTCTCACTTTAAGCTGAGGTTTTTCTACAGTAGCATCCGTCCATAACTCCTTAATTGCTTCATAGTATGAGGATAGCTACATAAACTTTTTCACCTCGTTTGACCCTAGATTTTAGAGTTTGTTGATATAATTACAGAAATCTCAAGAAAGTACTAATGGACTCAAAGTAATAATCCTTAGTTGACTCTTCCCATATTAGTGAAATTCTTCAGCCTTCTCTCACAGTCCATTTAAATGAATGGCTCTCAGCCAAAAGAAGATAGTCAATAATTTTCCAGTAGGAATTCCTCCAAAATTCACAACCCAAAACATCCTGTTAACAAATGGAAGCCCTGAAACTGTCTTACAATTAAGTTAAAGTGCCCTAAGTCTAAAAATAAATTTTCTTTTGCAAGTTCAATTTGCATTTTAAATCCTAAAAGATTCTCTACTGGCAAAAAGCTATTAAAGATTATACTGCAATTTAAATACAATATATCACTTAAAATAAGTTATCAAAGCTGTGTGTTGATTATAATGTTAATGAATAATAATGTGCCTCTTTTAAGCAAAGATACAGAAGGGTATGAAAAGGTTACACTGTTCCCTTCATAATTCTCACCAGGTAGATTCCAAGCTCTCTGGACACTGGTGGATGTCTCCAGTGGATGTCTCCGAAGAGGAAGCAATGAGGTTACATAGCCATGTTTCTCCCATTTAAGCACTTTGCTATTTTGAATCATGCTGTTGAACAATAATGATCAGTTCAACTTCAATGATATATAATTACTGAGAGTAACTCAAAACATTCTTCTTTTGCATCAATTTTGGTTAGGGAGTGGTATAAGAAGATCACAATCAAAGGACAGCTGGGTCCTTTCTGCTATAGAATACAGCCTAAAGTGAAGCCAAAAATAGAAGACTCTTCTCTAGTGGGCACTAGATATTCAGTACATATTAACAAACTAGGCATCTAGCTGACTCAAAGTAACATTAGGCTCCATATGTTTATCTTTTTTTTTTAATTTTTATTTTACTTTTTACTTTTACAGAATTTTGTTGTTTACAGATGTATATGATCCCAGATTAGTCATATGTATATCCCCACCATCCCACCCCTCCAGGCCATTGCTCAGCACCCCTGCTGGATCCCCTTTTCTCACAGCTCAATGACAATAGCTAATTTCTTCACATATGATAGTATAGGTTTTCATGCTACTTCCTTTATGCCTCCCACCCACTGTTCATTCCCCACAATGTTCATATGTCTACTGTCCATGTATCTTTTTTTAAAGAATACATATTTCTGTTCTATTATAGAAAGCCCAGACGATTATGTTAAATCATTTGCCTTCCGTCAAAAGAAGATAGTCAATAATTTTCCAGTAGGAATTCCTCCAAAATTCACAACCCAAAACATCCTGTTAACAAATGGAAGCCCTGAAACTGTCTTACAATTAAGTTAAAGTGCCCTAAGTCTAAAAATAAATTTTCTTTTGCAAGTTCAATTTGCATTTTAAATCCTAAAAGATTCTCTACTGGCAAAAAGCTATTAAAGATTATACTGCAATTTACATACAATATATCACTTAAAATAAGTTATCAAAGCTGTGTGTTGATTATAATGTTAATGAATAATAATGTGCCTCTTTTAAGCAAAGATACAGAAGGGTATGAAAAGGTTACACTTTTCCCCTTCATAATTCTCACCAGGTAGATTCCAAGCTGTCTGGACACTGGTGGATGTCTCCAGTGGATGTCTCCGAAGAGGAAGCAATGAGGTTACATAGCCATGTTTCTCCCATTTAAGCACTTTGCTATTTTGAATCATGCTGTTGAACAATAATGATCAGTTCAACTTCAATGATATATAATTACTGAGAGTAACTCAAAACATTCTTCTTTTGCATCAATTTTGGTTAGGGAGTGGTACAAGAAGATCACAATCAAAGGACAAGCTGGGTCCTTTCTGCTATAGAATACAGCCTAAAGTGAAGCCAAAAATAGAAGACTCTTCTCTAGTGGGCACTAGATATTCAGTACATATTAACAAACTAGGCATCTAGCTGACTCAAAGTAGCATTAGGCTCCATATGTTTATCTTTTTTTTTTTAATTTTTATTTTACTTTTTACTTTTACAGAGTTTTGTTGTTTACAGATGTATATGATCCCAGATTAGTCATATGTATATCCCCACCATCCCACCCCTCCAGGCCATTGCTCAGCACCCCTGCTGGATCCCCTTTTCTCACAGCTCAATGACAATAGCTAATTTTTTCACATATGATAGTATAGGTTTTCATGCTACTTCCTTTATGCCTCCCACCCACTGTTCATTCCCCACAATGTTCATATGTCTACTGTCCATGTATCTTTTTTTAAAGAATACATATTTCTGTTCTATTATAGAAAGCCCAGACGATTATGTTAAATCATTTGCCTTCCGTCAAAAGATCTTTTCCCCTGTGGACCATGAAGAGACTCTGAAACTTTTCAACAACTATTTTTGACTACGCATACATGTTTGACACTATTGAGATCTGAATATATTTCATGGTGAATAAACAGATATAATTCTTGCCCTCAGAGAATTTGCAGGGTTTCCTCTGACATGAGATTGCTTCTTTAATAATGCACATAAAATCCTATAATATAACTAAATCTAGAAAAGAAGGGTTGTTATGCTCTGTTTCAGTTCCTGAACTTTTCTAGTATCCAGTTGACATGTAAAGCTATTTTCTGTAACTTAGAGGTAAGGAGACACTTGCAGTATGCTTCTATAAATGAGCTTATTACACATGATTGTGTGAACTGACCAGGAGTGTGAATGACTGAAACAAACTGGGATAGAGGAACCTTCAAAGATGACGGTTGAAAACCAGCCATACTTGGCCAAATAGAGACATTTAAGAGGTGAGCACAGGGCCTGATTAAAGGAGAGCAGAGATGAGTTGTTGAGTAGGTAGAAGCTCTGAGAGTGGAGTTGGAAAAGAAAGGTCAGACTAGTGGAGATTTTGGTCACATGAAGCTAGAAATGCTTACCTGAGTAGGAAATTAGTTAAACAATCTCCCTGAAACAGGAAAAGAGTGGGAAAGAGAACTACATACAGAAACTATTTCCTTGGTGACTCAGTTCTAGCTTAGGAGGGTAGAATTAACAAGGTAAATTAAACAACTAAGAAGAGAGAAATTGACTTTACTGTGAGCAAAGGAGAAGGATCAGACAGAAAAGGGCTAACCTCAGGAAATTTCACAGAACTGAGAAATCTGATTTACACATGTAGAACAAAGCCAGAATGAGACCACTTCTTTGCATTTATGTATCAGGTGACCTGCAAACATCTCACCTAGACAATAGTGGTTTGTAACCGAGATAAGCAACTTGACATAATAAATATAAACAATAACTCAAACAGTTATTTATGCAACCAGTATTTATTGATGACTTACTATGTGCAAGCACTTTGCCAGCAAAAGAACAGTGAATAAGATAGAAATACTTATCACAGAGGGCAAATCTAGATGTTGGACAACTAACTACAAGTGAGACATATGTTAAAGGTAGGCATATAGAATGTGTTGGGAGGAAAGGAGTTAGCTAGGCAAAGGTGGAAGAGGAAAGGCATTTCATGCATTCATTCATTTAACATATACTTGAGTATACAGAGTTGTGGTCCAGGCAGAAGTGAGTGACAGCCTCAACAAAAGAAGCAACAGAAAGAAGACTGGATTGTGGAGTGACTCTCTGTGAGTGTGCAAAGGTCGGCCACTCTCAGGAGGGAAACAGGATGGATAAAGAATTAAGAGCCAGATCCCCAGGGGGTCAATATCCCAGGAGGAGCCCTGCCTCTTCGACTGGTGGAAAGAGACCTGTGAAACTTAAAAGCTTTTGTACAGCTAAAGAAATTACAAAAAAGCTGAACAGACAGCCCACAGAGTGGGAGAAAATCATAGCAAATGAAACAACAGACAAAGAATTAATCTCCAAAATCTACAAGCAACTCAGACAACTCAGCACTGGAAAAACGAACAACCCAATCAAAAAATGGGAAAAGGACCTAAACAGACACCTCTCCAACGATGACATACAGATGGCCCAAAAACACATGAAACGATGCTCAACTTCACTAATAATTAGAGAAATGCAAATCAAAACTACAATGAGATATCACCTCACACCCGTCAGAATGGCCATCATCCACAAATCGACAGACAATAAATGCCGGAGAGGCTGCGGAGAAAAGGGAACACTCCTGCATTGCTGGTGGGAGTGTAAATTGATACAGCCTCTATGGAAGACAGTCTGGAGATTTCTTAAAAAACTAAAAATAGAAGCACCATATGACTCAGCAATCCCACTCTTAGGCTTATACCCTGACGAAATCAAAACTGAAAGAAGCACCCGTACCCCAATGTTCATTGCAGCTCTCTATACAATAGCTAGAACATGGAAGGAACCTAGATGCCCATTGACGAACGAATGGATCCAAAAGCTCTGGTACATATATACAATGGAATACTACACAGCTATAAAGAGAAATGCAGAAGAATCAACCCTAATGAGGTGGCTGGATCTAGAACATATCATCAAAAGTGAAGTCAGTCAGAAAGAGAAGGACAAATACAGTATATTAACACATATATATGGAATCTAGTAGGATGGTGATGATGGCACATGCAGTGAAGCGACAGAAAGACAGACATGGACAGTGGACATATGGACATTGTGGGGAAGGAACAGTGGGTGAGAGGCGTAAAGGAAGTAGCATGAAGGCCTGTACTATCATAAGTGAAGAAAATAGCTATAGTCATTGCTCTGTGAGAAAAGGGGATCCTTCAGGGGTGCTGTGTGATGGTCGGGAGGGGAGGGAAGGGGGGGATATACATGTGACTAATCTGAGAACATGCATGTCTTTGAACAACAAAACTCTGTAAAAGTTAAAAGTAAAATAAAGGTTTAAAAAAAAAAAAAAGAGACCTGTGAGAATTAACAAGCAGAATGAATCTGATCATGGCAAAGGGGATTTACTCTTGTGTAGGTTGCAGGAAACAGCCATCCTTGTCTTAGAAGTCCTCATCATGGGAATCTAACAGAAACAGGTCCTTTTATCCTCAATCTATCGGTAAGGCTAGCCAGAGAGTTCCAAATCACCTTTCAGCACATGTCCTTGCCTAGTCAGGCTTTCAGGAGCTCTAGTTTGGACAAAGTCTCTCCATGAAACCAGGCAGAGCTCTTGTGGTATTCAGACTTTTTTTTTTTTTTGATTATAGATGCTAAGCTGCCAGTTGACCTCTTCTGTAAGGTTTACATCAAGGTATCATTTGTATGACTGGATAGCTAGGTTAGAGATGGAGCCTCAGATCATCAGCATGCAGTTATCAATATGAGATGTACAGTTTCTAGGAAGTGACTCAAAGTATATTCCCAGAAATTCAGACTACAAAAGAAATGACAATTACAGGTACACCCTTTACCTACAGCAATGATTCTCATTCTAACATCTTGCACAATGATTAGTCCATAAGAGACTTCCTTCCTTCCCAATCAAGTCTTCTGTTAGTAAATTACCACCACCTGTTATTTTAAAGCTGTACTTTTACTGTATCAGAATCAGATATTTTGATAATAGCTTCTTTTTCCTGTTACTACACTCAACAATGGATTTTATTGTTCATTTAAAATCAGATAGGCAGTATCTGAAAAATTGGGGACTTTCAACACATATTTTCTTGTATTGAAAGAAAACAAGACAAAAAACTGATTCCTCCCTCTGTAGGTTTTTAAATTAATAGATGTGATTGGCTGATGGTTGAGAGAAAAGTCAAATCCTTGGCTTCCTGTGTTAACATACAACATCAGTAAGTTGTTTATTCATCGGTAAATGAAGAAATGTTTTCCTTCTATATAAAATGTTTGTCATGTATATAAAGTGGGCTCAGATAAAAGTAGTCTGTGCCAATCCTGGGAGACTGAATCCTAATGTAGATAGACTCCACAGATCAGCAACAGAGGAAGTTCCCGGCTAAAAACAACAGAAAGAAGCTACCCAGGGACAAGGAGCAGCAGGCATCTGTGATGAGGGTGCTGTAACCAACAGACACTGCATGCAAAAGGCAATAAGGTTAAGTGCTAAACTGAGTTCCAGTTCCAGAAGATAAGGAAGAAAAAGCAGAAACTCCATTTTCAGAACTGGGGAATGAGCCAGAAGTGAGGTCCCAAAGGACAAAGTAGGAACCTAATCACTACAGCCAGGGTCAAAGGCAGCTCACCAGGTGTGAGACTGACCGGATGTGAAGCCAGAAAAATCGACCTTGGCTTAGTAAGTGCCTGGGCCTTGAATGGAGATGACGCTGCAACCAGGGCCTGCATGGAACTCAGCCACTTTGGGTCAGCTTGGCAAATCTTCCCACTTCTTTATGTTGTTTTAATTTTATTACCATAGTTGTTGAAATATATCATGTAAAGTTTCACTAGCTATCTACTTTAAATCTATTTAGTCAGCATAAAAACGTTTCTAGGAAGTGACTCAAAGTATATTCCCAGAAATTCAGACTACAAAAGAAATGACAATTACAGGTACACCCTTTACCTACAGCAATGATTCTCATTCTAACATCTTGCACAATGATTAGTCCATAAGAGACTTCCTTCCTTCCCAATCAAGTCTTCTGTTAGTAAATTACCACCACCTGTTATTTTAAAGCTGTACTTTTACTGTATCAGAATCAGATATTTTGATAATAGCTTCTTTTTCCTGTTACTACACTCAACAATGGATTTTATTGTTCATTTAAAATCAGATAGGCAGTATCTGAAAAATTGGGGACTTTCAACACATATTTTCTTGTATTGAAAGAAAACAAGACAAAAAACTGATTCCTCCCTCTGTAGGTTTTTAAATTAATAGATGTGATTGGCTGATGGTTGAGAGAAAAGTCAAATCCTTGGCTTCCTGTGTTAACATACAACATCAGTAAGTTGTTTATTCATCGGTAAATGAAGAAATGTTTTCCTTCTATATAAAATGTTTGTCATGTATATAAAGTGGGCTCAGATAAAAGTAGTCTGTGCCAATCCTGGGAGACTGAATCCTAATGTAGATAGACTCCACAGATCAGCAACAGAGGAAGTTCCCGGCTAAAAACAACAGAAAGAAGCTACCCAGGGACAAGGAGCAGCAGGCATCTGTGATGAGGGTGCTGTAACCAACAGACACTGCATGCAAAAGGCAATAAGGTTAAGTGCTAAACTGAGTTCCAGTTCCAGAAGATAAGGAAGAAAAAGCAGAAACTCCATTTTCAGAACTGGGGAATGAGCCAGAAGTGAGGTCCCAAAGGACAAAGTAGGAACCTAATCACTACAGCCAGGGTCAAAGGCAGCTCACCAGGTGTGAGACTGACCGGATGTGAAGCCAGAAAAATCGACCTTGGCTTAGTAAGTGCCTGGGCCTTGAATGGAGATGACGCTGCAACCAGGGCCTGCATGGAACTCAGCCACTTTGGGTCAGCTTGGCAAATCTTCCCACTTCTTTATGTTGTTTTAATTTTATTACCATAGTTGTTGAAATATATCATGTAAAGTTTCACAGTATCTATAGCTATTCTAGTCTTTTAAAGATTCATATTTGCGTGGATATGAGTTTAAGGGGACTTTCAAGGTTTCACTTATATCATTTCTTCTCAACATACTGTCATTTCCCTGCTACCTACCAAATATCATACACAGGGCTTTGAGAAATTTTCTGTTCAAAGACTTTTTTTTTGGCCACTTTTATTGGTCTTTCATTTATTTATTTTCATCCATTTTTGTTCTTTGGCCTGTGTGGGCCTCCCACTGTGGTGGCCTCTGTCACTGCAGAGCTCCGGCTCTGGGCACATGCACCCCAGAGCTCTGGCTTGGTAGTTGGACACATCAGTCCAGCCGTTCCATAGCACGTGGGATCATCCTAGGACAGGGATCGAACTGGCACCCCTAGCACTGCAAGGCGGTGTCCTTACCCACTGGACCACCAGGAAAGCCCAGTTAAAGATTTTTTGTATATTGCTTTTTTGTTTGATTTGCTTATATATTATTAAATTACCTCTCTGAATAAATACAATTATTAATACTTGCTTCTTAGTTTCTAAGTTAGGGAAATCATTAATTGCTATATACATGTGTTTTGGGATAATGAATTCATTCTGGCTTCAGATTGGCAGAGGTATCAAAAACATCTTAATTTCACTCAATCAATGTCATTATACTGGAAAATTAAGCCCCTAGATTTAACAAAAACTTTCTTTTCTGGAAATATTTTAAAATAACTACTAGATCCTCAAGCACATCTTATTAGAAGTCTTTAATGATCTGAGAGTTCTTTAAATAAGAATTTCTTTGAAGTTCAAGAAAGTCTTGATTAACAAAGGGAACTTAAAGATGCTGATGCTGGAAAAGATTGAGGGTGCAGGAGAAGAAGGGGGAGCAGAGCATGAGATGGTTGCATGGCATCACCAACTCAAGGGATATGAGTTTGAGCAAACTCCAGGAGATAGTGAAGGACAGGGAAGTCTGGTACGCTGCAGTCCATAGGCTCACAGAGTTGGATACACCTTAGCGACTGAACAACAACTGCTTTAAAGATATCATGTAAAGTTTCACAGTATCTATAGCTATTCTAGTCTTTTAAAGATTCATATTTGCGTGGATATGAGTTTAAGGGGACTTTCAAGGTTTCACTTATATCATTTCTTCTCAACATACTGTCATTTCCCTGCTACCTACCAAATATCATACACAGGGCTTTGAGAAATTTTCTGTTCAAAGACTTTTTTTTTGGCCACTTTTATTGGTCTTTCATTTATTTATTTTCATCCATTTTTGTTCTTTGGCCTGTGTGGGCCTCCCACTGTGGTGGCCTCTGTCACTGCAGAGCTCCGGCTCTGGGCACATGCACCCCAGAGCTCTGGCTTGGTAGTTGGACACATCAGTCCAGCCGTTCCATAGCACGTGGGATCATCCTAGGACAGGGATCGAACTGGCACCCCTAGCACTGCAAGGCGGTGTCCTTACCCACTGGACCACCAGGAAAGCCCAGTTAAAGATTTTTTGTATATTGCTTTTTTGTTTGATTTGCTTATATATTATTAAATTACCTCTCTGAATAAATACAATTATTAATACTTGCTTCTTAGTTTCTAAGTTAGGGAAATCATTAATTGCTATATACATGTGTTTTGGGATAATGAATTCATTCTGGCTTCAGATTGGCAGAGGTATCAAAAACATCTTAATTTCACTCAATCAATGTCATTATACTGGAAAATTAAGCCCCTAGATTTAACAAAAACTTTCTTTTCTGGAAATATTTTAAAATAACTACTAGATCCTCAAGCACATCTTATTAGAAGTCTTTAATGATCTGAGAGTTCTTTAAATAAGAATTTCTTTGAAGTTCAAGAAAGTCTTGATTAACAAAGGGAACTTAAAGATGCTGATGCTGGAAAAGATTGAGGGTGCAGGAGAAGAAGGGGGAGCAGAGCATGAGATGGTTACATGGCATCACCAACTCAAGGGATATGAGTTTGAGCAAACTCCAGGAGATAGTGAAGGACAGGGAAGTCTGGTACGCTGCAGTCCATAGGCTCACAGAGTTGGATACACCTTAGCGACTGAACAACAACTGCTTTAAAGATATAGCCTAAGTCATCTTCACCATTTTTTAGTTGGCTTGCTTGTTTTTGCTTTAACCTCAAACACAATGAAACAGAGGCACTGCAGGTTCTTGGTTACCTGCTAACTGATTTTCTTTTGACTTCCTAATCCACTCAGTCTACGCTTGGACCAAACCCTCTTTTTATTAGTTTCAAGCTAAGGTACTAGTTTGAAAAGCTTCTTCTTTTTTTTTTTTTTGAAAGATATGTTCTATCTGAAATGTGACAATTCTGTTTGTTTTTTCTTCCCCCTTTTAATTTTGAAGGAAGATCAGGCCTCTGAAAAAATGTTTAAACAAACATTTTGTTTTAAGATAAGAACTCACTGATTCATTTTGAATTTTCATCTAGGCTTGTAAAAAAATAAATAAAAATGAATTCAGGAGTAATTGTGATTCCATCAAACGGAGTTCCCACACAACAAACTAGCCAGGTGGCTTCTGGCATCTCCTCTTATGCACTGGCTATTAATCCACTGGAGTGAGTCAATCACAGATGACAACAATGCAGTTGAAAACCCTCGCCTGTGTGGACTAATTTCTAAAGTACAAATGACATATTTTATTTCATCCCTGAAAACAAAAACAAAAACAAAAATGTTCACATCTAACAAGAAAGTGAACATCTATTCCAAACTTTACCTGGAAATGGTATATAATTTCTTTACATAAAGGCAGGGTACAGGGAAGAGTTTGGAAAGATGCCTTTCATGAAATATTTTCAAATACTTACTTTAGTAAAACATTATAATTATTATTACTATGTCTGGCAGCACTAATTTTAGATTGGTGGGCATATGCAGATTCTAGAATGTGACTCCTATCAGCAAACATTTACCTTCATTCAGAAAAGTATCTCCTGCAAACCTACCTCTAGAGAAGGAAAGAAAAGGGTTTGCAGAAGCAAGCAGGATTAGAAGGGCATCTCTAGAATCATCTTGGAAAAGAAGGCATGATTTTTTTAAGCCCTAAACCTACTTATGGCCAGTAAAGAATCTGCCTGCAATGTAGGAGACCCAGGTTCAATCCCTGTGTGGAAGATCTCCTGGTGGAGGAAATGGCATTGATCTTGAGGAAAATCCCATGGTGGGGACAAGTCTGGTACGCTGCAGTCCATAGGCTCAGGCCGACTGAACAACAACTGCTTTAAAGATATAGCCTAAGTCATCTTCACCATTTTTTAGTTGGCTTGCTTGTTTTTGCTTTAACCTCAAACACAATGAAACAGAGGCACTGCAGGTTCTTGGTTACCTGCTAACTGATTTTCTTTTGACTTCCTAATCCACCCAGTCGACGCTTGGACCAAACCCTCTTTTTATTAGTTTCAAGCTAAGGTACTAGTTTGAAAAGCTTCTTCTTTTTTTTTTTTTTGAAAGATATGTTCTATCTGAAATGTGACAATTCTGTTTGTTTTTTCTTCCCCCTTTTAATTTTGAAGGAAGATCAGGCCTCTGAAAAAATGTTTAAACAAACATTTTGTTTTAAGATAAGAACTCACTGATTCATTTTGAATTTTCATCTAGGCTTGTAAAAAAATAAATAAAAATGAATTCAGGAGTAATTGTGATTCCATCAAACGGAGTTCCCACACAACAAACTAGCCAGGTGGCTTCTGGCATCTCCTCTTATGCACTGGCTATTAATCCACTGGAGTGAGTCAATCACAGATGACAACAATGCAGTTGAAAACCCTCGCCTGTGTGGACTAATTTCTAAAGTACAAATGACATATTTTATTTCATCCCTGAAAACAAAAACAAAAACAAAAATGTTCACATCTAACAAGAAAGTGAACATCTATTCCAAACTTTACCTGGAAATGGTATATAATTTCTTTACATAAAGGCAGGGTACAGGGAAGAGTTTGGAAAGATGCCTTTCATGAAATATTTTCAAATACTTACTTTAGTAAAACATTATAATTATTATTACTATGTCTGGCAGCACTAATTTTAGATTGGTGGGCATATGCAGATTCTAGAATGTGACTCCTATCAGCAAACATTTACCTTCATTCAGAAAAGTATCTCCTGCAAACCTACCTCTAGAGAAGGAAAGAAAAGGGTTTGCAGAAGCAAGCAGGATTAGAAGGTCATCTCTAGAATCATCTTGGAAAAGAAGGCATGATTTTTTTAAGCCCTAAGCCTACTTATGGCCAGTAAAGAATCTGCCTGCAATGTAGGAGACCCAGGTTCAATCCCTGTGTGGGGAAGATCTCCTGGTGGAGGAAATGGCAACATATTTCAGTATTCTTGCGAGGAAAATCCCATGTACAGAGGACCCTGGCAGGCTACAGTCCATGGGGCCACTAAGAGTTGGACACAACTGAGTGACTGACACACACACACGCACAAGCCTATTCACAGGATGCTCCTGCCAGCTAACTGATTTACCTTTCCCTGAAGGTCTCTCCCTTTGCACTTTGCACACTAAAAACAAAACCAGCCTCCTGCCATCATTCTACACAGCCTCCGGATCACTCCTCTCCCCTGGGTTTATTTAGACTTCTGCCAGCTGACCATCCCCACCTCATCTACTTTATCTCTGTCATCTACTAACTTCCTAGATGTTCATCTGTGTTCACTGAAGACGCCACACCTCAATCAGTCTTCCATACAACAAATGTTCCACCATCTGCCCAGATAACATCAGGGACTACGTGGACAATGTCTATACTCTCTGGCTTAAGAATTTCTTAACCTTATAAAGTCCCATGATCTTTATCTCCATTCCACATGCATGTATGCGTTTTCTTGGGTGACGTCCTGATGTTATCCTATGGAAAAGTTCAACCTTTGGAATCTTTGACTTGCATCATCGACACCTCAGCCATCCTATTCTCAGAAGTTTTTTCACTTCTCTCTTTCCTCTGCACCTGCTCTCCTAGTTTACTGAGGATTCTCATGTCAGGCCCACTCTGCTCTTGGCCTTTCTTTTACCTTCTATCAGGTACATCCTATGGTGCCATTTAAATGTCATTTCATTCCCTTCCCCTTGCAAATGAGCCTACCCTGAATATTCTCAGTCACCTACCTTTCCTTTCCAACATTTAAGAATGTTTTTATAAATTTATTGATTGATTTGGTTACTGTCAATCTCCTTTTTTACTGTGAGCTCTTCATGCGCAGGGACTTGGTGTTGTTCACTTCTGCATCTGCAGCAACTGGAACTGTGTTCAGTAAATATCCATAGAAGAGATTATCTGTGATACTGGGAAAAACCTGTAACTGCCTAGGTTAATGCCATTTCACATAATGGCCTTCAGCTTCAACAGGGCCATTAATTCTGGGCACAGCCCTTCTACACAGCCCTGGCTGGCTGTCCCTTCCACTAGGCACACTGGCTCTGTCCAGTTTTCAATATCATTAATTCCTCTAACAAAGAGAAAACTGAAGTAAACTGAATGATGTGCCACAGATTCCCATCCTTGCCAGCCTCTAGCCATACTTGCATTCACACCATCACCGCTGCTTTATCCCTGGCAAGACAGGAAGAAGAGTTCCTCCTCTGTTTAACAGTAGCCCAGCCATCTTTTCTCTGCATATACCCTCTCTTATGTCCCCAGGAACAAGATCCATTAATTTTCCCATCTTCCAATGGAATCTTCAATCTCTCTCTTTTTTTTTTTAAATGTGAACCATTTTTTAAAGTCCTTATTGAATTCATTATAATATCGCTCCTGTTCTGTGTTTTGATTTTTTGGCCACAAGGCATGTGGAACCTTATCTCCCTGACCAGGAATTGAAGTCACCCTCTGCACTGGAAGGTAAAATCTTAACCACTGGATTGCCAGGGAAGTCCCAACCTCTTCCTTTCTACTTTCATTTCTTGTTTTATCAACCTCTCAGCTGCATTTAACTCCAATGATCAGACTCTAATTTTTAACATACTCTCTAATTTTTGCTTCTATGATTTTACACTTCACTGATGTTCCCTCTACCTCCCTAGCTACTCCTCTTCAGTTTCTTTGAAAAGTCTCCATTTTCTTCCTGGAAAATCTCAATCACCTCGCTCCCATGCTAATAACTCTTGAATAGTTATCTCCAACTTTGACTTCCCTGAACTTTGCCACATAGAAGACTTAGCAGTATCTCAAATCTACACTGTCCCAAAGGGAAGTTTTCACTGCACTGGCTCCAGTCCGTCATCAACCAGCTCTTTCTCTGTGTCTCCTGGCTGAGTGGCTAACAACACTTATGACCCAATTTCCCAAGTTGGAAACTTGGTTACATTTCACTCACTTCTTTTTCATAACATATTTACTTCATGTCTTATAGTCATTCCTAAATATCTCTCAAATCCTTCCATTCTCTCCACCTTGTTCTCTCCTACCATCAAATCCAAATGACCATCAGCATTCGTCCAGTAGATTAATTCCCTGTCCAAGGCTCTTCTTTAAGTGATCCTTCTCAACAGTTCTGATCATCATTGAAAACTTCATCCTGAGACTGCTCAATACTATTAGTAGCTAGTTCAAACACTTTAACATGGACTACAAATCCAGTTTCACCCTATCTCTTGTGCCAATGCCAACATATCTTTGTCACCTCCACTCTCAAGTCACACACACAGCCTTTATGACTTAGCCCTATAGCCCTTCTTCCAGTTCTTTGATCTTGCTAAGTTCTCCCTCATACCTAGGACAAAGAAATAGTATTCCTGTGCGTGAGTAAGGCTTTGCCTCCACTTCACCAGGTCGGCATGAGCTAGCAGGCAACATTGACAATGCTATACCTCTGCTTAAAATCCTTTAGATACTCCTTATAACATACTTGCAGTTTCCCTGGTAGTTCAGCTGGTAAAGAAATCCACCTGCAATGCAGGAGACTCCAGTTTGATTCTTGGGTAAGTAAGATCTCCTGGAGATGGGACAGGCTACCCACTCCAGTATTCTTGGGCTTCTCCGGTGGCTCAGGTGGTAAAGAAATCCACCTGCAATGTGGGTAGACCTGGGTTTGATCCCTGGGTTGAAAAGATTGCCTGGAGGAGGGCATGGCAACCTACTCCAGCATTCTTGCCTGGAGAATCCTCACAGACAGAGGAGCCAGGTGGGCTACAATCCATGGAGTCTCAGACGAGTCAGACACGACTGAGCGACTAGGCACACACACATAACATACTTTACTATAGACTTGAAGGGGATTACAGCCCAGGGCTTTCTGCATTACACTCCAGCCAACATGAACCACTTAGCCAAGCTTTCCAGGCATCTTGCAAATAGCCTGTGTACATGCTGCCTTCTGCTCCACTCGCCTGGCAGCCTCTGACTGGTCTTCTGAACCAGCAGGCGATGTTTCCTCTTGCAAATGTTTTCCTGGGCCTGCCCACTGCCATCACTCTGGCTGCCAAGTCATTCCTAAATATCTCTCAAATCCTTCCATTCTCTCCACCTTGTTCTCTCCTACCATCAAATCCAGGTGACCATCAGCATTCATCCAGTAGATTAATTCCCTGACCAAGGCTCTTCTTTAAGTGATCCTTCTCAACAGTTCTGATCATCATTGAAAACTTCATCCTGAGACTGCTCGATACTATTAGTAGCTAGTTCAAACACTTCAGCATGGACTACAAATCCAGTTTCACCCTATCTCTTGTGCCAGTGCCAACATATCTTTGTCACCTCCACTCTCAAGTCACACACACAGCCTTTATGACTTAGCCCTATAGCCCTTCTTCCAGTTCTTCGATCTTGCTAAGTTCTCCCTCATACCTAGGACAAAGAAATAGTATTCCTGTGCGTGAGTAAGGCTTTGCCTCCACTTCACCAGGTCGGCATGAGCTAGCAGGCAACATTGACAATGCTATACCTCTGCTTAAAATCCTTTAGATACTCCTTATAACATACTTGCAGTTTCCCTGGTAGTTCAGCTGGTAAAGAAATCCACCTGCAATGCAGGAGACTCCAGTTTGATTCTTGGGTAAGTAAGATCTCCTGGAGATGGGACAGGCTACCCACTCCAGTATTCTTGGGCTTCTCCGGTGGCTCAGGTGGTAAAGAAATCCACCTGCAATGTGGGTAGACCTGGGTTTGATCCCTGGGTTGAAAAGATTGCCTGGAGGAGGGCATGGCAACCTACTCCAGCATTCTTGCCTGGAGAATCCTCACAGACAGAGGAGCCAGGTGGGCTACAATCCATGGAGTCTCAGACGAGTCAGACACGACTGAGCGACTAGGCACACACACATAACATACTTTACTATAGACTTGAAGGGGATTACAGCCCAGGGCTTTCTGCATTACACTCCAGCCAACATGAACCACTTAGCCAAGCTTTCCAGGCATCTTGCAAATAGCCTGTGTACATGCTGCCTTCTGCTCCACTCGCCTGGCAGCCTCTGACTGGTCTTCTGAACCAGCAGGCGATGTTTCCTCTTGCAAATGTTTTCCTGGGCCTGCCCACTGCCATCACTCTGGCTGCCAAGCTGTAAGGACTAATGCGGTTTAGTCGCTCTGTCCTCAGAATGCCTATGGCACACTTCACCTCTCTCTGCCCTAGCACTTACTCAGATCACAGGGCAATTTTGTTACTGGTCTGTCATGCCCAGCAGATTGTCACTTTCCTGAGAGCAGGGTATATCTAAGCTCCTACTCCCAGTGTCCAGAAAAAGTGTTCAACATTTAGAATGTGCTCAATTCACGTTTTGGAGACCTATACATGAACAGAGGAATAAGTGAGGAAAGACATTGTTCTGAAGTCTCTATGAAAACATCCGTGCCTACATTCTATTACAGAAATTCAAAGAAACAGTCTAGGTTCAGCTTCTTCATTATCAGTTAAAAAAGCAAAAACAAAAAAAACAGATTCAGTGTCCCTCAGCTCTGACTTAGTTTTTGTTTTTGTTTTTTTTCTTAGTTTTCACTGAGTAGCATAGTCTGATTGATTGTTTAAAGAAATCGGTTGGTTAACCTATATCATCTTTTAAAAATGCAAATGACCAGGGAATTTCTACCTACCTTAATGTCACTTTATTTACTTAAATTCCTTTTCTTCCAACACTCAGCAGAAACCACTCTGCTGAAGGACTGAGAACTTTGTATGTCAGGGAAGAGAGAAGGGCTGGCATGGGTTTATTTTAAAAGCTTCCCTGATTATCTTGATAAGCAGCCATAGCTGGGAGTCACCATTCCTCAGTGTTTCTCGAACCATACTGTGCACTGTCCTCTCTTGTAAACTTGACTAAAAATACAGTTGCAGACTCAACAGGTCTGAGGTGAGACCTGAGAATTTACATGTTCTCAAGTTCCCAGATGATGCTGATACCCTGGTATATGGACCACACTCTGAATAGTAAGAATCTAGATATTCTCCTTTACTGTAGCCCTCTGGCTTCTTTCCTTTAGGGTTTAATCACCTGGGAGGAAGGGCTAACAGTGAGTGTCTGCAAGAGTGAGCACAGAATAGCAGAGTGTTCAAATCAAGGTGTGCCTGACATGGGTTTCCTCTTCCCAGCCTGGCAGCCTCTGACTGGTCTTCTGACCCCTGGGCCGGGCCCCACTGCCATCACTCTGGCTGCCAAGCTATAAGGACTAATGCGGTTTAGTCGCTCTGTCCTCAGAATGCCTATGGCACACTTCACCTCTCTCTGCCCTAGCACTTACTCAGATCACAGGGCAATTTTGTTACTGGTCTGTCATGCCCAGCAGATTGTCACTTTCCTGAGAGCAGGGTATATCTAAGCTCCTACTCCCAGTGTCCAGAAAAAGTGTTCAACATTTAGAATGTGCTCAATTCACGTTTTGGAGACCTATACATGAACAGAGGAATAAGTGAGGAAAGACATTGTTCTGAAGTCTCTATGAAAACATCCGTGCCTACATTCTATTACAGAAATTCAAAGAAACAGTCTAGGTTCAGCTTCTTCATTATCAGTTAAAAAAGCAAAAACAAAAAAAACAGATTCAGTGTCCCTCAGCTCTGACTTAGTTTTTGTTTTTGTTTTTTTTCTTAGTTTTCACTGAGTAGCATAGTCTGATTGATTGCTTAAAGAAATCGGTTGGTTAACCTATATCATCTTTTAAAAATGCAAATGACCAGGGACTTTCTACCTACCTTAATGTCACTTTATTTACTTAAATTCCTTTTCTTCCAACACTCAGCAGAAACCACTCTGCTGAAGGACTGAGAACTTTGTATGTCAGGGAAGAGAGAAGGGCTGGCATGGGTTTATTTTAAAAGCTTCCCTGATTATCTTGATAAGCAGCCATAGCTGGGAGTCACCATTCCTCAGTGTTTCTCGAACCATACTGTGCACTGTCCTCTCTTGTAAACTTGACTAAAAATACAGTTGCAGACTCAACAGGTCTGAGGTGAGACCTGAGAATTTACATGTTCTCAAGTTCCCAGATGATGCTGATACCCCTGGTATATGGACCACACTCTGAATAGTAAGAATCTAGATATTCTCCTTTTACTGTAGCCCTCTGGCTTCTTTCCTTTTAGGGTTTAATCACCTGGGAGGGAAGGGCTAACAGTGAGTGTCTGCAAGAGTGAGCACAGAATAGCAGAGTGTTCAAATCAAGGTGTGCCTGACTGGCTTCTCAAAAAGGAAAACAAAGAAGTGCTTTGCTTTATAAGAAACATGGATCCAAGTGCACATTGCTAATTATACTCATTTTACCTGATTCGCAGGCTGAAATGACACACCTTGTGCTAAGACAGGGCAGAGTAGTCAAGAAAAATGTTAATAAGAGATGACATGCTTTTGCCTGAGAATATCTAAAATATAGTACTCTCTCTGTCTTCCTCCACTCCCTATCCCTCTTTTTAAGCTATACCTTCCACTTAAAAAAATCTATTGACTGTCTTTTGGTTTTCAATCAATAGCTTTCTCCTCCGTCCTACACAATAAAAGGTTTAAATAATGCATCAGTAACTTTCATGAAAGAACACATTAAATGGGATATATCTGTGTATTATACCTGTGGTGCATTTCCTTGAAGGAGGCATGAGATGAAATAGGGTGTCATTAATCTTTGCTGTTTCTCTGTAAAATGAGACACTTTTAATTTCAATTTTATAGATAAGGAAAATGAAATGCAGAGAGCTAAACTGACTTAATTAAGATCACATACTAGCAACACAGGATGTGGCCCAAACTTACATCTCTGTTCTTCCATGCTGTTGCCTTTGAGGGAAAAGAAGCTATAATCTTTCCAAAGATTTTGCCTTAATTATTCATAACATGTCTCTCTGAAATAAAGTTTACTATTTAACAACATTTCCCCTGCACATACCTATTGCTGGAATTTCTCTATCTTCGAGCTATCCAATTATTAACCTCTATTATTCATGAAAGAATTCAAAGTGGTCTTATAGGGCTACATAAAATAAAATCATAAACATTGGCTAAGAAAGAAAAAGGAAAGCAGGGGTAATGCAAATGAATTAAATGTATACCAACCTATAATTATAGGTGACGAACAAATTTCCTGACATACTAGCAGTCACAGTGAAAAGGGAAGTTCTTCATGGAATCCTCATGAAAAATCAACACCTTTTCCAAGAAGCATGACTATCCCCAAGAACCACTCTCTGGTAGACCCAGTGTCCTGCCTTTGATTGAGAGGTGGCTGGTCCACCTGGCCTTATCATACCACATACACCCCTGACCTGCTCTGAAAATGCAACTCCCACATATGCAAACAATGTTACCCAACTCTAATTCTGAAATCATTTTAACTTCCTAATGGATTTACTATTTCCATTGATTTTTCATCAATATAATGCTAATATAATCAAATAATAGGTACTCACTCAAACTGAGCAGCTTAAACTGTTTAGTGATTTAGCAGGCATAGAAAATACATAATTGCTTTGAATTGTGGAAATGGGAATCAGTGGACTCAATATTTAATAACAACAGCAAGCACAAGATCAAAACAGAAGATAATTACTTATAAATAGACACTGGAGAGATGGGAAAAAGGAGGAAGGGTGATTTTAACTGCATACCAAAAAATTCACCCAATGACTTTGAATATGTCTATGTACTTGAACAATGATCACCACAACCCAATCCGAGAAAAATTCCTTAACGCCAGAATGTTTCCTTGTGCACATTTGTTCAAAATCCCTGTTCCACTTTGAGCATGTAGGTAATAGCTGTTATACTCTCTGCCCCTTACAGTTTTGCCTTTTCTGTAAAATAAACCTTAAGATTCCAAATAAGCTTGTCAAACATTGCCCATTTTCTTTCCCTTTAACCACTTAATCCAATTTATCAATGTTTTTCATACCTTGACCTTGCTTTAAAAAAATAGTGCACTATTGCTTAAAATCCACCTAGAAGGTAAGAAAAATATGTTACATATGAGTGTATTTATCACATAATTCACTCCCTTTCTTGGAAAGGATGTGATTGACAGATGCTAATTTAGACTGGAACATCTGAAGCAAGTATTGCTACGCGATTGTCAGGAGAACGGTGTCAGGGAAGCCACCCAGAGCAAATTGCCACATGCCACCTTTAAATTAACAAAGGTGTACCTGGCAGTCTTCCCACTAAGATACCTGCAGAATTATTACTGCCTAAAGAATTTTTTTCAGGCTTAATTACATAATAAAAAGGCCTCATCTCCCACTCTGAAACACTGTTACACGGCTGGGAGCCCTCAGTTACAGTCTCTAGTGGACTCATCCAGTTGTGTCATTTTTCCTAACGGAGGTTCCTCGGGTGTTAACAGACAGGAAAGCAAGGACCACAGCACATATCAATGCAGAGATTCCCTGCTGATGCCAGAAAAAGGCTGGTTGCTAACAAGATACTCCACTTAGGGTACTACCAGAACCTGGCCCTTGCAGAAATGATCCGATACTTGGAAAGTTCACTGACTTCAAAGCTTATAGCTGAAGCCATATGAAAGTGATTATATCTCACAATATGAATACATTATCTCACCAAGCTGAGAGTATCTTTCAAGTGAACAGAATGCCTCCTTTCTTGTATTAACATTTAAGTATGCACCAAGTTGGCTTGGTGAGTAGAGAATTAAAGTAAAGGTAAAGGATAGTTCTGAGGGGCTCATCCAGGTCCTGAAGCTCCACAGATCTGTCAGGACGGCCCTAATTGTGCAGTGTACAACCTGCTCAACTATACGGATGGTCCTGCTCTCTCAAGAACTCTACTGATCATGTAGCTGAACTTGGTTTCTCTATCCCCTGGAGAGTTTGACTATGCTAATATTTGCTTCTTTAAACTCCTCAATTCCATGTTGTTGTTGCTTTTTTTTTAAAAAAAAAAAATTTCTTCATTCATTTATTTGGCTGTGTTGGATCTTACCATGGCCTCAGGAGCCCCCTGGTATGTGGGATCTTAGTTCCTGGATCAGGGATGGAACAGCTTCTTGTGCTCTGGAAGACGAACTACTAACCACTGGACCACAAGAGAAGTCCCCCATGTGTGTCTGATGTACTGATCACTGATCACTGATAAAGTTGCTCACTGTTCTCAATAAAGTAGCTTGTTTCTTGGTCAAAGAGACATTCATTCTTCTCCTCAGTTTTAATTATTTCAGTTCTCTGAGAGTCACTTTATGTCCTTTCATTCCAAGTTCTAGCATGAGGGGAGGCAATCAGCTCTCAAATTCTGTATGTACAGGCATGGAGTTTGACAGATCCCTAGTTTTCTTTGAGGCAATGTGGAAAAGTGATTTTGAATACAGGCTCTAGAGCCAGGCTGCCTGGAATGCAATGCTAGTTCAAGTTTGTTCATCTATAAAAAGAATGTATAATGGTACCTAGTTCACAAGGTCACTATGAGGATCAAATATAAATTGCTTGCAATAGGGTCAGTCACATAGACATTCAGTAAGTGTTAGCTATTATTATTCTATTTTATTATTTCCTATTTTCACTTCATTATATTCCATTATTATTCTTCTATATGATACCTGTTAATATATTTAACATTTCTTCCTTATCCTTGTATGTTACATACAATTAGTAATAAAAGACTAGTTTACCAAAGAGCACTGTGTCCCTATGTCTTAAGTCTTCAAAGACAGCCCCCAGATAAAGAAACGATCCAAGGGTATATTGCTAATTTCCTATTCCTGCTATAACAAATTGCCACAAACGCAGTGACTTAACAGAAATATATTATCTTATAGCTCTGGAGGTCAACAGGACTGCCTTCCTTCTGGATACTCTAGAAAGAACTGTACCTTTCTGTTTCTAGCTTCTAGAGGCTACACTCATTCCATGGCTCATGGATGTATTACTCCATGCTTGGCTTTCTGTGCTTTTGGTGTTACATTTTTCTCCCTGATTCTGATCCTCTTATACTTGATTGGTCAAACGGTTTGTTCAGATTTTTCTGTAACTGTTACCTGAATGGATCTCTTAGCCAACCCAATAAGAACACTTGTGATCACATGAGGCTATCCAGATAACTCAGAATAATCTTTCCAATATCCTTAACTTAATAATCACATTTGTAGAGTACCTTTTGCCTTACATGGTAACACATTCATAGGATCCAGGAGTAAGAAGTGGACATCTAATGGAGGTGTTATTCTGCCTAGTACACAGGAGAAAGCATTAGATGCTCTCTTGAGATTATTTAAGCCAGTATTACCCAACTGGACATGATTCTGCTGCCTCAAGGGGACATCTGGTAATGTCTGGAGACATTTTTTTGGTTGTTACAACTGGGAGTAGATGCTACTAGTCACCCAGTGGTAAAGGCTATGGATGCTGTTAAACATCCTACCATTCCAAGTTCTAGCATGAGGGGAGGCAATCAGCTCTCAAATTCTGTATGTACAGGCATGGAGTTTGACAGATCCCTAGTTTTCTTTGAGGCAATGTGGAAAAGTGATTTTGAATACAGGCTCTAGAGCCAGGCTGCCTGGAATGCAATGCTAGTTCAAGTTTGTTCATCTATAAAAAGAATGTATAATGGTACCTAGTTCACAAGGTCACTATGAGGATCAAATATAAATTGCTTGCAATAGGGTCAGTCACATAGACATTCAGTAAGTGTTAGCTATTATTATTCTATTTTATTATTTCCTATTTTCACTTCATTATATTCCATTATTATTCTTCTATATGATACCTGTTAATATATTTAACATTTCTTCCTTATCCTTGTATGTTACATACAATTAGTAATAAAAGACTAGTTTACCAAAGAGCACTGTGTCCCTATGTCTTAAGTCTTCAAAGACAGCCCCCAGATAAAGAAACGATCCAAGGGTATATTGCTAATTTCCTATTCCTGCTATAACAAATTGCCACAAACGCAGTGACTTAACAGAAATATATTATCTTATAGCTCTGGAGGTCAACAGGACTGCCTTCCTTCTGGATACTCTAGAAAGAACTGTACCTTTCTGTTTCTAGCTTCTAGAGGCTACACTCATTCCATGGCTCATGGATGTATTACTCCATGCTTGGCTTTCTGTGCTTTTGGTGTTACATTTTTCTCCCTGATTCTGATCCTCTTATACTTGATTGGTCAAACGGTTTGTTCAGATTTTTCTGTAACTGTTACCTGAATGGATCTCTTAGCCAACCCAATAAGAACACTTGTGATCACATGAGGCTATCCAGATAACTCAGAATAATCTTTCCAATATCCTTAACTTAATAATCACATTTGTAGAGTACCTTTTGCCTTACATGGTAACACATTCATAGGATCCAGGAGTAAGAAGTGGACATCTAATGGAGGTGTTATTCTGCCTAGTACACAGGAGAAAGCATTAGATGCTCTCTTGAGATTATTTAAGCCAGTATTACCCAACTGGACATGATTCTGCTGCCTCAAGGGGACATCTGGTAATGTCTGGAGACATTTTTTTGGTTGTTACAACTGGGAGTAGATGCTACTAGTCACCCAGTGGTAAAGGCTATGGATGCTGTTAAACATCCTACCATTCCCAGGACAGTGCTACCTCACAACAAAGAATGATCCTGCACAAAGTGGTTACAATGATGAAAACTGAAAACCCTGATTTAAAGTATATGAATCTTTGATATCTTAGTAGGATTTGCAGTGCAGAGGAAGCCAGTTTCAGGATTTAGATTTATACAGACATGTTTGAGAAATCACATTCAGGCTTTCTAACTCCATGTTTTTGACAATCTTATATGGTAAATAAGAGATGAATATTACTCATACCTTAATGGTAGGGTTTTGAACACTGCCATAAGTCATTATTGGTTAGATAGTGCTTATTTTATTTTAGGTCTGGTGTAATCTTTCATAGTGATGCATTTCTTATACAGGCAATTTAAAGTATATATCATTTTGTGTATAAAGTATATATCATTTTGTATATAAGACTGAGTATTAGTTGCTCAGTCATGTCCAACTCTTTGCTACCCCATAGGCTGTAGTTTGCCAGACTCCTCTGTCCACAGGATTTTTCTGGCAAGAATATTGGGATGACTAAAAAGTTAGTTCAGGTTTTTCCATAACATCTTACGAAAACCTCAAACTAACTTTTCAGCCAAACCAATATTTAAATTTATAGAGGCTTGGATTTAAAGGACTTAATACCAAATTTCAAGGTAATCCACAGCCTTCTGCAATATGCTATTTTTGCTTTGGCATGGCTTGACCTCCATCCCATAAGTTCATAGGATCAAAGAGAGAAATACACTTGCATGATACTTCCATGGGGAGAAAGATTTAAGTTAAAACCAACTTTCACTTCTAAGTACCTTGGATATCAATCCCTAACTTTTTCAATTCTCAATAATTTCTCTGTTCATGTTTGAATCCTCATAACCTTTTAAACTAATCTATAGAATTGTTGGTGAGAAACTTGATATTTTTTTCAACTTTTTTTTTCTTTCCAAAATTTCCCCTAGAGTTTTTCTTAATCTACAGAAACTTCTAAAAGTGATATTTTTGTTTACAGACAGAAAATATTTTCTAACCTGTAGAAGACTCGTGTGTGTGTGTGTGTGTGTGTGTGTGTGTGTGTGTGAGTGAGTGTATACAAGTTGAGCATGAAAACTTTATCCATAAGGGTGAGTTTCATCATTCTTCCCCCAGGGAGGAATAGTAACTAGGAATATGAAAGTATTTTGCTGTGCTTAGTCACTCAGTCATGTCTGACTCTTTGCGACTGCATGGACTGTAGCCTGCCAGGTTCCTCTGTCAATGCAGATTCTCCAGGCAGGAACACTGGAGTGAGTTGCCATGCCCCCGTCCAGGGGATCGTCCCAATCCAGGGATCAAACCCAGGTCTCCCGCACTGCAGGTGGATAACTTTACAGGTTGAGCCAGCAGGGAAGCCCATGAAAGTATTTTAACAGCGTGTGAACCAACAAAGCAGAATGAAGGAAAACACACAGCTATTCAGCAATTTTATCATTGAAGTTATTTCTATTGTGTATATTTCTCTGCCAAGATACAGTTCTGTGAGATGTTTTTTACGTTTGGTATGATTTCTAAGCTACAATTACAGGATACAATTTAAATACATTTTAATAAGTTAAGTTTTGCCAACCACAATTTTAAAAAGCCAAAGCCATACCTCTAAACATTGAGTCATGTGCAAGATTCCAGATCCCAAATGCCATTCTGTTCATTGGGTCAGTAGCACTGAAGAAACCTGCTCAGATTTCTGGGGTACAGTCACCTGTAGGGTTTTACACAGATATGCCTCCCAAATCAAAGGATCTAGTTTCTTCAAGAATAAAAATCCAAGAAAAAAGAGTGAGAGGTAAAGAAAGAGTGCCTCAGAGAATCTATAGATTAAGTGACATAATAGGTGTGTCAAGTGTACTAAAGCCTAAGAAAGATAGTTAAAGGTCAGCATGTCAGTGGGGCTTCTCAAAACAGGATAACATGAGCATGTAATAGAGCAGCTGGTAGAGAAAGGAGAGATGGGATTTAGAGAGGGAGCAAATGGCAACTTAGACAACATGAACACTAGCAACACTAGCAGAGCCCTGGACACCTCTCAGCCAAGGCACCTGTACAGCCATTTCCCCTGAGGAATAAAGAAACTTTGTTTCTCAGAAGGCTCTTGGATGGAAAAGTACATGCTGTTATGCTGAGGAGCAAATGGCTGGTATCCTAATCATGTCACCCTCAAGTTACCACACCCCATCCCAGAAAGTCTATGTCCATATCCAAGGCGTTCATATACCTGCTACCATCCTTTCTTCTCTTAGTCAAAATGTTTCTCTTTTTCTCACCACACCCTAACTGATGTGATTTCCAAAAGTTCCATACACCTCTGTTCCCTTCTCTGACTTTTCTTTTCCCTCTACTCTAATTCTTGATGTCTTCTTACGTTCAGCCTCCTACCGCTTCCCCTTTAAGGAACTCAAACATTCCCAAGGCTTCAGCTATCACCCCTTGGCTGGAGAGATCCTAAATTTACTCCATCTCTACTTTTTTGCTGTTGATCTCCATGTGGATATTACCTCTGACTTAGATCCAACAAGTCCAAATCCACTTATCACATCCCTCTCTGAAGCAAACTTATCTCCTAACTTTGCTGTTTCTGTGTGAGCTGCCACAGCCTCCCAAGACCCTTGGAGTCTCACACTTGGTCATATCCTTTTCATACTCTTCATATCCTTCATTGAGGAAGTCAGTGCTCCTGCGCCGCCCAACTGTCCCTTCACATTGCCTCACTGCTCTTCCATCCCACCATAGGTAGCCCTCTTCAGCTCACACCTGAGTTGCAGAAGCAGCCTCTACCTGTCCACCCTCCCTAGCTAGAATCTGTTCAGGAAAATATCCTTTTCACATCTACTACAAAATCAAGGCTAGACATAAATTTTCAAAATTCTCTGTAACTTGTATCTATCGAGTCTACATTTTCACGGCTTCTCTATACAACTGATTCCTTCTTTGTCCTAGTTTGCAATGATCCCTTCTGTACCTTTACTTCCAAAACCTAGCCCTGCTTTAAGACCCCTCCCAGATCTCAACTTCTCTACTTTGCTTTGCATGACCACATGTAACTTCCTTCTTCGTTCTAAACTCTCTAACGATCTGCATCGAGAAATTTAACACTAAATGATATGATGAGTGCCATTTCAATGTACTGATTCTCTTTCTCCAATTACAAGGCAAGTTTCATAAAGCTAGAAATATAGTTCTCTATCTCTATCTTACCATATACTCTGGAATTGAAATGTGTAAACTCTTTTTAGAATGAATAAATTAATTATCTACTACTTAAATGTGTTTTTAGTTTGACTATAAATGAGTGACCTATAATAAATAAAAACATACACAAATATAGAGCTCTATTAGGATTTGGTTTTTAAATGTTATACATAAATTATAAAACCATTCAATCTAAAAACCATTTTCTTACCTGATTTTATGCACTCTGATGACTTGCAAATACCATCTAGAAAAAGGAGGATATATGCATAAATATTTGCAATACATGTTTTCTATTTTCTCCCTACCTTTTCTCCTTTTATAAACTGCCAATTAAATAATCAATTCCTTACAGCAAGAACTAAAGGCTAAGTATTATATATCATTGACAGTAATTAGAAGAAAATACAGAGGAATAAAATAGGCAAATACTAAATTTAAAGTTTTTTAAATAAAGAAAAAAATGTATTTCCTATATCATCTCTGCCCTCTAAGCCCTTATGCCTATTAAACTGAAATATCAGTTGTTTTAGTCTGGTAACCATTTTTTCCCATTAAAGAACCAATCTTTTCTAATCCTTTATGTGAAAAACTTCTAAGACTCAAATTAGATCAGTTAAATTCTTGCAAAGCTGTTTAGAGTTTCAATGACACAACAGAAGTTGACCAACTGAAATTGGTTTTAAAATTGTGCACATTTTCATCAAGTAAAATTATATGTGAGCAAAATAACTATGAGTGTACTAACTATCCTTGGTAATTAATAATTTAGGTCAAGCACAAAAAAACTGTACTTTAGTCAAAGTTAATTGTTTTGGCATACTGATGTTACATTTTATAAATGGATCTTTATATTACCGTCTTTAAATGTCTCTCTCCTTAACCTGTTGTTTAATAGATGGGAAAAGCCTAAGGTAAAGACTTCACCCTCTTCTGTGTGTTAGCAGGCACAAGTGTGGGAGTAACTCACCATCGTAGGTCGCATAGAGAGCTATCATCGTCACTGCAATGATGGTGAGCAGCAGGACAAGGACAGAGAGGCTGATCTCCAGGGGGGTCCATCGCTGCTTCTTCTTTGGCTTTGGAGTATTGATATCAGTTATATCCATCTGACTTTCTGATCTGCCCATTACCTAAAATCTGCAAAAGAATGTGTTTAAATTTTTAAAAACTAGTTCTAACAAATTAATAAATAGATGAAAAGACCTATACACAATTTTCTAAATGCTTAATGTGACTGAATAAAAGATTAACTCATTTCAAAATAGAAATTATAACTTTTTTGCTGAAAGTCACAGTTTTGCTTCTGAAAGCAAAGAGCATACAGTCACATAAATTAGAATATCCTGGTCACAATCTTTTGGGTTTCATTGACAAATCACTGAAGATTCAAACAAAATTACATAAGGAAACATAGTTAAATACTCACATAGGATTTCTTCAGCAGTTCATGAGCAAATAACTTCTGTATCATTAAGGAAAATTTTAAACTCACCCTTCTGAACTTTGGACAACATCAAAGGTGACTTTTATATCTTGTTCCACTGTCTTCCTTTACAGGCTTGGAAATCAATGTCTAATATTTCAAGGTTTTGACTAAACAATACTTTGAAATATGAATACAGATAAAAACAAAAAAGGAACAAACATTTGTGGTTGTTTTTTTCAGCCTTAAAAAACTTTGATTTTTAAAATCTTTTATTTTTACAGTTCAAAATTACAGCTGCTAACAAGGGAACCTTTTAACTGGTTAGACAACGTCATGGAAATGCTCATTCATTAAACCAACAGTCATGTTTTACAACCTGGGATGATATTAACCACAATAACTATTTCTTTCTGCAACTAAAGAAGGAAAAAAATATGATTAAAAAAATTCAACCTCACAAATCAGGATAATAATTAAGATATCTATTTAACTTGCTTTTAAATTAATAATATCAATGCTTCTACTAATAGTAGCTGACAATAAATTCACACAGTGCTTTGCAAGTACTAAATTCTGATGTTACATTTTATAAATGGATCTTTATATTACCGTCTTTAAATGTCTCTCTCCTTAACCTGTTGTTTAATAGATGGGAAAAGCCTAAGGTAAAGACTTCACCCTCTTCTGTGTGTTAGCAGGCACAAGTGTGGGAGTAACTCACCATCGTAGGTCGCATAGAGAGCTATCATCGTCACTGCAATGATGGTGAGCAGCAGGACAAGGACAGAGAGGCTGATCTCCAGGGGGGTCCATCGCTGCTTCTTCTTTGGCTTTGGAGTATTGATATCAGTTATATCCATCTGACTTTCTGATCTGCCCATTACCTAAAATCTGCAAAAGAATGTGTTTAAATTTTTAAAAACTAGTTCTAACAAATTAATAAATAGATGAAAAGACCTATACACAATTTTCTAAATGCTTAATGTGACTGAATAAAAGATTAACTCATTTCAAAATAGAAATTATAACTTTTTTGCTGAAAGTCACAGTTTTGCTTCTGAAAGCAAAGAGCATACAGTCACATAAATTAGAATATCCTGGTCACAATCTTTTGGGTTTCATTGACAAATCACTGAAGATTCAAACAAAATTACATAAGGAAACATAGTTAAATACTCACATAGGATTTCTTCAGCAGTTCATGAGCAAATAACTTCTGTATCATTAAGGAAAATTTTAAACTCACCCTTCTGAACTTTGGACAACATCAAAGGTGACTTTTATATCTTGTTCCACTGTCTTCCTTTACAGGCTTGGAAATAAATGTCTAATATTTCAAGGTTTTGACTAAACAATACTTTGAAATATGAATACAGATAAAAACAAAAAAGGAACAAACATTTGTGGTTGTTTTTTTCAGCCTTAAAAAACTTTGATTTTTAAAATCTTTTATTTTTACAGTTCAAAATTACAGCTGCTAACAAGGGAACCTTTTAACTGGTTAGACAACGTCATGGAAATGCTCATTCATTAAACCAACAGTCATGTTTTACAACCTGGGATGATATTAACCACAATAACTATTTCTTTCTGCAACTAAAGAAGGAAAAAAATATGATTAAAAAAATTCAACCTCACAAATCAGGATAATAATTAAGATATCTATTTAACTTGCTTTTAAATTAATAATATCAATGCTTCTACTAATAGTAGCTGACATTTATTGAGTACTTCCCATGTGTCACTCACAGTTCTTAGTGCTTTGCAAGTACTAAATTCTCTCTCTCCATAAGGTGGATTTTAATATTCTAATTCTATACCTTAGGAAAGTGGGGCACAGAAAAGCCAGGCAATGTGCCCAAAGCTATACAACTGAGAACACATTTACAGTCAATACATTTCAAAGAACACAATTAGCAAGAACACATTTTGAAATAAAATTGAATCATCATACAATGATAGCTCCTTTAAACCTTATTGCAGAAGCCTAGGGGGTAAAATGAAAGGAATATAAGACTAAATATTAAATTTCATTATATTTCTTTTAGAGGACTAGTGACTTATCTATTCACCAAAGCTTGGAACAGACAACTTCAATTTTCCTGCCTGATTGTAGAAAAAGCATCATAAACTAACAGATTAGTTGTTTATAGTTTGATGCAAATTAAGCATATAATTTAGTTCCTCAGTGAAGTGACTGCTCCGAGAAGCTCTTATAGTTAGAAATTACTGTAATTTTCTGAGTACGTTTTCTGGGAACTGAGGCACAGAATAAAGTAGATATGGATTCTATGTTTAAAGGATGGTTTACGTGATCCAGCAGAATTTAATCTCTCCAGTGAGTTATTAGTAAGTGAACCACAATGGGACTTTCAAGTTCTGGAAAAACATTTTTTAAATAGGTTGTCCCCTTGATTACATGAGGCTATAACCAAGGACAGACTACCAAATAAAACTATTTTATTGGATCATGAAAACCATGTCTGTTTAATAAAAATGGAATGTAATGTACCTGAATGTTAAAATGTCCTAATGGTTACATAACTTATGTTGGCTTCATTTCAGCCTTAAAAACTTTGATTTTTAAAATCTTTTATTTTACAGTTCAAAATTACAGCTGCTAACAAGGGAACCTTTTAACTGGTTAGACAACGTCATGGAAATGCTCATTCATTAAACCAACAGTCATGTTTTACAACCTGGGATGATATTAACCACAATAACTATTTCTTTCTGCAACTAAAGAAGGAAAAAAATATGATTAAAAAAATTCAACCTCACAAATCAGGATAATAATTAAGATATCTATTTAACTTGCTTTTAAATTAATAATATCAATGCTTCTACTAATAGTAGCTGACATTTATTGAGTACTTCCCATGTGTCACTCACAGTTCTTAGTGCTTTGCAAGTACTAAATTCTCTCTCTCCATAAGGTGGATTTTAATATTCTAATTCTATACCTTAGGAAAGTGGGGCACAGAAAAGCCAGGCAATGTGCCCAAAGCTATACAACTGAGAACACATTTACAGTCAATACATTTCAAAGAACACAATTAGCAAGAACACATTTTGAAATAAAATTGAATCATCATACAATGATAGCTCCTTTAAACCTTATTGCAGAAGTCTAGGGGGTAAAATGAAAGGAATATAAGACTAAATATTAAATTTCATTATATTTCTTTTAGAGGACTAGTGACTTATCTATTCACCAAAGCTTGGAACAGACAACTTCAATTTTCCTGCCTGATTGTAGAAAAAGCATCATAAACTAACAGATTAGTTGTTTATAGTTTGATGCAAATTAAGCATATAATTTAGTTCCTCAGTGAAGTGACTGCTCCGAGAAGCTCTTATAGTTAGAAATTACTGTAATTTTCTGAGTACGTTTTCTGGGAACTGAGGCACAGAATAAAGTAGATATGGATTCTATGTTTAAAGGATGGTTTACGTGATCCAGCAGAATTTAATCTCTCCAGTGAGTTATTAGTAAGTGAACCACAATGGGACTTTCAAGTTCTGGAAAAACATTTTTTAAATAGGTTGTCCCCTTGATTACATGAGGCTATAACCAAGGACAGACTACCAAATAAAACTATTTTATTGGATCATGAAAACCATGTCTGTTTAATAAAAATGGAATGTAATGTACCTGAATGTTAAAATGTCCTAATGGTTACATAACTTATGTTGGCTTCATTTCACAGCCTCTCTTGGATTAGGATATGGAATTGTGCTGATAGTCTTCCTTGGAGTTTTTTTTTTTTTTTTGGCCACTTCTACTGGTCTTTAATTTATTTATTTTCATCCATCTTTGTGTGGGCCTCCAATTGCAGTGGCCCCTCTCGCCGCAGAGCACTGACTCAGTAGCTGGACACATCTGTCCAGCTGCTCCGTGGCTCGTGGGATCTTCCCAGGCCACGGATCGAATCAGGGCCCCTTGCACTGCAAGGCGGTGTCCTCACCCAGTGGACCATCAGGGAAGCCCTTCCTTGGAGTTTTAATCAGGGAGATAGGTGGGAAAGAAAAGGTGGAAACAAACTTAACATTGGGACCACTGTAGAGAAAGGTAAACAATAAAAAAGAATAATTTTTCCATTTCTCCCAGATGAATTCAAGACAGACTTCAAAAACATCTTAATATTAATCACATTTGCCTGCGCATTTCCCCTTCCTGACTATTTCTTCCCCACTCTAATAATATTTCAGAAGACAACCTAGAGAAACATTCTCCTGATACACTATGACCCACCCTTTCTTAGAAACATCAGTTTCTCTAAGGGCCAGGAACCAGGGCAGCCTTGTGGTTAAATCAGAGGTGCTCTTTGGCGCCACCAGGCTTCCACTATACAGGCAAATTAGTAGGCAGGTCTGTCTTTCTTTTTGGTTACTTTCCCTGGCTTCTCCTTACCTTTGAGACTGGGGTACTGAGGTGGCTGAGCTCTTAATGGTTCTGCCCTAAGGCGGCAGAAATTGTTACAAGGGGAAATGAAGGCAGTGACTGAGGCTGTTTAGTCTGCTTACCTGCATCAAAAGAATATCGTCTTTGAATCACATACTAACTGTCCATCGGCCCCTCTAGTAAATGCCCTGAAAATTTGTCATCTTTTGCTCCTAAAATGACCTTTTCAACAGCAAATGTGAGTCAACTACAACCTTCTAATTAACTTTGTCATTCATTTCCAGTTAAATCCAGTGGATTCACTATTCTGTTTTAAGAAAATAAGAAAATCTTTGAATCTCAGTAACAAACTTATCTTCAACCCTCAGATACATAGATGTCCAATGTGACCACACCCTACCCTTTTCAGAGAGCAGGCAAGGAGGCAATTATACAAAAGAAAATAAAAATTATAAAGATGATACTTATAGTCCCATAGAAAGCAGGATATGCCAAAATATACTGACACCCTTAAAGGATTCACCTCAGTTGGAGATATGTTGGGAAATTCAAGCCAACAAGTAGACACTTCCACAAGAGAATAGAGAAAGTGGACATCCAATCTAACAAGAACCCTGAAGCCTTCAGCTTGACAACATCTTCAAAAGAATAAGTGATTATTCTGCCTAAGTAGAAACTGAGTTTCAAAGCAATATCAAGCAGCAATTTTTATACTTGATGAGTATACACATTACTTTATGACATCATCAAATCAAAAGACTCAGGGAAAAGCTGGTTCGTTAAAATGAAGTCTATAAACCAAAGCAATGTTCATCTTCACAGTACATGAGTACATTAACATTTGTATGAGTTCCTAAGGTTACACTAAGCAATTGTAATTATGGTTTATATTCGGGAAACTGAGGCACACAGGAAGCAAGACAGTTTCCACCTATAACAGAATATAATCTACAAAAATCCTGAATCACTATGCTAGACACCTGAAACGGACACACATTACAAATCAACTATACTAATATTGAAAAAACACAGTAGCAGGTTTCCATATTTAGACGGTAGTTGCAAATTTGAGGAGGCACATATGCCAGAAGAATCACCTCCTGGATTCCCCCGACATTAACTTGAAGATGTTTCCCGGATCTATTAATAATAGACGGAGTTTTGAACACAAAGTCCCAACCACATTATGGGGCTATACAAATGAAGGCAGTGACTGAGGCTGTTTAGTCTGCTTACCTGCATCAAAAGAATATCGTCTTTGAATCACATACTAACTGTCCATCGGCCCCTCTAGTAAATGCCCTGAAAATTTGTCATCTTTTGCTCCTAAAATGACCTTTTCAACAGCAAATGTGAGTCAACTACAACCTTCTAATTAACTTTGTCATTCATTTCCAGTTAAATCCAGTGGATTCACTATTCTGTTTTAAGAAAATAAGAAAATCTTTGAATCTCAGTAACAAACTTATCTTCAACCCTCAGATACATAGATGTCCAATGTGACCACACCCTACCCTTTTCAGAGAGCAGGCAAGGAGGCAATTATACAAAAGAAAATAAAAATTATAAAGATGATACTTATAGTCCCATAGAAAGCAGGATATGCCAAAATATACTGACACCCTTAAAGGATTCACCTCAGTTGGAGATACGTTGGGAAATTCAAGCCAACAAGTAGACACTTCCACAAGAGAATAGAGAAAGTGGACATCCAATCTAACAAGAACCCTGAAGCCTTCAGCTTGACAACATCTTCAAAAGAATAAGTGATTATTCTGCCTAAGTAGAAACTGAGTTTCAAAGCAATATCAAGCAGCAATTTTTATACTTGATGAGTATACACATTACTTTATGACATCATCAAATCAAAAGACTCAGGGAAAAGCTGGTTCGTTAAAATGAAGTCTATAAACCAAAGCAATGTTCATCTTCACAGTACATGAGTACATTAACATTTGTATGAGTTCCTAAGGTTACACTAAGCAATTGTAATTATGGTTTATATTCGGGAAACTGAGGCACACAGGAAGCAAGACAGTTTCCACCTATAACAGAATATAATCTACAAAAATCCTGAATCACTATGCTAGACACCTGAAACGGACACACATTACAAATCAACTATACTAATATTGAAAAAACACAGTAGCAGGTTTCCATATTTAGACGGTAGTTGCAAATTTGAGGAGGCACATATGCCAGAAGAATCACCTCCTGGATTCCCCCGACATTAACTTGAAGATGTTTCCCGGATCTATTAATAATAGACGGAGTTTTGAACACAAAGTCCCAACCACATTACTCCCATATGCAGGGCAGCTATACAACAAAAGACACAGCATGGAGCCCAGGAAACTGTCAGACAAAATTTTTCTAAGTGCTCAAACCTAGGAATAGTGCAAGCTACATGCCTTCATAGCCAATTTGCGGATTAGCAGTTTCCAAATGCTGACAATGCAATTCAAGGTGCTACTTTTCAGGTTAATAAAATTACTATCTGCATCGTCTATGGGGGAGGAGTAGGCTTGATCAAGTGGTTAACAGTGGAGAACAGTTCGGTTGATATTACCCTTTTTTCCCCAAATAACACTGACAGATTGAGACCGATTAAGGCAAGTTTCCTGTGCAAAAGAACTACCCCCCCCCCCAACACTCCCACCAAGCAACCCTTGAGAGATTTAAGCACTCAATCAGCATAAATTATGTAAGAGGAAACCAAGGTTCAAAGCAAGATGAAGAGGTGGGATGATTTAATAAAAAAAGATCTTCAGGTTAGGGAAAGTAAAAATAGAAAAGTGAGTTACCAAAGAGAAAAAAAATCTGATAGAAACCAAAACGAAAACAAACCTTACTTTAAAAATACAAATCACAATGTCTGTCCAGAGGAATGGCAAATTACCAGCCCCAAGTCAGCACCGCTGCAATTTGGTGGCACTGGTTTCGGTAACCAGACCTAACACTCCGAGGCAGAGGCTGCAGGAAGCTCTGAAAATGAACCTGAAGAGTCGACCTCACATCACTTGCAGTACTCTCCTTCAGGTTACCCTCTCTGACCCGGTCCCTCACTCTTTTAAGTCTCAGTTTCGCCTTTTCCCAGGGCACGCCTCCCTGGCCCGCGGGGTCGCGGGCGCTCTAATTGCGCCAGACCTGAGCCGCCGACCCGGCTCCGTGCGCCTCCGGGGCAGCTGCGCCCCGCGGCCAGCTCTGCCCTTCAGCTCCAGTCCCGACAGCTCCCACCGCCCCGAGAGAGGTCTCACGTCCCTCGGACCCATCTCCCCCAGCTCCCAGCTGCCAGATCGCTCTCCCGGGACTCACCCGTGGGATGCGGGAGAAGTTGGCGGCTGCTGAGCAGACACATCCCGACCAATGAGCGCGCGGGGCCGGCGGGCGGCGGGGAGCCCCGCAGAGCGCGGGTGGGTCGGTGCGTCTGCCCAGGCGCGCCGAGCAGCGCGAGCTCGTGGCAGCGGGCGGCAGCGCAGAGCCCAGCCTGGACTCCGGGGAGGTTCCGGGCCCGCCTCGGCCCGGGCCCGGGCGCGACGGGGAACGGGGGCATCTCTTGGACCCGTACCCGAGAGACTCACCGCGGTCTCTCAGCAGATCCCGCGCCGGGAGTGGGGCGGCTGGTCCCGCCTGCGCTCGGTCCAGCTTCGCCACTTGCACATCTCTGCGCCCCGCGCGCTTCGGCGCTCTCACCCCCCACCTCCCAGCCCGCCTCGCTACTGCAGGACCGGCGAGAGGAGCAGTTCCCTGGGTGACCTGAAGGTTTCCTCTAGGTCTCCCAAATCCTGCCACATCCTGCGAGAGGACCAGGGTTGGAAGGTGGGCTGTGAGAAAGTCTCCCCACGCATCCCCACCTCACCCTTCCTCAGAAGGCTTTGCCAAACATTCTTGGAATTGCTTAGCTTCTGGGCTTTCAAGAAAACAATACGTTGTCTCTTCGAGAGTCTGTTGTGCTGATAAAGGTTCATTTTTTCTTCTTAATGAACCGGAGACAAAAACTGCCCTCTTCTTCACACTGTTCTTTTCTTTCTTGCTTGCTCCTTTACCCCATCAGCGAAGCTCCCTTCCTTTCTTTTTTCTTTTCTTTTTTTCGCACCTCCATTTCTATTTTCTTTCATTCTTTTCTTGCACTCGCTCTTTCCTTTTGTCCTCCTCTCCTTCCGTTCTCCCCCCGCTCCCCCCTAACCCCCTCCCCGTCTTTGTTTACCCTCTCTTCTCTTTCTTCCCTTCCATTCTTTTTCTTGGTGATGTCCAGAGCTACATTCTGTACTGACTCTTCCCTCTGCTGACTCTAGAGAATCTTGTAATGTGCGTACCTGAGGGGCTGGAACTGGGAATGAGAAAGTCAGAGAAAAAGAAACTCAAGTGTGGCTGCTCTACCTACTAAAATTAGCTATAATGTGTCTGCTTGACACTCATCATTTTAATGAAGTCAAGCAACATACCATTTTTATATAAGACATGCGATTCCTTTTCAAGGGCGTAAAAAACAAGAAAATACTTTTTTGCACAAAGGCAATTCCTTTATGAAAGTTGCCTTTAGCAGCTATAAACTCAGAAGAACTAAACCTCTTTAATTTCTTTTTTCTTTGCTTCCATAATTTTTGGTTCAATTAATCAAATGCCAAGTATGTAGGTAGCTTTAATATCAATCTCTTTCTCCTTATGATTTACCAATATGTACACCACCACCACCCCCAGGGTATTCATACTGAAATACAGGTGAGTTTTCCTGAATTTGCAGTTACTGTTTTTAATATCAAAATAACTCAGCACTTGAGAGAAGTCCCTTTGCATTGACAAATGTTTGATCCTTTTCATAATAGAGACTGCCGAAAAGCTAAAAAAAAATACCTCGCTAATGAAAGGGTAAATGGAATACAAAGGAGACACATTAAGAAAAAGAACAATCTTAAATAATTAAATTAATTTAGCAAAATCAAAAGTACTCTCCTCAAAACCTCTATTCTTTGCTCTTTCTTGATGCATGGTACAGACACTACTTAATCGTCACAACATTACAACATGAATGTAATTACCCCACAAATAAGCATAAAGAGCTTAGCACAGGAATATGAACCCAGGTCATTTTAATTCAAATGCTAAGTTACTGTTACCCTCGCTTTACAGAAAAGACTGAAGCACAAAAAGGTCACTTACTCTATGAGAAATCTAGATTTTTCTAACACTCCAGTCCCTAATTTTTATTACTTTTCAGCTGAATCATCAGAATGTTACTTCAAACTTAATTAACAATTAAAATGAGCTAGAAAAGTTTTTTTTTTTCATGCAGTCAGTCCTCAGTTTCTTTGTAATGAGCCATGTGCGTTAAAAGATTAACATATTTATTCTGATTAATACATGATGAAAGTTGGTGGTGGAGAGGGAGTACCTTACCCAAAATAATCGCCAAATCTGCATATCAACAGGAAATGTAAGTGAAACTCAGGCCTACTCTTAGCATTTCTATTTAAACTTATCAAGCTAGGTTCTGTTTTCAAATTTGCAAATAACTTTTAAAGAGAAAATTTTCCTTTGGAAGGTAGTATTTATTGTTGCAGTTCAAGAATATCTTATTTTAGGTAGAAGCACACATGGCCTGACTTATTTATAGTGCCTCTAAACAGAGTTAAAAGACGAAAACAAAGGTAATTCATTTAAATTTTCTTACAAATTAAAGATTTGTTAACGAAAACTTTTCAGAGTATTCTCGAGAGCATATGCCATATCAATCTCTTTCTCCTTATGATTTACCAATATGTACACCACCACCACCCCCAGGGTATTCATACTGAAATACAGGTGAGTTTTCCTGAATTTGCAGTTACTGTTTTTAATATCAAAATAACTCAGCACTTGAGAGAAGTCCCTTTGCATTGACAAATGTTTGATCCTTTTCATAATAGAGACTGCCGAAAAGCTAAAAAAAAATACCTCGCTAATGAAAGGGTAAATGGAATACAAAGGAGACACATTAAGAAAAAGAACAATCTTAAATAATTAAATTAATTTAGCAAAATCAAAAGTACTCTCCTCAAAACCTCTATTCTTTGCTCTTTCTTGATGCATGGTACAGACACTACTTAATCGTCACAACATTACAACATGAATGTAATTACCCCACAAATAAGCATAAAGAGCTTAGCACAGGAATATGAACCCAGGTCATTTTAATTCAAATGCTAAGTTACTGTTACCCTCGCTTTACAGAAAAGACTGAAGCACAAAAAGGTCACTTACTCTATGAGAAATCTAGATTTTTCTAACACTCCAGTCCCTAATTTTTATTACTTTTCAGCTGAATCATCAGAATGTTACTTCAAACTTAATTAACAATTAAAATGAGCTAGAAAAGTTTTTTTTTTTCATGCAGTCAGTCCTCAGTTTCTTTGTAATGAGCCATGTGCGTTAAAAGATTAACATATTTATTCTGATTAATACATGATGAAAGTTGGTGGTGGAGAGGGAGTACCTTACCCAAAATAATCGCCAAATCTGCATATCAACAGGAAATGTAAGTGAAACTCAGGCCTACTCTTAGCATTTCTATTTAAACTTATCAAGCTAGGTTCTGTTTTCAAATTTGCAAATAACTTTTAAAGAGAAAATTTTCCTTTGGAAGGTAGTATTTATTGTTGCAGTTCAAGAATATCTTATTTTAGGTAGAAGCACACATGGCCTGACTTATTTATAGTGCCTCTAAACAGAGTTAAAAGACGAAAACAAAGGTAATTCATTTAAATTTTCTTACAAATTAAAGATTTGTTAACGAAAACTTTTCAGAGTATTCTTGAGAGCATATGCCATAGATTTAGGTCATTCTACTGCAAATTAAAAAAGAAAAAAAAACCAAAAAACTGCAGGAAACCAATTCAAAGATTCACTCTTGCTAAGGGTTTTCATAGGGAAAAAGAATGGATATAGAGTATACAGTTAACAACAAAAAAAAGATGTAAAATTAATTTAGACTAAGACTTTTTCAGCTGTCAGTCAAGTGTATGTTTCCTACAAGAAGTCCTACAAGAAGTTTTAAGCTCATTAAAGTTCCCCAGAAATGTAACGTTTTTTATCAAAAATGCTAAATCTCTTCCTAAAACTCAGTCTTCAAAAAAACTCAACATTCAAAAGATGAAGATCATGGCAGTTGGTCCCATCACTTCATGGCAAATAGATTGGAAAACAATGGAAACAGTGGCAGACTTTATTTTCTTGGGCTCCAAAATCACTGTGGATGGTGACTGCAGTCATGAAATTAGAAGAAGCTTGCTTCTTCGGAGAAAAGCTATGGCAAACCTAGGCAGCATATTCAAAAGCAGAGATACCACTTTGCCAACAAAGGTCCGTATAGTCAAAGCTATGGTTTTCTCAGTAGTCATGTATGGATGTGAGAGGTGGACCATAAAGAAAGCTGACAGGTCGGGAGGGGAGGGAAGGGGGGGATATACATGTGACTAATCTGAGAGCATGCATGTCTGTGAACAACAAAACTCTGTATAAGTTAAAAGTAAAATAAAGGTTTAAAAAAAAAAAAAAAAAAGAAAGCTGACAGCTGAAGAATTGATGCCTTTGAACTGCAGTGTTGGAGAAGACTTTTGAGCATCCCTTGGACTGCAAGGAGATCAAACCAGTCAGTTCTAAAGGAAATCAACCCTGAATATTCTTTGGAAGGACTGATGCTAAAGCTGAAACTCCAAGACTCTGGCCACTTCATGCGAAGAGACAAACTCATTGGAAAAGAGCCTGATGCTGGGAAAAACAGAAGGCAGAAGAAGAAGGGGATGACAGAGGGTGAGATGATTGGATGGCATCACTGAGTCAATGGACATGAGTTTGATCAAGCTCCGGGAAATAGTGAAGGACAGGGAAGCCTGGAGTGCTGCAGTCCATGGGATTGCAAAGAGTCAGACATGACTGAGTGGCTCAACTGAACTGAACTGAACTCTCGTCCTAGACGGAGGTTGTGTAAACTGAAAAGATTTCTCTTTCAAGGGATCTCATAAAGAGTCACTGGGTAAGGAAGCACAGAACACTGAGGTTTGCAGTTGTCCAAAGTCATGAAGTTTGCTGAGTTACAGAGATGGAAGAGAAAATGTTAGGGAACTCTTGGCCAGGCATGAGTTGTTTTACAACAGGAGGTCATGAGAAGGAACATTGTGCTGCAAACCAACTAGGAGGGGTCAAAAAGATGGAGGAGATACCAACCCATAATATGTCTTGTAAGATTAACTGGGAGTATTTGGGAGGGGACAAAAGAAGAGAGGAGAAGCCAGCTCATACTGTGTTCTTCCAGCCTCCCAGAAACCATTGTGCTGGAAACCACCTTAACTGACAGATGTGTGCACTGCCCGGAAGGGTCTTGAGTCAGATCAAATATGGGTTTGGGCAAACTGATTGGGCAGAGACAACCCAGAAAGGTAATCCCATCAACATAAAACCTGAGATTCCAAGCCATGTAGTAGTGCAGTTTTCCTGAGTTTCCTTACCTTCTGCTCTCCACCTGGTGCCCTTTCCCAATAAAATCTTTTGCTTTGTTAACATGTGTTTTTCCTCAGACAATTTAATTCTGAGTGTTAAAGAAGAGCCCACTGCTTGGGCCCTGGAAGGGATATCCTTTTGGTAACAAAAGTAGTCCTCCGGGCTGGCATGCATAAGTTACTAAGAGTGGAATGCATTGCCTCTAGAAAGACACAGAGTAGATCCTTCAAAGCTGTCCTTGTATGCAACACTTACAAATGCTAGATAAAGTATTTTTTAAAGGCCATTTAAGTACACCACTGAGCCAGCAAGAAAGGGGAGGAAAATCTGAGAAGCCAAGAGTTAGGAATCTAGACAGGCACTTTAGTGATGAAGATGGTGTTTTCCTGGTGACATTTATCTACCTCAGGAAATCTTATCAAAACTAGGTGATGGGGCTTCCCTGGTGGTCCAGTGGGTAAGGACACCACCTTGCAGTGCAAGGGGAGCCAGTTTGATCCCTGGCCTGGGAAGATCCCACGTGCCATGGAGCGGCTGGACCGATGTGTCCAATTACCGAGCCGGAGCTCTGGAGCGCATGTGCCCAGAGCCGGTGCTCTGCGACAACAGAGGCCACTGCGATGGGAGGCCCACATGGGCCAAAGAACAAAAATGGATGAAAACGGGCAAATGAAAGACCAATAGAAGTGGCTCGCCTGCTCCCCTCCCTCCCCACCCCATCCGCACCAAAATAAATAAATAAATAAAAATCTAAAAAAAACCCCAAAACTAGGTGATGTAGAGCTTCAACTTTAACAAAAGTTGTGACTTACAAAATCTAATCCAGAAAAAGATGAAAGTAAAATCAGAGATTCCTACATAAAGTCGAGACTACTGAAAAGAAACATCTGCAGTGAAATGGTGAACTACAAAAAACAAAAAAACTCAAATCCCATTTTCACTCTTTCCTACTCCCTAAACAGAAACACATAAATATATTTGATTTTTTAGCCTCTACTTCAGGTAAGTAAATTTATACCAAAAAGCTTCCAGTGAAAATTCATGATCAGATTAGACTTCAGACAGATGTAGGGCTGAGATTTATACTAATTGTGCAGCCTGAAAATTCCAAAGTTAAAAATTCATAGTAAAGTGGTCCCAGAAAGAGTATGCCAAACAAAAATTGAGAGAATTCTCACTACCTGACTCTCACTAAAGGAACATGTTGAGAATGAATATGTGAAACAAAATAATACTGGACAGATCTTATATGCAAGAAGAAATGGTGAGCAGAAACAAACAGTAACAATATAGGTAAATCTAAGGAAACACTGATTAAAAAAAAGTATATGAGGATGAAAAAGATCAACTAAAATACTGGGCAATGGTGATGTGTAACTTAGGAAAGTGTTGGCATTCAAACACTAAAGTGCTTACTTAGGCCACTGGAAAGGCAGATAAAGATAGTGATTCAATTTACACCCTGCTAAATTAATTATACATGTAAAAATTACTAGTCAATCATCACCAGAAAAAAATAAGATATATAAGGTCAAATTTTACATAAGAAAAATAATTAGAATTAAATAAAAGACAATTGAAATGACAATAACAAAAAAAAAATGAAACACTAGAAATAAGATTGTAGAAATTAATCCAAATATATTCACAATAAAGATGTGTTGTCCAGTCACTCAATCATGTACGAATCTTTGTGACCTCATGGATTGAAGCACCCCAGGCTTTTCTGTCCTTCACTATCTCCCAGAATTTGCTTAAACTCATGTCCTTTGAGTCAGTGATGACATCCAATCATTTCATCCTCTGTCATCCCCTTCTCCTCCTGCTCTCCATCTTTCTCAGCTTCAGGGTCTTTTCCAATAGTAGACTCTTCGCATGAGGTAGCCAAAGTGTTGGAGCTTCAGCTTCAGCATCAGTCCTTCCAAAGAATATTCAGGGTTGATTTCCTTTAGAATTGACTGGTTTGATCTCCTTTCAGTCCTAAGGTTTCTCAAGAGTCTTCTCTAATACCACAGTTCAAAGGCATCAACTCCTCGGCATTCAACCTTCATTATGATCCAACTCTCACATCCGTGTATGATTACTGGAAAAACCATAGCTTTAATTATATTGACCTCTGTCAGCAAAGTGATATCTCTGCTTTTAAATACACTGTCTATGTTTGTCATAGCTTTTCTTCCAAGGAGCAAGTGTCTTAATTTCAGGGCTGCAGTCACCATCCACAGTGATTTTGGAGCCCAAGAAAATAAAGTCTCACTGTTTCCACTGTTCCTCCATCTATTTACCATAAGCTTATGGGGCCAGATACCATGATCTTTGTGTTTTGGGTTTTTTAAAAAAAAATTTTTTTTTTTTTTGGGCGGGGGTCAGGTTGGGGAGGGAGGGGAGCGGGCGGGCCACTTCTATTGGTCTTTCATTTCTCTGTTTTCTGGCTCCTGCGGGCCTCCCATCGAGGTGGCGTCTGCTGTCACAGAGCGTCAGCTCCAGGCTCATGCGCTCCAGAGCTCCGGCTCGGCGATTGGACACATCAGTCCAGCCGTTCCGCGGCACGTGGGATCCTCCCAGGCCAGGGATCAAACCGGCGCCCCCTGCACTGCAAGGCGGTGTCCCCATCCACTGGACCACCAGGGGAAGCCCGGGTTTTTTAAAATTTATTTATTTTTGGCTATTTTGAGTTTTCACTGCAGCCACAGGCTCTTCTCTAGTTGCAGGGAGTCGGGGTTATTCTCTAGTTGAGATGAGCAGGCTTCTTGGGGGGGGGGGGGCACTTCTATTGGTCTTTCATTTATCTGTTTGCATCCATCTTTGTTCTTTGGCCCGTGTGGGCCTCCCATCGCAGTGGCCTCTGTTGTTGCAGAGCACCAGTTCTGGGCGCATGTGCTCCAGAGCTCCAGCTTAGTAGCTGGACACATCAGTCCAGCTGCTCCATGGCATGTGGGATCTTTCTAGGACAGGGGTCGAACTGGCGCCCCTTGCACTGCAAGATGGTGTCCTTACCCACTGGACCACCAGGGAAGCCCCGAGCAGGCTTCTTGTTGTGGTGACTTCTCTTGTTGTAGAACTCAGGCTCTAGGGCACATGGGCTTCAAAGCTGTGGCACATGGACTCAACAGTTGAGGCTCCAAAGGCTCTAAAGCATAGGCTCAATAGTTGTGGCTCACAGCTTAGCTGTCCTGCAGTATGTGAGATCTTTCCGGACCAGGGATTGAACCCATGTCTCCTTCATTGGCAGATGAACTCTTCACCATTGAACTACCAGGAAAGTCCTGATCTTTGTTTCTTGAATGTGGAGTTCTAAGCCAGGTTTTTCACTCTCTTTTACCTTCATCAAGAGGCGCTTCAGTTGCTTTTCACCTTCTACCATTAGAGTGATGTTGTCTGCATATCTGAGGTTGTTGATATTTCTCCCAGCAATCTGGATTATAGTTTGTGCTTCATCCAGCCCAGCATTTCGCATGATGTACTCTGCATATAAGTTAAATAAGCAGGGTAACAGTATACAACCTTGATGTACTCTTTTCCCAACTTGGAACCAGTTAGTTGTTCCATGTCCAGTTCTAACTGTGCTTCTTGTCCTGCCTACAGGTTTCTCAGGAGGCTGGTAAGGTGGTCTGATATTCTCAACTGTTTAAGAATTTTCCACAGTTTTTTGTGATGCTCCGCACAGTCAAAGGTTTTAGCATAGTCAATGAAGTACTAGATGTTTTTCTAGAATTCCTTTGCTGTTTCATTGATTGTTGGCAATTTGATCTCTGGTTCCTCTGCTTTTTCTAAATCCAGCTGGATCATCTAGAAATTCTTGGTCCATGTACTGCTAAAGCCTAGCTTAAAGGATTTTGTCTATGACCTTGCTAGCATGTGAAATGAGTGCAGTCATGTGGTAGTTGGAACATTCTTTGGCATTGTCATTCTTGGAGATTAGAATGAAACTGACCTTTTCCAGTCCTGTGAGCGCTGTTGAATTTTCCAAGTTTGCTGGCATATTGAGTGCAGCGCTTTAACAGCATCAACATTTAGGATTTGAAATAGTTTGGCTTGAATTCCATTACCTCTATTAGCTCTGTTCATAGTAATGCTTCTTAAGGTCCACTAGACTTCACACTCCAAGATGTCTGGCTCTAGGTGAGTGATCACACCATTGTGGTTATATGGGTCACAATAAATATAATTGGATCCAATTTTCCAATTAGAGGACTAAGATTATAATACAACAAATAAAATCCAACTATCTTCTGTTTAAGAGATACACATAGAGCATAATAATATAGAATAATTGAAAGCAAAATGATGAAAAAAAGATACATCAAACAGATATTAACCAAAAAAGAGCTGGTATAGGTACAGTATAATCAGACAAAATAAACTTAAAATTTACCCAAACAGATAATAATCATTTCAGCAGGGTGATACAATTCTAAACTTGATTAGAACCAGTAGCATAAAGTTTAAATAAGTACTGTAAAAAAATAAGAGCAGAAGCACAAAAAAATAAGAGCAGAACTGTGAATTCACCATGATAATCAGTGATTTTAATCCACTGATCGTGATATTTGATAAATTGTGTGCACAAATTAATAATGATACAAAAGATCCAAATAGCAATATTAAAAGCTTCCCTAATGGAAATACATGGAACATTTTACCCCAGAGCTGGAGAATATCATATTTTTAAGGTATCCATCGAATACTGATAAATACTGATTATATATCAAATCATTAAACAAGTGCCAATTGGTTTCAAAGACTTTTCATTATAAATAACACATTCGTGGAACCTAATACAACTAAAAAAAGCTAAACCAAAACCACATGTATGTTTAGAAATTGTTAAAGATGAACACAAACAGTTATAAATATGTTAAAGGCACGATAAAGGCCCGACTTGGAGTGTAGCTTATGTTAAGTGTCACAACACTCAGCTGTGGGGTTTTTTTGTTTGTTTGTTTGTTTACAGCTCTGACTATTACAGAAATGGAATTTTAAACTAGTCAGTCAGGACTGCCTGATTAGCACAGGTAATCTGCCTGGTGGATCCCTTCCATCTTCCAAAGCAGAATAATCTTGAAATAACTAATATGCCCTTTTTTTCTCTTTGTATAGTACAACTTCCATGTTCCTGCTCCTTTTTATCTTTACAATTTCTTGCCCTGTATAGCTCTTCAGAGCTTTCATCTACTTTCTAGATTGAATACTGTCAATTTTATGAATTGCTGGATTTTATTACATTTTGCTCATTTGAGTTGTGTTTTTGAATAATACATGAATCAAAGATGAAATCATAATGAAAGTTAAAAAAACATAACTAGATGACAATGAAAACACTGCCTGTCAACTAACTTACCTGGGGTAGATTTATAGCCATAAATGCTTTAACTTTAGAAGAAACATGTAAAGTCCATGAGGTGAGCATTCAACTTCAGAAGTTAGAAGAGCACAGCCTACTGCCATACCATCCTGAATGTGCCCCATCTCATCTGATCTTGGAAGCTAAGCAGGGTGGGGCATGGCTAGTGCTTGGATTGGAGAAAAAGAACAGCAGAATAAATCCTAAGAAAATGTAAGGGAAGAAATAATTACCTTAGAATAATAAATTCATGAAATATAATAGTGAAAACAACAAATCCAAAGTTTTATTTTTGAAAAGACTTATAAACCTGGCAAGGCTAAATAAGATGAATGAATCAGGAAGTTATATTTGAACATTATATAGCATGGAAAAAAAAAAATACATGGAACATTTTACCCCAGAGCTGGAGAATATCATATTTTAAGGTATCCATCGAATACGATACTGATTATATATCAAATCATTAAACAAGTGCCAATTGGTTTCAAAGACTTTTCATTATAAATAACACATTCGTGGAACCTAATACAACTAAAAAAAGCTAAACCAAAACCACATGTATGTTTAGAAATTGTTAAAGATGAACACAAACAGTTATAAATATGTTAAAGGCACGATAAAGGCCCGACTTGGAGTGTAGCTTATGTTAAGTGTCACAACACTCAGCTGTGGGGTTTTTTTGTTTGTTTGTTTGTTTACAGCTCTGACTATTACAGAAATGGAATTTTAAACTAGTCAGTCAGGACTGCCTGATTAGCACAGGTAATCTGCCTGGTGGATCCCTTCCATCTTCCAAAGCAGAATAATCTTGAAATAACTAATATGCCCTTTTTTTCTCTTTGTATAGTACAACTTCCATGTTCCTGCTCCTTTTTATCTTTACAATTTCTTGCCCTGTATAGCTCTTCAGAGCTTTCATCTACTTTCTAGATTGAATACTGTCAATTTTATGAATTGCTGGATTTTATTACATTTTGCTCATTTGAGTTGTGTTTTTGAATAATACATGAATCAAAGATGAAATCATAATGAAAGTTAAAAAAACATAACTAGATGACAATGAAAACACTGCCTGTCAACTAACTTACCTGGGGTAGATTTATAGCCATAAATGCTTTAACTTTAGAAGAAACATGTAAAGTCCATGAGGTGAGCATTCAACTTCAGAAGTTAGAAGAGCACAGCCTACTGCCATACCATCCTGAATGTGCCCCATCTCATCTGATCTTGGAAGCTAAGCAGGGTGGGGCATGGCTAGTGCTTGGATTGGAGAAAAAGAACAGCAGAATAAATCCTAAGAAAATGTAAGGGAAGAAATAATTACCTTAGAATAATAAATTCATGAAATCTAATAGTGAAAACAACAAATCCAAAGTTTTATTTTTGAAAAGACTTATAAACCTGGCAAGGCTAAATAAGATGAATGAATCAGGAAGTTATATTTGAACATTATATAGCATGAATAAAGTAAAAAATAAAAAAACTCAATAAAACAGAAATTAAAACATTAAAAAAATGTTGTATGCCGTTATATCCAACATATTTAAGAAATTAGTTAAAATGAACAGATTCCTAGAAAAATACAAATTACAAAAACTGCTTCAAGAAGAAACAGAGAACCTAAGTAATCTTATAATCATTAAATAAACTTAAGACTTAAGAATCTTCCCATTCAAAAAAAAAAACTAGGAATAGGCCTAGGTTTTTAGGTAAATTCTACCTTATTAATGAACAATCCCATTCTCATACAAACTTTCCCAGCAAATATAATAACGAAGACTATTTCATAATTCATTTTATGAAATTGATATAACCTTGACACTAATAACAGAAGAGTTTCTGAAGGGAAAATTAAGATCAAACTCACTCATGAGTTTTGAAGCAAAACCAAAATAATAAACTGAATGCAGGCAGTGCATGAAAATAACTCCAAAACTAGAAATACAAGTTTGGTTCAACATTAAGTACTGTATTTTGAGATCCGAGACATTACAGTTAGATACTAGACAAATTAAGAAAGAGAAAGAGAGGAGGCAGGAAAAGGATGGCAGGAGGAAGGAGAAAAAAAAAAAAAAAGAAGGAAAGAATAAGGAAATATGGTAAACCATCATTGAAAATAGTATGGTAGTATGGTTGTTATCGAGTCTAATCTCACTCTGCTCACTGGACAACAGGACAAAAAATATAGGTGTTGATGCAAGGGATAATGACTTTCCTTGGAAAGCTGGCACACTGAGATGGCAGACAAGGGTCTTAAAATAACTGTCTTATCGAGGTCTGGATGTCAGTTTCTTTTGTAGAATCAGGGAGAGAGATGAGGTGAGGAAGCAAAGTAAAAAGATCATTTATTTCACAAAACAGGAGGGGATGTGCTAATTTCTTCCTTTATGTACCCATTCACAGGTGGGCAGGGTTCTCTGAGGTAGGCCATTATGTAAGATAAAATAACAAAAGTAACAAAAAGCAAAGTTTAAAGTAAAAACATTGGCCCTTCCCTGTTAATTTATAATCATCAATATTGGAAAATGAAAGCAATCGATAAAAAATTATTAGTATTTGTAAAAGATTAATATGATCATTGAATATAAGGTCAGTATTAAAAAGCTAATTGCATTTTCATACAACAGAAACAAAATTTTTAAAAATGTAACCATAAAAAGACCCATCTAATCTAATAAACATATATATTGGAGCAATGAAATATTTCCTGCTATATCAGTAAACAAGGATACCATAATCATCAGAGAATACAGCCTTCTTATGTGAACCTTAAGGAAACTCTGGAAGAGAGGAATATCTTTGAATTAGCAGCCCTAAGGACAGCAGCCACTCCCTATGGTGAGCCCCAAGGGAGCTAAGGATGTAAAATAACACAGGATACTGGCCCCAGGATAGTTCAGATGCATATAAAAGGAACGATTTTAGTGAACCCAGACTCTTGGATCTGCCCATACATAGAAAAGCACTCAATTCCTTAACTTAGGATATCTGGTTTTGTTTAATTAACAATCATCTTTTTATGTTCAGACCATCTGCTCCTTGTTGCAAAATTTCTATGTAACCTGCCTCCTCCCCTCACCTGCTCGGAGTCGTTCTCTTAGAGTTACTTGGGATGTCTCCCAGGCTTTAAGTCCTAAAAATTCTCACCAAATAAAACATAACTCTCCACTTTAAGGCTGTGATGATTTTTAAGGCAACTATGTATAAAAAGATAATAAAAAAGCATAATTATAGACAGAGAAAGATCTTTGCTAGAAGTAAATCTCATAAAAGACATTCAAGGTATAAATCTTCCTGAAAGTTACTGAAGAAAATCAGATAAATTTAGAGATAAATCAAGAACTCACAGTTGAATAGTTAATATTATAAGAATATCAGTTCTTCTTAATCTATAGATTAAATGTCAAATTCCCAAAACTTCTTCTAAAGACAATAGCTGATTATAAAATAATCATGAAAAAACAATGAGAAAATTATAGCTGAGACAATCCCAAAAAAAGAACAAGGTAGAACGGATTTAGCCTGCTAGATGATAAGATTTACCAAGTAATTTTAATAGTAATTTTCTAATTTGCAATAGCTTGTTGGTTCAAAGAAAGTATATCAATAGAACAAAATAAGGGTAGAAAGTTAGTACTGTACTTTCTCATGTATTCAAGAAGACTTGATATATGCAGAGTTGATATTATACAGAAAGAATTCAAAATTCTTTCAATAGTGATGAAACCTCAGATGGAAAAAATATTGCATTTCTGTACTGTACAAAAAATTGGTTATATGAGAATTAGAAATTTAAATATGGCAAGCAAAGTTTTTAAAGTGTTAGAAATATATATAAGAGGATATCTTATGAAATGGAATGATTTCGATGCCCCCAAAGTTCAAAACATAAAGAGACTGACAAATTTAATTACAAATTGAATTCTACTTGTTTACCAAAAAAAAAAAGAAAATAAATAAAGTTTTCTAATGAAAATAAAAGGAAAAACAATGCACTAGGGAAAGTTATTTCCAACACATAAAAGTGAAAAATTATTAGAGTATACAAAGAGCTGCAAATAGAAGCCAAATAATCAGCACAAATGAGTAAGAGACATAAAAAAGATACATTAAAATGAAGATTAAATAGAAATGACTATAATGTATAATAAAAACATTAATTAATAGGTAAATACCAATTAAAACTCCAACAGAAAGGCAAATTTTACTCACCTGACTTCTTTTTTTTTTTTAAACATTTATTTATTTACTTTTATTTTGGCAGCGGTGGGGAGGGAGGAGGGTGGGCGAGCCACTTCCGCTGGTCTTTCATTTGTCTAGTTTCATCCATCTTTGTTCTTTGGCCTGTGTGGGCCTCCCATCACGGTGGCATCTGTTGTCGCAGAGCACCGGCTCTGGGCGCATGCGCTCCAGAACACCGGCTCGGTACTTGGACACATGGGTCCAGCCGCTCCGCGGCACATGGGATCTTCCCAGGCCAGGGATCGAACTGGCGCCCCTTGCACTGCAAGGCAGTGTCCTTACCCAAATGGACCACCAGGGAAGCCCTCACCTGACTTCTTACATGCCCTTGGTAAATCTATAAATTTGTTCAGTCTGATAGGAGGGAAAAACAATTGTCCTTGTAAAGGACAAACGAGATTATTTTTAATGGAATTGGGAGGATTGGCTAGCACAAAAGTAGGAAAATGTGTTCTGTAAAGGGTCCAATAGTTACTGTTTTAGGCTTTGTCCACATACATTTGTTGCATTTTTTTTTTTTCTGTTTTGCAACTCTTTAAAAATGTGAAAAAGTTGTAAGTGGGCTCTAAAAATGAGGCTACTACTGAATTCAGCTAGCCAGCAGTAGTTTGCAGATCCCTGGCTAGCAGATCCTCCAGAATTCTCTTATTTTACATCTTCATTTGACTCTTTATGGGCCATGCTATTTATAACTCTAAAAAGGTATCCACTTTTGAAAATCGATCATAATACAAATGTACTCAAATAGTAATTTGTAGGGAACTGGTAACAGTGGAAATAATTATTGTTTATAACTATCCAAGTAAAATTTTTCTGACAGAAATTCTATTGATACCCACTGAAAAGATAGCCCCAAATGTTATACTTAACTGGCACTGTTCAATAAGCTTTCACCAGCCAATAGAGCTTCCCAGGTGGTGCTAGTTGTAAGGAACCCACCTGCCAATGTAGGAGACCTAAGAGACGTGGGTTTGATCCCTGGGTTGGGACGATTCCCTGGAGGAGGGCATGGCAACCCACTCCAGTACTCTTGCCTGGGGAATCCCATGGACAAAGGAGCCTGGTGGGTTTTACAGTTCATGAGGTTGGAAAGAGTTGGACACAACTTAAGCTACTTAGTGGGCATGCATAGTTTTGAAAAAAGAAAAAAATACATTTCAGCAAATCATTTTGGAAAAATTTTGCATGGTATAGAAAAACTGAAGTACCTGATTGACAATATAGCAATTCCACCTTCTAACACATATTTGTGCACATGTACATCTAGAGATTTGTGCAAGACTTCATAGCAGCATTGTCTATAATAATAATAATATATAAGAAACCAAAGTTCACTTATGGAAGAATGGATAAACTATTGTTCATAAAATAGAATACAAGAATACTATGCAAAATAACCAATTGCAGCTAAACACATCAATATGGACAATTCAGAAAGAAATTTTGAGTGAATAAGCAAGCAAATCCTTTGCAGGAGTGTGTAGATACAAAGCAAACAAAGTAAGATGATTGGGCAATCAAGGAAGTCATAGTTTAGTGGGTAAAAGAAATATAAACAAGCTTTTACCATAGAACATGCTTATTTTTATAATTGAGTAATATACAGAGTTCATTTGAAGTATGTGACATGGCGCTATTTTATCACTGAGTACATCATAGCACTTCATCACTTACTGTATTTCTTATTTGACTTGAGGTATTTGGCAGATCAAGGAGAACATAAGAGCATGAAGACAGAGGGAACATAGAGAGCCTTCCCTATGCCCTACGTATTTTGAGATATATTGTAATATTTGGATGACTTTGAGTGGTTTGGTATTGCTGAAGTGTAAAGGCATGGGAAGGGAGGAGAAATAGGGAGCAGTTTCTCAATAAAAGAAGACTAAAGAGGCAGGAACCAGATAATGAAGAAATCTGTAGGTTCTGTAAACTATTTACATTTGGTTGCATATAGTAGAAAGCATGGTAAGATCTGTTCATGGGAGTAATAAGGTCAGAGTTGTACATGAGAATACCTATGCTGCACTGATGCTAATGGGAAGCAGGAGGCAAAAACGGAGGCAGAGAGACCTATTAAAAGCTAGTGCAGTAACTCTTATGAGAGTTATCTTAAAAGCAAATGATCTAAGGCAATCAAAGGAGAGACTTTTGAGGTAGAATCACAGGATTTATGATTTTTTTTTTTTTTTTTTTAAATTTTGAAGGTGCAGAAGAAGGAATCTAGAATGACTCATGTAGTTTGGGCCAAATAGCTGGATCTATCACTTCACTAAGAGAGGGAACATTTGGTGGTGGTGAGTTGTAGACAAAATGTTGAATAAATTGTTGAATTGCTGCATTTCTGTCAAATGACAGAACATAACAATGGGATGTTTCCCATTTCTGATAATCTGGCAAAACATCTAAATATTTGTTACATGCCAAAGGCAATAATTAATTTGAAGATGAGGCAAATAAGGCTCAGAAACAATGTACCACCACGGTCCACTCATCAAGCAACTTTTTGATTGACTATCAGTGACTGAAAATTGCATTTTACAACATGGAACTGAGCCTATTCTCTGGCTAAACTGTTCCATGTGCTCTGATATGGCGGGACAGGAAAATCCGTGTGGGGACAGGCTGTACTTGTCCTTCACATGAGAACGTGACTAAGCTCAATTACAAAGATATGCTCATCCCTCCACATCCCCAAGATGATTACACGTTTCATTTCAGCAACATTAACATTCCATCAGTGACAATGTACAGAGAAGGGGAAGGAAAGGCAGTTTTACGCGCAATTGTGTGGACATTCGGCATTCACAAGCCTGGAACCAATTCTGGCCTGAGGGAGCCCTGCCTGTGGCCGGCACTTTGAGGATGCCCATCACCACATACCAAGGAACATGTGCATCTGATTCACCCCCATTAGACCTCTCAGATGCATTTCCTGTGGACATCTGTGGCCCTGGCTCTGCGTAAAGAGCGGGGAGTTGACTACACAGCGGCAGCCACAGGAAGAATCCAGATTGGGGACAGCTGTTCAGCCTTGGCACAGTTTACCTTTAAATCTCTGGTATTTTCTGCCTCTGACTGTGGAGTCGGGGAGAGGGATGTTTACAAATAGTCAAAACTAGGACAAGTAAGATAAAGGAAAGAAATGTGTCTTCTAAGCAACCCTGAAGAGAAAAGCTTGTATCTTACCTTGATATACTCAGACTTTAAATATAATTGATTACCAACTTCTTTTGAGTCTCTAATTCCAGAAAAAAGTGCCAAATGAAATAGAAATATGTTGATTTTAGACTCATGTTTTCTGCCTTAGGCTCTACCAATTCATTTGCAAAGATAAAGTTTATCTTTAACTCCATTCATCTTTTAATCCTTTCCATCAGACAGTCATTCTTACCAATCACATTATTGTATTTATCTACATTCTTCAAGTTTAATTGTAAAGAAAATTTAAAAAAATTCAGTCTGATCTGTACATGTTGATGCATGTACCTAGTGGTTTCTAGTGTATATTTTTAATAATGTTTAAAATTTCTGAATGCCAGTTCTTAACTAAAACCAACTGCTAATTGTTACAAAATGCTTTTTAATGTAAAAAATTTTTTCAAGTACATTGATTTGGGAATGCTCCTTAACAAGTTTGTTCAATGCACATCAATACATTGTAACTTTAAAAACTAGGTCAGGAAAATTAAAGAAATTTCACTAGGACAAAACTGATGTAATTGAAAGCTTAAAAATATTAGACAGTGTAGTCTGTCATGTTTTTGCTCCTATCAGAGTAACTGTATTTTTATAGACGAGTTATTTTCTGTTCCCCTAGTTCACCTGTGATTTCTGTTGGTTTCAGGCAGAGGCGGCAGTTACATTCCTAATGGAGTATAAGCTCTTTCTGTTCTCTCTGGTTATCCTCACTTCCGGCTTCTTCTGGAGCTGGGTAGGAAGGCAAATCCCAATAAGTTGTTTTTGCTGGGATGGCCTGGCATCATAAAGATAAGGAATAGGTTCATCCTCATTCTTGCTAAACTGAGCCAGTATCTGGGTATTAAAATAGCTGAGGTAATGGAGCCTATTCCCAGTCTGTTAAGCTGGTAATATTGCTTCTTATTCATTTGAAACTCAATGAGTCTCTTTCTGCTAAGGAATTCTGGGCCAGATTAATTTCTCCAGTAACTCTTCAAAATAGGTGTTAAGATAAAAGTAAAAAAGATTTCTTCATAAAGTACAATTTTTCTCTTCCTCCAACATCTTCAATAAATTGCTAGGGCACCCTTTCACATTCTAGCAAGAAATTAATATTCCTCTAAAGTGCCTCAAAGAAAAAAGGTTAGGTTAGTGCTCTTCAATTACAGGGATGTTCATCTTCCCTCCAGCTTTCTCCTGGGGCTGGACAAAGCACTTCTTATCATCAATTATTGTATTTGTTTCTCATGTTTTCTGCCTTAGGCTCTACCAATTCATTTGCAAAGATAAAGTTTATCTTTAACTCCATTCATCTTTTAATCCTTTCCATCAGACAGTCATTCTTACCAATCACATTATTGTATTTATCTACATTCTTCAAGTTTAATTGTAAAGAAAATTTAAAAATTCAGTCTGATCTGTACATGTTGATGCATGTACCTAGTGGTTTCTAGTGTATATTTTTAATAATGTTTAAAATTTCTGAATGCCAGTTCTTAACTAAAACCAACTGCTAATTGTTACAAAATGCTTTTTAATGTAAACAATTTTTTCAAGTACATTGATTTGGGAATGCTCCTTAACAAGTTTGTTCAATGCACATCAATACATTGTAACTTTAAAAACTAGGTCAGGAAAATTAAAGAAATTTCACTAGGACAAAACTGATGTAATTGAAAGCTTAAAAATATTAGACAGTGTAGTCTGTCATGTTTTTGCTCCTATCAGAGTAACTGTATTTTTATAGACGAGTTATTTTCTGTTCCCCTAGTTCACCTGTGATTTCTGTTGGTTTCAGGCAGAGGCGGCAGTTACATTCCTAATGGAGTATAAGCTCTTTCTGTTCTCTCTGGTTATCCTCACTTCCGGCTTCTTCTGGAGCTGGGTAGGAAGGCAAATCCCAATAAGTTGTTTTTGCTGGGATGGCCTGGCATCATAAAGATAAGGAATAGGTTCATCCTCATTCTTGCTAAACTGAGCCAGTATCTGGGTATTAAAATAGCTGAGGTAATGGAGCCTATTCCCAGTCTGTTAAGCTGGTAATATTGCTTCTTATTCATTTGAAACTCAATGAGTCTCTTTCTGCTAAGGAATTCTGGGCCAGATTAATTTCTCCAGTAACTCTTCAAAATAGGTGTTAAGATAAAAGTAAAAAAGATTTCTTCATAAAGTACAATTTTTCTCTTCCTCCAACATCTTCAATAAATTGCTAGGGCACCCTTTCACATTCTAGCAAGAAATTAATATTCCTCTAAAGTGCCTCAAAGAAAAAAGGTTAGGTTAGTGCTCTTCAATTACAGGGATGTTCATCTTCCCTCCAGCTTTCTCCTGGGGCTGGACAAAGCACTCTTAACTTGGAGTTGTCCACTCTCACTGCTTTTACTGAAAACCTTCCATTATCTCCATTATTTCTTCTCCAGAAATCCTTAACACATATATTTCTTGAACTTGTACCTCTCAGCTTCTACGATGCGATGCTACACCGTGCCTCCCCTGGCCTCTTTCCACTCTATATGTCTAGTGAAGAACACATCTTTTTTTTTCCTTTTTCTTCTCTCTACTGATTCTTCCTTGATGATTTTATCCATTTTCATTGTCTTAGTTATGGTCTCACGACAGACAACTGCCAACTGGATGTCTGTTTGTCCAGTGTATTTCTTGAGTGGCAGACCCACCTTTCCTTCCATCTGTAGGGCACTCCATGTACGCGAACCCACACATTTTATGGAATCATTGTTCCAGTTCACCTAGGCTTGACATACCAAGTGATCGCTAGTGACTTCTTTATTACTACCCACACAGCCGTTTTCCAAGTCCGGATATTTCTATCTGTACAGGATCTCTTGAATTCTTGACCCATTCCCAAAGCCAGGATTAACTAGCATGAATGCTCTTATTTTTTTTCTGAATTATTATACTAACATTTTAACCATTATTCTTACAAATGCACAACTTCATCTTTTCTTTACACTAATGCACTGTTCACTTTACTCCCTGGTTGATTGTTGTGTGTTATTTCACTCTACAGCTATTCAAAAATGTTCAATAATTCTCTACTGCTGTAAACTTCTGTGGTCTCAAATGTTACTCATGCTGTGCTAAATTGAATAAAACTTGTTAAGTGTGTGGGAGGCCAACGAGAATGGGAAAGGTGGCTATAAGTATAGAGACTTCAAACAAAGTAGTTGATTAATGACACTGATGATACCATATTAGACAAGCCCAAAGTATCCAAGTTTTGGAGGGGAATTATTTTGGCTTCGAAAGCTTTATTTATGTTGAATTGACATATAATTAACTTCACACATTTAAGTATACACCTTGATAAGTTTTAACACATGTACATATCCATGAAATAATCACCTCAAGATAATAAATTTATCTATCTCTCTAAAAATCCCTTCTGCCTCTCAATAATCTTTCTCTCCTAATCTCTTCTTTTTTTCTCATCCTCAGGCAACATTTTATTTGGCTCTCTGTCACATGGGTTCAATCCATGGGTTGGGAAGATCCCCTGGAGTAGGAAATGGCAACCACACCAGTATTCTTGCCTAGAAAATTTCCTGGACAGAGGAGCCTAACAGGTTACAAGTCTGTGATGTCACAGAGTTGGACACGACTGAGCACACACGCCTGTCACTATATGATAGATTTCACTTTCTAAAATTTTATGTAAATAAAATCACACACATATGTATGTATATATATTAATGTGTAGTTACTTAGACTCATAAAAGTATGCTCTTTTTTAGAGAAAGACAAGTATAGTATACTAACTCATATATATGGGATCTAGTAAGATGGTCATGATAACACACACAGTGAACTCATGAAAAAACAGAGAATAGACATAAAGACATTGTGGAGACCGAACAATGGGAGGGAGTAACATGGGAACCTATACTGTCATGTGTAGAAAAGATAGCTTTTGTCATTGTGCTAGGGGAATAGGAGTACCTACAACCACTTGGAGCAATGGTCTGGAGGGATGGGAGCGGGGGAACTGGGTGGGGGGAGGGTCAAGGGATATGCATCTGATTGATCTGGGAACATACATGTACAAAAATAAATAAATAAATAAATAAATAAATAAATTTAATAAAAAAAAATAAATTAAAGAAAAAAAAAAGTATGCTCTTTTTTGTCTGGCCTTTTCACTGAATATAGTTATTTTGATATTCATCCATGTAACAGCAAAAGTTCATTTTTTCTTAAATTTTATTTTTGAGTGCTGTTCCATTGTGTGGATACACAACAGTTTGTTTATCTATTAGCATCTGTATTGTTTCCCATTTAGGCTATTACAAATAAAGCTGCTATGAAAATTAATCTCCAAGTTTTATATGAACATATGCTTTCACTTCTCTTGGATAAATACCTAGCAGTGCAATGACTGCTTATAGTAGTCATGTTTAACTTTTATGCTTTTTTGATGAGGGCCAGTCAGTAAACTGCATGCTTTAGGGATTACTTTCCTTTATTCTTTTTTTTTTTTTTAATTTTGGCCTCTTTTTTTAATTGATTTTTTATTTATTTACTTTTCATCCATCTTTATACTTTAATCTGTGTGGGCCTCCCATTGCAGAGGCCTCTCTCATTGTAGAGCTCTGGCTCTGAGCACATGCACTGCAGAGCACTGGTTCATAACTGGACACACTGGTCCAGCTGCTCTGTGGCATGTGGTATCCTCCCAGACTAGGGATCAAACCGGCGTCCCTTGTACTGCAAGGTGGACTCTCCACCCATGGACCATCAAGGAAGCTCATGTTTAACTTTTCAACAAACTACCAATCTGTTTTCCAAAGTGGCTGTAGCTTTCCTTATTCTCACCAGTAATGTATGAGAGTTCTGTTTGGTCCACATTGTTGCCAACATTAATATGGTCAATCTTTTACTTTTAACCGAAACATGTACATAGTGATGCCTCATTGTGGTTTCAATTTACATTTCTTTAAGGGCTAGTGACTTTTCATGTGCCTGTTTCATATCCCTGTATCTTGTTTGCTAAAGCATCTGTTCAAAAACAGTTTTTAAAAACTTTCAATAAGGTAAGTAATATTCAATTGGTATCCAGATATGCCAAACTCACTAACATAATATACAACTATGCCTGGTAGAAAGCAGCTGTATAGGATAGGGAGCTCAGATCGGTACTCAATGATGATCTGGAGGAGTGGGATGGGGTGGGTGGGATGGAGGTGCCAGAGGGAGGGGATACTTTATACACACACACACACACACACTTATAGCTGATTCACGTTACTGTACAGCAGAGACCAGCTTAGTGTTGTACAGCAATTATCATTAAAACTTTAAAAACAAACATACAAATGACTGAAATTTGGGAAAAGCTGCTTTAATATTTGTCCTAATTACTTTAAAGCTATGCTTCACAGAAAACTAGGGCTTATTATATAGGAGTGCCTTCACTATTGGCAATGGGTCAGCAAGGAGAGGTGAGCACATAAGTTTAGGGGGCCCAGGCTTGGGATTAAACTAGCAGCTCATAATATTTACTTATAGGAAACAGAAAATATAAAGAAGACAGTAATCATCTGTGGTCATTCATGCTATTATTTCCTTTTACTATACAGCCTCTGTTCTTTTTTGTGTGTTCATATATTTTGGGGCTTCCCTGGTGGTTCAGTGGTAAAGGACCCACATCCCAGCACAGGAGATGCAGGTTTGATCACTAGGTTAGGAAGATCCCCTGGAGAAGGAAATGGCTACCCACTCCAGTATTCTTGCCTGAGAAATCCGATAGACAGAGGAGCCTGGTGGGCTACAGTCCATGGGATCTCAAAGAATTGGACATGTCTTAGCAACTAAGCAAAATAATAACAGCAATATATTATTTCATAAATGACACTGTGTCTCTATTTTATATATTTCTTTAAGAAATAAATATGGGGACATGCTTATTTTCTGTCATTAAACAGTCTTTGCAAGTTGATTTTTGAAACAGAATATTTATTTAAGCTGTGAGCCTCAGTCTCACTGCTACAAAATGAAAGGTGAACTATATGATATCTAGCATACTTTCCTGGTCTAACAGTCCTTGATTCCATTAAGTGAATCAGCCAGAAGCTCCCGATGCAGAAGCAGCTCCTGATCTAGAAGCCCATGTAAAAGCAGCTCCACATAGAGCAGTGACAGTAATTGGAAACATCAGCCCATATCTGTATAACCTGGGTTCATATCTGAAGCCAATGTTCTTTTATGACCACAGTGTCTTATGGAGGGAATGCTGCTTCTAATTAATCTCTGCCTTCTCACTTTGCTTCTCACTTCTCCTTTGGCTGCTCTGGACGACAACTGTCTATCTATTCAAGGCACCTCCCAGAGCTATACAATGTAAATTTCATGTCATATAGCTCATGTTTTAAGTTGGAAAATGCAAAACTTACCTTTCAAATTTTGTGAGACTCTTGTCATCTACTTTATGTCATGCAGCAACAAAGAGACAAAAACTAGGGCTTATTATATAGGAGTGCCTTCACTATTGGCAATGGGTCAGCAAGGAGAGGTGAGCACATAAGTTTAGGGGGCCCAGGCTTGGGATTAAACTAGCAGCTCATAATATTTACTTATAGGAAACAGAAAATATAAAGAAGACAGTAATCATCTGTGGTCATTCATGCTATTATTTCCTTTTACTATACAGCCTCTGTTCTTTTTTGTGTGTTCATATATTTTGGGGCTTCCCTGGTGGTTCAGTGGTAAAGGACCCACATCCCAGCACAGGAGATGCAGGTTTGATCACTAGGTTAGGAAGATCCCCTGGAGAAGGAAATGGCTACCCACTCCAGTATTCTTGCCTGAGAAATCCGATAGACAGAGGAGCCTGGTGGGCTACAGTCCATGGGATCTCAAAGAATTGGACATGTCTTAGCAACTAAGCAAAATAATAACAGCAATATATTATTTCATAAATGACACTGTGTCTCTATTTTATATATTTCTTTAAGAAATAAATATGGGGACATGCTTATTTTCTGTCATTAAACAGTCTTTGCAAGTTGATTTTTGAAACAGAATATTTATTTAAGCTGTGAGCCTCAGTCTCACTGCTACAAAATGAAAGGTGAACTATATGATATCTAGCATACTTTCCTGGTCTAACAGTCCTTGATTCCATTAAGTGAATCAGCCAGAAGCTCCCGATGCAGAAGCAGCTCCTGATCTAGAAGCCCATGTAAAAGCAGCTCCACATAGAGCAGTGACAGTAATTGGAAACATCAGCCCATATCTGTATAACCTGGGTTCATATCTGAAGCCAATGTTCTTTTATGACCACAGTGTCTTATGGAGGGAATGCTGCTTCTAATTAATCTCTGCCTTCTCACTTTGCTTCTCACTTCTCCTTTGGCTGCTCTGGACGACAACTGTCTATCTATTCAAGGCACCTCCCAGAGCTATACAATGTAAATTTCATGTCATATAGCTCATGTTTTAAGTTGGAAAATGCAAAACTTACCTTTCAAATTTTGTGAGACTCTTGTCATCTACTTTATGTCATGCAGCAACAAAGAGACAAAAATTCATTTTACTGACATATTTCATGAAGAATTAAGAATAATTATAGCCTCTACTTTGTTGAAAAGGTGTGTATGACTACATTCCATTCTCTTTCACCTTAGCTGAGATTTGAAGGAGAACAGTTCCATTTATCTTCATAATCTGGAGGGTCTTCAGGACCTAGGTTTATGATTCATTACTTTCATTACACAAACATTTATTAAGTACATACATGTGCCAGTGTAGGTAGTAGGTGCTTAAGACATAAAAATAAACGAAGTGTGTTCTCTCTCCTTAAGATTCTCAGTCTGGTAGAGGAGAGAGCGGGAATAAGAATAAATAACTACAGCTACCTGAGTGTGCTAATGAAAGAATGCCCTCAGTGGTCAATTTAAAAAAGAAGAAGAGGAAGAAGAGTTCACATAAATTATCTTTGCAGAAACTGCCAAACACTACTCTGCTGGGCTTAATAGTGTTCTCCCCAAATTCATGGAAAATCAAATACGAATTTATTTGGAAATAGGGTCATTGCAGGTACAATTAATTATGATGTGGTCTTATTGCAGTGAATGCCTGCTCAGCCACTCAGTCACGGCTGACTCTTTGTGACCCCATGGACCATACCCTGCCAGGCTCCTCTGTCTGTGGAACTGCCAAGGTAACTGGAGTGGATTGCCATTCCCTCCTCCAGGGGATCTTGCCAACCCAGGCAATGAACCCGCATCTCCTGTGTCTCTTGCATTTCAGGCAGATTCTTTACCACTGAGCCACCTGGGAAGTCTTGGAGTAGAATGAGTGTTAATCTAATATACCGGATATCCTCATAAGAGAAGAGACCCAGAGCAGAGACACACAGGGAGAAGGTGAACATGCAACAATTGAGGTAGGGATTGGAGTGGTGCTTCTACGAGCCAAGGAAAGTCAAGGGCTGCTAACAAGTACCAGAAGCTAGACGAGGCACGAATGAATCCTCTCTTACAAGTTTTATGAGGAGGCTGGCCCTATACTTTGCTTCTGGACTTCTAGCTTCCAGAGCTGTGAGACAATAAATTTCTGATGTTTTAAACTGCCAGTGGTGGTACTTTGTTAAAGATACCTTAGGAAACTAACCCAGATACCTAGGAGATTGAAGAGAAAGATCTTCTAAGTAAAAGCTATAGTGTGCTTGAAGGCAAAGGAGTGGAAGAGTATGCAGAGTCCCATCAGCATAATTGAGCTACTTAAATTCAACCTGATATGTGTTGTTGAATAAACAATGACTAAAACCAGCATGTGATCTTCATCATCCTGTACAATTGAGCATATGCCACAGAAGGAACAGAAGAAATGAGACACAGAGTTTAGCCTGTTTTTTTGGGTTTTTTTCCTTTACATGGTCACTTACAGAGCATCATTGAGTATTTTAATAATTGAAGTGTTAATAGAGTTGTTAAATGTAGTTTAAAATAAAAAAAACCATAGACCCAAACACTTCATCTGGTATACAACTGAAGAAACAGGCATTTAATCTAATATAAACTAAAACTAGATATTTTAATTACCAAGAGGTCATTAATAGATTTCCAGTTTAGCAACTTTCTAATGGTTTCTCAGAGTAATTTTGGATCTACTTAATTTTTGTCTACTACTGGATTATCCTAACTTCTCAGTCAGATTCTGCTTCACAGTAAAAGGTTATGTAATGGCAAGTTTTATGTTTCTATAATCCTCAAAACTAGAGAGCAGGTTGTAGGTCATTAACAGGTAAGCAATGATTATTTCTAATTTATCAGGTCAAAGAAATGTTTCAAAAGTTTAAAAAGCTATTTTCTACAATTTTATCCTGTGTGATCCTTTTAAGGATGAAAAGAACTGCCACATATACATATAGTTACCCACATTTATACAGTATGTGAACATATATACGCACCTGTGTCTATATACATATAGTGAGGAAGTTGAAGTGGGAAAGATTAAGGCATTTTTTGAAATTCATAGATTAATAATGGTAAAATATAGCATATTAATTTGGGTACTCTAACTTCAAATTTAGCAGCTTTCACACTTGACTATGATGACTAATCATATATACATGATTTTCAAGCAAAGAGGTTCTCAACCAGGAATTTTTTGTTTTCCTGGCAATATTTGACAATGTCTAGAGACATTTTTAGTTGTCCTACTGAGGGCATTTCTGCTGGCATCTGGCGAATGGAGGGCAAGATAGCCTCAGCAATGTTACATATATAGGATATCTCCTCAGAGAAAGAGCTATTCATACCAAAATGTTAAGAGCTAAGGTGGAAAAATTGTGATCTAGCATAATGGCTAATAATAAATATCTATATTAAATATTTAGCTTATGCCAAATATTGTGCTGAATAAATCATTTCAATACAATGGTTTCTTTATCCTCAAGCTATTTCTGATTTAGTACATAGTACTATAAGTCCCATTTTACAAACAAGGAAACTAAGGACTGCAAAAATTGATTTGTCCCAGCAAATGATGGGGCTACCAACTTAAGCACAGGTGTTTTTGTTGCCAAAGGCTCTGCATTTGTCTGCTAAATTCTAACTATCTCAGTAACAGGAAGGTCATCATATGATACAATGTGATTCTAAAATATTCTGTTAAATATTGTTTCGTGGTTTAGTCGCCTTTGCCTGATAATAACTATCAGTTCAGTTCAGTTGCTCAGTTGTGTCTGACTCTTTGTGGCCCCAAAATTATTCCCGTCCTTCACCAACTCGGAACTTGGTCATTGTTTCGTGGTTTCCAAGTTTTTTGCCTTTGCCTTATCTATCAGATTCTGCTTCACAGTAAAAGGTTATGTAATGGCAAGTTTTATGTTTCTATAATCCTCAAAACTAGAGAGCAGGTTGTAGGTCATTAACAGGTAAGCAATGATTATTTCTAATTTATCAGGTCAAAGAAATGTTTCAAAAGTTTAAAAAGCTATTTTCTACAATTTTATCCTGTGTGATCCTTTTAAGGATGAAAAGAACTGCCACATATACATATAGTTACCCACATTTATACAGTATGTGAACATATATACGCACCTGTGTCTATATACATATAGTGAGGAAGTTGAAGTGGGAAAGATTAAGGCATTTTTTGAAATTCATAGATTAATAATGGTAAAATATAGCATATTAATTTGGGTACTCTAACTTCAAATTTAGCAGCTTTCACACTTGACTATGATGACTAATCATATATACATGATTTTCAAGCAAAGAGGTTCTCAACCAGGAATTTTTTGTTTTCCTGGCAATATTTGACAATGTCTAGAGACATTTTTAGTTGTCCTACTGAGGGCATTTCTGCTGGCATCTGGCGAATGGAGGGCAAGATAGCCTCAGCAATGTTACATATATAGGATATCTCCTCAGAGAAAGAGCTATTCATACCAAAATGTTAAGAGCTAAGGTGGAAAAATTGTGATCTAGCATAATGGCTAATAATAAATATCTATATTAAATATTTAGCTTATGCCAAATATTGTGCTGAATAAATCATTTCAATACAATGGTTTCTTTATCCTCAAGCTATTTCTGATTTAGTACATAGTACTATAAGTCCCATTTTACAAACAAGGAAACTAAGGACTGCAAAAATTGATTTGTCCCAGCAAATGATGGGGCTACCAACTTAAGCACAGGTGTTTTTGTTGCCAAAGGCTCTGCATTTGTCTGCTAAATTCTAACTATCTCAGTAACAGGAAGGTCATCATATGATACAATGTGATTCTAAAATATTCTGTTAAATATTGTTTCGTGGTTTAGTCGCCTTTGCCTGATAATAACTATCAGTTCAGTTCAGTTGCTCAGTTGTGTCTGACTCTTTGTGGCCCCATGGACTTCAGCATGTCAGGTTTCCCTGTCCTTCACCAACTCCCGGAACTTGGTCAGACTCATGTCCATTGACTCAGTGATGCCATCCAATCATCTCACCATGTCGATCCCTTCTCCTTTTGCCTTCTATTTTTCCCCAAATCAGGCTCTTTTCCACTAAGTTGTCTCTTTGCATCAGGTGACCAAAGTCTTGGAGTTTCAGCTTTAGTGTCAGTCCTTCCAATGAATATTCAGGGTTGATTTCCTTTAGAATTGACTGGTTGTATCTCTTTGCAGTCTAAGGGACTCTAAAGAGCCTTCTCCAACACCACAGTTCAAAGGCATCAATTCTTCAGCACTCAGCCTTCTTTATGGTCCACCTCTCACATCCATACATGACTACTGGGAAAACCATAGCTTTGACTGTATGGATCTTTGCCAGCAAAGAAATGCCTCTGCTTTTGAATATGTTGGTTAGGTTTGCCATAATTTTTCTTCCAAGAAGCAAGTGTCTTAGTTTCATGGTTGCAGTCACCATCCACAGTGATTTCAAAGCCCAAGAAAAGAAAGTCTATCACTGTTTCCATTGTTTGCCCACCTATTAGCCATGAAGGGATGGGACTGGATGCCATGATCTTTATTTTTTGAAGGTTGAGTTTTAGGCCAGGTTTTTCATTCTCCTCTTTCATCTTCATCAAGAGACTCTTTAGTTTCTTTTCTATTTCTGCTGTAAGAGTGGTGTCATCTGCATATCTGAGGTTATTGAGAATTCTCCTGACAATCTTGATTCTAGATGGTGCTCCATCCAGACTGGAATTTCGCATGATGTACTCTGCATATAAATTAAATAAGCAGGATGACAATATACAGCCGTGACATACTGCCTTCCCAATATGGAATCAGTCCATTATTCCATGTCCAGTTCTAACTGTTTCTTCTTGTCCTGCATGCAGGTTTTGCAGGAGACAGGAGAGGTGGTCTGATATTCCCATCTCTTTCAATGATGGGGCTACCAACTTAAGCACAGGTGTTTTTGTTGCCAAAGGCTCTGCATTTGTCTGCTAAATTCTAACTATCTCAGTAACAGGAAGGTCATCATATGATACAATGTGATTCTAAAATATTCTGTTAAATATTGTTTCGTGGTTTAGTCGCCTTTGCCTGATAATAACTATCAGTTCAGTTCAGTTGCTCAGTTGTGTCTGACTCTTTGTGGCCCCATGGACTTCAGCATGTCAGGTTTCCCTGTCCTTCACCAACTCCCGGAACTTGGTCAGACTCATGTCCATTGACTCAGTGATGCCATCCAATCATCTCACCATGTCGATCCCTTCTCCTTTTGCCTTCTATTTTTCCCCAAATCAGGCTCTTTTCCACTAAGTTGTCTCTTTGCATCAGGTGACCAAAGTCTTGGAGTTTCAGCTTTAGTGTCAGTCCTTCCAATGAATATTCAGGGTTGATTTCCTTTAGAATTGACTGGTTGTATCTCTTTGCAGTCTAAGGGACTCTAAAGAGCCTTCTCCAACACCACAGTTCAAAGGCATCAATTCTTCAGCACTCAGCCTTCTTTATGGTCCACCTCTCACATCCATACATGACTACTGGGAAAACCATAGCTTTGACTGTATGGATCTTTGCCAGCAAAGAAATGCCTCTGCTTTTGAATATGTTGGTTAGGTTTGCCATAATTTTTCTTCCAAGAAGCAAGTGTCTTAGTTTCATGGTTGCAGTCACCATCCACAGTGATTTCAAAGCCCAAGAAAAGAAAGTCTATCACTGTTTCCATTGTTTGCCCACCTATTAGCCATGAAGGGATGGGACTGGATGCCATGATCTTTATTTTTTGAAGGTTGAGTTTTAGGCCAGGTTTTTCATTCTCCTCTTTCATCTTCATCAAGAGACTCTTTAGTTTCTTTTCTATTTCTGCTGTAAGAGTGGTGTCATCTGCATATCTGAGGTTATTGAGAATTCTCCTGACAATCTTGATTCTAGATGGTGCTCCATCCAGACTGGAATTTCGCATGATGTACTCTGCATATAAATTAAATAAGCAGGATGACAATATACAGCCGTGACATACTGCCTTCCCAATATGGAATCAGTCCATTATTCCATGTCCAGTTCTAACTGTTTCTTCTTGTCCTGCATGCAGGTTTTGCAGGAGACAGGAGAGGTGGTCTGATATTCCCATCTCTTTCAGAATTTTCCAGTTTGCTGTGATCCACACAGTCAAAGGCTGTGGATAAAGGATGCTAAAGGTAGTAACTATGGTATCCTTTATAAGATGATGATACAGTGTAAAATTTCCTGAGATTGGCCAGCATAACAAAATCAATCACATAATGAACATAGGATCTTGATATCCTACCTCAAAAATAGTGTTTCTGTAAGAATTATACCTTGGAGAACTAGAAATATAATTTTAAAATCATTTTCACATCTTTTAAGATAAAATTTATAAAATAGTTTTATAAGTGGTAACTTATTTCCAGCTATACCATGGCTAAGAAATTTTAAAAAATGACCAAAAGAACTTCTGAGTTTGAATTAGAAGGAATCATTTTATCAATTATAGAGGACTACATATGCACAGTCACTTCAGTTGTGTCCAACTCTTTGCAACTCTATGGACTATAGCCTTCCAGGCTCCTCTGTCCATGGAATTCTCCTGGCAAGAATACTGGAGTGGGTTGCCATTCCCTTCTCCAGGGTATCTTCCCTAACCAGGGATTAAACCCAGGTCTCCTGCATTACAGGTAGATTCTTTACCATTTGCACCACTAGGGAAGCCTTTCACAGTTTCGTACAGCTAGATTAAAAATAAATTAAATGAATAAATAACAAAGGAGGCTAGCACCAGCCAATAGAAAACAATCAAAACAGTAAATGTCTCAGTGCTTTGGGTTGAGACCACACCTTCTGAATTAGAGTCTTTGGAAATAATCTATTTCTTCCAAGTATTGATGTAAAACATTTCTATCCCTTACACTGAATTATTAAAATCCCAAGATTTCAGTCCCTCACCAGTAAAGAAACCTGGTCAAGTATTCTTGCCTGAAGAATTTCATGGACAGAGGAGCCTGGTGGGCTATATACCAGGGGGTCATAAAGAGTCAGACACAGCTGAGCAATTGAGCATATATGCACTAGTAACAAGGCAAATCTAAACTCTCTGAGCAGAAAAATAATATTATACTATGCTTAGAATTTGTCCTTTTATATAGTAAAATGGTCAAGAAGCAACAGTTAGAACCCTCTATGGAACAAATGATTGGTTCAAGATTGAGAAAGGAGTAAAATAGGGCTGTCTGTTGTCACCTTGCTTGTTTAAGCTATATATTGAGCACAGAATGAGAAATGCCAGGCTGGATGAGTTATAAGCTGAAATCAAAATATGTGGGTGAACCATCAACATCCTCAGATATACAGCTGATACTACTTTAATGGCAGAAAGGAAGAGGAAATAGCCTCTTGATGAGGGCAAAGGAGGAGAGTGTAAGAGCTGACTTAAAACTAAATATTAAAAAAACCAAGGGCTTCCCTGGTGGCCTAGTGGGTAAAGAGTCTGCCTTGCTGTGCAGCGGGCACCTGTTTGATTTCCAGCCTGGGAAGATTCCACATGCCATGGAGCAGCTGGACCAGTGTGTCCAGTTAGGAGCCAGTGCTCTGGACCGCATATGCCCAGAGTTGGTGCTCTGCAACGAGAGAGGCCACTGTAATGGGAGGCCCACACAGGCCAAAGAACAAAGATGGAAGAAAAAAATAAAACCAGGCTCCTCTGTCCATGGAATTCTCCTGGCAAGAATACTGGAGTGGGTTGCCATTCCCTTCTCCAGGGTATCTTCCCTAACCAGGGATTAAACCCAGGTCTCCTGCATTACAGGTAGATTCTTTACCATTTGCACCACTAGGGAAGCCTTTCACAGTTTCGTACAGCTAGATTAAAAATAAATTAAATGAATAAATAACAAAGGAGGCTAGCACCAGCCAATAGAAAACAATCAAAACAGTAAATGTCTCAGTGCTTTGGGTTGAGACCACACCTTCTGAATTAGAGTCTTTGGAAATAATCTATTTCTTCCAAGTATTGATGTAAAACATTTCTATCCCTTACACTGAATTATTAAAATCCCAAGATTTCAGTCCCTCACCAGTAAAGAAACCTGGTCAAGTATTCTTGCCTGAAGAATTTCATGGACAGAGGAGCCTGGTGGGCTATATACCAGGGGTCATAAAGAGTCAGACACAGCTGAGCAATTGAGCATATATGCACTAGTAACAAGGCAAATCTAAACTCTCTGAGCAGAAAAATAATATTATACTATGCTTAGAATTTGTCCTTTTATATAGTAAAATGGTCAAGAAGCAACAGTTAGAACCCTCTATGGAACAAATGATTGGTTCAAGATTGAGAAAGGAGTAAAATAGGGCTGTCTGTTGTCACCTTGCTTGTTTAAGCTATATATTGAGCACAGAATGAGAAATGCCAGGCTGGATGAGTTATAAGCTGAAATCAAAATATGTGGGTGAACCATCAACATCCTCAGATATACAGCTGATACTACTTTAATGGCAGAAAGGAAGAGGAAATAGCCTCTTGATGAGGGCAAAGGAGGAGAGTGTAAGAGCTGACTTAAAACTAAATATTAAAAAAACCAAGGGCTTCCCTGGTGGCCTAGTGGGTAAAGAGTCTGCCTTGCTGTGCAGCGGGCACCTGTTTGATTTCCAGCCTGGGAAGATTCCACATGCCATGGAGCAGCTGGACCAGTGTGTCCAGTTAGGAGCCAGTGCTCTGGACCGCATATGCCCAGAGTTGGTGCTCTGCAACGAGAGAGGCCACTGTAATGGGAGGCCCACACAGGCCAAAGAACAAAGATGGATGAAAACAAATAAAATGAAAGACCAATAATAGAGGCTAAAATTAAAAAAAAAAAAAAATCCTGGGAGTCTATACAGGATAAACAACACTTAAAAAAAACCAAAAAAAAAACACCAAGATCATGGCATGCAGCCCCATTACTTCATGACAAATAGAAGGGGAAAAGGTGGAAATAGTGACAGATTTCCTCTTATTGGGCTCCAAAGTCACTGTGAATGGTGACTGCAACCATGAAATAACAGGATTGCTTCACAGCAGGAAAGCTATTACAAACCTAGACAGTGTGTTGAAAAACAGAGACATTACTAGGTCAACAAAGGTATATATATTCAAGGCTATGTCTTGCCAGTGGTCAGTTGCTGTGTACAGTTGTGAGAGCTGGACCGTTAAGAAGGCAGAACACTTGAGAATTTCTGCCTTCAAACTGGTGCTGGAGAAGATTCCTGGAAGTTCCTTGGACAACAAGGAGATCAAACCAGCCAATCTTAAGGGAAATCAGCCCTGATTACTCATTGTTAGAACTGAGCTAAAGCTGAAGCTCCAGAATTTTGGTCATCTAATGTGAACAGGTGACTCATTGGAAAAGTTCCTGATGTTGGGAAAGACTGGAGGCAGAAAGAGAAGAGAGTGTCAGAGGATGGATGGCATCACACTGCAATGGCCATAAACCTGGGAAAACTCCAGATGATGTTGGGGGACAGTGAGGCCTGGCATGCTGAAGTCCATGGGGTTATAAAGAGTCAGTCACAACTGGGTGACTGAACAACAACGACATGCTTAGAATTATTCCACAATTTTTAATATATAGTTTTCAGTACTCAATCAAAACTAACCAGGCACATGGGGAAAACAGAGAACAGAAACAAGATTTTGGATAAACAACAGAACTCTAATGGAAGTAATTGAGAAGTAATAGACACTGGAATTATCAAAAATAGATTTTAAAATAATTATGACCCAACTTCATGTTAGCAATCAGTGAATTCAAATAGAGAGGAATGGGTGAACTTAATTCGGATGATCACTATATCTACTGCAGTGGGCAAGAATCCCTTAGAAGAATTGGAGTAGCCCTCATACTCAATAAGAGTCCTAAATGCAGTACTTGGGTGCAATCTCAAAAATGACAGAATGATCTTGGTTTATTTCCAAGGCAAATCATTCAGTATTACAGTAATCCAAGTTTATGCCCAAACCACTAATGCTGAAGAAGCTGAAGATGAACAGTCCTAGAAGATGTACAAAGTCTTCTAGATCTAACACCAAAAAAAGATGTCCTTTTCATCAGTGGGGATTGGAATGCAAAAGTAGGAAGTCAAGAGATACCTGGAGTAACAGGCAAGTTTGACCTTGGAGTACAAAATGAAGCAGTGCAAAGGCTAATAGAATTTTGCCAAGAGAACACATTGGTCATAGCAAACACCCTCTTGCAACAACACAAGAGATGGCTCTACATCATCGATGGTCAATACCAAAATCGGATTGATAATATCCTTTGCAGTCAAAGACAGAGAAGCTCCTATAATCAGCAAAAACAAGACCCAGAGGTGACTGTGGTGGCTCAGATCATGAACTCCTTATCGCAAAATTCAGATTTAAATTGAAGAAAGTAGGTTAAACCACTAGGCCATTCAAGTATAACCAAAATCAAATACCTTATGATTATACATTGGAAGTGACAAATAGATTCAAGGGATTGGAGCTTGTAGACAGAATCCCTGAAGAATCATGGATCAGGTACATAACACTGTACAGGGAGTGGTGACCAAAACCATCACAAATAAAAAGATATTTAAGTAGGCAAAGTAGTTATCTGAAGAGGTTTTACAAATAGCTGAGAAAAGAAAAGCAAAACATATACCCAACTGAATGCACAATTTCAGAGAATAGCAAGGAGAAATACGAAGACCTTGGGGCTTTCCTGGTGGCTCAGACGGTAAAGAATCTGCCTGCAATGCAGGAGACCAACGTTCCATGTCTGGGTCAAGAAGATGCCCTGGAGAAAGGAATGGTTACCCACTCCAGTATTCTTGCCTGGAGAATTCCATGGACAGAGGAGTTGGGGTAGTAGGGGAGGAGTCCAGGGGGTCACAAAGAGTCTGACATGACTAGCAACTAACACTTTCTTAAGTGAATAATGGAAAGAGACAGAGGAAAGCAACAGAATGGGAAAAACTAGAGATCTCTTCAAGAAAATTGGAGATATCAAGAGAACATTTCAGGCAAAAATGGGCACAATAGAAAAACAGAAATGGCCAGGACCTAAGAGAATCAGAAGAGATTAAGAAGAGGTGGAAAGAATACACAGGAAAAATACATAAGAAAGGTCTTAATGACCCAGATAACCACAATCATATCACTCACTTAGAGCCAGACATCCTGGAGTGTGAAGTCAAGTGGGCCTAAGGAAGCATTATTATAAACAAATCTAAGGGAAGTGATGGAATTTAAGCTGAGCTATTTAAAATCCTAAAAGATGATGCTGTTAAAGTGCTGCACTTAATATGCCAGCAAATTTGGAAAACTCAGCAGTGGCCACAAGCCTGGAAAAAGCTGGTTTTCATTTCAATCCCAAAGAAAGGCAATGCCAAAGAATGTTCAAATTTCACATGGCAGCGAGGTAATACTCAAAATCCTTCAAGCTAGGCTTCAACAGTAAGTGAACCAAGAACTTCCTGATGTATAAACTGGGTTTAGAAAAGGCAGAGGAACCAGAGATCAAATTGCCAACATCTGTTGGATCATAGAAAAAGCAGGCCATTCAAGTATAACCAAAATCAAATACCTTATGATTATACATTGGAAGTGACAAATAGATTCAAGGGATTGGAGCTTGTAGACAGAATCCCTGAAGAATCATGGATCAGGTACATAACACTGTACAGGGAGTGGTGACCAAAACCATCACAAATAAAAAGATATTTAAGTAGGCAAAGTAGTTATCTGAAGAGGTTTTACAAATAGCTGAGAAAAGAAAAGCAAAACATATACCCAACTGAATGCACAATTTCAGAGAATAGCAAGGAGAAATACGAAGACCTTGGGGCTTTCCTGGTGGCTCAGACGGTAAAGAATCTGCCTGCAATGCAGGAGACCAACGTTCCATGTCTGGGTCAAGAAGATGCCCTGGAGAAAGGAATGGTTACCCACTCCAGTATTCTTGCCTGGAGAATTCCATGGACAGAGGAGTTGGGGTAGTAGGGGAGGAGTCCAGGGGGTCACAAAGAGTCTGACATGACTAGCAACTAACACTTTCTTAAGTGAATAATGGAAAGAGACAGAGGAAAGCAACAGAATGGGAAAAACTAGAGATCTCTTCAAGAAAATTGGAGATATCAAGAGAACATTTCAGGCAAAAATGGGCACAATAGAAAAACAGAAATGGCCAGGACCTAAGAGAATCAGAAGAGATTAAGAAGAGGTGGAAAGAATACACAGGAAAAATACATAAGAAAGGTCTTAATGACCCAGATAACCACAATCATATCACTCACTTAGAGCCAGACATCCTGGAGTGTGAAGTCAAGTGGGCCTAAGGAAGCATTATTATAAACAAATCTAAGGGAAGTGATGGAATTTAAGCTGAGCTATTTAAAATCCTAAAAGATGATGCTGTTAAAGTGCTGCACTTAATATGCCAGCAAATTTGGAAAACTCAGCAGTGGCCACAAGCCTGGAAAAAGCTGGTTTTCATTTCAATCCCAAAGAAAGGCAATGCCAAAGAATGTTCAAATTTCACATGGCAGCGAGGTAATACTCAAAATCCTTCAAGCTAGGCTTCAACAGTAAGTGAACCAAGAACTTCCTGATGTATAAACTGGGTTTAGAAAAGGCAGAGGAACCAGAGATCAAATTGCCAACATCTGTTGGATCATAGAAAAAGCAGGGGAATTCCAAAAAAAAGTCTACTTCTGTTTCACTGACTATGTAAAAGCCTTTGACTGTGTGGTAAAAACATACTGTGGAAAGTTCTTAAGGAGATTGGAATACCAGATGATATATACCTTCTGAGAAATCTGTATGCAAAACAAGAGCAACAGTTAGACAGACATGGAATCAAGGACTGGTTCTAAATTGGGAAAAGAGTCCATTAAGTGTGTATATTTTCACACAGAGAACATCAATAAGAAATGATGGGCTAGATGAATCACAAGCTGGAATCAAGACTGTTGGGAGAAATATCAACAATATCAGATACACAGATGAAAGAACTCTAATGGTAGAAAGTGAAGAAGAACTAAAAAGACTTCTTGATGAAGTTGAAAGGGGAGAATGAAGAAGCTGCTTAAAACTCAGGATTCAAAAAACCAAGATTATGGTATCTGATCCCATTACTTCATGGCAAGTAGATGGGGAAACAATGAAGATAGCGACAGACTTCAATTTCTTGGATGCCCAAATCCCTCTGATGGTAACTGCAGCCATGAAATAAAAAATATTTGTATCCTAGAAAGGAAGCTATGACAAAACTAAGTAGAATTTTAAAAAGCAGAGATATTACTTTGCCAACAAAGGTGTGTGTAATCAAAGCTACCGTTTTTCCAGTAGTCATGTACAGATGTGAGAGTTGGACCATGAAGAAGGCTAAGTGCAGATACGCAGGTTTGATCCCAGTGTCAGGAAGATACGCTGGACAAGGGAATGGCAACAAACTCCTGTATTCTTGCCTGGAAAATCCCATGTACAGAGGAGACTTTTAAGGAATAGCCCATGTTGTCACAAATGAGTCAGAGATGACTAAATAAAAATATCATATAATAGCCCTGTTGAGGGCCAAAGTTAAGGAAACAAATCTTAAAAGCAGTTAACCTAAGAGCAATGGGTGTTGGGGAAATAGGAGCTTACCTTTAGTTTTGTCAGAATTGTCCACTTTTTCTCTAAAGCTTTACTTCTGTTCACTTTTCTTCTCATATGCCTAGTTATTTTAAACTGAGTGTTGGAGATGGCTACAAAAATTCTGTGATGTAACTCTAAACTTATTAGTATATTACCTTCCTCCACAAAGATTTATGTTCATTTCTTACAGATAACTAGGGACTAATACTCTTGAACTCAAAGAAAAATTAGGCTAATAACTGAATTTTCAACATGAGGAATAGAAGCCCCAAGGTAATAGGAAGATAGTCTTTAAAGTTTCGAAAGAATTTTGTTGTTGCTTAGTGACTAAGGCATGCCCAATTCTTTGGCAACCTCATGGACTATTGCCTGCCAAGCTCCTCTGTCCATTGGATTTCCCAGGCAAGAATACTGGAATGGGTTGCCATTTCCTACTCCAGGGAATCTTCCCCACTCAGAGGTCAAGCCTACCTATCCTGCTTGTCAGGCGGATTCTTTACCACTGAGAACCGAAATTCAAAAAAAAGACTTCTTGATGAAGTTGAAAGGGGAGAATGAAGAAGCTGCTTAAAACTCAGGATTCAAAAAACCAAGATTATGGTATCTGATCCCATTACTTCATGGCAAGTAGATGGGGAAACAATGAAGATAGCGACAGACTTCAATTTCTTGGATGCCCAAATCCCTCTGATGGTAACTGCAGCCATGAAATAAAAAATATTTGTATCCTAGAAAGGAAGCTATGACAAAACTAAGTAGAATTTTAAAAAGCAGAGATATTACTTTGCCAACAAAGGTGTGTGTAATCAAAGCTACCGTTTTTCCAGTAGTCATGTACAGATGTGAGAGTTGGACCATGAAGAAGGCTAAGTGCAGATACGCAGGTTTGATCCCAGTGTCAGGAAGATACGCTGGACAAGGGAATGGCAACAAACTCCTGTATTCTTGCCTGGAAAATCCCATGTACAGAGGAGACTTTTAAGGAATAGCCCATGTTGTCACAAATGAGTCAGAGATGACTAAATAAAAATATCATATAATAGCCCTGTTGAGGGCCAAAGTTAAGGAAACAAATCTTAAAAGCAGTTAACCTAAGAGCAATGGGTGTTGGGGAAATAGGAGCTTACCTTTAGTTTTGTCAGAATTGTCCACTTTTTCTCTAAAGCTTTACTTCTGTTCACTTTTCTTCTCATATGCCTAGTTATTTTAAACTGAGTGTTGGAGATGGCTACAAAAATTCTGTGATGTAACTCTAAACTTATTAGTATATTACCTTCCTCCACAAAGATTTATGTTCATTTCTTACAGATAACTAGGGACTAATACTCTTGAACTCAAAGAAAAATTAGGCTAATAACTGAATTTTCAACATGAGGAATAGAAGCCCCAAGGTAATAGGAAGATAGTCTTTAAAGTTTCGAAAGAATTTTGTTGTTGCTTAGTGACTAAGGCATGCCCAATTCTTTGGCAACCTCATGGACTATTGCCTGCCAAGCTCCTCTGTCCATTGGATTTCCCAGGCAAGAATACTGGAATGGGTTGCCATTTCCTACTCCAGGGAATCTTCCCCACTCAGAGGTCAAGCCTACCTATCCTGCTTGTCAGGCGGATTCTTTACCACTGAGCCACCAAGGAAACCTTTTTGAAAGAATAAATTCTTCAAAAAGGAAGATAAAGGCAGGTGTGTTTGCCAATTTAATTCAGTCATGTCTACCTTTATGGACTGCAGCCTACCAGACTCCTCTGTCTATGGGATTCTCCAGGCAAAAATACTGGAGTAAGTTGCCATGCCCACCTTCAGAGGATCTTCCCAACCCATGGATCCAACCTCCATGTCTTATGTCCTCTGCATACACTAGCAGGTTCTTTATCACTAGCACTGCCTGGGAAGCCCTTAAACTAAAGGATTTGTTACTAAAAGATCTATACTTTGCCTATGGAAAAGAATTCAGGTGAAAATTCAAAAAGGCTGGAAGGAATGATGAGCAAGACATAGGAAATAGGTAAATTTAAACAAATGTTAGGGCTTCCCTTGTAGCTCAGCTGATAAAGAATATGCCTACAATGCAGGAGACCCTGGTTCAACTCCTGGGTTGGGAAGATTCCCTGGGGAAGGGAAAGGACATCCACTCCAATATGCTGACTCAGAGGATAAACAATTTGCCTGCAATGTGGGAGACCTGGGTTCGATCCCTGGGTTGGGAAGATCCCCTGGAGAAGGGAAAAGCTACCCACTCAAGTGCTCTTGCCTGGAGAATTCCATGACTTGTCCATGGGTCACAAAGAGTTGGATATAACTGAGCAACTTTCACTTTCAAATAAATGTTAAGTATTTGAAAATTAACTCTATAAAAGAATTGCAATACATGACAAGGATGCCAACTACCACCATTTCAATTTAAAGCATGAAAACAAAATTCTAACTAAGGCAATTAGTCTGAATTAAGAAATAGAAAGTGTTAAAAGTTTTAAAAGGAACAAATGTAACTGTTGTTATTCTCAAATGGAATGATATGTACCTGGAAAATCTATAAGATCCTATAGATAAATTGTTAGAATTAATAAATGTGTTTATTAAAGATGAAATGTTTGTTGGGTTTTTCTTAGTGACTAAGGCATGCCCAATTCTTTGGCAACCTCATGGACTATTGCCTGCCAAGCTCCTCTGTCCATTGGATTTCCCAGGCAAGAATACTGGAATGGGTTGCCATTTCCTACTCCAGGGAATCTTCCCCACTCAGAGGTCAAGCCTACCTATCCTGCTTGTCAGGCGGATTCTTTACCACTGAGCCACCAGGAAACCTTTTGAAAGAATAAATTCTTCAAAAAGGAAGATAAAGGCAGGTGTGTTTGCCAATTTAATTCAGTCATGTCTACCTTTATGGACTGCAGCCTACCAGACTCCTCTGTCTATGGGATTCTCCAGGCAAAAATACTGGAGTAAGTTGCCATGCCCACCTTCAGAGGATCTTCCCAACCCATGGATCCAACCTCCATGTCTTATGTCCTCTGCATACACTAGCAGGTTCTTTATCACTAGCACTGCCTGGGAAGCCCTTAAACTAAAGGATTTGTTACTAAAAGATCTATACTTTGCCTATGGAAAAGAATTCAGGTGAAAATTCAAAAAGGCTGGAAGGAATGATGAGCAAGACATAGGAAATAGGTAAATTTAAACAAATGTTAGGGCTTCCCTTGTAGCTCAGCTGATAAAGAATATGCCTACAATGCAGGAGACCCTGGTTCAACTCCTGGGTTGGGAAGATTCCTGGGAAGGGAAAGGACATCCACTCCAATATGCTGACTCAGAGGATAAACAATTTGCCTGCAATGTGGGAGACCTGGGTTCGATCCCTGGGTTGGGAAGATCCCCTGGAGAAGGGAAAAGCTACCCACTCAAGTGCTCTTGCCTGGAGAATTCCATGACTTGTCCATGGGTCACAAAGAGTTGGATATAACTGAGCAACTTTCACTTTCAAATAAATGTTAAGTATTTGAAAATTAACTCTATAAAAGAATTGCAATACATGACAAGGATGCCAACTACCACCATTTCAATTTAAAGCATGAAAACAAAATTCTAACTAAGGCAATTAGTCTGAATTAAGAAATAGAAAGTGTTAAAAGTTTTAAAAGGAACAAATGTAACTGTTGTTATTCTCAAATGGAATGATATGTACCTGGAAAATCTATAAGATCCTATAGATAAATTGTTAGAATTAATAAATGTGTTTATTAAAGATGAAATACATAAAAAGCAAATACAAAAATCAAGTACATGTCTATATACCTGTAACAAATACAAATTTATAATTGTGATATTCTGATTTTTTTTAGTGAGAAATACATATTTGGTCTTGGTTTCTATCTGGCACAGAACTAAAATCTCAGAATTTCCAAAGTGATTAGCATAATAAAAATGTCTTTGTTAATGATGTGACTTTTGGAAAGTTCCTGGTCAACTCTGATAAACCAACCCTTAGGGCTGGAACTTTCAGTCCCATTTCTATTCCTGGCCTCAGGGGAAGGGAGCTGGGCTGGAAATTGAGATTAATAACCAAGAGCCGAAGATTTCATTGATTATGCCTGGGTAATGAGGTGTCCATAAAAACTCAAAATAGGGTTTCTCTGGTAGCTCAGTGGTAAAGGGTTCATCTGCCAGTACAGGAGACTCGGATTCAATCCCTGAGCCGGGAAGATCTCATATGCTGCAGAGCAACTAAGCCCGTGAACCACAACTATTGAGCCTATGCTCTAGAGCCTTGGAGCCACAACTATGGAGCCCATGTGCTGCAACTACTGAAGCCCGAGTGCCCTAGAGCCCAAGTTCCACAACAAGAGAAGTCACCACAACAAGAAGCATGCTCACCTCAACTAGAGAGTAGCCCCCTACTCCCTGTAACTGGAGAAGAGCTTGTGGCAGCAATGAAAACCCAGAATAGTCAAAATAAATAAATTAATTAATTAATTAAAGAAAATCCAAAATAACAGGGTTTGGAGAGCTTCTGCGTTGGTAAACACGTGGAGATTTGGGGAGAGTGGTGTTCAGAGAAGGCATTGAAACTCCTCATACCTTGCCCTGTGGACTTCACCTATTGGGCTCTTCCTAAATTAAACCCTTTTATAATAAACTGGGTTTGAACCCTGGGTCAGGAAGATCCCCTGGAGAAGTGAATGGCTACTCACTCCAGTATTCTTGCCTGGAGAATTCCATGGACAGAGAAGCCTGGTGTGCTACAGTCCACTGGGTTGCAAAGAGTTGGACATGACTAAGCAAGTAACACTTTTACTTTTTTTCACTTTTCATAGTAAACCAGTAATCTTGTGAGTAAACTAGTTTTCTGAGTTCTTTGAGTTGCTCTACCAAATTAACTGAACCCATTGATGGTATCATGGGAAGCTCTGATTTATAGCCAGTTCATTAGAAGCACAGGTAATAAGCTGGACTTGCTATTGACACCTGAAATGGAGAGACAGCAGTTTTCTAGGACTGAACTCTTAACTGTGGAATCTGATGTTGTCTGCAGGTACACAGTGTCAGAATTGAGTTAAATTTACCCTAGCTGGCTCTAGGGAATTGCTTGGTGTGGGAGAAAAAAACACACTTCAAAATTAGTATTGGGATCTTAGTAATAAGTGCTTGTTATGGTAAGAGTACTCTCCATGACTTCTTATCTTAAACAAAGTTGAATAAAGAATGCATGGAACTTTTTATTTGTATGGCTGGCACATCTAGCTTTTTAATATGTTACATGAGAAATTATCTTTTTGATAAATATAAGGCATACCTTAAACAAAGTTCTAAACTGTTCAGGTTTGTCTTTACCCTCCCTTGTATCCAGTCCCTTTCCCAACTCAATCTGGTTTTGTTCTTTCTCAATGTCGTCAGGACCTCAGGACTTTTCCATTTCAACCGTCAGTACCTGACCTCTAGGAAGGATCTGAGGGCTCTAGATTCAGGAACTGTTAGGACTAGGAAAAGTCTTAGATTATCTTGCTCAACCCCTCATATTTTACGAATGCATAAATGGAAGACCAAAGAGGTAAACCTACTTCCTCTAAATTAATCACCTGTTTTTTCGGAGAGATGCCTTAAGCTATCATGACCATAGGCATTTCAGTGAACAGATTAAGAACGCTCCCAGCTACAGAGAAGGATCTTTATCTTTTATAACATGGTTTCAGCATGTCGCTAGCCCAAAGGAACATTTGCAGATCAGAGGTAGTTTTACGTATGCAAAACTACACACTTGTCCTGCAATCTCTGAGAACACTATTTTTGCCAAAGATCAAGTATGAAGGTCTATTCTTGAAGTGAGTAACCTCTGACAAAATGGCCTAAAATAATCTTAGGTGTCATATGGTTAGCTTCTATCCTTATCCTTAAAGACACTAGTGAAGTGATTAATAACTCCTGTTTGGAGATTCTGGGTCCACTTGCCCCTTAGTCAAATCCATTCCACAACCTCTTCACTGATTTTTCTTCTTATTTTATTTTTTTAATTTTGTTTTCCTTCTGTCCACTATACTTTCTATGAATGATGATAACTTTTGCTTCTTTCATGTATGACTTATTCTGTTCTCATTCTGACTGATGACATAAAATTTAATTTGCCTAAAATTTAAGAATTATATAAATTGTTTTTATACACTTGATCTTTGATTTTCCTAAATAAACCCTATTTTGGTCATGATATATATTTGTTTTCTTCTTTTACCGTTTAATATACTTCAGAATTAAACTTACTAGTAATTTATCTCAGATATGGTATCTTCATTCATAAATGAGGTAGTGGTATAGTTTCTGTTTTTTATGAAAAGCAGGAAGTGTAATGTTTGACAGCTTGTCTTCTAGAACCAAGATACCTGACTTGCAATCTAGTTCTACCATTTACTAACTGTGAAATCTTGGAGAAGTTATTTGACATCTATGTGTCTAAGTTTTCTTATCTGTGAAGGGCTGCAATATGCATCTATCTCCTAAGCATTTTGTGAGAATTAAATGTGTTTATATTTCTGTAACACATAGATAATGCTTATTATACTAAAAGCGCATTTTAAGTGTTAGCTGCTGAGAACTGGAATATTTTCTGCCATATCAATAAACAAGGATGTCACAGTCATCAATGATTCTAGCTCGCCAATGTAAGTTCCTGAGTCCTAAGCACACTCGGAAAGGAGAAGAAAAGAAGAATACCTGGGATCCAACAGCCATCAGACTGCTGCAATTCCCTATGAAAACAGAAGGAAGCTCAGCATGTGAAAACAGGATACTGGCCCCAGGAGAGCTGAGGTGCATATGAAAGGAATGTTTTCAGCGAAACCAGAAAACTCTTGCATCTTCCCATACATAGAAAGCAGTAAATTCCTTAACTTGGGATATCTGGTTTCTTTTAATTAACAATAATCTTTAGATATTCAGACCACCTGCCCTTTGTTGCAAAACTTCTATGCAACCTGCCTTCTCCCCTCACCTCCTCAGAGCAGTTTTTCAGGGTCACTTGAGAAATTCTGTCTCCCAGGCTTGAAGTCCTAAAAATTCCCACTGAATAGCATGTAACTCTCAACTTTTAGGTTGCGAATATTTTTTAAGTTGACAGCATTTAAATATCATTCTCTAGCCAGGTTTTGGTATCAATAGGCTAGCCTCATAAAATACACTTGGAAGTGATCATTCTTTTTCTAGATCTGGAAATACTTAAAAATCATAAGAATTATTTATTCCTTGAGGGTTTAAAATAATTCAGTTATGAAATCATCTGGAACCTGTATCCTTTGGAGAGGGTAGTGCTTTGACAAAATTCATATTTTCTTCCTCTTCTTGGAGTAATTCTGGAAATCGGTGTTTTACTGGAAAATGTACTTACTATTTACAAAATTTAAGATGTTTTGAATATATTAATATAGAGTTTTGTTTTCAATCTCTTTCCTGTAGAGGTTTAACCAGTCGTGGTTCAATTTTGCCTTTTTTAGTCTGGTTACAGTTTTGTTTACCCACTTATTCTTTATATGTTTGTTTTCCATTCCTCTCTGATGTCAATTTTAAAATTATTTTCTTTTCCTGGGTTTTAATTTTCTAATTTATTCAGTGAAATGCTTAGTTTGATTTTTTGGCACAGTGCTGGAAAACTGCTTTACACGTGTGAAGAAATGGCTAAAAGACATTTCTTCTTTTGATTTTTCTACTTTTAGCCTGCTCTATTTATATTTTCTTTTTTTATGATTACATTCCCACTCATTTGTTTATTTATTCAGTCTCAAATATTATTGAGACTGGACACTGACCATCATGCTGGCCATGGAGGTAGGGCAGTGATCAGTCAATTGGAAACTATCATTGACAAGAAAAAATATTCAGTGGTTAAACTCTCTGAGGAGAAGGAGAAGCTCTTCCTCTTTCTTGGGGTCTGAAGTGATAGAATTCTACTACGTAACATTTGGGTTCAGTCATGACCAGGAGTCTTTAGTAAATGTTTTGACAATTTTAACTTAGTGCAAATGTATTATTATTGTCATTATTTACAGGGGTTTATACACTTTTTTCGTAATGCATCTTAAAGGATATAGTAACTAAGTATGTTCGTTGGTAGTTAAAGTAAACTTGATTTGAGCTTCCTGGGGGAAGACACTGAGAAAAGTTATATTGTAGATTCTTCTCTGTCCAAAATTTTTAAAAAATTAAAAATAAGTTTCAAACAGTGACAACTGCAGACCCAGATGAAGAAAATTTTAGTATGGTAGCAGGAGTTCAGCAAACAGATATACAATCACATTAGGGAAAGGAAGATAGAATACGATGGGCATTGTGAAGCCTCTATCAATCCTGTAAGCAGTGGAGGGGAAGATGAGCTATATCCCTAAGAAAATCATTAATCTCCATCCCTTCATCCCTCCCCTCCCTTCCCATGCATGATTTAAAGTAAAATGGAGAAGTGAAGATGTCAGCTTGAGACATCTTTGTGTGTATGAAGTACAAGCCACTTTCTACCCATGCATGAGAGGCAGGCAAGTTACCCAGGGTTTACCCTCTGGGAGGTAGGCTGGGTAGAAATGTCTAAAAAACTGTAAGCATTGCCCAGATTAATTGATCATTTAAAAGCTGTTGAGGGACCTAATACACAGGATGTCAGACAAGAAAATAAAATCATCTGAAAGAAGAGGCAGTTGGACAACTACAAGGTGAAATTCAATTAATTTTTTTTTTTTTGCCTGCAAACCACCATTTTGTAGTTATAAAAGAATGCCTGAATGGGAAAGGATTGGGAATTACAGCTGTTGAAAGATAACAGTTCAGTTCCCTAACTGAAGATCTGGGATTCTCTATTTAAATTTGCTGAATGGGGGAGAATGAGCTATATCCTAAGAGTAAGTCAATGTTCACTGACTAGGAGCAGTGAACTAAGGCACTGAAATTTTAAAAAAGACAATTTCTGTAATTTTTTCATATAATGTATGTTTAGAAAAATGCATACATCATAAATTAGGAAAATGCATAGTTGTACGTCCCAATGAATTTTCACAAGGTTAAGGCATCCATGCAATCACAGTAAGAAACAGAACACTGCCGGTGCCTCAGGCATCTCTCTGGGCTCCCTTCTAGTCATCTCCTATTTCTCCCAAGACTGACTATTATTTTTAACTCCTAATTCCATATATTAATTCTGTCTGTGTTTGAATTACATATATGCAAGATTTCTGTAATAAATTCTGTATTAGTGTGCTTGGGATACCATTAAAAATACCATAATCTGGGCAGCTTAAATGACAGAAATTTGATTTTTCATAGTCCTGGAGACCAAAAGACCTAGTCAAGGCACCAGCTTGTGGCAGGAACTCTCTTCCTTGGTTTCAAGGTGGATATTTTCTTGCTGTGCACTCACATGGCAGAGAGAGAGCATGAGCAAGCAAGCTCCTCAGTGTCTCTTCTTATAAGAACACTAATCTTATTTAATTGTGGCCCCATTCTTTGACTTTGTTCAACCTTAATTATCTTCTAAAGGCTCTATGGGCTTCCCAGGTGACTCAGTGGTAAAGAATCTGCCTCTCAATGCAGGAGACTTGGGCTCAACCCCTGGGTCAGGAAAATCCCCTGGAGGAGATGACATCCCACTCCAGTATTCTTGCCTGGGAAAGCTCATGGACAGAGGAGGTCACAAAAGAGTCAGACAGGGTTTAGTGACTACACAACAAAAAGGCTCTATCTCCAAATACATCATAATGGGGATAAAGATTTTAGTGTATGAATTTTGCATGAACACATTCAATCCATAACAGATTTCTCTTTTTTGTTCATCATCATCTTTGTGAGATTCATCCATGCTACTGTATGTAGATTTAGTTTGTTTATTCTTATTACTGTATGGTAGTCCATTGTGTGAGTGAATCACAATTTATAGCTGAGGCATTCTTGAACAGTTCCCAGTTTACAAATGATATGACACTTTTATATGAATATAAGTTTTAAAACTTTTAAGCTTTTGGTGAACATGTGAATACATTTCTGTTGGATATATACCTGGAAGTTGAATTTCTGGGTCATAGAGGCTTAGTAGACAGGTGTTAACAACTGAAAACAATTTCCCATGATGGTTGAACTAATTAATATCAACAAGATATGAGACAATTCAAGATCCTTGCAACTCAGACGTAAGAAACAGAACACTGCCAGTGCCTCAGGCATCTCTCTGGGCTCCCTTCTAGTCATCTCCTATTTCTCCCAAGACTGACTATTATTTTTAACTCCTAATTCCATATATTAATTCTGTCTGTGTTTGAATTACATATATGCAAGATTTCTGTAATAAATTCTGTATTAGTGTGCTTGGGATACCATTAAAAATACCATAATCTGGGCAGCTTAAATGACAGAAATTTGATTTTTCATAGTCCTGGAGACCAAAAGACCTAGTCAAGGCACCAGCTTGTGGCAGGAACTCTCTTCCTTGGTTTCAAGGTGGATATTTTCTTGCTGTGCACTCACATGGCAGAGAGAGAGCATGAGCAAGCAAGCTCCTCAGTGTCTCTTCTTATAAGAACACTAATCTTATTTAATTGTGGCCCCATTCTTTGACTTTGTTCAACCTTAATTATCTTCTAAAGGCTCTATGGGCTTCCAGGTGACTCAGTGGTAAAGAATCTGCCTCTCAATGCAGGAGACTTGGGCTCAACCCCTGGGTCAGGAAAATCCCCTGGAGGAGATGACATCCCACTCCAGTATTCTTGCCTGGGAAAGCTCATGGACAGAGGAGGTCACAAAAGAGTCAGACAGGGTTTAGTGACTACACAACAAAAAGGCTCTATCTCCAAATACATCATAATGGGGATAAAGATTTTAGTGTATGAATTTTGCATGAACACATTCAATCCATAACAGATTTCTCTTTTTTGTTCATCATCATCTTTGTGAGATTCATCCATGCTACTGTATGTAGATTTAGTTTGTTTATTCTTATTACTGTATGGTAGTCCATTGTGTGAGTGAATCACAATTTATAGCTGAGGCATTCTTGAACAGTTCCCAGTTTACAAATGATATGACACTTTTATATGAATATAAGTTTTAAAACTTTTAAGCTTTTGGTGAACATGTGAATACATTTCTGTTGGATATATACCTGGAAGTTGAATTTCTGGGTCATAGAGGCTTAGTAGACAGGTGTTAACAACTGAAAACAATTTCCCATGATGGTTGAACTAATTAATATCAACAAGATATGAGATTTCTGATTATTCAAGATCCTTGCAACTCAGACATTCTCATATTAGCTATATATTTATTGGCCATTTGAATGTCCTCTTTTGTGAGATACTCAATGAAGCCTTGAGTCCATTTTATTGGAGGTTATATGGTGAAACTTTAACAAACTGATATGTGAGAGAACATAGACCAGGTCATCTACCTATAGTTGTCCAAATGCTGGACTTCACCCTTTCAATTCATGCATGATTAGGAATATTAGGGTATTCATACCAAAGCTCTGAGGAAGAAAAAACTGGGACTCAGCACCATGGAAGGAGGACAAGAAGAATGTATCAAAATTATTTAGGCCCAAAAGAAGGTTTTGACAAAATGATGTAAATGAGTAATAAAGGCAAAAAGAAATGACATGAAAGCTGCATAAAAACTGGCACAATAAAAATCATTAAAGAAAAGAATATAGAGTTAAAAAACTCCACCAGATGAAATACTTCATATACAAATAGGCCAAATAATACAGCCACTATGGAAGACAGTATGGAGATTCCTCAAAAAACTACGAATAGAACCACCATATGACCCAGTAATCCCACTACTAGGTATATACTCTGAGGAAATCAAAATTGAAAGAGACACATGTACCTCATTGTTCACTGCAGCACTATGATAGCTAGAACATGGAAGCAACCTAGATGTCCATTGACAGATGAATGGATAAAGAAACTGTGGTACACATGTACAATGGAATCTTACTCAGCCGTAAAGAGAAATGCATTTGAGGGGCTTCCTTTGTGGCTCAGTGGATAAGAACCCATCTGCCAATGCAGGAGACACAGGTTCGATCCCTCATCCAGGAAGATCCCATATACCACGGAGCAGCTAAACCCACAAATCAAGGAAGACCCAGCACAACCAAAAACGAATAAATAAAAGTCCTGAAATAAAAAAATAAATGCAGAGCTTCCCTGGTGATCCAGTGGGTAAGGACACCGCCTTGCAGTGCAAGGCGTTGAATTTCTGGGTCAGGTAGACAGGTGTTAACAACTGAAAACAATTTCCCATGATGGTTGAACTAATTAATATCAACAAGATATGAGATTTCTGATTATTCAAGATCCTTGCAACTCAGACATTCTCATATTAGCTATATATTTATTGGCCATTTGAATGTCCTCTTTTGTGAGATACTCAATGAAGCCTTGAGTCCATTTTATTGGAGGTTATATGGTGAAACTTTAACAAACTGATATGTGAGAGAACATAGACCAGGTCATCTACCTATAGTTGTCCAAATGCTGGACTTCACCCTTTCAATTCATGCATGATTAGGAATATTAGGGTATTCATACCAAAGCTCTGAGGAAGAAAAAACTGGGACTCAGCACCATGGAAGGAGGACAAGAAGAATGTATCAAAATTATTTAGGCCCAAAAGAAGGTTTTGACAAAATGATGTAAATGAGTAATAAAGGCAAAAAGAAATGACATGAAAGCTGCATAAAAACTGGCACAATAAAAATCATTAAAGAAAAGAATATAGAGTTAAAAAACTCCACCAGATGAAATACTTCATATACAAATAGGCCAAATAATACAGCCACTATGGAAGACAGTATGGAGATTCCTCAAAAAACTACGAATAGAACCACCATATGACCCAGTAATCCCACTACTAGGTATATACTCTGAGGAAATCAAAATTGAAAGAGACACATGTACCTCATTGTTCACTGCAGCACTATGATAGCTAGAACATGGAAGCAACCTAGATGTCCATTGACAGATGAATGGATAAAGAAACTGTGGTACACATGTACAATGGAATCTTACTCAGCCGTAAAGAGAAATGCATTTGAGGGGCTTCCTTTGTGGCTCAGTGGATAAGAACCCATCTGCCAATGCAGGAGACACAGGTTCGATCCCTCATCCAGGAAGATCCCATATACCACGGAGCAGCTAAACCCACAAATCAAGGAAGACCCAGCACAACCAAAAACGAATAAATAAAAGTCCTGAAATAAAAAAATAAATGCAGAGCTTCCCTGGTGATCCAGTGGGTAAGGACACCGCCTTGCAGTGCAAGGCGCGTTGGTTTGATCCCTGGTTTGGGAAGATCCCACGTGTCGCGCAGCAGCTGGACCGATGTGTCCAATTATCAAGCCGGAGCTCTGGAGCGCGTGCGCCCAGAGCCGGTGCTCTATGACAACAGAGGCCACTGCGATGGGAGGCCCACAAGGGCCAAAGAACAAAGATGGATGAAAATAGATAAATGAAAGACCAATAGAAGTGGCCCGCCGGCCTCCCTCCCTTCCCACCACCAAAAAAGAAATGCATTTGAATCAGTTCTAATGAGGTGGATGAATCGAGAACCTGTCACACAGAGTGAAGTATGTTAGAGAGAGAAAGATAAATACTGTATACTGACACATATATATGGAATCTAGAAATATGGTGCTAATAAATGAATATGCAGAGCAGCAATGGAGAGGCGGACATGGAGAACAGCCTTATGGACATTGGGATGAGGGTGAGGAATATGCTGTGGTACTAGCGGATCTTAAACAGGGGCTCTGTGGCGACCTGGAGGGGTTAGATGGGGAGGGAGACATGGAAGAGGTTCGGGAACAGGGGGAACATACGTATACTTATGGTGGATTCAGGTCGATGTGTGGCAGTAAACAACAAAACTCTGTAAAAAATAAAAAAGTAATTAAAAAAAACCCTACATTTCAATAAAGTAATAAATAAAAACTAAAAGAAAAGGGGCATAAGACCTAAACAGAGACTTCTCAAAAGCAGACCTACAGATGGCCAATAAACACATGAAAAGGTGCTCAACATTGCTCATTATTAGAGAAATGAAAATAAAAAATACAATAAGGTATCACCCCACACCAATCAGAACAGCTATCATAAAAAAACTACAAACAATAAATTTTGGAGGGGATGTAGGGAAAGGGAACCCTACTGCACCATTGGTGGGAATGTAAATTGATATAGCCACTATGCAGAAGAGTATGGAGATTCCCTAGGGAGGCTTCCCAAGTAGCACAGTAGTGAAGAATCTGCTTGCCAATGCAGGAGACACAAGAGATGTAGGTAAGATCTCTGGATCAGGAAGGTTCTCTGTAGAAGGATATGGCAATCCACTCTAGTATTCTTGTCTGGAAAGCTCCATGGACATAGGAGCCTGGAGGGAGGGGAATATGCTGTGGGACCAGGGGATCTCAAACAGGGGCTCTGTGTTGACCTGGAGGGGTGGGAAGGGGAGGGAGATGGAGGGGAAGTTCAGGAGGTGAGGGGACATGTGTATACCTATGGAGGATTCGAGTAGATGTGTGGCAGTAAACAACAAAATTGTAAAAATAAACCAATTAATTAAAAAAAAACCAAATAGGCCAAAGAAATAAAAGTAAATTCCACACTGTATTAGTGTCCTAGGGCTGTCATAACAAATTACCACAATTGGGTGACAATATATTCTCTTATAATGCTAGATGAACTGTTTCTGACCATTGCTGGAAATCCTTGGCACTCCTGTCTGTCTGTGCACTGGTGAAACTAGAAAGCAAGTTCTGTGCATGCTCAGTTGTGGTCACCTTTTTGCGACCCCATGGACTGTAGCCCGCCAGGCTCCTCTGTCTGTCGAATTTCTCAGGCAAGAATACCAGAGTGGGTTGCCATTTCATACTCCAGGGGATCTTATACAACAATCAAACCCATGTCTCCTGTGTCTCCTTGCATTGGCAGGTGGATTCCTTACCATGGAGGTACCTGTGAAGGCAGAAAACCAGTTATCCATTTCCAAAATACATTGGTGAGACAGGCATAGGATAAACATTCCTATTCCTATAGGGAAGCATAGGAAGGAATAAAGGGGTCACTGATCCCAAGCAAGTCTGAAACACAGCAGGACAAGTTTCATTAGGTGTAAAGGCTGGGAAGAATCACCTAGGACATTTTAGGTGTGGACAATGGATTCTGTTTTGCAGAACAGCTATCATAAAAAAACTACAAACAATAAATTTTGGAGGGGATGTAGGGAAAGGGAACCCTACTGCACCATTGGTGGGAATGTAAATTGATATAGCCACTATGCAGAAGAGTATGGAGATTCCCTAGGGAGGCTTCCCAAGTAGCACAGTAGTGAAGAATCTGCTTGCCAATGCAGGAGACACAAGAGATGTAGGTAAGATCTCTGGATCAGGAAGGTTCTCTGTAGAAGGATATGGCAATCCACTCTAGTATTCTTGTCTGGAAAGCTCCATGGACATAGGAGCCTGGAGGGAGGGGAATATGCTGTGGGACCAGGGGATCTCAAACAGGGGCTCTGTGTTGACCTGGAGGGGTGGGAAGGGGAGGGAGATGGAGGGGAAGTTCAGGAGGTGAGGGGACATGTGTATACCTATGGAGGATTCGAGTAGATGTGTGGCAGTAAACAACAAAATTGTAAAAATAAACTAATTAATTAAAAAAAAACCAAATAGGCCAAAGAAATAAAAGTAAATTCCACACTGTATTAGTGTCCTAGGGCTGTCATAACAAATTACCACAATTGGGTGACAATATATTCTCTTATAATGCTAGATGAACTGTTTCTGACCATTGCTGGAAATCCTTGGCACTCCTGTCTGTCTGTGCACTGGTGAAACTAGAAAGCAAGTTCTGTGCATGCTCAGTTGTGGTCACCTTTTTGCGACCCCATGGACTGTAGCCCGCCAGGCTCCTCTGTCTGTCGAATTTCTCAGGCAAGAATACCAGAGTGGGTTGCCATTTCATACTCCAGGGGATCTTATACAACAATCAAACCCATGTCTCCTGTGTCTCCTTGCATTGGCAGGTGGATTCCTTACCATGGAGGTACCTGTGAAGGCAGAAAACCAGTTATCCATTTCCAAAATACATTGGTGAGACAGGCATAGGATAAACATTCCTATTCCTATAGGGAAGCATAGGAAGGAATAAAGGGGTCACTGATCCCAAGCAAGTCTGAAACACAGCAGGACAAGTTTCATTAGGTGTAAAGGCTGGGAAGAATCACCTAGGACTTGATGCCCTCTCCTTGGGGCCTACAGCAGTGGCTTCCCTTTTGCAGCCCGTGGCAATGATTCTGTTCTTTTTGGCCTCTATCTTCATATCTGTAGCTCTACCTTGGATTCATTCCGTTTTTTCTTGACAGTAAAATTTTGCAGCCAAGTAACTTTATCAGCCCATTTTTTTGTTTGTTTGTATAGTCCCAGAAGTCTGACAGTCTTCCTTCATTTTGTCACGTCATTACCCCTTTTAGTTCAGGCTGGCAAATCTGCTAGTGCAAAGGTTTCAAAAGACATGTTGGTCTCCCACACAATTCACAGTAATCTGTGGCTTCAGACAAGACAGTCCTCCACAGAACTTTCCTTGATAACCCATCACTATTCCTGCCTTTTGTTGAGATGGTTGATTTGATTCACCAAAATTAATTACTAATTTATTTGTAATGTGTTACTAATATATCTTTTTAGTAAAAGTTTGTCCAGAATACTTGATTCTATCTCTAGAGCATGCTTTCTGTATAGACTGAGAATTTTCCAAATCATCAAATTTTGGTTCCTTTTTGTTTAACAGTTCCTTCAATTTATCTCTGTCCTTTCACATTTTACTATGAGCAGCAAGGAGAAACCAGGTGAAACCTTCCATACTTTGCTTCAAAGTATCCTCAGTTAAATACCCAAATTCTTTACTTAGAAGTTTTGTTTTCCACCAAACTATAGAACACAATTCAGCCAAAGTTTCTTTGAGTTTCTAACAAGGATAATCTTTCTTCCGTTTGACAATACCATATCCTTCATTTCTATCTGAGGTCTCACCAGAGCACCTCTTATGTTCATTGTTGTTGTTGTTCAATTGCTAAGTCATGTCCAATTCTTTGCAGCCCCATGGACTGCAACATACTAGGCTACCCTGTCCTTTACTATCTCCTGGAATTTGCTCAAACTCAGGTCTACTGAGTCGTGATGGCATCCACACATCCTCTGTTGTCCTCTTCTCCTCTTGCCCTCAATATTTTCCAGCTTCAGGGTCTTTTCCAATGAATCAGTTCTTTGCACCAGGCAGTCTAAGTATTGGAGCTTCAGTTTCAGCATCAGTCCTTCCTGTGAATATTCAAGGTTAATCGATTTGATCTTGCTGTTCAAGAGACTCTCAATAGTCTTCTCCAGCATCACAATTCGAAAGCATCAATTCTTCAGCGCTCAGCCTTTATAGTACAACTCTCATATCTACACATGACCACTGGAAAAAACACAACTTTGACAATACAGACTTCTGTCAACAAAATAATGCCTCTGCTTTTTTTTTTTTTTTTTTTTTTTTTAAGATTTATTTATTTATTTACTTTGGGCGGGGGTCGGGTTGGGGAGGGAGGGGAGTGGGCAGGCCACTTCTATTGGTCTTTCATTTCTCTATTTTCATCTGTCTTTGTTCTTTGGCTCCTGTGGGTCTCCCATCGCGGTGGCGTCTGTCGTTGCAGAGCACCGGCTCTGGGCGCATGCACTCTAGAGCTCCGGCTCGGTGATTGGACACATCAGTCCAGCCGCTCCGCGGCACGTGGGATCTTCCCAGGCCAGGGCTCGAACCGGCGCCCCTTGCACTGCAAGGTGGTGTCCTTACCCACTGGACCACCAGGGGAAGCTCTCTGCTTTTTAATATGCTACTCAGTTTGTCATTGCTTTTCTTTCAAGGAGCAAGTATCTCTTAATTTTGTGGCTGCAGTTACTGTCTGCAGGGATTCTGGAGTCCCAGAAAATAAAAGCTGTCACTGTTTCCACTTTTTCTTCATCTATCTGCCATGAAATGATGGGCCTGGATGCCATGATCTTCATTTTTGAATGCTGAGTTTTAAGTCAGCTTTTTCACTCCCCTCTTTCATATTTCCCCTCTTTACCCATTGTCTGTTCATAATGATATGTGTATTTGCTAAGGTTTTTCTCCACCATGCTCGTAATTGTCATCTGAGCCCTCTGATATGAGAGTTGCCTTTCACATACATATTTCTACCAATCAGCTCTTCAAGGCGATCTGGACTTTTTCTAAGTGTCTCAAAATTCTTCCAGCCTCTATCCATTTCCCAATTCTAAAGCCACTTCCACACATTTAGATATTTGTTACTGCAGCACCAACATAATGTGCTAGATTCCTGGTATTGCCATAACAAATTACTACAAATTAAGTAGTTTAAAGAACCACAAATGTATTATTCTCATATTTCAGGAGCCCAGGAGTCCAAAGTCAACAGGGCTGGTTCTTTCTGGAGTTTGAGGGAGAAACTCTCCCATGCTTTTCCCCTAACTTCAATTCGGTTAATCGATTTGATCTTGCTGTTCAAGAACTCTCATAGTCTTCTCCAGCATACAATTGAAAACACAACTTTGACAATACAGACTTCTGTCAACAAAATAATGCCTCTGCTTTTTTTTTTTTTTTTTAAATTTTTTTTTTTTTTTTTTTTTTTTTTTTTTTGGGGGGGGTGGGGTTGGGGGGGGGGGAGTGGGCAGGCCACTTCTATTGGTCTTTCATTTCTCTATTTTCATCCGTCTTTGTTCTTTGGCTCCTGTGGGTCTCCCATCGCGGTGGCGTCTGTCGTTGCAGAGCACCGGCTCTGGGCGCATGCACTCTAGAGCTCCGGCTCGGTGATTGGACACATCAGTCCAGCCGCTCCGCGGCACGTGGGATCTTCCCAGGCCAGGGCTCGAACCGGCGCCCCTTGCACTGCAAGGTGGTGTCCTTACCCACTGGACCACCAGGGGAAGCTCTCTGCTTTTTAATATGCTACTCAGTTTGTCATTGCTTTTCTTTCAAGGAGCAAGTATCTCTTAATTTTGTGGCTGCAGTTACTGTCTGCAGGGATTCTGGAGTCCCAGAAAATAAAAGCTGTCACTGTTTCCACTTTTTCTTCATCTATCTGCCATGAAATGATGGGCCTGGATGCCATGATCTTCATTTTTGAATGCTGAGTTTTAAGTCAGCTTTTTCACTCCCCTCTTTCATATTTCCCCTCTTTACCCATTGTCTGTTCATAATGATATGTGTATTTGCTAAGGTTTTTCTCCACCATGCTCGTAATTGTCATCTGAGCCCTCTGATATGAGAGTTGCCTTTCACATACATATTTCTACCAATCAGCTCTTCAAGGCGATCTGGACTTTTTCTAAGTGTCTCAAAATTCTTCCAGCCTCTATCCATTTCCCAATTCTAAAGCCACTTCCACACATTTAGATATTTGTTACTGCAGCACCAACATAATGTGCTAGATTCCTGGTATTGCCATAACAAATTACTACAAATTAAGTAGTTTAAAGAACCACAAATGTATTATTCTCATATTTCAGGAGCCCAGGAGTCCAAAGTCAACAGGGCTGGTTCTTTCTGGAGTTTGAGGGAGAAACTCTCCCATGCTTTTCCCCTAACTTCCAGTAACTGATGGCAAACCTTAGCATTCTCTGACTCATAGAAGCACTCATTACTCCTAACCTCCACTCATCTTTACATAGCATTGATCTCTGTGTCTCTCTGTCCTTTTCTGTCTTAAATGAAAGCAGCCTCAAAGGATTCAGGATCTACTCTAATCTAGCATGATCTTATCTCAATTATTAGGTTTATTAAATCTGAAAAGACCCTATTTCTAAATAATGTCATATTCTGCCGTTCTGAATAGACATGACTATTTTGCGGGGAGAGTAGGCACTATTCAACTTACAAAAGATACCATAGGAGATTTGACCATAGGCAAATCAAGAAAAGCATCAAATCATGAATAAAAAATAAATAATGAAATAACAGAAAAAGATGAAATGTGAGACTTCAGGACTAAGGAAACAAATTGAGGGTGCTTGTAACAAAAGTCATGAATAAATTAGAATTAGTAAGGATTAGAATAGACATGTTCAAGACAGAATCTTTGGAAAGTTTGAGATAATCACGGAGATTTTATATAAAAGAGACAAAGAGATTAAAGCAATTAGAAGGCACATAATAGATACGAACAGCAAAAATAAATTCCACACAAAGCTCTTCAGCATCTATGAATAAGACAAACTAAATACTGAAATAGAAAAAAGTATTCAAAGATAGAATAATGAGTATTTTTATATAAGAGGAAGGAACAACTGAAACTACAGATTAAAGTGCTCACCATGTTCTAGGAAAAACTAATACAAGTTGTTCATTATCAAAGGATATTCTGAAGATGTGCTGAAATTCAAGGTGAAAGAATTATGTAAGGATGTAGATTTTTTAAAAGTCTACATTTGAGAGATTGTAAGCTTTCTCTAATTTTACTCTGAGGCAATTTCTGTTGAGCTCTGAGGAAATAGTTAATAAAAAAAAACACCTGCAAGTCTTGTCAAGTAAGCACAAAGGCAGAGTATGAAACCAATGCAAATGTCTTTAGAAATAATCTCACTAGAGTCTATTGCTCCCTATGATTACAATGAAAAAAACCAACGACTCTGAACAACAAACAAAAGTATTCTGAATTGTTCAAGGACTCCAAAAAGAAACCACTTCAATGTTGGAGAGCAAAAAACTGAGTGAAATAACTGACGTGGTGTGAGTTCCCATTTATTCACACATTTTTCTTTCCTCTGTGACCCTATGCATACACAGGTCTGACCTCAACCAACACATAGCAAAGTCTTCAAGATGGAACTGAGCTTTCAACCACATGCACAAGCATCAGTTTTGAACCCAGAAAAAATGTCTTTCTGGAATAGTGCCTACACAGGAACACACCAAACAAATGCATAAAAAAGAGCTGAAGTGAAAACTGTATTACTCAAAAATGTCTTGTACTAACACATGACTTGCAATACATAGGCCAGATCTAAAACAGATTAGCAAAGTCTCAGAAAACTGAACAGAGGTTGAATTACCATTCATAAATATGAAACAGATCTTACTGCTTAAATCATATTGGTTTCTCTAGAGGATTACAATAGGACTCAGTCTATACTACACACCTTTTGTAATATCAAGGTTAGAATAGAAAATTACTCTACACACACAGAACCAAGAACATATGTTTAACTCTCAAGAAAAAAACACAACGAACAGTTGTCATCCCTGAGATATACCTTAGTATTGGAACTATCAGATATTATGTAACTATACATGATGTAGAAAAATTCAACTGAAAAAAAATGAAATGAGCAAGAGTCTCATGTGATCAGTAGAGAATATTTAAAAAAAGCACAAGAAAATTTCAGAAATGCTAAATATAATAAATTAAAATAAAAACTTACCGATAGGTAGCCTCACAATGGAGATGACAGAAGAACAAATCAGTAAACTTGAAGGTAAGTCAATACAAGTTATCCAATCTGATAAAGAGAAAAAAGATTAAAAAATATTTTTTAAACTATCACCTCTCAGGAACCAATGAGATAACATCAAAAGGTCTAATACACATGAAGTCATTCTCAGAGAGTCAGTGCAAGAGATATAGAAGCACCAAAAATAACTGAAGAAAATAATAGCTGAAAAGTTTTATATTTGGTGAAAGCCATAAATTTATATATTCAAGAAGATCAGAAACAGAATAAACTCAAAAAATATCATGGAAATCAAGAGAAATAAGAGAATATTTTGGACTGAATCATAATGAAAAGATAACATATCAAAATTTATGAGATAAAGCTAAAACTGTAATAAGAGAGAAACTTGAGACTTTTAATACTGATATTAGAAAAGAAATGTTTAAATTAAAGCTGAACATTTAAAAATAAACTGGGATGTCCCTTGTGGTACACTGGATAAGAATCCTCCTGCCCAGTGCAGGGGACATGTGTTTGATCCCTGGTCTAGGAAGATTCCAGATGCTGAGGAGCAAGCACATGTACCACAACTACTGAGACCGTGCTCTAGAGCCTGCAAGCCAAAACTACTGAGCCCATGTGCTGCAATTGTTGAAGTGCATGTGCCTGGAACTTGTACTCCAGTACAAGAAAAGCAACCACAATGAGAAGCCCATGCACCTCAATAAGGAGTAGACCTTACTAGCTGCCACTAGAGAAAGTTTACATGCAGCAACAAAAACCCAGAACAGCCAAAAATAAATTTTAAAAATAAATAAATTAATAATAAACTCAAAGTCAGTAGAAGAAAGGAAATAATAAAGATAAGAATAGAAATCAACAAAATAGAAAACAGACAAGAGAGAAAATTAACAAAGAAAAATTTGGTTCATCGAAAAGACCTACGACATCAACCAACTCTTAGGTAAAGTGATCAAGAATAAAGGAAAAGGAGAATCAATTGTTATGATCACAAATTAAAAAAAATCAGCAAAAGCCTACAATTATTAAAGAATAATTAATTTTGAAAAATAACTCTCAAACCACAACTACCTGAAAATTTATACACTTATAAGACTTTTTTGGTAAGGAAGAAATCAAACCAAATTTACTGAGAACATGTTAATAGTACTCTCTGAAAAAACAGTCCAAATGGTTTTACAGATAATTTCAACCTGATTTAAAATATTTTAATGAACAGTAATGGAAGGACAGCTTTCAACTTCTACTACCAGATTAGGAGAAAAGTAATAACAAAAATTTCCCCTCCTTCATTACAAAACTAATCTCACTTATAATATTAATACAACTCTCTTTTAAAAACTTATAAATAGCATTAAGTGGTCAATTAAGGAATACTACTTTCTGGCCTGGTGAGGCTCATTTCAAGAATGCAAAAGTGCTTATACATTAGGAAGTTAATCAATATAATTCCTTGCAAAACTTAGCTAAAAGAGGAAAAACAATGATCTTATTCCCAATAGGTTATTTGTTGAAGATATTTGACAACAGCATAAAAAACATACTTAATGGAGAAACATTATAAACATTCAAATTAGAGTCAGGACAAAAGTAAGGATTTCTAGTTTTAGCTCTATTACGAACATTGTTAGTAAGTAATAGCCAATATAAATTAAATAAGAAAAATCAGTGCTATGGATATTAGAAGGTAAAAAAGAAATGGAAAATAGAGAAAAAATTATTTACAGGTGAGATGATTTATCTATCTAAAAATTTAAAAGTATCATCCTTTTATAATTAATAAAATAAATTTTATCAAGATCACTACTTATAAAAACAATATACAAAAGCTCAAACTTTTCCTAATGGCACACAACCACATATTAGATAAAATAAGGAAGAAACAATCTCATTTATAATTGTTACAAAAAGATAATGAAAAACTTATAGAAGTTCTAGGATTTTTATAAATACATTTAAAAAAACTCTACTGAGATTGACAGAGGAAATGATACTTTGTCTATGGATAGATCATAAAATAATCACTTAATGATAAATTATTAACTTAAGTCAATCAATCTTATTAAAACACCAAAAGATTTTATGGGAAATCAGAGAAAATTTTTGTAAATGTGAATATAACAAGAGGAGTTTTAGAAAAGAAAAGCAATAAAAGAAGACTAGTCTAGGGACTTCCCCTGAGGGTCCAGGGGTTAAGAATCTTTCTGTCAATGCAGAGGACACAGATCAGACCCCTGGTCCGGGAACGCGGATTCCTTGTGCCAGTGGGGCATTAAGTCCAAGCACCACATCCATTAAGCCTGTGACCTAGAGCCTGGGAGCCACTACTACTCAAGCCTGTGTGTCCTAGAGTTCAAGCTCCAGAACAAAAGAAGTTGCCGCCATGAGAAGCCTATGTGCAACTTGAGAAAGCTTACGTGCAACAACAAAGAACCCATGCACTGCAATGAAGACCCAGAACAACCAAAAATTAACTGACTAAAAGACGACTAGTCTACCAGATAATAAAATTGTAATCAAGTTTAAAAAAGTAAAAGAATGTGGTACTACAGAAGAAATAGACCTAGAAAAGATAATAGAGTCCAGTAATAGCTAAATTCATGGGAAACTAGTAGGCTATTAGGGTGGCATGTCAAAATAGCAGAGAAAGAACAGATTCACAAATAGTGTTGGAAAAGTATGTTAGCAGTTTCGAAAAAATAAGATTAATTCCTCAATGTCAAAATAACTTCTAGGTACATCAGAGATTTTAAAACAAAAACATAAAATTACTAAAAGTTGGATGAAGTTATGTATAATCTTACTATGAAAGGCTGTAAGTAGGACACAAAACACTAAAGTCATAAATGAAAAAGTTTAAAAATTGCACTGCAAAGAGACTCTCTAAGAGTAATTTTCTAAAAGAAAAAAGGTGAACAAAATAAATCCTCAACACATCCAAAATTACTAACTTGCTAAAGTATTTGTAAGAGATCTAATTTACAAATGGTGATTTTTGTAAACTTACAAACGGTTTACAAAAATTTCCACATAAAGGAAAATGTAAAGAAAAACATGTAAAGGTCATAAATGTGTGTATGTGTGGGTATGTGTTTGTGCATGCGCCACGCACTCAGTCATGCCCAACTCTGAAATCCCATGGACTGTAGCCCATCAGACTCCTCTGTCCATGAGATTCTCCAGGCAAGAATATTAGAGTGGGTTGCCATTTCCTTCTCCAGAGCACCTTCCCGACCCAGGGATCGAACCTCATCTCCTGTATCTCCTACACTGCAGGTGGATTCTTTACTGCTGAGCCACCGGAGAAGTCCATAAAGGTGATAAATGCTTAAGGGAAAAAAGATAAAATGGACAAAAAAAATGAAAAAAATTCACTTTAATTCATAATTAACAAGAGCAAAAATTGTTCTCTCTTTCATCTTCTAGGCTGTAAGTTTACTAATACTCAGTATTGGAGAGGGTATTAAAAATAGACATTCATGTATTTCTGGTGGGAAAATAAAATATATAATTTCTTTGAAAGGTAATTTGGTCATGGTTATTCAAACTGAACAATATGAAGATTCAAATACTCTTTGGTATATAATGCAATTTGTGTAAAACATTAAACAAATAAGTATATCTTTGTGTGTATCTTTCCCTGTTCTCTGAAGGATTCATATGAAATTATTCTTATTAGTTACATCTAGGGAGAAATATTGGGCATGGAATGAGAAGAGAGTTTTTTTTTGTTGTTGTATATGTTTCTGTCTACTGAATTAAAAAATTATTATAGATTTATATCACCTAAAAATTAGCAAGACTCCCACCCTTCACACACACACACACACACACACACACGCACACGCGCACGCATGCGCACGCACACGCACAGAAAAGAAAACCCAAAAATCTCAAAACAAAAAACTGGCTGATGGAAGGAATTCCATTATAAAAATTCTCTTCAACTAGTTTGTATCAATTGTTCTGAACTTTTCTGACAGCAGAATTTGAGAGAGGACATGGGAAAAATTCCCATTCTTGACTGTTTCTGCGCTTTATCTCAGTGACGATGAAAGCCAGAACGGTCATTATGACAGGCAACTCCATTAGACTAATTTCTCTAAACTCCTGAATTGAAACACTCTTTTGTTAAGATTATCTTTCAGAGCTAAGTAGTGTTCCTGTAAAATGACAAAGTCCAATTTCAAGGAGATTAAAAGAAGAGGCTCAATAAAAGTCTAGAAACATAGAGTTTTCATCTCTTTCTTTTCCTAGGTTGAGGCAGTACAAAGCTGCTGACAATTTCCATTTCTCTCTGACTCTAAATGAGCATACTTCTCAGTTGTTTAAATTGATACACAGGCTGAGGTCTCTATTTTTTTTTCATATTCTTTTTCTATTTCCTCATCTCTAGCTCTTTCTCTTTTATCAAAACTGAAGATAATTCCTTCTTCTCACTCATTTTTCTAAGACGCTGAACTGTGTACTTCTGTTTAAATAGAAAACTGAGATTGAAGACCATTTTCAAAAGGGCTTTGGGTAGGTAGGTTGATATACCTTTAATATTCTGCGAAATGATCTAAACCACAATCTCAAATATATATAAAAAAAAGTGGCAATTGCCTGTTTTGCTTGCTTTGTCTTATGGGAAAATTGTTCCTTTCTCAGAAAAGCAAATTTATGGATATTTTAAGATATAAACCATTTTATATCATAATAAATGCAATACAGTCTTCTGCTATTTCTCTATGAAATCCCTTTTTAAAATTTGCTATAATAGAAACAGTCAAGAAAGCAAAGGCCTTGTGGTCTTGGAAGGCTTGTGGCTTCTGTATGATCTTTACCCTGGAATCAAGTTTAAAGTCTTTACTTGCACTACATTTAATACTGCCTGTCTAGGCAGTTTGTGTCACATGGCCTACTTTTATCTTTTTAAAAAATTTTGGCCTTTTTTACTGTTTCTCAATTTATTTATTTTCATCCATTTTTATTCTTTGGCCTGTGTGGGTCTCTCATTACAGTGGCCTCTCTCGTTGCAGAGCGCTGACTCTGGGCATGTGCACTCCAGAGCGCTGGCTCTTAATTGCACACATGGGTCCAGCCACTCCATGGCACATGGGATCTTCCCTACAAGGATTGAACTAGCGCCCCTTGCATAGCCAGGCATACTCTCTACCCACTGGACCACCAGGGAAGCACAACTTTTATCTTTTTAATAGTACGTATCACTCCCTAAAAATATTTTTGGTGTAATTGTTTATAATCTGTCTTGTTCACAGAATTACAAGTAAATTTCCCATGAAGCTAGTGAAGTTTAAGCTTCAGAGACCCTGTCTTGCTTGAAAGTGAAAGTCTTTCAGCTGTATCGGATATTTAGACCCCATGGACTATAGCCAGACAGGCTCCTCTGAATTCTCCAGGCAAGAATAGTAGAGTGGGTAGCTATTCCCTTCTCCAGGGGATCTTCCTGACCCAGGGATTGAACCTGGGTCTCCTGCATGGCAGGAAGATTCTTCACTATCTGAGCCACCAGGAAAAGCCTTGGTGCCCTAAAACTGCTAGGAATTTCTGGAAGCTGTACAGTGTTCAGAGTGAAGAGGGTAAGGCAAGCTGTGTCAGGAAGTCTTAGCATGTCTAGCAATTTGCAGGATTTCTCAGAAAAAAGGGGTCTGAAACTCCCTAATATTCTGCAAATGATCTAAACCACAATCTCAAATATATAAAAAAAAGTGGCAATTGCCTGTTTTGCTTGCTTTGTCTTATGGGAAAATTGTTCCTTTCTCAGAAAAGCAAATTTATGGATATTTTAAGATATAAACCATTTTATATCATAATAAATGCAATACAGTCTTCTGCTATTTCTCTATGAAATCCCTTTTTAAAATTTGCTATAATAGAAACAGTCAAGAAAGCAAAGGCCTTGTGGTCTTGGAAGGCTTGTGGCTTCTGTATGATCTTTACCCTGGAATCAAGTTTAAAGTCTTTACTTGCACTACATTTAATACTGCCTGTCTAGGCAGTTTGTGTCACATGGCCTACTTTTATCTTTTTAAAAAATTTTGGCCTTTTTTACTGTTTCTCAATTTATTTATTTTCATCCATTTTTATTCTTTGGCCTGTGTGGGTCTCTCATTACAGTGGCCTCTCTCGTTGCAGAGCGCTGACTCTGGGCATGTGCACTCCAGAGCGCTGGCTCTTAATTGCACACATGGGTCCAGCCACTCCATGGCACATGGGATCTTCCCTACAAGGATTGAACTAGCGCCCCTTGCATAGCCAGGCATACTCTCTACCCACTGGACCACCAGGGAAGCACAACTTTTATCTTTTTAATAGTACGTATCACTCCCTAAAAATATTTTTGGTGTAATTGTTTATAATCTGTCTTGTTCACAGAATTACAAGTAAATTTCCCATGAAGCTAGTGAAGTTTAAGCTTCAGAGACCCTGTCTTGCTTGAAAGTGAAAGTCTTTCAGCTGTATCGGATATTTAGACCCCATGGACTATAGCCAGACAGGCTCCTCTGAATTCTCCAGGCAAGAATAGTAGAGTGGGTAGCTATTCCCTTCTCCAGGGGATCTTCCTGACCCAGGGATTGAACCTGGGTCTCCTGCATGGCAGGAAGATTCTTCACTATCTGAGCCACCAGGAAAAGCCTTGGTGCCCTAAAACTGCTAGGAATTTCTGGAAGCTGTACAGTGTTCAGAGTGAAGAGGGTAAGGCAAGCTGTGTCAGGAAGTCTTAGCATGTCTAGCAATTTGCAGGATTTCTCAGAAAAAAGGGGTCTGAAACTCCCAAGGCCAAGAAAGTGGTTGAAATTTTTCCTATTATTCTAAATAAATATTAACTTTTATATTTAATTTTGTACTCATACTTTTTTTATTATTAGTGAGGACCTGCCAAATTTATGTTAACTTCAGGCTTTATGAATCCCGAGTATTGTCACTGACAAGAACATAAGCCCCATGAAACAGCTACGTCTGTGCTTTCACTATTGTTACCCCAAAGCCTAGAACACTGCTTGAAACATAGCAGGTACTTCATCACTCTTTGCTGAATGAATGATGAAATGTGTGAGAGGAGAGAGAACGGCATTCCAGCCAAGTGTGCTGATACGGGAACAGCCATGACTTGTTCCAGAAGTCGAGGAAAATTCCTTGTGGTTGGAGCATGTGGAATGATGAGGAGAGAAGAGATACTTGGAGGCATATGCGAGGCCCAGAAAGTTCTAATTGCAGTATTTTATGTGTATAACATGACTGGCTTTAAATAGACTTTTGTTAGAATGTAGAAAATGTACTGAGGGAGAGGTGAGAGGGAAAACAGGTCTACAGAGCATTGACAGTGGTGACAAGGACTAGAATGAAGATTAGAGATCACAGAGGTGGGGTGAGGTAAGGAATTCTGGATGACTAAGGGAGATCAAAGCAACAGCATTTCTGATGCACTCGATGTAATAATGAAGCGAGAGGAATCAACTCAAGAATTCTTTTATGTTGACTCATAGTCTGGAGAAAATACAAATACAGAGAAGGTCTACGAAAAGATCAAGCATGTGGGTAAAGTGAAAGTCTTTCAGCTGTATCGGATATTTAGACCCCATGGACTATAGCCAGACAGGCTCCTCTGAATTCTCCAGGCAAGAATAGTAGAGTGGGTAGCTATTCCCTTCTCCAGGGGATCTTCCTGACCCAGGGATTGAACCTGGGTCTCCTGCATGGCAGGAAGATTCTTCACTATCTGAGCCACCAGGAAAAGCCTTGGTGCCCTAAAACTGCTAGGAATTTCTGGAAGCTGTACAGTGTTCAGAGTGAAGAGGGTAAGGCAAGCTGTGTCAGGAAGTCTTAGCATGTCTAGCAATTTGCAGGATTTCTCAGAAAAAAGGGGTCTGAAACTCCCAAGGCCAAGAAAGTGGTTGAAATTTTTCCTATTATTCTAAATAAATATTAACTTTTATATTTAATTTTGTACTCATACTTTTTTTTTTATTATTAGTGAGGACCTGCCAAATTTATGTTAACTTCAGGCTTTATGAATCCCGAGTATTGTCACTGACAAGAACATAAGCCCCATGAAACAGCTACGTCTGTGCTTTCACTATTGTTACCCCAAAGCCTAGAACACTGCTTGAAACATAGCAGGTACTTCATCACTCTTTGCTGAATGAATGATGAAATGTGTGAGAGGAGAGAGAACGGCATTCCAGCCAAGTGTGCTGATACGGGAACAGCCATGACTTGTTCCAGAAGTCGAGGAAAATTCCTTGTGGTTGGAGCATGTGGAATGATGAGGAGAGAAGAGATACTTGGAGGCATATGCGAGGCCCAGAAAGTTCTAATTGCAGTATTTTATGTGTATAACATGACTGGCTTTAAATAGACTTTTGTTAGAATGTAGAAAATGTACTGAGGGAGAGGTGAGAGGGAAAACAGGTCTACAGAGCATTGACAGTGGTGACAAGGACTAGAATGAAGATTAGAGATCACAGAGGTGGGGTGAGGTAAGGAATTCTGGATGACTAAGGGAGATCAAAGCAACAGCATTTCTGAGGCACTCGATGTAATAATGAAGCGAGAGGAATCAACTCAGATTCTTGGAATTCTGTGTTGAGTAAGTTTTTTTGTTATGCTGCATAGTCTGGAGAAAATACAAATACAGAGAAGGTCTACGAAACAACATGATGCAAAGAGCTAACTCACTGGAAAAGACTTTGATGCTGGGAAAGACTGAGGGCAGAAGGGGAAGGAAGTGACAGAGGATGAGACAGTTGGATGGCATCATGGACTCAGTGGACAGGAGTTTGAGCAAATTCTGGGAGAGAGTGAAGGACAGGGAAACTGGCAAGCTGCAGTTCACGGGATTGCAAAGGGTCAGGCACAATTGAGCAACTGAACAACAAAAACAACATGATAACCATAATAAAGGAACTATGTTCCTTTTTTCATAATAGAAACTTATATTTCAATGGAAGAGTACTCCTAACACTTTGAGACACAGACTAAAAACAAACTAGCATCAGTTCGGCCTTGATTTTTTTTCTCCAGTATAACTTCTGAATTAGTTGTTGTTCAGTTGCTCAGTTGTGTCTGACTCTTTCTGACATCATGGACCCCATAGTTACTTAAAATTTCTTAATCATGGCATTACAAGGAAAAATCAGATTTTCATAAATCTTCAAATGTATTTCATTACAAAAATAGGTCTAAAAATCTTTAGCCAGCCTTTTTTCTCTGTTTTTTTTTGGACATAATTTTGAACTTACAGAAAAATTACAAGAATCATATATACAAATCCTGGATTCCGTTTATCCAGAGTCTCCCAAATATTAACATGCTCTATTAATATATGTGCTATTAATATAATATATTCTATTTTCTCTCTTTCTCACTCTGTTACACTTTAGTTGTCCCTGTCTTTCTGTCACTTGTTTTTGCTGTTCAGGTACAGAGTTTTGTCTGCCTCTTGGTGACCGGATGGATTGCAGCACGCCAAGCTCCCCTGTCCTTCACTATCTCCCAGTTTGCCCAGATTTATGTCCATTGAGTTGGTAATGTTATCTAACCATCCCATCTTCTGCTGCCCTTTTTTCCTTTGGCCTATAGTCTTTCCCAACAACAGGGTATTTTTCAATGAGTTGGCTCTTCGCATCAGGTGGCCAAAATATTGGAACTTTAGTTTCAGCCTCAGTCCGTCTTATGAATATTCAGAGTCTATTTCCTTTAGGACTGACAGCTTTGATCTCCTTACAGTCCAGGGGACTCTCAAGAATTTTTTCCAGCACTGAAATTCAAAAGCATCAATTCTTTGGCACTCAGTCTTTTTCATACTCCGACTCTCACATCCGTATGTACTTCTGGAAAAAACCATAGCTTTGACTATATGGACCTGTCTCTGCTTTTTAATGTGCTATCTAAGTTTGTCACGGCTTTCCTTCCAAGTAGCAACCATCTTTCAGCAGTCACTGTGATTCTGGAGCCCAAGAAAGTAAAATGCCACGGTTTCTACTTTTCCCCCATCTATTTGCAATGAAATGCCATGATCTTAGTTTTTTGAATGTTGAGTTTTTTTTTTTTTTTAAAGATTTATTTATTTATTTATTTTGGGCGGGGGTCAGGTTGGGGAGGGAAGGGAGCAGACGGCCACTTCTATTGGTCTTTCATTTCTCCATTTTCATCCGTCTTTGTTCTTTGGCTCCTGTGGGCCTCCCATTGCGGTGGCATCTGTTGCTGCAGAGCGCCGGCTCTGGGTGCATGCGCTCCAGGGCTTTGGCTCGGTAATTGGACACATCAGTCCAGCCGCTCCGCGGCACGTGGGATCTTCCCAGGCCAGGGATGGAACCGGCGCCCCTTGCACTGCAAGGCGGTGTCCTTACCCACTGGACCACCAAGCCAGCTTTTTCACTCTTTTCCTTCAACCTCATGAAGAGGCTCTTTAGTTCCTCGCTTTCTGCCTTTAGAGCAATATCATCCGCGTGTCTGAAGCTGTTGATATTTCTCCCAGCCGTCTTGATTCTGGCTTATGACTTATCCATCCTGGCATTTTGCATGATGTATTCTTTGCAGAGTCATATCAGCCCCGCATTTGGGGCCCTGTCCTTCACTATCTCCCAGTTTGCCCAGATTTATGTCCATTGAGTTGGTAATGTTATCTAACCATCCCATCTTCTGCTGCCCTTTTTTCCTTTGGCCTATAGTCTTTCCCAACAACAGGGTATTTTTCAATGAGTTGGCTCTTCGCATCAGGTGGCCAAAATATTGGAACTTTAGTTTCAGCCTCAGTCCATCTTATGAATATTCAGAGTCTATTTCCTTTAGGACTGACAGCTTTGATCTCCTTACAGTCCAGGGGACTCTCAAGAATTTTTTCCAGCACTGAAATTCAAAAGCATCAATTCTTTGGCACTCAGTCTTTTTCATACTCCGACTCTCACATCCGTATGTACTTCTGGAAAAAACCATAGCTTTGACTATATGGACCTGTCTCTGCTTTTTAATGTGCTATCTAAGTTTGTCACGGCTTTCCTTCCAAGTAGCAACCATCTTTCAGCAGTCACTGTGATTCTGGAGCCCAAGAAAGTAAAATGCCACGGTTTCTACTTTTCCCCCATCTATTTGCAATGAAATGCCATGATCTTAGTTTTTTGAATGTTGAGTTTTTTTTTTTTTTTTTTTTTAAAGATTTATTTATTTATTTATTTTGGGCGGGGGTCAGGTTGGGGAGGGAAGGGAGCAGACGGCCACTTCTATTGGTCTTTCATTTCTCCATTTTCATCCGTCTTTGTTCTTTGGCTCCTGTGGGCCTCCCATTGCGGTGGCATCTGTTGCTGCAGAGCGCCGGCTCTGGGTGCATGCGCTCCAGGGCTTTGGCTCGGTAATTGGACACATCAGTCCAGCCGCTCCGCGGCACGTGGGATCTTCCCAGGCCAGGGATGGAACCGGCGCCCCTTGCACTGCAAGGCGGTGTCCTTACCCACTGGACCACCAAGCCAGCTTTTTCACTCTTTTCCTTCAACCTCATGAAGAGGCTCTTTAGTTCCTCGCTTTCTGCCTTTAGAGCAATATCATCCGCGTGTCTGAAGCTGTTGATATTTCTCCCAGCCGTCTTGATTCTGGCTTATGACTTATCCATCCTGGCATTTTGCATGATGTATTCTGCATATAAGTTAAACAAGCAGAGTGACAATACTCAGCCTCGTCGTGCTTTTTTTCAATTTTGAACCAGTCCATTGTTTCATATCTGGTTCTAATGACTACTTCTTGACCTGTATAAAGGTTTCTGAGGAGACAGGTAAGATGGTCTAGTATTCCCATCTCTTTAATAATTGTCCACAGTTTGTTGAGACCCACATAGCCAAAAGTTTTAGTGTAGTCAAAGTAGATATTTCTGGAATTCTCTTGCTTCTCTGTGATCCAATAAACTTGGGCAATTTGATCTGTCTTTTCTAAACCTAGCTGTGCATCTGGAATTTCCTGGCTCGTGTAATGCTGAATCCTGTCAGTCTCTCTCTCTCTTTATATATATATATATATGTGTGTGTGTGTGTGTGTTTGTACATTTAATTTTATACATATATCATTCATTTTTTAACAATTTAAGAATAAACTGCAGAGATAATGTCCCTTTCTTCTCAAATATTTCATTGTATATTTTCTAAAACCAAGTAGTTCTCTTATAGAGCCACAGTAAGATGATTACAATCAGGAAGTTATCTTCAGTACAATAGTACAATTTAATTGGCAATTTTTATGGTGATTCCTTGGGCCAATTTGTATCAGCTGACCGAAAATCATTTTGAATGTATGATAATAACCCTTAAGCATGCCCCTGGTGCTACTACCTGGGAATTCTACTACATTTACCTAATCTATTTAATTCCCACTTTCATAGAGACCCAGGTTCAATCCCAGGTTCAGGAAGATCCCCTGAAGAAGGAAATGGCAGCCCACTCCAGTATTCTTGTCTGGAGAATCCCATTGTTGGAGGAGCCTGGTGGGCTACAGTCATAGGGTCACAAAGATTCAAACATGACTGAGCAATTTAACCACCACCACATAATTGATACCTTTTCCACTTTTATCAAGCTGCTGCAATTTTCTTGCCCCTCTTCACTCTCAGCTGATGGTCTAACTTCTTCCTTCATTGACAAGATAGAAGCTGCTGGAAGAGCCCTTCCATATGTTCCTACCACAAAGCCTGGCAAACCACCCTGTACCCACATCTTCTGCCTTATTCTCCTGTTACTAGGAAGGGGTTATTTCCCCTCCTACCTGCAGCTGACTCTTCTTCTTAGCACTGGGTTTGACTGCCATCTTTACTTGTCCCCTCCAGGATTTGTGCCCTGCAGTTTCCTCTCCTCACTTTTGCATCCTTACTGTTTTCTTCTTAGATCATCCACATCATCACACATCTGGTGGCATCATACCTCATGTGCTGCCACCTGTATCACTGCCAGCCACCACCCATATCCCTCACAACAAACACAGCTAAAGAGATATGTTTACACTCACAATTCTCCATTTTCTTTTCTCCCATTTTCCCTTGAGCCCACTTGAACAGCTCTAATGCCCCTTACAGTTCCACTACAGCTGTTCTTATCAAGATCGTCAACAACCTGTGTTGTCGATCCAATGAACATTCCCCAACACTCACCTCATCTGACCTATCAGCAGCATTTGACCTAGTTAATCACTCCCTCCTTGAAACACTTTCTTTCCTTGGTTTCTGGGACACTCCTTTTTGTGGGTTTCCTCTTTCAAGGATTGCTTTTTTCAGTCTCCTTTGTTGGTTCTTCCTCATCTTTCTGAGCTCTAAACACTGGAATGCTCTTGACTCAGTCCTCTGATTTCTTCTCTTCCTATTTCCATTCTGCATGAACTCACTCATTTTCAAAGTTTGAATATTGTCAGTATAGTGATGTCTGCTAGCAGCAAAGCAGAGTGTAAAGTCACACACTCAGAAACTCGACTATCTGACTTTGAAACTTGCCTTTCGCCACTTACTAGTTCTTTATTTAAAAGACACAACAGTTAACTTCTCTGTGCTTCAATTCCCTCATCTATCGCTCAGTCGCTTCAGTTGTGTCTAACTCTTTGCAAGGACTGTAGCCCTCCAGTCTCCTCTGTCCATAGGGATTCTCCAGGCAAAAATACTGGAGTGGGGTGCCATTTCCTCAGACATGACTGAGCAATTTAACCACCACCACATAATTGATACCTTTTCCACTTTTATCAAGCTGCTGCAATTTTCTTGCCCCTCTTCACTCTCAGCTGATGGTCTAACTTCTTCCTTCATTGACAAGATAGAAGCTGCTGGAAGAGCCCTTCCATATGTTCCTACCACAAAGCCTGGCAAACCACCCTGTACCCACATCTTCTGCCTTATTCTCCTGTTACTAGGAAGGGGTTATTTCCCCTCCTACCTGCAGCTGACTCTTCTTCTTAGCACTGGGTTTGACTGCCATCTTTACTTGTCCCCTCCAGGATTTGTGCCCTGCAGTTTCCTCTCCTCACTTTTGCATCCTTACTGTTTTCTTCTTAGATCATCCACATCATCACACATCTGGTGGCATCATACCTCATGTGCTGCCACCTGTATCACTGCCAGCCACCACCCATATCCCTCACAACAAACACAGCTAAAGAGATATGTTTACACTCACAATTCTCCATTTTCTTTTCTCCCATTTTCCCTTGAGCCCACTTGAACAGCTCTAATGCCCCTTACAGTTCCACTACAGCTGTTCTTATCAAGATCGTCAACAACCTGTGTTGTCGATCCAATGAACATTCCCCAACACTCACCTCATCTGACCTATCAGCAGCATTTGACCTAGTTAATCACTCCCTCCTTGAAACACTTTCTTTCCTTGGTTTCTGGGACACTCCTTTTTGTGGGTTTCCTCTTTCAAGGATTGCTTTTTTCAGTCTCCTTTGTTGGTTCTTCCTCATCTTTCTGAGCTCTAAACACTGGAATGCTCTTGACTCAGTCCTCTGATTTCTTCTCTTCCTATTTCCATTCTGCATGAACTCACTCATTTTCAAAGTTTGAATATTGTCAGTATAGTGATGTCTGCTAGCAGCAAAGCAGAGTGTAAAGTCACACACTCAGAAACTCGACTATCTGACTTTGAAACTTGCCTTTCGCCACTTACTAGTTCTTTATTTAAAAGACACAACAGTTAACTTCTCTGTGCTTCAATTCCCTCATCTATCGCTCAGTCGCTTCAGTTGTGTCTAACTCTTTGCAAGGACTGTAGCCCTCCAGTCTCCTCTGTCCATAGGGATTCTCCAGGCAAGAATACTGGAGTGGGTTGCCATTTCCTCATCTGTTAAATGGGGATACTTGTAGTACTTTCCCACCAACTTTGTGAGACTTTACACTAGTCAATTTTAACCTGGAAACCTTGAAGTAATTAGAACAAAAGGAATTTAATGCATTTGTTAGTAATGCAGCTAATCAGAAGCAGAGAAGAAAACACAGAATTGGTGAGAAAAATCCAGATGCTAGTAATACAATAAGCGACTTACCACTGCTTGGAGGGACAAAGCAAGATTTACTACAAAACGAATATTCAAGACAGTGTGATACAGCCACAAGAATACATAATCAGATCAGTTCAACAGAATGAAGTCTCCCAAAACAGTCTCTCATATTTATGGTCAATTAAATTTTGAAAAATGGTGTCAACAATACTTAATGGGGGAAGTAAATTATTTTCAATAAATGATGCTAGAAAAACTGTATATCCATTTGGAAAAAAATAAACTGTACATCATAAAACTTATGAAAACTAACTTGAAATAAATCACAGAATTAAACTTGAAAATTGCAACTATAAAACTTCTAGAAGAAAACATTAAACACTAAAACAAATGCTGCAACTTCAGAATATATAAACATTTTCTGGACATAAAAATATACAAACCATAGAAGAAATGAGATAAATCAGACATTAACATAATTAAAAGTTCTGCTTTTCATTGTACACAGTTCTTTAGATTAGAGAAAATATTTGCTAGGCATGTATCTGCCAAATGAGTAGTATTCAGAATGTAGTAAGAACTTGTGTGTGTGTGTGTGTGTGTGTGTGTGTGTGTGTGTGTGTGTTAGTCACTTGGTTGTGTCTAACTCTCTGCAGTCCCATGGACTATAGTCCGTCAGGCTCCTCTGCCCATGGAATTCTCCAGGCAAGAATACTGGAGTGGATTGCTATTTCCTTCTCCAGGGATCTTCCCAAAACAGGGATCAAACATACATCTCCTGCATTGCAAGTGGATTCTTTACTGTCTAAGCCACCAGGGATGCCCAGTAAGAGCTCTTATAATCCAGCAATAAAAAGGCAAACAATATCTAGCAATAAGGGGAAATGAACTACTGACACACAAAACATGAACGAAATCACAAAAATATTGTTCTTATCTGAAAGAAGTCAGTCCAAAGATTTATATACTATAACATAACCTATGCTATAGGGACAGAAAGCAGATCAGTTGTGGCCTGGGGCCCGTGATAGCTGGGGAAAGAATTAGTGTTAAGTCCTGGAAGTAATGGTAAACATTCTGTGTCATGATTGCAATGGTAGTTACACGAGTGTATATATTTGCTAAAACTCATCAAACTGAACACTTTAAATTGGTACATCCAATTGTGAATTATATCTCAATGAAGTTTGTTTTTTAAAAATTAGAAAGAATTTAACATGTCTTAACATGAGTTATTAATTTTCCCTGAAAATCTGCTGTTTCACAGTTTTCCCCATCTCAATACATGACAAATATTTTTCTCCAGTTGCTCGGGCCATAAATATTGGAGTCTTTTATGACATTTTGTGTCACATATCACTTCCACTTTCTACCTTGAGTGTACATCCTTGTGATAGGAATGTAAATCAGTGTAACCACTGTGGAAAGAAGTATGGGAATTCCAAACAAAAGCACTCACATGAAAAAGAGATATGTATCATCATGTTCTCTGTAGCATATTTATAATAGCTTAGATATGGAAACAACCCAAGTGTTCAACAATGAATGAATGAATAAAAAAATTGTAAACAACTCCCAGTCTCCTTGATCTGTGCCTCAAGAAACCTCAACTTAGATGAATCACATATACAACGGAATACTATTCAGCCCTAAAAAAGAATGAACTCTTGCCATTTGTGACAGCACAGATGAACCTTGAGGGCACTATGATAAAGTGAAATAAGTAAGACAGAGAAAGGCAAATAATCACATAATTTCCTGTATAGTCCGTCAGGCTCCTCTGCCCATGGAATTCTCCAGGCAAGAATACTGGAGTGGATTGCTATTTCCTTCTCCAGGGATCTTCCCAAAACAGGGATCAAACATACATCTCCTGCATTGCAAGTGGATTCTTTACTGTCTAAGCCACCAGGGATGCCCAGTAAGAACTCTTATAATCCAGCAATAAAAAGGCAAACAATATCTAGCAATAAGGGGAAATGAACTACTGACACACAAAACATGAACGAAATCACAAAAATATTGTTCTTATCTGAAAGAAGTCAGTCCAAAGATTTATATACTATAACATAACCTATGCTATAGGGACAGAAAGCAGATCAGTTGTGGCCTGGGGCCCGTGATAGCTGGGGAAAGAATTAGTGTAAGTCCTGGAAGTAATGGTAAACATTCTGTGTCTTGATTGCAATGGTAGTTACACGAGTGTATATATTTGCTAAAACTCATCAAACTGAACACTTTAAATTGGTACATCCAATTGTGAATTATATCTCAATGAAGTTTGTTTTTTAAAAATTAGAAAGAATTTAACATGTCTTAACATGAGTTATTAATTTTCCCTGAAAATCTGCTGTTTCACAGTTTTCCCCATCTCAATACATGACAAATATTTTTCTCCAGTTGCTCGGGCCATAAATATTGGAGTCTTTTATGACATTTTGTGTCACATATCACTTCCACTTTCTACCTTGAGTGTACATCCTTGTGATAGGAATGTAAATCAGTGTAACCACTGTGGAAAGAAGTATGGGAATTCCAAACAAAAGCACTCACATGAAAAAGAGATATGTATCATCATGTTCTCTGTAGCATATTTATAATAGCTTAGATATGGAAACAACCCAAGTGTTCAACAATGAATGAATGAATAAAAAAATTGTAAACAACTCCCAGTCTCCTTGATCTGTGCCTCAAGAAACCTCAACTTAGATGAATCACATATACAACGGAATACTATTCAGCCCTAAAAAAGAATGAACTCTTGCCATTTGTGACAGCACAGATGAACCTTGAGGGCACTATGATAAAGTGAAATAAGTAAGACAGAGAAAGGCAAATAATCACATAATTTCCTGTATAGGTGGAATCTAAAGAAACAGACTCAAACTCATAGATACAAGGGAACAAGATTGGCTGCAAGAGCTGGGGTTGGGGAGTCGCTGAAATGAGTGAGTGAAGCTTTTCTTTTTAGTTTAAATAAATTAAATACAAAAATTTGAATATAAATATTATATGGAAATACACATATACATACACACACATATATGTGTATATATACATGTATATGTCTATACATATATATACACTTATACACACATATATATGGGCTTCCCTGCTGGGTGGTAAAGAATCCACCTGAAATTTGGGAGGCCTGGGTTGGATCACTGGGTTAGGAAGATCCCCTGGAGGAGAGCCTGGCAACCCACCCCAGTATTCTTGCCTGGGGAATCCCGTGGACAGAGGAGCCTGGTAGACTACAGTTCATAGGGTCACAAAGTAGATAAAATGACTGAGCAAGCACCCATGCACACACTCTGTGTGTGTGTGTGTGTGTGTGTGTGTGTGTGTGTATCTCCTGAAATGTTCACTTTTCCTCCCCTTCACCACAACTAAACTGGTTCAAGCTTCCATCATTTTTGTCTGGATTAACACAGCAGCCTCCTGAGTGGTCTTTTGTTTTCCGTTTGGGTCCCCTTTCCTTCCCTGCACAGTTTTTCTCAGCATCTGCCAGGCCCTTCATGGTCCCTTTCTACTCAGAACTCTCTCTTGATAACTTATCTAACTCAGAACAGGAGACAAGGTTCTCACGGGCTGACTAGGCTTTGCCCTGAGCATCAGCCCCTGCTCTCTCCTCATCGCCTCCCCTCTCCTCAGTGCTCCTTGCATCCAGTGAAATCCTTGCTGTTCCTCAGACTCCAAGGACACTCTAGCATCAAGGGCTTTGCTCTTGCTCCTCCCCGAAGCAAGAGTGCCCTCCCCGTATGTCTGCACAGCTCAAGAAACCTCAACCTAGATGAATCACATATACAACGGAATACTATTCAGCCCTAAAAAAGAATGAACTCTTGCCATTTGTGACAGCACAGATGAACCTTGAGGGCACTATGATAAAGTGAAATAAGTAAGACAGAGAAAGGCAAATAATCACATAATTTCCTGTATAGGTGGAATCTAAAGAAACAGACTCAAACTCATAGATACAAGGGAACAAGATTGGCTGCAAGAGCTGGGGTTGGGGAGTCGCTGAAATGAGTGAGTGAAGCTTTTCTTTTTAGTTTAAATAAATTAAATACAAAAATTTGAATATAAATATTATATGGAAATACACATATACATACACACACATATATGTGTATATATACATGTATATGTCTATACATATATATACACTTATACACACATATATATGGGCTTCCCTGCTGGGTGGTAAAGAATCCACCTGAAATTTGGGAGGCCTGGGTTGGATCACTGGGTTAGGAAGATCCCCTGGAGGAGAGCCTGGCAACCCACCCCAGTATTCTTGCCTGGGGAATCCCGTGGACAGAGGAGCCTGGTAGACTACAGTTCATAGGGTCACAAAGTAGATAAAATGACTGAGCAAGCACCCATGCACACACTCTGTGTGTGTGTGTGTGTGTGTGTGTGTGTGTGTGTATCTCCTGAAATGTTCACTTTTCCTCCCCTTCACCACAACTAAACTGGTTCAAGCTTCCATCATTTTTGTTTGGATTAACACAGCAGCCTCCTGAGTGGTCTTTTGTTTTCCGTTTGGGTCCCCTTTCCTTCCCTGCACAGTTTTTCTCAGCATCTGCCAGGCCCTTCATGGTCCCTTTCTACTCAGAACTCTCTCTTGATAACTTATCTAACTCAGAACAGGAGACAAGGTTCTCACGGGCTGACTAGGCTTTGCCCTGAGCATCAGCCCCTGCTCTCTCCTCATCACCTCCCCTCTCCTCAGTGCTCCTTGCATCCAGTGAAATCCTTGCTGTTCCTCAGACTCCAAGGACACTCTAGCATCAAGGGCTTTGCTCTTGCTCCTCCCGAAGCAAGAGTGCCCTCCCCGTATGTCTGCACAGCTCCGAGCTCACTTCTTTCAGGTTGTCCTCCCAGGCAGCCTTCTCAGAGAAGCCTTCACCTACCGTTTATGAAATACCATTCTTAATAATCTCTCTTTCCTTTTCATACTTTACTTTTATTCTCAGACTTTATACCTCCCAGAATTATTTGTTTAATTGCTTTTTTTCATTTTTTCTTCATGAAATGTAAAGAGAGTTCGAATATTGTTTTGTTGGGCTTCCCCTGGTGGTCCAGTGGGTAAGGACACCGCCTTACAGTGCAAGGGGCGCCGGTTCGAGCCCTGGCCTGGGAAGATCCCACGTGCTGTGGAGCAGCTGGACTGATGTGTCCAATTACCGAGCCAGAGCTCTGGAGTGCATGCGCCCTGAGCCGGCGCTCTGCAACGACAAACGCCACCGCGATGGGAGGCCCGCAGGAGCCAAAGAACAAAGATGGATGAAAATGGAGAAATGAAAGACCAATAGAAGTGGCCCGCCCACTCCCTTCCCTCCTCAACCCGACCCTCGCCCAAAATAAATAAATAAATCTTTAAAAAAAAAAAAAAAAGAATATTGTTTTTTTATTATATCTCTAGCATCTGGAAAATACACTCAATAAATATTTATTATTTCATTATTCATATATAATGCATATAATGCATACTCTCCCTTACTTTCATAAATTAACATAATTTATATATTTAACGTGTAAGTACATTAAATATATATTGACATTATATATAACATATGTTATAGTAATATTATTGTTGAATAAACATACAATAAACTTTTTAATGAATGAATAAATTGCTTTACTCTGGAGTCACTATATACATATGTATTTTTTATATTCTCTCCCTTCTTGGTGGCACAGTGGTAAAGAATCTGCCTATCAATGCAAGAGATGCAAGAGAGGCTTGATTCCTGACTTGGGGAGTTCCTCTGGAGTAGGAAATGGCAACCTGTTCCAGGATTCTTGCCTGAAACAATTCATGGACAGAGGAGCCTGACTGGCTACAGTCCATGGAGTCGCAAAGAGTCAGACACGACTGAGCACACACATACTCTTCTTGGTATGGAAGTTTTATTCTTCCTCCATCATGGTTCCCTGAAACAATCTGTCTTCATGTTTCTTTGAATGTCTCCATCACAGTCAGTGAGCACATGGCATGGGCCCTGTTGCATTCCCTCCCTGAGTCCATGGTAAGCATAACTAACTCATTTCTTCCCCATGAACCTGTGTACTTTCCCAGCCTGCTTGAGAAAGAGCTCCCAGGCAGCCACCTCTAACTGATGAGATCTGGCAGGGTAGGAAATAGGAAACCTGTTTGTTATCCTGGATATAAATTTAAACTTTCTTTAGTTGTTGTTTTAGGCTTGGTTTCCAAACTGACCAGGAGACCTAGATCCGTGGGGCAAAATGGAAATCACATGTTCTTCTAAGTTCTTCCAGTTTTGTTAGGAAGGACCACAGAGGCAAACAGTGCGTTAATGACTACTGAGTATTTTATTAAGACCCTAGGGGTTGGTTTAAAAATAAAGTTCCCACTTCTCCTTCATCTGTGCATTAACAAAAACCTTAAAGAGTCATAGTCCTCCTTAGCCTCTGAAGCCTAATCAATCACAGAGCTCTAAGGCATGTACAGAAAAAACTTACCAGTTGTTTGCTTCTTTGTTTCTAAGGAGAGCCCTTTAGGGACAAAGCTCTGCACCTCTTCTGCAGTGAGGCAGATTGTACAAAGCCAGAAAACATCACTCCCAATCTCTGGCTCCTAAAATCAAATTGAGAACTAAATATATATTGACATTATATATAACATATGTTATAGTAATATTATTGTTGAATAAACATACAATAAACTTTTTAATGAATGAATAAATTGCTTTACTCTGGAGTCACTATATACATATGTATTTTTTATATTCTCTCCCTTCTTGGTGGCACAGTGGTAAAGAATCTGCCTATCAATGCAAGAGATGCAAGAGAGGCTTGATTCCTGACTTGGGGAGTTCCTCTGGAGTAGGAAATGGCAACCTGTTCCAGGATTCTTGCCTGAAACAATTCATGGACAGAGGAGCCTGACTGGCTACAGTCCATGGAGTCGCAAAGAGTCAGACACGACTGAGCACACACATACTCTTCTTGGTATGGAAGTTTTATTTTTCCTCCATCATGGTTCCCTGAAACAATCTGTCTTCATGTTTCTTTGAATGTCTCCATCACAGTCAGTGAGCACATGGCATGGGCCCTGTTGCATTCCCTCCCTGAGTCCATGGTAAGCATAACTAACTCATTTCTTCCCCATGAACCTGTGTACTTTCCCAGCCTGCTTGAGAAAGAGCTCCCAGGCAGCCACCTCTAACTGATGAGATCTGGCAGGGTAGGAAATAGGAAACCTGTTTGTTATCCTGCATATAAATTTAAACTTTCTTTAGTTGTTGTTTTAGGCTTGGTTTCCAAACTGACCAGGAGACCTAGATCCGTGGGGCAAAATGGAAATCACATGTTCTTCTAAGTTCTTCCAGTTTTGTTAGGAAGGACCACAGAGGCAAACAGTGCGTTAATGACTACTGAGTATTTTATTAAGACCCTAGGGGTTGGTTTAAAAATAAAGTTCCCACTTCTCCTTCATCTGTGCATTAACAAAAACCTTAAAGAGTCATAGTCCTCCTTAGCCTCTGAAGCCTAATCAATCACAGAGCTCTAAGACATGTACAGAAAAAACTTACCAGTTGTTTGCTTCTTTGTTTCTAAGGAGAGCCCTTTAGGGACAAAGCTCTGCACCTCTTCTGCAGTGAGGCAGATTGTACAAAGCCAGAAAACATCACTCCCAATCTCTGGCTCCTAAAATCAAATTGAGAACTACAGTCCCTATTTCTAATGAGGTTTCTGGAAGTAAAGTAAGATATTTATTATTACCAGGAGATCACTGGGACAGGAAAAACATACTTGGAGGGAAAAATAAATCTCAGCAAGCAGCCCATGCACGTTCTGCCTTGTGTCTAAGACTCAGGAATTTACTAGTAGTAACTTTTTCTGATGGTTGTGGTCACAAAGGCCCAAATCCTCTTTATGATTTATGGTCACGGTATCAAATAGGTAAAGTGTCCCTATACTAATTTATCTCCATAGACAGTAACTCAAAACTTAAATCTTCCTGTTGAGAGGAAGGTATGTTTCTTAGATGAGATGCTGAAGGTCATTGTTTCCTGTGTACATTAAAAATAAAATGCAACCTGAATCCTTAAGGAATTGGCCAAGCTTTCCTTTCCATATCCATTAATTTAGATACTACTCTAATCTTTGGTTTAAGGAGTATCTCCCAGTGTCAGTGTAATTAATTTCCATATTACTTCAAGTTTATTTTGGCCCAAGGGAAGAAAATTACATGATATTTTAATTAAACTTTAATTAGTCTTTTTGTGGTTACTGACCACTAGTAGATTAATTTTTAAAAATAGAACAGAGATGTATCTGTTCATTGTATTCACTATAAACTGAATGCTCTTTTTGAAGTGACCACATTGTTTCATGGTTGCATTCTCTTATTAGCTTAATGGGCTATGCCAGCCCTGAAGAATTAGTTGAATGTTTTAACATCAATAGGAAACAATCCTTAACAAAAAATGTTGTGTTTTAACACTGAATTATCTTTTATTTTATCCTTAAATTTAAAAATAAAGTTCCCACTTCTCCTTCATCCTTAACAAAACCTTAAAGAGTCATAGTCCTCCTTAGCCTCTGAAGCCTAATCAATCACAGAGCTCTAAGACATGTACAGAAAAACTTACCAGTTGTTTGCTTCTTTGTTTCTAAGGAGAGCCCTTTAGGGACAAAGCTCTGCACCTCTTCTGCAGTGAGGCAGATTGTACAAAGCCAGAAAACATCACTCCCAATCTCTGGCTCCTAAAATCAAATTGAGAACTACAGTCCCTATTTCTAATGAGGTTTCTGGAAGTAAAGTAAGATATTTATTATTACCAGGAGATCACTGGGACAGGAAAAACATACTTGGAGGGAAAAATAAATCTCAGCAAGCAGCCCATGCACGTTCTGCCTTGTGTCTAAGACTCAGGAATTTACTAGTAGTAACTTTTTCTGATGGTTGTGGTCACAAAGGCCCAAATCCTCTTTATGATTTATGGTCACGGTATCAAATAGGTAAAGCGTCCCTATACTAATTTATCTCCATAGACAGTAACTCAAAACTTAAATCTTCCTGTTGAGAGGAAGGTATGTTTCTTAGATGAGATGCTGAAGGTCATTGTTTCCCTGTGTACATTAAAAAAATATGCAACCTGAATCCTTAAGGAATTGGCCAAGCTTTCCTTTCCATATCCATTAATTTAGATACTACTCTAATCTTTGGTTTAAGGAGTATCTCCCAGTGTCAGTGTAATTAATTTCCATATTACTTCAAGTTTATTTTGGCCCAAGGGAAGAAAATTACATGATATTTTAATTAAACTTTAATTAGTCTTTTTGTGGTTACTGACCACTAGTAGATTAATTTTTAAAAATAGAACAGAGATGTATCTGTTCATTGTATTCACTATAAACTGAATGCTCTTTTTGAAGTGACCACATTGTTTCATGGTTGCATTCTCTTATTAGCTTAATGGGCTATGCCAGCCCTGAAGAATTAGTTGAATGTTTTAACATCAATAGGAAACAATCCTTAACAAAAAATGTTGTGTTTTAACACTGAATTATCTTTTATTTTATCCTTAAATTTAAAAAATGCAGTCTCTTTAATAAATGGTGTTGAATAAATTGGACAACTATATGCAAAAGAAAGAAACTGGATGACTTTCTACACTATACACAAAAAAGAACTCAAAATGGATTGCACACTTAAATGTAAGACCTAAAACCATAAAATTCCTAGGAAAAACATAAATAGTAGCTATCTGACATTGATTATAGCATTATTTTCTTAGATCTGTCTCCTCAGGCAAGGGAACCAAAAACAAAAATAAGCAAATGAAACTACATCAGACTAAATAGCCTTTGCATATCAACCAAAAGACCATCTACTGAATGGTAGATAACACTTTCAAATGAAAAGTGGTTAAAATAAAAAAATTATTTTGAAAAATCAGTAACCAAAAACAAACATAAAAACAAAACTAAGTAAAACAAGAAAGAAACCAGTCAAAAATTATAGAGGACCTATACTGAAGTTTTTCCAACAAACATATACAGATGGCCACAGACGCAGGGAAATGTAAATCAAAACCACTATGTTATGACCTAAGACCTGTCAGATGGCTATCATCAAAGAGTTAGAAATAAAAAATGTTGAATTCGATGTGGAGAAAAGGGAACCTTTTGTGTGCTATCAGTGGAAATGTAACTTGGTGTAGCTTCTATGGAAAACGGTATGTAAGTTCTGCACAAAATAAAAAATAGAACTACCATACAATTCAGCATTCCACTTTTGGGTATTTATTCAATGAGACTGAAAACACTAATATAAAAAGACAGATGCCACTCCAATTCATTGTAGTATTATTTATCATAGCCAAGATACAGGCTTCCCAGGTTGCCCAGTAAACCCCCAATGCAGGTGCACGTATCTTTATTGTGGTTACTGACCACTAGTAGATTAATTTTTAAAAATAGAACAGAGATGTATCTGTTCATTGTATTCACTATAAACTGAATGCTCTTTTTGAAGTGACCACATTGTTTCATGGTTGCATTCTCTTATTAGCTTAATGGGCTATGCCAGCCCTGAAGAATTAGTTGAATGTTTTAACATCAATAGGAAACAATCCTTAACAAAAAATGTTGTGTTTTAACACTGAATTATCTTTTATTTTATCCTTAAATTTAAAAAATGCAGTCTCTTTAATAAATGGTGTTGAATAAATTGGACAACTATATGCAAAAGAAAGAAACTGGATGACTTTCTACACTATACACAAAAAAGAACTCAAAATGGATTGCACACTTAAATGTAAGACCTAAAACCATAAAATTCCTAGGAAAAACATAAATAGTAGCTATCTGACATTGATTATAGCATTATTTTCTTAGATCTGTCTCCTCAGGCAAGGGAACCAAAAACAAAAATAAGCAAATGAAACTACATCAGACTAAATAGCCTTTGCATATCAACCAAAAGACCATCTACTGAATGGTAGATAACACTTTCAAATGAAAAGTGGTTAAAATAAAAAAATTATTTTGAAAAATCAGTAACCAAAAACAAACATAAAAACAAAACTAAGTAAAACAAGAAAGAAACCAGTCAAAAATTATAGAGGACCTATACTGAAGTTTTTCCAACAAACATATACAGATGGCCACAGACGCAGGGAAATGTAAATCAAAACCACTATGTTATGTCCTAAGACCTGTCAGATGGCTATCATCAAAGAGTTAGAAATAAAAAATGTTGAATTCGATGTGGAGAAAAGGGAACCTTTTGTGTGCTATCAGTGGAAATGTAACTTGGTGTAGCTTCTATGGAAAACGGTATGTAAGTTCTGCACAAAATAAAAAATAGAACTACCATACAATTCAGCATTCCACTTTTGGGTATTTATTCAATGAGACTGAAAACACTAATATAAAAAGACAGATGCCACTCCAATTCATTGTAGTATTATTTATCATAGCCAAGATACAGGCTTCCCAGGTTGCCCAGTGGTAAAGAATCTGCCTGCCAATGCAGGAGGTGCAGGTTTGATCCCTGAGTTGGGAAGAGGAAATGGCAACCTGCTCCAGTATTCTTGCCTGGTAAATCCATGGAGAGAGGACCCTGGTGGGCTTCAGTCCATGGGGTCGCAAAGAGGTGGATACAACTGAGCACACACAGTTCAACCAACCAAGATATGGAAGCAACTTGTGGCTTATGGTAAAAGATGTAGTACACACACACAGAAGAATATTAATCAGCCAATAAAAGGAATAAAATTTTGCTACTTGTGGCAAAATGGATGGACCTAGATGGTATTAAACTATGTTAAACAAGTCAAAGACAAATACTATATGATTTCACTTATTTGTAGAATCAAAAAAAAAAAAGAAGAAATATAACAAAGCAGAAATAGACACACATATAAACTGGTGGTTTCCAGGATGGAGAAGGTAAAGGGATGGACAAAAGAGGGGAAGGGTTTAAGAGGAACAAATTTTCAGTTATAAAATAAATAAGTCACTGAGAAGTAATACACAGCATAGAAAATATATTCAATAATATTGTAATAACTTTGTATGAGATAGACGGTGACCAGATTGGTGTGATCATTTTGTAATGTATAAAAATACTAAATCACTATGTAATATACCTGAGATCAATATAACATTACAAGTGAATTATACTTCAATAGAAAAAAACTATTCAAATAATATATATTCAAAAACTATCAAATAACTCATATTCTATGAGTTTTCATCTTTATTGTTGTTTGAATTTTCAAAAATGAAATATATAGGGAAATGTAAATCAAAACCACTATGTTATGACCTAAGACCTGTCAGATGGCTATCATCAAAGAGTTAGAAATAAAAAATGTTGAATTCGATGTGGAGAAAAGGGAACCTTTTGTGTGCTATCAGTGGAAATGTAACTTGGTGTAGCTTCTATGGAAAACGGTATGTAAGTTCTGCACAAAATAAAAAATAGAACTACCATACAATTCAGCATTCCACTTTTGGGTATTTATTCAATGAGACTGAAAACACTAATATAAAAAGACAGATGCCACTCCAATTCATTGTAGCATTATTTATCATAGCCAAGATACAGGCTTCCCAGGTTGCCCAGTGGTAAAGAATCTGCCTGCCAATGCAGGAGGTGCAGGTTTGATCCCTGAGTTGGGAAGAGGAAATGGCAACCTGCTCCAGTATTCTTGCCTGGTAAATCCATGGAGAGAGGACCCTGGTGGGCTTCAGTCCATGGGGTCGCAAAGAGGTGGATACAACTGAGCACACACAGTTCAACCAACCAAGATATGGAAGCAACTTGTGGCTTATGGTAAAAGATGTAGTACACACACACAGAAGAATATTAATCAGCCAATAAAAGGAATAAAATTTTGCTACTTGTGGCAAAATGGATGGACCTAGATGGTATTAAACTATGTTAAACAAGTCAAAGACAAATACTATATGATTTCACTTATTTGTAGAATCAAAAAAAAAAAAGAAGAAATATAACAAAGCAGAAATAGACACACATATAAACTGGTGGTTTCCAGGATGGAGAAGGTAAAGGGATGGACAAAAGAGGGGAAGGGTTTAAGAGGAACAAATTTTCAGTTATAAAATAAATAAGTCACTGAGAAGTAATACACAGCATAGAAAATATATTCAATAATATTGTAATAACTTTGTATGAGATAGACGGTGACCAGATTGGTGTGATCATTTTGTAATGTATAAAAATACTAAATCACTATGTAATATACCTGAGATCAATATAACATTACAAGTGAATTATACTTCAATAGAAAAAAACTATTCAAATAATATATATTCAAAAAAACTATCAAATAACTCATATTCTATGAGTTTTCATCTTATTGTTGTTGATATCAACTGGCATTTTAATTTGACAGATTAAAATAACGTTTGCTGTTACATAGCTTTTATCATGGTTTTGAATGGTAAAACTATTTTTGAAATATATAGCTTGTAAATAAGGGAAAGTTTAAAATAATACATTTGCCCTTGAAGGTAAGCAATAGTGTCACTTCTAACACTAGTAATATAATCAAAAGACTGTAAAGACACAGTGATGTCTAAAATCATTTTACCCAAGTCTGACTTTGATCCTGAACTTCTGAGACAGTCACAATTTGTTTAGAATATTTGTTCCTTCCATTTTCAACAAATGGAATTATGAGAAATTTATTTCACTGCTCTCTGTTTCGCCATCTGTAAAATGTGGATAGCCTTCATCCAAGGATATGATCAGATGTAAAGGAAGAAGCATGTGAAGCAGGTAGTAGAGTATCAGGTACACTCTACCGACTCCCTCCCTGATGATGTGCCAACCACACATGTGACCTTTCTTTTCCCAGTTTCTGTTTTTAGACTGCTCTGACTATCCTCTCCACTTCAAGCTCTTATGTGAATGACTCCTTTCTAACATTTAATTATCATCTCATCAGAGAAGAATCACTCACTCTAACCCTCATCCTTAATCTGTTACAAAATATCATATCATTTTATGATCCTTGTAGCCTGAATTATTGGACATTATTATCTTGTTTTTCTGATTACTTGATTATTTTCTGTCTCTTTAGAGAATTAAAGGTCTTAGACCCTTCTGTATCTGTGTTTCTTTTCATGGAATCAATTGAGCCTAGAACAGGGCCTGACACATAATAAGCAATTAATTGAATGAATACATGGCAATCATCCCCTCTTTTCTGTAGCTCAGTTTACTGGCATTCCAAAAGAAAAGCAGAACCATCTCTCTACTATGGCATTTACCCATACATAAATAGATTGCTAGAAATCAGTTAACAGATAATTTAACCAAAAAATCAAATAATATATATTCAAAAAACTATCAAATAACTCATATTCTATGAGTTTTCATCTTATTGTTGTTGATATCAACTGGCATTTTAATTTGACAGATTAAAATAACGTTTGCTGTTACATAGCTTTTATCATGGTTTTGAATGGTAAAACTATTTTTGAAATATATAGCTTGTAAATAAGGGAAAGTTTAAAATAATACATTTGCCCTTGAAGGTAAGCAATAGTGTCACTTCTAACACTAGTAATATAATCAAAAGACTGTAAAGACACAGTGATGTCTAAAATCATTTTACCCAAGTCTGACTTTGATCCTGAACTTCTGAGACAGTCACAATTTGTTTAGAATATTTGTTCCTTCCATTTTCAACAAATGGAATTATGAGAAATTTATTTCACTGCTCTCTGTTTCGCCATCTGTAAAATGTGGATAGCCTTCATCCAAGGATATGATCAGATGTAAAGGAAGAAGCATGTGAAGCAGGTAGTAGAGTATCAGGTACACTCTACCGACTCCCTCCCTGATGATGTGCCAACCACACATGTGACCTTTCTTTTCCCAGTTTCTGTTTTTAGACTGCTCTGACTATCCTCTCCACTTCAAGCTCTTATGTGAATGACTCCTTTCTAACATTTAATTATCATCTCATCAGAGAAGAATCACTCACTCTAACCCTCATCCTTAATCTGTTACAAAATATCATATCATTTTATGATCCTTGTAGCCTGAATTATTGGACATTATTATCTTGTTTTTCTGATTACTTGATTATTTTCTGTCTCTTTAGAGAATTAAAGGTCTTAGACCCTTCTGTATCTGTGTTTCTTTTCATGGAATCAATTGAGCCTAGAACAGGGCCTGACACATAATAAGCAATTAATTGAATGAATACATGGCAATCATCCCCTCTTTTCTGTAGCTCAGTTCACTGGCATTCCAAAAGAAAAGCAGAACCATCTCTCTACTATGGCATTTACCCATACATAAATAGATTGCTAGAAATCAGTTAACAGATAATTTAAAACAAGGCAAAACAATCAAATTTTATGTGATTGTCCTGATGAAAACTGAAAATATACTGGAGGTAAATTCATTCATTCATTCAATAAACCTCTCTAAGCAACTACTGTGTACTAAGTAAGGACTGAGTTGGTTATTGAGTTTAAGATACAGAAAAGGAAAGAATTCATCCATTTAAAATGCCTAATCTAAGCCATTTATGCAGATAATCTGTTGCCTTTAAGCCATCTATATCTCCAATGTTATTAACATGCTATTATAGAAAAGCCAAGACGAGGGATTCTGTGGAAGGAAGCCCAAGGCAAATAAACCTCTACAGCCGTGATATTTGAGCTGGAACTAAAAGACTGAGTGGAGGTTTTCTGGGTAGAGGAAGGAGAAAGGATAATAAGGAAGGCAACCAGCATGAGCAAAGGCCCAGGAGGGTCCTGGTATTCTATTTATGTCTGTGGGGAAGAATTAACCGATTCCCTTCAAGTCTGAGCAGCACACAGAGAAGTGGCAAGAGGGGAAAGTAAATTGGAACCATGAAGAACTGTAAATACCTTACCTAGGGCTTCAGGCTATAAAATGTAGGTAATGAGGAGTGCAAATTTGATCAGTCCTGCATTTTAGAAAGGTCTAGATGACTGTGTGGAAGAGGGAAGTGTTGTGCAGAAGAAAGGAAAGAGACAGAGGGCATTACAAGTTTAAAGCTGGAATCCTTTTCAGTAGTCCTAGGCAATAAATCAAAAAGCCCTGAATCTGGGTAGGTCTGTAGCAGGATCTGAAGAGAAAAAATGGAGTTGAGGGAAATCCATCAGGAAAGCTTTGTTAAACAAAAGATGATTCTGGAAAGGGTTAAGTACATTGACAAATAATAGAAATGCAAAGAGAAGAACTAGACCTCAATGTTTGGAAGCTGGGAGGTGTCTGCAAGAGATCTAGACTTACGGATCTACTACAGAGTTTAATATTTGCATGAATGAGAGTTAGAATTTGAAAGTTAGAATTATTAAGTGGTCAGACGGATAGAATAAAGCAATGAGTGGTAAACTCTTATTTAGAGATATAAAGGAAGAAAATATCAACCTGCCCCTGGGCATATGTCTTTCTGTATCTGTATTGATCAAGATGACACCCAAACAATTGGATCATTAGATTAGGCTTATTTTTCTTACAGGGAAGCAGAATTCTGTCTTTGACTTAATTAAGCACAGGGATGATAAAATAGTTTGATACTCAAATAATCATTTATTAATTGCTTACTATGTCTAGGCACTAAGATAAGCCTTTTTCATGAATTAATTACTTTACTCTTCATTTTGTGAGGTAGTTACTATTACTGTTCTCTCCATTTTACAGAAGAGGAAGCAAAGGCACAGACAGGATGAAGAATTTGCCCAAATCACACAGCCGATCATTTGCGGAAGGACGTTTAAACTCAGGCACCCTGGACAACCTCATGTCTCTCTGACACATCCTACAGAATGTTTCTCATGTCAGTTAGACTCTGTGACATCAGGCATGCTCCTATGTCCCTGTATGAGGTATACTTTGGGCCTATGATCTTATCCTCTTTAGTTCTTCTACTACTTGAGTTATCTGACATGGGCTACAAGGGCCTCCATGAACAGACACTAAGCCTGTAGGGACAAAACTCCAAACTCCAAGCATTCAGATCCTTATGGTAGCAGTTTTCCCAGAGACCAGCATGGGTCAAGCACACAGTAGACCAAATCATTGCAGCTGCTAGTGGGAGATACACGATGGTAGTGGCCAGAGGGGCAGAATCTGTGCGTGGTCTTCACATTGGCTTTTCTTAGGAATTGCCACTGTCTGTAAGGTTTGCAAAAAGCTGATGCCTGATGTCTGCTAATCTCTACAAAAATCGGACACTACGTGGTATCAACTTTGTCTCCACCTTTGCTTACACATCTCCCCACTTAAACCTGAGGTCAGGGCTCAGGAGAACAAATCAGGAGCCCATCACAGTTTATTCCCAGCCATCATGCAGACATGGTCAGCAGAGCAGACACTTTGTACACCTGTCTCTGGTTTAGCTGTCTTTTCCACTGGCGAGCCTGTGGCCATGGTGGCTTGGGTGCACATCCTGGTGCTGTATTTCCTCTCAAAGCAAAGATGTGAATGTCACAGACAGTCTGCTCTAGTTTTTCAGGAACCTGAATCTTTCATCATCTGTTCCTCAGGCCACACCTAATAACCCCAATCTTTTCTTTTTTCCTGCCAGAAGCCTCCAACTATTTGGAGAAAGCTATTCTATTCAGTCTTTGACTTAATTAAGCACAGGGATGATAAAATAGTTTGATACTCAAATAATCATTTATTAATTGCTTACTATGTCTAGGCACTAAGATAAGCCTTTTTCATGAATTAATTACTTTACTCTTCATTTTGTGAGGTAGTTACTATTACTGTTCTCTCCATTTTACAGAAGAGGAAGCAAAGGCACAGACAGGATGAAGAATTTGCCCAAATCACACAGCCGATCATTTGCGGAAGGACGTTTAAACTCAGGCACCCTGGACAACCTCATGTCTCTCTGACACATCCTACAGAATGTTTCTCATGTCAGTTAGACTCTGTGACATCAGGCATGCTCCTATGTCCCTGTATGAGGTATACTTTGGGCCTATGATCTTATCCTCTTTAGTTCTTCTACTACTTGAGTTATCTGACATGGGCTACAAGGGCCTCCATGAACAGACACTAAGCCTGTAGGGACAAAACTCCAAACTCCAAGCATTCAGATCCTTATGGTAGCAGTTTTCCCAGAGACCAGCATGGGTCAAGCACACAGTAGACCAAATCATTGCAGCTGCTAGTGGGAGATACACGATGGTAGTGGCCAGAGGGGCAGAATCTGTGCGTGGTCTTCACATTGGCTTTTCTTAGGAATTGCCACTGTCTGTAAGGTTTGCAAAAAGCTGATGCCTGATGTCTGCTAATCTCTACAAAAATCGGACACTACGTGGTATCAACTTTGTCTCCACCTTTGCTTACACATCTCCCCACTTAAACCTGAGGTCAGGGCTCAGGAGAACAAATCAGGAGCCCATCACAGTTTATTCCCAGCCATCATGCAGACATGGTCAGCAGAGCAGACACTTTGTACACCTGTCTCTGGTTTAGCTGTCTTTTCCACTGGCGAGCCTGTGGCCATGGTGGCTTGGGTGCACATCCTGGTGCTGTATTTCCTCTCAAAGCAAAGATGTGAATGTCACAGACAGTCTGCTCTAGTTTTTCAGGAACCTGAATCTTTCATCATCTGTTCCTCAGGCCACACCTAATAACCCCAATCTTTTCTTTTTTCCTGCCAGAAGCCTCCAACTATTTGGAGAAAGCTATTCTATTCAGTGGGTGTTGCTTCTCTAAGTTAAAAAATCCTAGTTTTTTCAGTTACTTCTCATGTGGCATGATTTTCAGTGGTGTCATAGCTTTTCCCGTGCTCCCAAAGATACCGGTTACAATTCTCCTCTACTTTCTATAGGTAGGACCACTTTGTTGTTATTGTTGTTATTTAGTTGCTAAGCTGTCTGACTCTATTGCAACCCCGTGGACTGTAGCTCACCAGGTTCCTCAGTCCTTGGAACTGTCCAGGCAAGAATACTGGAGCGGGTTGCCACTTCCTTCTCCAAGGGATCTTCCTGATGCAGGGGTCGAATCTGCATCTCCTGCACTGGCAGGCGGATTCTTTACCACTGAGCATCTGGGAAGCCCCAGGACCACTTATATTTATTGTTAAATAAAATTTTCTATTATGTTTTCCATATGTATCAATATGAATCTTTCTAGGAATTTTATCCTTTTGAGAAATATTCCTATTTTAGTGTTACATTCAAATTCCTAAATTCCATAACCCCAATCACCAATCAGGATTATCAGTGGACAAAGTATCAACAAAACAGTCACATGCTGGTCACATCAATTCCAACAGAAAAAATTAAAATAGTATCATTATGTAACACAAAGACTGAATGCATTAGCATTGCCCTTTCTTTACAACTTTATTTATCCTCTCCTCAGACTACCAGCCTTATTTATTATTTTTGTGCAAATAACATGACTCATCACATATACCAGATTGAGTACTGGCAAGGGATATTTAGAACAACATAAAGCAAAATGATAATGGCATAGGATCTATCCGTTTAGAGCTGATTCCAAGTTCCCACATAGACTTCCACAGTTAATAATAATTTTAAAAAATGAAACTGAACTACTCAAAGCCAAGAACCTGGATAATATAAATTCCTCCAAACTCATACACTAGACATCTTTATATACACATTTGGCACAAATCCCTCAATGCAGGCCCAAATCCAGACACTGAAGGCACAAATTCCTGTCGGATAAGGAATCCCACTCCTCAGTTCCCAGCAGTGACAATCAACAACCCTAATTCATACTCAGTGAGGGGGCTACACCATTGTTCCCACCATTAAAAACCCCCGCTGCTTTTTTTCAAAATTCCCACCACATTCCACAGGAGCTCCAACTCTTGTTCTGAGAAGTTTCCAAGAATGTCTTTGTGCTCTTATCTCAGTGTCCTCTGAAACTGTAAATGCTCTGCCCAGCACTCTTATTCCCTCAGGTAACAGTTGAACCGTCTTTGGAGCAGGTTTTCTTTTCTTGGCCCTCTTTGTCCTTGCTCCATTGGAACAATTCCATTGGAACCTCAACTCCAGGTTCAGTTGCACATTTCCCTGAAGACCCAGTTGTTCATTTTCTTTGCCTTCAAGTTTTCCTCTTTCCTGAGCTTCAGAACTTGAAGGCTGGCTGCTAAGAGAGGATTCTCTACAGACCACTCTCTGATTCTGACCTTTTCTATCAACAGGCTTCAATGAACAGCTCTTAGAAGTTGCCCAGTGTAACATACTTTGTGGCAGTAGTTTCACTCTCCTAGTAGCATTTTTAATCTGAGACCAAAAACTTATTGAGCTAAATTAAAGACAGAAAACTGAGGAGCAGATTTCACTGAAGCAGCCTCTAGAAATTCCATAACCCCAATCACCAATCAGGATTATCAGTGGACAAAGTATCAACAAAACAGTCACATGCTGGTCACATCAATTCCAACAGAAAAAATTAAAATAGTATCATTATGTAACACAAAGACTGAATGCATTAGCATTGCCCTTTCTTTACAACTTTATTTATCCTCTCCTCAGACTACCAGCCTTATTTATTATTTTTGTGCAAATAACATGACTCATCACATATACCAGATTGAGTACTGGCAAGGGATATTTAGAACAACATAAAGCAAAATGATAATGGCATAGGATCTATCCGTTTAGAGCTGATTCCAAGTTCCCACATAGACTTCCACAGTTAATAATAATTTTAAAAAATGAAACTGAACTACTCAAAGCCAAGAACCTGGATAATATAAATTCCTCCAAACTCATACACTAGACATCTTTATATACACATTTGGCACAAATCCCTCAATGCAGGCCCAAATCCAGACACTGAAGGCACAAATTCCTGTCGGATAAGGAATCCCACTCCTCAGTTCCCAGCAGTGACAATCAACAACCCTAATTCATACTCAGTGAGGGGGCTACACCATTGTTCCCACCATTAAAAACCCCCGCTGCTTTTTTTCAAAATTCCCACCACATTCCACAGGAGCTCCAACTCTTGTTCTGAGAAGTTTCCAAGAATGTCTTTGTGCTCTTATCTCAGTGTCCTCTGAAACTGTAAATGCTCTGCCCAGCACTCTTATTCCCTCAGGTAACAGTTGAACCGTCTTTGGAGCGGGTTTTCTTTTCTTGGCCCTCTTTGTCCTTGCTCCATTGGAACAATTCCATTGGAACCTCAACTCCAGGTTCAGTTGCACATTTCCCTGAAGACCCAGTTGTTCATTTTCTTTGCCTTCAAGTTTTCCTCTTTCCTGAGCTTCAGAACTTGAAGGCTGGCTGCTAAGAGAGGGATTCTCTACAGACCACTCTCTGATTCTGACCTTTTCTATCAACAGGCTTCAATGAACAGCTCTTAGAAGTTGCCCAGTGTAACATACTTTGTGGCAGTAGTTTCACTCTCCTAGTAGCATTTTTAATCTGAGACATTTTTTTTTCCCAAAATAATATCTTATTGAGAAACTCAAAATGTTAAAGACAGAAAACTGAGGAGCAGATTTGGATGCTGGGAGCTGAAGTCCTAGATGCTTTCTCTTCAAACCAATGATGTTCCATGGAAGGGAATTTGGAAACTCTATATGAAGAGGAACATTTTAGCCAGCACCCTGTTAAGTCAACTTAAAGTCTCTTTCCTTTCCTTCTTTCTTTCCTCCTTCCTTCCTCCTCCTTCTTTTTTTTCTTCCCCTACTTCTTTTTTATAACTGTTTTTTGTCCATAAAGTTCCGCTTTCTTTTATAGTCCTAAAGTTTCCTCTCCAGCTTATTCTGAAAACATTTTCTTGTCTTTCTCTTCTTTGTTAACAGATCCTTTAACATTGCCTACACAAAAACACTGATTTCACTTAATTTACAGCATTTCTCTGTACTATTTTTTTTCCCAGTGTTTACTGAATACTTATTATGTTCCTGGTATTAGAAAAACAAACAGAAACCCCTGTACCTACGATACTCCTATTGTAGTTGGAGTAAAACAGATGATAGTCACAATATACAAGTCAATTATTTATTAGAAATTCATAAACAGTAAAGAGATATATAGATTAGGGAGGTGAATATGGAGTTGGGGACAACTGTTTCAGTTTTAAATTATGCACCATGAGCAATGTGAGCAGCAGCAAAATCTAGGGAGACAGCATTCCCTGTGCGGAGGTGCTCCCCTAGATGGCAACATATTTGGCAAGCTGGAGGAATAGCCACAGTTTTCTATTCTGATTTAATTAAGAGTGGATAGAAGGGCTTCCCTGGTGGTCCAGTGGGTAAAGATGCCACCTTGCAGTGCAAGGGGCGCTGGATTGACTGGCCTGGGAAGATTCCATGTGCTGCGGAGCCGCAGGAATGATGTGTCCAATTACAGAGCCAGAGCTCTGGAGTGCATGTGCCCAGAGCTGGTGCTCTGCAGCGAGAGAGGTCACTGCGATGGGAGGCCCACACAGGCCAAAGAACAAAGATGGATGAAAATAAATAAATGAAAGACCAATAAAAAGAGTGGATAGAAGATGTGAGCCAAGCTGCAAGTAGGAGACTGTCAAAGAGGCAGGCCAAATTTGCAGAGCCTTAGAAACTGCTGCAAGGACTTGGGTTGGGAAGAATGGGACTTACTGAAGAGTTCTGATGATTCCATACACTGGTTTACACTTTCCAAGGATCACTTGGCTGCCAGGTATGAAGCGACTGCAGGAGAGCCAAGGTGGAAGCATGGAGGCTGTGAAACAGTGTAACTCAGATTGGGACTGGAAGCCCCCATCTTTCAACTGAGATGACACACGTGGTCTCGGGACTTAATGAAGCTCAGTTCCTGATGCCTCGTGACAGAAAGAATTCAGTGAGAGATAACAAAGTGATAAGTAAGAAGTGGATTTGTTCAGTTAAAAATACTCCATAGACAGAGTATGGGTCATCTCAGAAAGCAAGAGGCACCAGGGTATGGGGCTGTCATTTTTTATAGGGGTGGGTAATTCCATTGGCTAGTGAGTGAGAGGAGTATTCCAGGTCATTTGAGGAGGGCAGGTAGGGATTTCCATTAAATTGGACCACCACCCACTTGTTGACCCTTATAGGGTCAGTCTTGGAACAGTTATGGTACCTGTGGATGTGTCATTTAGCTGAAGTGTTACAGTGAGTGTATACTGAGGCTCAAGGTCTACTGGAAGTCTTGTCAGCTATCTTGGACCTAGCATATTTCTTTAGTTTATCTTGTCTCTTTAAAGCATTCTTTTAAAGGTTTTGTCATGCCCTTTTCTCTCCTCTTTCAGCTAGTATTTTATAAGAATATTTGATTCTCTAATTTATTTCAACTAATATATTCTTGTTTTTCAGTCACTAAGTGTGTCCAATTCTTTGCAACCCTAAGGACTATAGCCTACCAGACTCCTCTGTCCATGCTTCCTGACTCAGGGATCAAACCCATGTGTCCTGCATTGGCAGTCAGATTCTCTACCATTGATCCACCTGGGAAGCCCTTACAATGGTATTTTAATAGTAACCCAGGAATCAAACTCAAATCTCCTGCATAGCAGGCAGATGCTTTACCAACAGCTCAGTGTTTGCAATGCACCACTGAAGTACATGAACAATACAGGAGATCTGGGTTTGATCCCTGGGTCAGGAAGATCCCCTGGAAAAAGAAACCATAACCCACTCTGGGCTTTTTGCCTAGGAAATTCTATGGACAGAGGAGTCTGGTGGGCTATAGTCCATGGGGTCACAATATTCAGTCATGACTTAACAACTAAACTACGACCAATACATTGTTAGCCTCTTACTTTTTCCAGGCACTCGGTCAGTGATAATGAGAGGATGGTTCACAAGGTTCAGGTATCTTTTTAGATCAGTCTCTTTCCCCACCAAGTTTACTAGATTACAAAGTTATATATATTAAGCAACTTTAAGTTTTTTATCTTCTATCCCACTTCTAGAGAAGAATGGACACAAAATTTTCCATTCTGATCTAATTAAGAAATCTTTGAATATGCTCAACTGCTCTAGAAATTCTGCCCAATTATGCTAAGTGAAATACATCAGATGAGAAAAACAAATACTGTATGACCTCACTTACACGTGGAATCTAAAGAATACAACAAAGTAAAAAATAAAATTAAAAAGAAGATTCACAGATACAGAGAACAAACCCATGTTTACCTGTGGGAAGAGATTAGAGAGGAGGGGCAATAGAGGGGGGAAAAGGGTTATTATAGGGTCATATGAAATCATGTCTGTGGAACTTCTAAAAATTGTAAAGCATAATAGAATTTAAAGAATCTTTCACCTAATAAAAAATAAAAACATTAAAAAAATTAAAAAAAAATTTTAAGTTTGCCCACATCACTTTTTTTTTTTTTTTTGGTGGTGGGGGGAGCGGGTTGGGGAGGGTGGGGGCAGGAGGGCTACTTCTCTTGGTCTTTCATTTATTTTCGTCCATCTTTGTTCTTTTTTTTTTGGCCCGTGTGGGCCTCCCATCGCGGTGGCCTCTGTTGTCGCAGAGTACCGGCTCTGGGCGCATGCGCGCCAGAGCTCCGGCTCGGTAATTGGACACATCGGTCCAGCTGCTCTGTGGCACGTGGGATCTTCCCAGGCCAGGGATCGAACCGGCGCCCCTTGCACTGCAAGGCAGTGTCTTTTATGCACTGGGCCACCAGGGAAGCTCTGCCCACATCTCTTAGATAATCTAATTTCCTGAAATCTGACTCTGGTGGTTTTAATAAAATGGCTCAAGATTATCCACTCCAGTATGTGTGCATGTGCACTCAGTCATGACTGACTCTTTTTGACCCCATGGACTATGTCCCTTTCAGGTTCCTCTGTCCATGGCATTCTCCAGGCAAGACTACTGGAGTGGGTTGCCATTTCCTGGATCTTGTCGACCCAGGGACTGAACATTAGTCTCTTGTGTCTCCTGCATGGGAAGGCAGATTCTTTGCCACCAGTGACACCCGGGAAACTTAGATAGTATCATTCTAGTAAAAAGAAGAAATTCATTTACCTAACACATGGTTACACAGTTGGGAATCTTATGTAGTTAGCAAAACTTATCAAGTTCCTACTTTGACACCCATGAAACAAGATGGAACCATTCTTGGATAGACGTCATTAGACTGGAGTTTACAGCTTCATCAATTATTCATATTATGACTCTGAACTTACCAGGTAAAATCCTTACTCTGACACTTAGCTTTATCCTCTATCAAACCGACATGGGATTTGCTTAGGTTTTCTCTTCTTGCTCAGGATAAGGTTAAACAGGTCCCTGTAGAGGTGGGCCAGCCTGTTCTAGCTAAGATCTCAAGCTCTCTAAAAGGCCAGGAAAACCCTGGAGAGAGACTCTAAAACTGTGAACAGATTCTGCAGAGATCCTAAAAACTGCCTTCACAGTTCCAAACTCACATTCACAGCTGGCTCTAATGGTAACAAGGTGTATGGAACAGGGCTGTATCAAGAGAGTGAAGTCATTAGTTGTGCATCAATGAACAGGAAGGACATGTAGCAGAGAGCCTAGTCTTTGTCATTGATTTTTAACAGTTGCTACTGTGTGTCATATACTGCAAATAGCAGTTTGAGTCCTAGATATTCTTATATCTGCTTTTATTGGCCTTTAGGTTCCTACAAGTAAAAACAAATAACAAAACAACAAAAAACAAAGCCCCAAGCCTAACTAAATCAATCAAACAAATGTTTACTGAGTATGCTTTGGGACTTAAGATTATGTAGTACCACAGGATTTCTGTAATGCTGGTTTATGAGTGATTAGATATTAATAGGTTACCTTGTCAGGTATAAGAATGAAGAAGAAATGAGCAAACTCTTGCACTGGACCATTTCCTGAAAAAATGAATATATTTGCTGGAAAGACTTATAAAATCCTATAAGTACTGATTCATATAATTAAAATAATAATGCCTTCCAAAAGTCTGTTTAGAGGTAGTTGTGTTGCTGAAAAACAGGCCTTTGTTCACTGTTGCTGAATATAAATACAGAGAGAGAGCTTTGGAGGAGAACAGAGTAGCTTTAGTGCTTTCCCAGGTAAAGGAGGACCACAGAAAACTAATGCTTTCAAGACTGCCCCCCTTCCTGGGAAGCTGGAAGAGGTCTCATAGCTTTAGGATGGAAAATGGGACTGAAGATAGGGATCAAGGTTGATGTGGTCCTGCATTCTTATCTTCCTCTGTGAGGCATTGAGATCATTAGGGCTGGCATCAGGTGATTCCAGGACAGTTCTCATGGTGCTCAAGACCACTGTCCTATGGTATTCTTTCTGGAATGAAGACTGGTCCCTGAGGAAAGGAGTGGTAGGAAGTGGTGTCTTGGAAGAGTGAAGTATAGCTAGATGGCAAACATTTTCCGAGGGGAATTAAGCAAGAAAGAAAAGGAGAACAAGCAGTTATAGGTTAAATGGGTAGAGAGAACAAGGGCTGGATAAGGGATACCATAATGGGGTATCTCAGTTAGTTTTTCCTATGGCAGTTGTGTGTTGATTATTAGATTGAAAATATGTTTTCAATAATACTAAGCAATATATCAGTACAAGAAAGTCTTAGATGATATATCTGATGAGCTTAATTGTGTCCCTCCCTAAATTCATATAGTGAGCCCTGGTGGCTCAGATGGTAAAGAGTTTGCCTGCAATGTGGGAGACCTGGGCTCAATCTGGGTCAGGAAGATCACCTGGGGAAGGGAATGGTAACCCACTCCAGTATTCTTGCCTGGAAAAACTCATGGACAGAGGAGCCCAGTGGGCTACAATCCATAGGGCTACAAAGAGTTGGACATGACTGAGTGACTAACACACACACAAACTCATATAACCCCAATACTTCTTACTGGAGAGAGAGGCTCTAGAGAGATGATTGTGCTGTATGCTACGCTCAGCCACTCAGTTCTCTGTCCATGGAATTTTCCAGGCAATGATATTGGAGTGGGTTGCCATCTCCTACTACAGGGGATCTTTCCCACCCAGAGGTCAAAAGTGCATCTCTTGCTTCTCTGTATTGTCAAGCAGATTCTTTACCACTGCACCACATATGGTGATGAAGTTAAAAACAGGCTATGGGGGTGGGCCTTAATCCACTGTGACTGGCATTGAAACTGAGCAGGACCATGTAGGTTCCTGGGCACAAAAGCCTTTCTTTGTCCCCTGAGTTCCAAAGGGCAGGTCCAGACAGTTGCTAATTAGGGAAGGGAGAGGGTGCAGAAACAAGGGAAAAGCAGGCAAGAAACAATAGTACAGCCTTGGGGAAGGGTCCTGGTTCTTCCTTAAGAGATATATACAATGATGTTCTCCGAGCTCTTTAACAGAACTAAAATCCCCAGCAAGTGGAAGATGTTCCAGAGAGAAGGTCACAGTTCAGTAACCTCAAGAACCAAGAAACACAGATCCTGAGACCATGTGATGCCAGAAGATCTCTAGATTAAGGGAATGTAGGCCTCGCACACACCCTGATCTTTATAATCAACTCTGCCCCTTGACGATAAAACTCTTCACAGACCTCTCCAGGTTTGGACACAGTTTTAGGGCATGCACTTGCTGTGTTCACCTTTGCCTGTCAAAGTAATGAGGCTCTTTAGTATTTCACCAAAACCTCTGTCTCCAAGATTCAATTCAGTACAAGTGCACAAAGGCTGCGTTTTGGCATTGGTATCCTTATAAAAAGAAAAAAATTGGACACACAGAGAGACACCAAGGTCATGTATGCACAGATGGATGGCCACATGAAGAGGCAGCAGGGAGGTGGGCATCTGCAAGCCAAGAAGAGAAACTAACTCTGCCAGCAACTTAATCTTGAACTTCCATCCTCCAGAACTGTGAGAAACCAGATTTCTTTTGTTTAAACACCTATACTATTTTGCTATAGTAGTGCTGCAGTGAAAAGGGAAAAAGAGGAATGAGGTTTATTTTTTCCATTTTCTGAGAACAAAGAATGTAAAGAGAACAGGGAGCAGGCCTGAACTTCCCTAGTTTTTTTTTTTTTTTTTAAACTGTGAATGTCTATAACTGAGTTTGCTTTTCTGCCCCCTAACTCTGCAGGGGATACACTTCAAACCTAGTTTCCTTTGACTCTATAGTAACTGCATCCCCAAGCTGGTGTTTACCTGGTACAAGACGGTCCATATCAGAAAGAAGGACACAGAGTCACGAAACAGCCTGACTCAATTATTGGGTTACTGACGCCAGTTTAGGACTGTCTTTGAAGCAATGCAAGAGGAAGAAATCAAGATCATATCACCTTTGTTCCTCAACACCGATTCCTGACTTTGAGCCCTTACCTTATATAAGCCCATAGACTCCAGGGTTGGGGGGACACTTCTTGAGGCCTGAGCCTACTGTGTACCTCTCTCTTCCAGCTAAGGCTAAAAGCCACTTTTCTAATTCCTCCAAACTCTGACTCCATAGTTTTCATTCGGCTTCAGTGGGCAGAGAAAGCCAAGATTTTGGCCAACAGCAGCAGCCTTAGTAAACTAATACAATATAGTAAGCAAGAGCAACCGCTTGGATGATAGAAAATTAAGGGGACTTTAGGAATACTGCAGGTAACAAATGTCACAAAATTGACGGAAAAAACTTCCCTAGGAAAAAACATAGTTCTTACTCATTATATTTCTATGTTTCCTTAAAAATTGTCTTTAAATTTCTCATCAATTAAACTATGTTCATACGAGTTTTTAAGACATCTTGGAGACGATAAGGATGGCTTTACATTTTTGAGAATGTTAGTGACTAATGATAGAAATGATACAGAGGATTGAATAGACATTACTCAACACTCCACTCAAACAGAGCAAATACATACTTGTTCAAGCACCCATGAAAAACAAAATCACAACCGTTCCCCACCCCACAAGCTGCTAGATAAATCTATGCTTATTCTGCTCATATGTATATATCTAGTATACACACACCCTTTCAGATAGATATCTATACATCTATGTCTGTGTGTGTGTTTTTAGTCACTCAGTCGTATCCGAATCTTTGTGATGTCACAGACTATAGCCCGCCAGGCTCCTCTGTCCATGGAATTTTCCAGGCAAGAATATTGAAGCAGGTGGCCATTTCCTACTCCAGGGGATCTTCCTGACCCGGGGATCAAAACCTTGTCTTGTGCCTCCTGCTTTGGCAGGTCGATTCTTTACCACTGTGCCACCTGGGGGCTATGTCTCTCTCTATATATATCTCCAGCACCCAAGAATATACTGAAATGTAAAGAGAAAATGTAATTACAACAGTGCCATGTTCACCACATTTTAAAAATAGGTATAAGAAATAGTAAAGATTAAGTAGATCTCTCCAATTTCACAAACAAAATTTTCTCAGAAAAGTCACGCAACTTGCCCAGTGTCACTCAGCAAGGAAATGGCTGAATAAGGGCCACATCGCACCATCTCCTGACTTGGGTCTAATGCTGATTCCCTGACAGTTTAAAATGCACCGCAGGCTTATTCCAATTAACATGACAGAAGGCACATTCCTGTTTGCTGTGCAGTTGTAGTTAGTTTTTGCCTATCATATGGAATCTTCACTGAAACAACAGAAGAAGCAGTGAACCCATCAAAGCAGTTTTACTCAGTGTGGGTGGCTCTCTGAAGGGCTTTGTCTATTTACACCATAAGGAAGTATGACACAAAGGTTAGGTGATATACCTAATTTTCACCTACAGGAATCTGCTTAATTACCTGTATTAAGGGACTTTATTTATTATAGAAGCTAGCTCAGTGGGTCAAGAATCTGCTGCCTGCAATGCAGGAGACACTGCAGATGCAGTTTCGATCCCTGGGTCAGGAAGATCCATCCCCTGGAGGACTTCAGTGGCAACCCACTCCAGTGTTCTTGCCTGAAAAATCCCACTAATATTAAAATTGTTCAAAAACAGAGCAAATACATACTTGTTCAAGCACCCATGAAAAACAAAATCACAACCGTTCCCCACCCCACAAGCTGCTAGATAAATCTATGCTTATTCTGCTCATATGTATATATCTAGTATACACACACCCTTTCAGATAGATATCTATACATCTATGTCTGTGTGTGTGTTTTTAGTCACTCAGTCGTATCCGAATCTTTGTGATGTCACAGACTATAGCCCGCCAGGCTCCTCTGTCCATGGAATTTTCCAGGCAAGAATATTGAAGCAGGTGGCCATTTCCTACTCCAGGGGATCTTCCTGACCCGGGGATCAAAACCTTGTCTTGTGCCTCCTGCTTTGGCAGGTCGATTCTTTACCACTGTGCCACCTGGGGCTATGTCTCTCTCATATATATCTCCAGCACCCAAGAATATACTGAAATGTAAAGAGAAAATGTAATTACAACAGTGCCATGTTCACCACATTTTAAAAATAGGTATAAGAAATAGTAAAGATTAAGTAGATCTCTCCAATTTCACAAACAAAATTTTCTCAGAAAAGTCACGCAACTTGCCCAGTGTCACTCAGCAAGGAAATGGCTGAATAAGGGCCACATCGCACCATCTCCTGACTTGGGTCTAATGCTGATTCCCTGACAGTTTAAAATGCACCGCAGGCTTATTCCAATTAACATGACAGAAGGCACATTCCTGTTTGCTGTGCAGTTGTAGTTAGTTTTTGCCTATCATATGGAATCTTCACTGAAACAACAGAAGAAGCAGTGAACCCATCAAAGCAGTTTTACTCAGTGTGGGTGGCTCTCTGAAGGGCTTTGTCTATTTACACCATAAGGAAGTATGACACAAAGGTTAGGTGATATACCTAATTTTCACCTACAGGAATCTGCTTAATTACCTGTATTAAGGGACTTTATTTATTATAGAAGCTAGCTCAGTGGGTCAAGAATCTGCTGCCTGCAATGCAGGAGACACTGCAGATGCAGTTTCGATCCCTGGGTCAGGAAGATCCATCCCCTGGAGGACTTCAGTGGCAACCCACTCCAGTGTTCTTGCCTGAAAAATCCCGTGGACAGAGGAGGCTGGTGGGCGACAGTCTTTGGGGTTATAAAAGACTCGGACACAACTGAATGACTAAGCATGCACATGAACTGCTTTCCTTCCTTACAAAGCAATGATTGTGAACCTTTGTTTGAAACAATTACTTAAATATATGTGTGTGCGGGTGGAGGATTTGCAAATCAAATCACATAGTTCAGCTAAATATAGCTTCTGTCAGGGGAAGTAATTTGCAAGCAAATAAAAATTAAGAACTAGAAGTCACTGTGGACCATAACGTGGAAGTAATGCCTACTCTTCCCAGAGAATTTTCAGACTGTGACCACTGGTACATCAATCCACACTGACCCAGTGATGTGCAACTCTTTAAAGATATCACTACAGAGAACAAATGGAGACACCGTTCTACATTATAATGTGGTTCTTAAAAATGTGAAAACAAAATAAACTAATCACCTTCGAACTACTCTGCGGTAGAACCTAGAAACAAGATTTCAGTGTTCTGTGACCGATGCATCCACACTACCTACAAACAAAAAGAGTCTGCCGCTGTCTTTCTAGTCAAAGATAACATTACTAATATGTTACTACCTGTGTGGATGCGTGTACATGAAATATCCAATCTGTATTATACTTCCTAGTCTAGTTAGCACTTCTAGGCAGTGGTGAATTCCATTTTGTAATTATTTTACTCTTTGCAATCATGCTTTTTTTCCTTCAGAATCTGAGTATCTTGTCTGGAATTGAATCTGTTGCTCAATATTTTGAATTTAATTCATGTCATTTTTCCCTCAGTTTTACGTGTCTACATACATGAATTAGCTGTTCACGGAATTTTGTTGTCTCTTTATGTGGACATTTGTGTTTTATTTGGCCCTTACTGGTCCCTTTGAACTTCTCACTGATACCATATATATAAAATATTGGCAGAGAAATGCATAATCAAAACTCTGATAGTCAATATTTTCTTGTTTGAAAAGAAATTTGTTCAGTATGGGCAGTACAGCGTGTCCTAGGCCACATGTCATACAGGATGAATGAGTTATACACTTGCCTAGTTTCTCATTTAATAACATTAATTATGCAGCCAGTAACTACAGAAGACCAATAAATACAGTATGAACTTTTAAATTGAAATGTGTAGGAGATGCTTCCTGCTTAAATATAGTATTTTAAAACAGCATTATTCCACTAGGAAATGTTTACTGAGCTCCCACTATGAAGAAATTTCAGGGTGCTACTAAATACTCTTTTAAGGTTTCAGATCATGAGTTTAAAATGAAACAAGGCAACATAGCTTGTTTTATCTTCTTTGACACCTCTCCCACCAACCAGCTTCTATCCATAATTATTTCATGTATCTTGCTTAAATAAATCAGGAGGGGACTATGGGAAGAAATTACCCCATGGGAAACATAAAGCAAAGTTAAACAAACTCACAAATAGAAAAAAGAAGGAAGAGCCCTTTTAAAGTACACATTTATTTTCATAGAACTTTCCCATACCCTCCATGAGCATTAATTAAAAGGAACTCTGGTATTTAATCAGCAGTGGGCTTTGTTCTCTTTAACTTGAGGAATATTATCATATGCCTTGTGAAGATAATAACGTTCTTCCTTTCTAAAAAAGGCACAAATAAAACTACAATATAGCTGTTATTTCTTGGCATTCCAACAATAAGAACTCTTGACCAACTGATACATCCACTTATCCATAGCACAAAGATAGTGGAGACATTTAATGAGCATTGTAGAGCTTTGAGAGAGTTTTCAATACTGATAGCATCAAGAAAGTATAAGGTATTTTAAGATGGGTTTGTCCTCATTTTGTCACATATACATATGAAAAATGTTTATTAATTCTTGGATTAACCAGAACACCTAGTTTTCACATCATGCCATAGAACATAGAGTTTATAGCATTTTACAGTCATTTTCAAAGCAGATATAGAAATATTGTGTTGGGATGGAAGACACTCAGAATAGGGTGAGACGGTTTCTCCAGGCTGAAAGAGAGAGGACACTAAACTCATATATTAGCAACAATCAGGCCTTTGTACTATGTCACCAGATTCCATTAGACGGGTGTCTTTTTATTTCCTCTCAACTCATTCCTCATTGCTGGCAAATTTATTAGACATTTTACCCAGGGTTATTAAGGAAAACACTTTTTTTTTCATTGTTATGCTTACAGGATAAAAATTCTCTTTTTTCACCTTGAGCCACTGGGAGCAAATCCAAGTAATAAATATGAGTTGCTCCAAAGGGCAGTTTGAACATAGTTCAGAACTGAGGAACAAGAATGAAGATGAGAAATAAATGTACATTTCACTTTTTGATTGAAACTAAGCCTTTTCAGTTGCCTTCCTTAAAAACCATAAATACAATCCTACTATTGCCTTAAATGTCACTTTTTTTTTCCACAGTGCATCAAAATGTCTGTATTGTAATCTCAACTCTACAAGATCAAGTCAACTTTAAGTTTAGAATTACAAAGAAAATTCAAGTAAATAAACTACGCATTCTGGTTGGATAGTCCGCAGCTTTGTTTTTAAGTCTGGCTATTTACTGGATACATAGGGAGGATGTATTCATTGGGGAGCTGGGGTGCTCCTGAGGCAACAGAACTGGCGTCTGGCATAAAACTAAGGCAGAGCCTGGCCTTCAAAGGGTGTGGCTCTATGCTTGGAGCCTCCCTCTTCTCTTGGGGTTTCCACCGGGAGGTCAGAGTCCAGTGGAGATGCTTTCAATACTTAGTGGTCAGATCTTTTGGACAATCTGTCTATGGGTGCGGGGAATGATCATGGAAGGAAAAGTGGGAGCACAGCTCCCTGTCGTTGAGGGTGAGTGTGGGGGCTGACACCAGGACCTGAGCTCAGAAAAGTTTAAGAACAAGATTCAAAGCAGATGACAAGGTCTAGGAACTACTCAAGATGGGTAGAGAGGAATACTGTAACTCAGGGGCCACGTGGATGCCAAAGGCTATCTCTATCAGTCCTTGTCTGGTTTAAGGAAACATGGGGAGCTGGAGCAGGAGGCTGGGAAGTTTCTAGATTATTATACTGCTGTCATATCAAATCACGTAAATTGCAAGAGTGAAAACAAAATAATCCCCTTTCTAAGTTTCATCAGTGCATTTATCGCTATGGTTTGCTTTTGTAGAAAGCCACTACCAAATATTCCTGAGTCAAGAAGAGCTCCTGAAACAGGAAATAGCAACCTGCTCCAGTATTCTTGCCTGGGAAATTCCATAGACAGAGGAACATGGCTGGGCACAATCCATAGGGTTACACAGAGTCAGACATGACTTAGCCATTGAACATGCATGTACTACTGTGTATCAAGGACCTATTATATCTCAGAAACTTTAAGTAGCATGATTTCTCCAAATACTATCTCTGTTACTTTTGTTTTATAAAAGAAACTGAGGTTCACAGACGTTAAAGGAGTTGCCCAAGGTGACACATGAAATTGTAGACCCAGGATTCAGAGCCATGGGAAATGGCTGTGATTTTCCTGCCATGCCACGTGCACTCTTTTATGTGCTAGTTTTTGCTGACCTGATTTTTTTTTTTTTTTTCATGCACCCAGGGTGCCTATCAGTCTTACTTCATTTAATTCTTAAGCTACTCTTCTACTGTTTTGATATTCTGTGGGTTTCAATGACATCTAGGACATCCTTGAGGCAGAAGTGTCCTCTTCTGTGTCCAGCCTCATGGAAACCTGTATCTAACCCATGTGGCTAAGACCCAGGGGTTGACTCTGCCACACTTCAGAGCAGTTGACAAATTGCTCACAGCTGTCTGGGGTTAAAGAACTCATCTCTGAAAACTGACACTTTCTCATTCTCTTTTTAAAGAGACAAGTGTGCCTCCTTTTCTTCTGCACTTCTAACGATCTCTCTGCATTGAAAATGGTCCCTGCACTTGCTGTTTTGTCTCACTAATATCTCCACTCTTGCATTCTTCTCAGACTTAACTTTCAGTGTTAACTGTGGAAGAACAGTTTCTCATTCCATCTGAACCTTTTCAGATGACACAAAAGAAGAGATATCATTACATCTCTGTTGAAATGAGACACTTGACCACTTAGAAATGCTTCTCTGTTACTGCATTTAATTGGAATGGGTGGCCTGTTAGCACTGATGGTGAGAGAAAATGACCTCTGCATTTAACATGAAAATGCATTGTGAACTGCGTAATGCAGATGACTTATCTAATGATTGAGGTTAATGGATGTCAGCAGTTGTCAGAGTGTTGATACCACGAATTAAAATGAAAGCAAAATTACATATGGAAATATATTGAGTAAATAGATAAAGAAGACTGTTAGTTCTAAAGATTAACATTTACTTTCCTCCAAGAGCTTGCACCAGACAGCTGACTTAGCCATTGAACATGCATGTACTACTGTGTATCAAGGACCTATTATATCTCAGAAACTTTAAGTAGCATGATTTCTCCAAATACTATCTCTGTTACTTTTGTTTTATAAAAGAAACTGAGGTTCACAGACGTTAAAGGAGTTGCCCAAGGTGACACATGAAATTGTAGACCCAGGATTCAGAGCCATGGGAAATGGCTGTGATTTTCCTGCCATGCCACGTGCACTCTTTTATGTGCTAGTTTTTGCTGACCTGATTTTTTTTTTTTTTTTTCATGCACCCAGGGTGCCTATCAGTCTTACTTCATTTAATTCTTAAGCTACTCTTCTACTGTTTTGATATTCTGTGGGTTTCAATGACATCTAGGACATCCTTGAGGCAGAAGTGTCCTCTTCTGTGTCCAGCCTCATGGAAACCTGTATCTAACCCATGTGGCTAAGACCCAGGGGTTGACTCTGCCACACTTCAGAGCAGTTGACAAATTGCTCACAGCTGTCTGGGGTTAAAGAACTCATCTCTGAAAACTGACACTTTCTCATTCTCTTTTTAAAGAGACAAGTGTGCCTCCTTTTCTTCTGCACTTCTAACGATCTCTCTGCATTGAAAATGGTCCCTGCACTTGCTGTTTTGTCTCACTAATATCTCCACTCTTGCATTCTTCTCAGACTTAACTTTCAGTGTTAACTGTGGAAGAACAGTTTCTCATTCCATCTGAACCTTTTCAGATGACACAAAAGAAGAGATATCATTACATCTCTGTTGAAATGAGACACTTGACCACTTAGAAATGCTTCTCTGTTACTGCATTTAATTGGAATGGGTGGCCTGTTAGCACTGATGGTGAGAGAAAATGACCTCTGCATTTAACATGAAAATGCATTGTGAACTGCGTAATGCAGATGACTTATCTAATGATTGAGGTTAATGGATGTCAGCAGTTGTCAGAGTGTTGATACCACGAATTAAAATGAAAGCAAAATTACATATGGAAATATATTGAGTAAATAGATAAAGAAGACTGTTAGTTCTAATGAACAGATAAACAATAACTTAATTTTACTTTCCTCCAAGAGCTTGCACCAACCTTGAAATGCCATTGATGGATTGGTTTACCAAAATAGGACTTAAAATCTTACTAAATAAAAATTCCTTTCTGTGGCAGTTTTTTGAAATTTTTCTCAAAACTATTGCAGCCACAGGAGGTCCAATTACTCCTTTTTTTAGAGTTGATTATTATAAAGTATCTAGTTTTTAATTTCCTCATCCTGCATAAAGAACACTAAACCACAATAATTTATAACTTGTCTGGCCTACAACTGAGTACTGTTTAAGGAACTAATTGTAGAGAAGCCACATGACAATAATTAAACTATTTCATGTCACACTATGAATTTCCAAAATATTCAACAACTTGCTGTAAATAAGTGCTAAAAAATAAATACATTGTTCGAATGACATCAAATATTTCATCTTTTTTTTCCTCCAACAAGCTTTTAAGAGGCCAAAGATTTCCACATCTATAAACAGAGCTTAAAACATTTACTCTGCAGGCATAGCATAATTCTAGAAAAAATAACAACCTGTGTATGTGAAAATGTCACACTAGTACTGAACAATGAAAATATACTGCCGATCACTTGTGAAATTTAAAACTTTCTAGTAGTTCCATTTATTTATTTATTTATTTTTAAAATATTTATTTATTTATTTTTTGGGGGGCGGGCTGAGGAGGGAGGGGGGCGGGCAGGCCACTTCCATTGGTATCCATTTTCATCCATCTTTGTTCTTTGGCCCGTGTGGGCCTCCCATCGCGGTGGCCTCTGTTGTCACAGAGCACTGGCTCTGGGCGCAGGCGCTCCAGAGCTTCGGTTCGGTAATTGGACACATTGGTCCAGCCGCTCTGTGGCACATGGGATCTTCCCAGGCCAGGGGTCGAACCGGCGCCCCTTGCACTGCAAGGCGGTGTCTTTACCCACTGGACCACCAGGGAAACCCTAGTAGTTCCATTTAAAAAAAGAGGAAAATGTGAAATTAATTTAATAATATTTTGTTACACTGTGTGTGCTCAGTCTTTAAATCATGTTTGACTCTTTGTGATCTCAGGGACTTGTAGTCTGCTGTGCTCCTCTACCCATGGGATGTTCTAGGCAAGAATACTGGAGTAGGTTGCCATTTCCTTCTCCAGCAGTCCGCCTTCCTGACCTATGGATTGAGCCCATCTCTCCTGAATTGGCAGGCAGATTCTTTACACAGACTGACAAAGGAGGCCCATTTTATTAATTCAGTATGATACAAATATTAACATTTCAACATATAATCAATTTTAAAAATTGTTAATAAAAAATCTTACTTTTATTTGTGCTAAATTTTTGAAGTTTGGTGAATATTTCATACTTGCAACACCTTTCAATAGGGAATGGCCATATTTTAAGTGTTAAATACCCACATATTGCTAATGGCTGTTGTACTGAACAATTTACAGTTATGCTAATAGTAGAGGTAATCTGTTAAAAGAAAGTGAGGGAGGATATGGTTAAGATGGCAGAGTAGTAAGACCCTGAGCTCACCTCCTGCCACAGGCACACCAAAATTACAACAATTTGTTGAATAGCTATCGATGAGAATGTCCTGAAGACTAGCAGAAAGATTTTCCACAATTAAAGATATACAAAAGAGAGGTAAAAGGGGCAAAGATGTGATATAGCCAAGACCTACACTTTCTGGCAGGCAAACCACAAACTGGAGGATAATCCCTAATGCAGAGTCTTCCCCCAAGAATCAGGAGTCTGAGCACCACATCAGGCTGGTAGTCATCCTGGGGGCCCTGCACCAGAAAATGAGCCCCTATAGTGTCTGGCTTTGAAGGTCAGATTGTTTCCACACAGGAGAAATGGACCACTGTATGAAAGAGACTCTGTTCTTTTATTTTTTTTTTGAAAGATTTATTTATTTATTTACTTTGGGCGGGGCTCGGGTTGGGGAGGGAGGGGGGTGGGCGGGCCACTTCTATTGGTCTTTCATTTCTCTATTTTCATTCGTCTTCGTTCCTTGGCTCCTGTGGGCCTCCCATCGCGGTGGCGTCTGTCGCTGCAGAGCACTGGCTCTGGGCGCGTGCGCTCCAGAGCTCCGGCTCGGTGATTGGACACATCAGTCCAGCCGCTCCGCGGCACGTGGGATCTTCCCAGGCCAGGACTCGAACCGGCGCCCCTTGCACTGCAAGGCGGTGTCCTTACCCACTGGACCACCAGGGGAAGCCCGAGGCTCTGTTCTTAAAGGACACATACAAATCTCACTTTCAGCACAGAAGAAATCATTTGAAAGCACTTTACTGATTTTGGAGAGACTCTTGGAGAGGAAAGAGGCAACTGGGATCCCTCTGGGAACACAGATGCTGGTGACAGCCATCTGGGGAAGCTTGCTGTATTATTAATGAAACAAGTGCCATTTTGGTGTCTACCTGTAGCCTATTAATGCTGGGGGCTTTCCTACCCACCAGTGGGCCATCACTAGTCCCAGAATCCCCTGGACATTGTAGCCAGCTGCTTAGAGAACTGCCTCTTTCCATCAGCAGGTTGGCACCAACTCCAGATATGTTCATAGTAGAAGGGCCCAAGCAGTCCCCACAGGAGGTATGATAGAACACATAGCTCTGGTCACTAAAGGTAAGGGGGCTGCTGGGTCTTACAGAATGTCTCCCACATAAGGCCACATCTCTAAGATTAGGAAATGTAACAAGTCTACCTAACAAATAAAAAAAAACACAGAAAACTAGGGAACAAAAGAGAGGTAAAAGGGGCAAAGATGTGATATAGCCAAGACCTACACTTTCTGGCAGGCAAACCACAAACTGGAGGATAATCCCTAATGCAGAGTCTTCCCCCAAGAATCAGGAGTCTGAGCACCACATCAGGCTGGTAGTCATCCTGGGGGCCCTGCACCAGAAAATGAGCCCCTATAGTGTCTGGCTTTGAAGGTCAGATTGTTTCCACACAGGAGAAATGGACCACTGTATGAAAGAGACTCTGTTCTTTTATTTTTTTTTTGAAAGATTTCTTTATTTATTTATTTTGGGCGGGCTCGGGTTGGGGAGGGAGGGGGGTGGGCGGGCCACTTCTATTGGTCTTTCATTTCTCTATTTTCATTCGTCTTCGTTCCTTGGCTCCTGTGGGCCTCCCATCGCGGTGGCGTCTGTCGCTGCAGAGCACTGGCTCTGGGCGCGTGCGCTCCAGAGCTCCGGCTCGGTGATTGGACACATCAGTCCAGCCGCTCCGCGGCACGTGGGATCTTCCCAGGCCAGGACTCGAACCGGCGCCCCTTGCACTGCAAGGCGGTGTCCTTACCCACTGGACCACCAGGGGAAGCCCGAGGCTCTGTTCTTAAAGGACACATACAAATCTCACTTTCAGCACAGAAGAAATCATTTGAAAGCACTTTACTGATTTTGGAGAGACTCTTGGAGAGGAAAGAGGCAACTGGGATCCCTCTGGGAACACAGATGCTGGTGACAGCCATCTGGGGAAGCTTGCTGTATTATTAATGAAACAAGTGCCATTTTGGTGTCTACCTGTAGCCTATTAATGCTGGGGGCTTTCCTACCCACCAGTGGGCCATCACTAGTCCCAGAATCCCCTGGACATTGTAGCCAGCTGCTTAGAGAACTGCCTCTTTCCATCAGCAGGTTGGCACCAACTCCAGATATGTTCATAGTAGAAGGGCCCAAGCAGTCCCCACAGGAGGTATGATAGAACACATAGCTCTGGTCACTAAAGGTAAGGGGGCTGCTGGGTCTTACAGAATGTCTCCCACATAAGGCCACATCTCTAAGATTAGGAAATGTAACAAGTCTACCTAACAAATAAAAAAAAACACAGAAAACTAGGGAACAAATGAGGAGATAGAGGAATATGTTCAGAATGAAGGAAAAAACAAACCTCAGAAAAAGAACTAAACAAAGTAGAGATAAATAATTTACTTGATAAAGAGATCAAGGTAATGATCATTAAAGATGTTCAACAAACTTAGCAGAAATGTTGATCTAAACAGGGATAATTTTAACAAAAAAGTTAAGAAATATAAAGAATACCTAGACACAGCTGAAGAATATATAAATGAGATTAAAAAAATACACACTGATCCATACAGAGAAATAGATCAGCAAAATGGAAGACAAAGTAGCAAAAAGACAAAAGACAAAAAGCAAAAAGTAGTGGAAATCACATGAGCTGAAGAGAGAGAAAAAACAAATTAAAAAAAACGAAAACAAACTAGAATAAGAGACCTCCGGCACAACATCACACATAATAGCATTTGCATTATGAGGAGGGTGTCAGAAGGTGAAAAAAGTGAGAAAAAAGGACAAAAAACCTACTTAAAGAAATAACAGCTAAAAACTTCTCTAACAGAAATACAAATTAAAACCACAATGAGATACCACCTCACACCCATCAGAATGGCCATTATCAATAAATCGACAGACAATAAATGCTGAAGAGGCTGCGGAGAAAAAGGAACCCTCTTGCATTGCTGGTGGGAATGTAAACTGATACAACCTCTATGGAAGACAATATGGAGATTCCTTAAAAAACTAAAAATAGAAGCACCCTATGACCCAGCAATCCCACTATTAGGCCTATATCCTGATGAAATCAAAAATGAAAGAGGCACCTGTACCCCAATGTTCATTGCAGCTCTCTATACAATAGCCAGAACATGGAAGCAACCTAGATGTCCATCGACAAATGAATGGATCCAGAAGCCATGGTACATATATACAATGGAATACTACTCAGCTGTTAAAAGAAATGCAGAAGACTCAGTCCTAATGAGGTGGCAAGCTCTAGAACGTATCATAAAAAGTGAAGTAAGTCAAAAAGAGAAAGACAAGTACAGTATACTAACTCACATATATGGGATCTAGTAAGATGGTCATGATAACACACTCAGTGAATTAATGGAAAAACAGAGAATAAACATAAGGACATTGTGGAGACTGAAGGAAAAAACAAACCTCAGAAAAAGAACTAAACAAAGTAGAGATAAATAATTTACTTGATAAAGAGATCAAGGTAATGATCATTAAAGATGTTCAACAAACTTAGCAGAAATGTTGATCTAAACAGGGATAATTTTAACAAAAAAGTTAAGAAATATAAAGAATACCTAGACACAGCTGAAGAATATATAAATGAGATTAAAAAAATACACACTGATCCATACAGAGAAATAGATCAGCAAAATGGAAGACAAAGTAGCAAAAAGACAAAAGACAAAAAGCAAAAAGTAGTGGAAATCACATGAGCTGAAGAGAGAGAAAAAACAAATTAAAAAAAACGAAAACAAACTAGAATAAGAGACCTCTGGCACAACATCACACATAATAGCATTTGCATTATGAGGAGGGTGTCAGAAGGTGAAAAAAGTGAGAAAAAAGGACAAAAAACCTACTTAAAGAAATAACAGCAAAAAACTTCTCTAACAGAAATACAAATTAAAACCAGAATGAGATACCACCTCACACCCATCAGAATGGCCATTATCAATAAATCGACAGACAATAAATGCTGAAGAGGCTGCGGAGAAAAAGGAACCCTCTTGCATTGCTGGTGGGAATGTAAACTGATACAACCTCTATGGAAGACAATATGGAGATTCCTTAAAAAACTAAAAATAGAAGCACCCTATGACCCAGCAATCCCACTATTAGGCCTATATCCTGATGAAATCAAAAATGAAAGAGGCACCTGTACCCCAATGTTCATTGCAGCTCTCTATACAATAGCCAGAACATGGAAGCAACCTAGATGTCCATCGACAAATGAATGGATCCAGAAGCCATGGTACATATATACAATGGAATACTACTCAGCTGTTAAAAGAAATGCAGAAGACTCAGTCCTAATGAGGTGGCAAGCTCTAGAACGTATCATAAAAAGTGAAGTGAAAAAGAGAAAGACAAGTACAGTATACTAACTCACATATATGGGATCTAGTAAGATGGTCATGATAACACACTCAGTGAATTAATGGAAAAACAGAGAATAAACATAAGGACATTGTGGAGACTGAACAGTGAGAGGGAGGCATAGAGGAAGTAACGTCAAAACCTATACTGGCACGTGTGGAAAAGATAGCTATGGTCATTGTGCTAAGGGAATAGGAGTACCTACAATCACTTGGTGCAATGGTCTGGAGGGGTGGGAGAGGGGGAATTGGGGAGGGGGGCATCCAGGGATATGCATATGAATGATCTGGGAACATACATGTTGGTGAACAACAAAACTCTGTAAAATCTTTAAAATAAAGAATTAAAAAAAAAAAAAATTCTCTAACGTGGAAAAGGAGGCAACATTCAGGTTCAGGAAACACAAAATCCCAAACAAGATAAACTCAAAGAGGTCTACATCAAGACACATTATAATAAAATGGCAAATATAAAAGGCAAAGAGAGAACCTTAAAAGCAGCAAGATTAAAGCAGATAGTTATGTGCAAGGAAGCTCCTGTAAGATTATTAGCTAACTTTTCACACAAAAAAACTTGTAGGCCAGAAGGGACAATATATTCAAAGTGATGAAAGAAAAAAAAAAAATCTTATACCCATAAAGGCTGTCATTCATTTGAAGGTGAGACAGAGTGTTAAGCAAACCAAAATGATCTCAGTATCACTAAAGCAGCTTTATAAGAAATATTAAAGGGACTTGTCTGAACAGAAAAGACCACAAGTGGAAATATGAAAATTCCAAAAAGAAGAATCTAATTGGTAAGAGCAATCTTATGTGAACGTAGCAGATCAACCACTTAAAAATATATAAGGAAAGATAAAAGATAAAAGTAGTAAAATCAGCTACATTCACAATTAGTAGTTCAGGGGATACAAAAAACTAAAAGATATAAAATATGACATCAAAAGCATTAAACATGGAAGGGAGAGTGAAAAATGAAAGGTGGTTAGAATGCACTTGAATTGAAGGGATCACCAACTTGATACTATATATACTAATAGTTATTTATATATACATATGCGTGTATATATATACATTGCCATATATGAACCTCATGGGAACCATAAGTCAAAAAGCTATGATAAATACACACAGACCCACACACACACAGAGAAAGGTATTCAAACCTAACACTCAAGGACAATGACAAGGAACAGGACAAAAGTTGGGAAAAAACCAAAAAAAAAAGGAACTACAAAAGTAACCATGAAAAAAACCCACATAACTTTAAAAACGTGCCTAAAGAACAAACTGAAAACAAACTTTCATGGCTATGGTCTTAGGAAAACCTACAATCACTTGGTGCAAGGGTTTGGGGTGGGAGAGGGGGAATTGGGGAGGGGGGCATCCAGGGATATGCATATGAATGATCTGGGAACATACATGTTGGTGAACAACAAAACTCTGTAAAATCTTTAAAATAAAGAATTAAAAAAAAAAAAAATTCTCTAACGTGGAAAAGGAGGCAACATTCAGGTTCAGGAAACACAAAATCCCAAACAAGATAAACTCAAAGAGGTCTACATCAAGACACATTATAATAAAATGGCAAATATAAAAGGCAAAGAGAGAACCTTAAAAGCAGCAAGATTAAAGCAGATAGTTATGTGCAAGGAAGCTCCTGTAAGATTATTAGCTAACTTTTCACACAAAAAAACTTGTAGGCCAGAAGGGACAATATATTCAAAGTGATGAAAGAAAAAAAAAAAATCTTATACCCATAAAGGCTGTCATTCATTTGAAGGTGAGACAGAGTGTTAAGCAAACCAAAATGATCTCAGTATCACTAAAGCAGCTTTATAAGAAATATTAAAGGGACTTGTCTGAACAGAAAAGACCACAAGTGGAAATATGAAAATTCCAAAAAGAAGAATCTAATTGGTAAGAGCAATCTTATGTGAACGTAGCAGATCAACCACTTAAAAATATATAAGGAAAGATAAAAGATAAAAGTAGTAAAATCAGCTACATTCACAATTAGTAGTTCAGGGGATACAAAAAACTAAAAGATATAAAATATGACATCAAAAGCATTAAACATGGAAGGGAGAGTGAAAAATGAAAGGTGGTTAGAATGCACTTGAATTGAAGGGATCACCAACTTGATACTATATATACTAATAGTTATTTATATATACATATGCGTGTATATATATACATTGCCATATATGAACCTCATGGGAACCATAAGTCAAAAAGCTATGATAAATACACACAGACCCACACACACACAGAGAAAGGTATTCAAACCTAACACTCAAGGACAATGACAAGGAACAGGACAAAAGTTGAAACAAAAAGGAACTACAAAAGTAACCAGAAAATAATTTAAAAAGTGGTAATAAGTGCATACCTATCAATGTAGATGGACTAAATACTCCATTGAAAAGAAAGAGTGGCTGAATGAAACACAAATAACACCCCTACATAAGCTGCTTATAAAAGACTCACTTGTGACCTAAAGACACACAAACTGAAAGAGAGGGGACAGAAAAGCTGCTTCATGTGAATGGAAATGAAAGATGGCAGAGGCGGCAACACTTAATTCAGACAAAATAAGTCTTAGAAAAGAGACGGTAACAATAGACAAAGATAGACATTACATAATGATCAAGGAATCAATCCAATAAAAAGATATAAAAATTACAAATATACCCAGCACAGGACCACCTAAATGCATAAAGCAAGTAGTAATAAACATAAAGGGGGAAACTGAGAGTAACGCAGTATTAGCAGGAAAACTTAATACCCCACTTACATCAAAGGACAGATCATCCAGACAGAAAATCAGAAATACTGGTCTTAAATGACATACTACAGCCGATGGCCTTAATGGGTAACTTGTAGAACATTCCATCCCAAAGTAGTAAAATACGCATTCTTTTCACATAGGCTTCCCAGACAAGAATCCACTTGACAATTCAGAAGACTTGGGTGACTCCCTGGGTCATAAAGATTCCCTGGAGGAGGAAATTGCAACCTATCCCAATATTCTTCCCTGGAAAATTCCATGGAAGAGAAGCCTGGTGGACAATAGTCCATAGGGTCACAAAGAGTCAGACATGACTCAGTGAATATATAACAGTACATTTTTTTCAAGTGCACACTGAACATTCTCTAGGATATATCACATGTTAGGTCACAAAACACATCTCAATAAATTCAAGATGGTTGTAATAATATGAAACATCTTTTCCAAGCACAAGGGCATGAGATTAGAAGTCAACTATAAGAATAAAACTACAAAGAACACAAACACAGGGAGGCTAAAGAGTATGTTACTAAACAACCAATGGGTCCCTACAGAAATCAGAGGAAGTTAAAAAACACCAATGAAAATGAAAACATCATGATCCAAAATCTACGTGATGCAGCAAATCCACTTCTAAGAGAGAGGATTATATATAGCAGTACAAGCCTACCTCAGGAAATAAGAAAAATATTAAATAAACAATCAAATTTTATACCTAAAGAAATTTAAAAAAAGAAGAACAAACAAAATCCAAATTTAGGGGAAGGAAAGAAATGATAAAGATTAGAGTGGCAATAAATAAAATAGAAAACAAAAGGCAATGAAAAATAGCAATGAGACTAAAAACTGGCTTTCTGAAAAGATAAAATTGGTAAACCTATAGCCAGACCCATGAAGAAAAACAAACAGATGGCCCAGTCAGTAAAGCTATAAATGAAAGTAGAGAAGTTACAGCTGATATCAGAGAAATACAAACAATCAAAAGAGACTACCACAACCACAAATAACTATATGCCAGTAAAATGGACAGCCTAGAAGAAGTAGACAGATACCTAGAAATGTACAATCAATCTTCCAAGACTGAATTAGGAAGAAATATAAAATATGAACAGACCAATTAAAAGTAAGGAAATTTGGGCTTCCTTGGAGGCCCAGTGGGTAAAGAGTCTGCCTTGAAATGCAAGGGGCATCAGTTCAATCCCTGGCCAGGGAAGATACCACATGCTGTGGAGCAGCTGGACTGGTGTGTCCAATTAAGCACCAGTGCTCTGCAACCAGAGAGGCCACTGCAATGGGAGGCCCATACAGGCCGAAGTATAAAGATGTATGAAAATAAACAAACAAACAAAGTCAATAAAAGAGGCCAAAAAAAAAAATTTTTTTTAAAGTAAGGAAGTTCATTATTAGATTAAAAAAAAAAAAACTCTCTCAATAAGAAAAATTCCAGGACCAGATATTTTCACAGGTGAATTCCACCAAAAAGAGAGAGAAGAGGTAACACCTTAGCTTCTCAAATTATTCCAAAAAACTGAAGAAGAAAGGATACTTTAGAATGTATTCTTTGAGGCCAGAATCACTTGGATACCAAAAACAGACAAAGACATCACCAAAAAACTAAAGATCAATATGCCTGATGAATATAGATGCAAAAATTCTTAACAGAATATCAGAATATTATGAAATTGAATTCAACAATACCTTAAAAGAATCATACACTATGATAAGTTGGGATTTATTCCACAGATACAAGGATGGCTTAGTAGTCACAAATTAAACAATGTAATAAACCATATTAACAAATTGAGCAACAGGAACTATATGATCATCTCAATGGATACAGAAAAGTACTTGACAAAATTCAACATCCATTTATTTTGGGGGGTGGGGTGGAGTGGGGTGGGGAGGGAGGGGATGGGAAGGTCACTTCTCTTGGTCTTTCATTTATCTATTTTCATGCATCTTTGTTCTTTGGCCCATGTGGGCCTCCCATCACGGTGGCCTCTGTTGTTGCAGAGCACCGGCTCTGGGCGCATGCACTCCAGAGCTCCGGTGTGGTAATTGGACACATCGGTCCAGCCGCTCCGTGGCACGCGGGATCTTCCCAGGCCAGGGATCAAACCGGCGCCCCTTACACTGGAAGGCAGTGTCCTTACCCACTGGACCACCAGGGAAGCCCCTCTCTCACCACTTTTATTCTACATAATATAAAAAAGTCCTAGCCATAGCAATGAGACCTCCCCCCCCAAAAAAAAAAAATCCAAATTGGAAATGAAGAGGCAAAACTGCCTCTGTTTTTAGATAATATGATGCCATATAAGAGTATTAGAAATAATAAACAGATTCAATGAAGTTCCAGGATATAAAATTAATATACACAAATTTGTTGCATATCTATACACTAACAATGATGTATTTATGAGATAAATGAATAAGAGAGGACTTTTTTTTTTTTTAAAGATTTATTTATTTATTTATTTTGGGCGGGGATTGTGTTGGGGAGGGAGGGGAGCGGGCGGGCCACTTCTATTGATCTTTCATTTCTCTGTTTTCATCCATCTTTGTTCTTTGGCTCCTGTGGGCCTCCCATCGCGGTGTGGACACATCGGTCCAGCCGCTCTGCGGCACGTGGGATCTTCCCAGGCCAGGGATCAAACTGGGCCCCCTTGCACTGCAAGGCGGTGTCTTTACCCACTGTGCCACGAGGGGAAGCCCTAGAGAGGACCATTTTTAATTACACCAAAAAGACTGAAATATTTAAGAATACATCTAAGCAAAGAGAAGACAGGTACTCAGAAAACTATAAGGCACTGATAAAAGAAGCTGAAACAAAGGGATAGCTACACCATGCAGATAAATTGGAAGAATTAATATTATTAAGTGATCATTTCCAAGCAATTTCTGGACTAAATGTAATCCTATCAAACTGCAAAAGGCATTTTTCACAGACCTTGAACAAATAATTCTAAAATTTGTATGAAACCATGTTAGCCAATCTTAAGAAAGAAGAACAAAGCTGGAATTATCATGCTCATTGATTTTACATGATACTACAAAGCTACAGCTATAAAAATAGTATAGTACAGCACTGGCACAAAACAAAGCATTAAATTGCTTCAACTGAGTAGAGAGCCAGGAATAAACTCACACTAATATGGTCAGTTAATCTATGGCAAAGGAGGTAAGACTATATAATGGGGAAAAAACTGGATTTTCAGTAAATTGTGTTATGTCAACTGAATAGCTATATGCAAAAGAATCAAATTGGACTACTATCTCATACAGTAGAATCAGACATGACTGAGCACACACACACACACACTCTTATACCATACACAAAAATAAATTAAGAATGGATTAAAGATACATTTAACTTAAATTTTAGACATTAAGCTATAAAATTTCTAGAAGGAACCATAGATGATATGCTCCTTGACATTGATTTCAGCGATACATTGTTGTCAAAAAATATCTATCTCCCCACACAAGGGGAACAAAAGAAAAAAACAAATGAGACTCCATCAAACTAAAAAGCGTCTCCAGAGTGAAGAAAAGTACAAACAAGACAAAAATGTAAACTCTTCAGTGGGAGAATATATTTGCAAACAATATATCTGATGAGGAATTAAAATCCAAAATAAACAAGGAACTCATATGAAAAACTCCCACACAGCTCAATTTTAAAAATGGGCAGGGGAATTAAAAAGGCATTTTCCCAGATAAGATATACAGATAGCCTCAGATACATGAAAAGATGCTTACCACCTCTAATTCTTGGGGAAATGCAAATCAAAGCCAAATGAGATACCACCTGACACTGGTCAGAATGTGTATGTGTGCTCACTCAATCACATCTGATTCTGCAACCCCATCGACTGTAGCCCACCAGGCTCCTCTGACTATGGGATTTCACAGGCAGAACTACCATATCATCTAGCAAGTTTACTTCTGGATATTTACTCAAAGAAAGGGGAAAAAACTAATTTCAGAAGATATATGCATTTCAGTGTTCACTGCACCATTATATATTATGGTCATGATATGGAAGCAACCTGAATGACCATCGATAGACAATGGAAAAATTTGGTATATATATATACATATGCATATACAATGGGGTACAGTAACTAAAGCAGATTAAGAGGAGTAAACCTCCTGTTTTATAATTTAAAAGTCATGTGGATACAATATAACAGCATAAGAATATGGTCAACAATAATGTTAAAACTTTGTCTAGGGACAGATCTTTTTGGGAACAGATCTTAAAACTTCAGTAAATTGTGTTATGTCAACTGAATAGCTATATGCAAAAGAATCAAATTGGACTACTATCTCATACAGTAGAATCAGACATGACTGAGCACACACACACACACACACTCTTATACCATACACAAAAATAAATTAAGAATGGATTAAAGATACATTTAACTTAAATTTTAGACATTAAGCTATAAAATTTCTAGAAGGAACCATAGATGATATGCTCCTTGACATTGATTTCAGCGATACATTGTTGTCAAAAAATATCTATCTCCCCACACAAGGGGAACAAAAGAAAAAAACAAATGAGACTCCATCAAACTAAAAAGCGTCTCCAGAGTGAAGAAAAGTACAAACAAGACAAAAATGTAAACTCTTCAGTGGGAGAATATATTTGCAAACAATATATCTGATGAGGAATTAAAATCCAAAATAAACAAGGAACTCATATGAAAAACTCCCACACAGCTCAATTTTAAAAATGGGCAGGGGAATTAAAAAGGCATTTTCCCAGATAAGATATACAGATAGCCTCAGATACATGAAAAGATGCTTAGCACCTCTAATTCTTGGGGAAATGCAAATCAAAGCCAAATGAGATACCACCTGACACTGGTCAGAATGTGTATGTGTGCTCACTCAATCACATCTGATTCTGCAACCCCATCGACTGTAGCCCACCAGGCTCCTCTGACTATGGGATTTCACAGGCAGAACTACCATATCATCTAGCAAGTTTACTTCTGGATATTTACTCAAAGAAAGGGAAAACACTAATTTCAGAAGATATATGCATTTCAGTGTTCACTGCACCATTATATATTATGGTCATGATATGGAAGCAACCTGAATGACCATCGATAGACAATGGAAAAATTTGGTATATATATATACATATGCATATACAATGGGGTACAGTAACTAAAGCAGATTAAGAGGAGTAAACCTCCTGTTTTATAATTTAAAAGTCATGTGGATACAATATAACAGCATAAGAATATGGTCAACAATAATGTTAAAACTTTGTCTAGGGACAGATCTTTTTTTGGGGGGGGGGTACAGATCTTAAATAGACTTGCCAGTGTGATCATTTCTAGGTAAATGTCAAATCCTTAAGCACTACACCTGAAACTAACAAATCATTGTATGTCATCTATGTTTTAATTAAAAAAAAGGGAACAAAAAGAAGTGAGAACAATTATTCAGAGCTCATCTTCTATTAAACAACATTTCCAATACATGTAGTTCTGCTCCATTCTATGCTATAAATATTTCGAGAACAACTGTTAAATTCCAGGCAACATTCTGGGTCTATGACAACTAAATATATTAAGAAAACAAAATCAGTTCCTGTCCTTAAGGAATCTGCTATTTGGTAACATGTAGAATTTCTATAAACTGTACTAGCATTTGCTATTCAATGAACATATGTCAGGAAGAGCGCTGAGCAATTTTAAATTGAATTCTTCCCTCATTGTGAAACATGTCATTGATGGTATTATCTTGTTAAATTCTGTATAAGCAGAACCAAAAGAAAAATATTTCTGAGCCATACACTTGCTAATATGTATGGCAGGAAAGATGGTAAGCTTTAAATGCATTTTATAAATACTTAAACAGTTCAGTTAAAACAGTATTATATTCAGTTTTTTTCCAACTAATTTATTTTACACTTACAGGAATTTATTCATAAATTTTTTCCATAACTTTTATTTGTAAATTCATTTAATAGAAAATTCTAATAAAAAAAATTAGGGCTTCCCTAGTAGCTCAGCTGGTAAAGAATCCACCTGCAATGCAGAAGACCCCTGTTTGATTCCTGGGTCAGGAAGATACTCTGGAGAAGGGATAGGCTATCCACTCCAGTTATGCTGCCTGGAGAATCCTCATGGCCAGAGGAACCTGGCAGGCTACATTCTATGGGTTTGCAAAGAGTCAGACACAACTGAATGACTAAGCAAGCAAAACTAAAAATTGTTGAACAAATGAAAAATTGCTTTCTGAAAAACACTGTGTTAATTGTTAAACACTGTATTAATTATTATTAGGAATAAAATAACTGGACACAGATCTCACTCTCAAGACCCTTTACATTTAATCAAAAAAAAAAAAAGAAGGAACCTGTAAGCGATTAAATATTGCCAGGAAGGAGGTGACAGGTCTCATAAGAGAGCCGGGAAGGTGCTATACATGTTCATTAGAATGAAAGAAAGTAGCTAAGAATAGTGTTGTACTCTGAATTTTTTAAAATCCTGGTTTTTTTTTTTTTTTTTAATCTGAAAAGATTGTAAAGGACAAATGTATCACTTGAAACCACTTCAAACCATCTACCATCTTTTCCTTCTTCCCTAGATGAGCCTTTTTTTTAGCTTCTCCCTTCAAGAAGATATCTAAATACAGGATGAGGGAAGAGGCTTGCTAGTCCGCAAGGATTGGTATGGTCACAACTGTGTAAACTCCTTCATACTCTAGCCTTAATCTCCACTGTGACTGAATTTGGAGAAAGGGCCTTAAGGCAGTAATTAGCCCTTAGTGTGGTCACAGTGTGGACCCTATTCTGATAAGACCGATGTCCTTAGAAGACAATGAAGAGAGACAGTCCAGAGAGCTCTCTCTGTCTCTATACATGAACATGTATAGAGGAAAGACCATGTGAGCACATGGTAAGAAGGCAACCATCTTCAAGCTTGGAAGAGAGCTCTCTCCAGAAACCACCCCTGAGGGCACCATGATCTTGGATTTCAGCCTCCAGAACTTTGTAAGAAAATACATTTCTCTTAAGTCACTAATCTGTAGTATTTTGTTATGGCAGCCTTAGCCAATTAATGCACGGTTCCATGGAATAAGGTGCTAATACTGACTAGTTCTAACATTCACATAGGTTTGTTTTTTTCTAGTGATGCTAGTATGAGGTGGTGGTGAGGGCAACAGTCTTTGGGTCCTGGAAATGCTGACAGGTAGACTCTTAACACTCACTTTAGACTTCTTTGTAGGATTTTCTTTCAATGGCAATAGGTGTATACTTTTCAAAACTGCAATACCAAGAAGGAGAAAAAGTGGCAAGTACAAACTAGTGAAGAAAGAGGTGAAGAGAATGAGAAGCAAAGCTGATAAAAGCTTGATTCTTGGAATATAGTGATTTAGAAGATGCATGATAGAACAGATGCATTTCTGCTATGTAGAAACAGACATGTTAAATGCTAAATGATTGGAAAGCTAGAATCTTGGTACATACTATGCCCATTTCAACTACTAATAGAAAGTATTTATATATGCTAATTCTGTTTAATAGTGACTTTTTAAGAAAAGAATCTTTTATTTTTATTATTTATTTTCATTCATCTTTATTCTTTGGCCTGTGTGAGCCTCTCATTGCAGTGGCCTCTCTCGTTGCAGAGCACCAGCTCTGAGCGCATGCACTCCAGAGCGCTGGCTTGTAATTGGACACACTGGCCCAGCCACTCTGCGGTATGTGGGATCTTCCTGTGCTAGGGATAGAACCGGTGCCCCTCCACTACAAGGAGGATTCTTTACCCACTGGACCACCAGGGAAGCCCTAATAGTGACATTTAATAAGTGTTGACTATATGTCAGAACTTAAACCAAAATTTTTGCACGTTTCTGTTTATTCTTACAAGAAGCTCATCTGTGAGCCATTGTTAGCATTTCATTTAGCAGATGAGGCATAAGAGATGTGTAGAATGTCACAGTATTCAGTGAGAGAGCTAGGATTTAAATCCAGATACATCTGAAGTCTGAAGTCTTGGTCACTTCAATATGCATTCTCTTAGAAACAAATGAATAAGTGAATACACTTTTAAGATAAGACTTCTCCAAATAAGGTGGTAACATTGGCACTTTACCCTTATAAAGTTGAGTATTTCTGATTTGGATGATTTTGATATTTAGTATTCAATGTGTATATGTTTTGAAGTACATTCTAAAATAACTATAACTAAGAGTAATCATAATTTAAAAGTTTAATAAGTTTTAGGCCACAAAACAAAGGAAAATAAGTAAACCTAGTAATAACACATCTTTTCCTGCAGTCCTTTTCAGGTTAAGCTGTTTTATCACATGACATGGAACATTACTTTTAATTTTTGAGGCAGAGTCACATAACTTACCTACTTACTAAGAGAGATTCCATGTTTAAAGTATGTATTTTTCTGAAATCATACTCTGAAAGACAATGCTTCTAAATTTTCATTAAAAAGACCTGTCTTGGGCTTCGCTGGTGGTCCAGTGGGGTACCTTGCTGAAAGAGGCACTGGTTCAATCCCTGGCCTGGAAAGATCCCACGTGCTGCAGAGTGGCATGATAGAACAGATGCATTTCTGCTATGTAGAAACAGACATGTTAAATGCTAAATGATTGGAAAGCTAGAATCTTGGTACATACTATGCCCATTTCAACTACTAATAGAAAGTATTTATATATGCTAATTCTGTTTAATAGTGACTTTTTAAGAAAAGAATCTTTTATTTTTATTATTTATTTTCATTCATCTTTATTCTTTGGCCTGTGTGAGCCTCTCATTGCAGTGGCCTCTCTCGTTGCAGAGCACCAGCTCTGCGCGCGTGCCCTCACGCGCGCTGGCTTGTAATTGGACACACTGGCCCCGCCACTCTGCGGTATGTGGGATCTTCCTGTGCTAGGGATAGAACCGGTGCCCCTCCACTACAAGGAGGATTCTTTACCCACTGGACCACCAGGGAAGCCCTAATAGTGACATTTAATAAGTGTTGACTATATGTCAGAACTTAAACCAAAATTTTTGCACGTTTCTGTTTATTCTTACAAGAAGCTCATCTGTGAGCCATTGTTAGCATTTCATTTAGCAGATGAGGCATAAGAGATGTGTAGAATGTCACAGTATTCAGTGAGAGAGCTAGGATTTAAATCCAGATACATCTGAAGTCTGAAGTCTTGGTCACTTCAATATGCATTCTCTTAGAAACAAATGAATAAGTGAATACACTTTTAAGATAAGACTTCTCCAAATAAGGTGGTAACATTGGCACTTTACCCTTATAAAGTTGAGTATTTCTGATTTGGATGATTTTGATATTTAGTATTCAATGTGTATATGTTTTGAAGTACATTCTAAAATAACTATAACTAAGAGTAATCATAATTTAAAAGTTTAATAAGTTTTGGGCCACAAAACAAAGGAAAATAAGTAAACCTAGTAATAACACATCTTTTCCTGCAGTCCTTTTCAGGTTAAGCTGTTTTATCACATGACATGGAACATTACTTTTAATTTTTGAGGCAGAGTCACATAACTTACCTACTTACTAAGAGAGATTCCATGTTTAAAGTATGTATTTTTCTGAAATCATACTCTGAAAGACAATGCTTCTAAATTTTCATTAAAAAGACCTGTCTTGGGCTTCGCTGGTGGTCCAGTGGGTAAAGAGTCCACCTTGCAATGAAAGAGGCACTGGTTCAATCCCTGGCCTGGAAAGATCCCACGTGCTGCAGAGTGGCTGGACCAGTGTGTCCAGTTGTGAGCCAGCGCTCTGGAGCGCATATGCCCAGAGCTGGTGCTCTGCAACAAGAGAGGCCACTGCAATGGGAGGCCCACAGTGGCTGAAGAGTTGAGATGGATGAAAACAAATAAACAGAGAATCAATAAAATAGGCCAAAATTTAAAAAAAGGAAAACAAAATACAAAAAAAAAATCCCTGTCTTCAGTGACTTGTCCTAAAATGTTTACTGTGGTTTTTTAGTTTTTTTTTTTTCTCCAAAGCATATGCAGTTACTAAGTTGACATGCACTTATCTGAGTTTCATTTGAGGATTTATCTCAATAACTCTGCCAAGATTTATTTTTCACATCCTGATAATCTTTTCAAACTAAGAGAGATCATGGCCAGTCTCCTGACTACCAAGAAAGGAAACATTCAGGTTGGTTTCAGTTCATTCACAGTATGCTGTTAAACAGGAAAATGGTTATTAAAAAGTTTGAAGGGGAAAGCTATAAATTTTTAGAAATTCACAGGCAATTTAAGAAACCAGAGAGATTCCTACCAACAATACACTCTATCAAAGTTTTTTGTAACCTAAAAATTTCATTGCTACATTTATATATCTACTCAAATCTAATCGTAACAATACCAAGGTACAGAAGTTAAGACGGCAAGGGAAAAAATTACCCTCAACTCAGCCTAAACTACTACTTCAGGATTATGAATAACACTAAAGCATTAACTATGGAGACAAACCAACCAATAAAATCCTCAGCTTATTAAAAAGAGATAAAGCATACTAAGAGTAATCATAATTTAAAAGTTTAATAAGTTTTGGGCCACAAAACAAAGGAAAATAAGTAAACCTAGTAATAACACATCTTTTCCTGCAGTCCTTTTCAGGTTAAGCTGTTTTATCACATGACATGGAACATTACTTTTAATTTTTGAGGCAGAGTCACATAACTTACCTACTTACTAAGAGAGATTCCATGTTTAAAGTATGTATTTTTCTGAAATCATACTCTGAAAGACAATGCTTCTAAATTTTCATTAAAAAGACCTGTCTTGGGCTTCGCTGGTGGTCCAGTGGGTAAAGAGTCCACCTTGCAATGAAAGAGGCACTGGTTCAATCCCTGGCCTGGAAAGATCCCACGTGCTGCAGAGTGGCTGGACCAGTGTGTCCAGTTGTGAGCCAGCGCTCTGGAGCGCATATGCCCAGAGCTGGTGCTCTGCAACAAGAGAGGCCACTGCAATGGGAGGCCCACAGTGGCTGAAGAGTTGAGATGGATGAAAACAAATAAACAGAGAATCAATAAAATAGGCCAAAATTTAAAAAAAGGAAAACAAAATACAAAAAAAAAAATCCCTGTCTTCAGTGACTTGTCCTAAAATGTTTACTGTGGTTTTTTAGTTTTTTTTTTCTCCAAAGCATATGCAGTTACTAAGTTGACATGCACTTATCTGAGTTTCATTTGAGGATTTATCTCAATAACTCTGCCAAGATTTATTTTTCACATCCTGATAATCTTTTCAAACTAAGAGAGATCATGGCCAGTCTCCTGACTACCAAGAAAGGAAACATTCAGGTTGGTTTCAGTTCATTCACAGTATGCTGTTAAACAGGAAAATGGTTATTAAAAAGTTTGAAGGGAATGCTATAAATTTTTTAGAAATTCACAGGCAATTTAAGAAACCAGAGAGATTCCTACCAACAATACACTCTATCAAAGTTTTTTGTAACCTAAAAATTTCATTGCTACATTTATATATCTACTCAAATCTAATCGTAACAATACCAAGGTACAGAAGTTAAGACGGCAAGGGAAAAAATTACCCTCAACTCAGCCTAAACTACTACTTCAGGATTATGAATAACACTAAAGCATTAACTATGGAGACAAACCAACCAATAAAATCCTCAGCTTATTAAAAAGAGATAAAGCATACTTTTTTTTTCCTGACCAGAATTTCTCAAAGAGTGTTCCACAGAACAGAACATGTATCTCCTTTCCAGGCTCTCATAAATTGGGGGAACTATTGCACAGGAGCTTCCCCGGTGGCACTAGTGATAAAGAACTCACCTGCCAGTGCAAGAGACGTGAGACCCAGGTTTGATGCCTGGATTGGGAAGATCCCCTGGAGAAGAGAATGGCTACCCACTCCAGTATTCTTGCCTGGAAAATTCCATGGACAGAGGAGGCTCGCTAACTGTAGTCCTTAGGGTGGCATAGAGTCGGATAGATTGAAGAATGCACATAGCATAGTTCACCACTCTCTTGGAGATTTACAAGCAGTGGTTTTAATGAGGCCTACAGTTAGGAAACCACTTTAAAATCATTTAGCCTGAGTCTTTTCATTTCCTTGGGGCAGAGAACTTTTTTTTGACTCCTACTAACAATATTTCTAGCATGTGCCCGGGGGAATATTACTATAACCTTATTGTTCCAATTCTTTTTTAGGAATATTAAATCATAATACTAAATTGATTTAACCAAATACTTTCCTTTTCAACTGAGGTGACTTGATCAAAAAGTGAACCACCAGGAGATAGCTGTCAGAATTTGATTTTCTAAAAAAGAATTTTGCTCAGGTCCAAAAGTACTAAATCAGCAAAGAAATGTGTCTAAACAAACAGGATAAAAAATAAATAAATAAAGCTGGGCATCTAGTCAGAAGCCAGATCACCCAGGGCCTTACAAATAACATGACCTTTCATCCAGGATTACATACTTTATGCCTGTGTAATTATTTAGTAATGCCAGTCTCCTGACTACCAAGAAAGGAAACATTCAGGTTTCAGTTCATTCACAGTATGCTGTTAAACAGGAAAATGGTTATTAAAAGTTTGAAGGAATGCTATAAATTTTTAGAAATTCACAGGCAATTTAAGAAACCAGAGAGATTCCTACCAACAATACACTCTATCAAAGTTTTTGTAACCTAAAAATTTCATTGCTACATTTATATATCTACTCAAATCTAATCGTAACAATACCAAGGTACAGAAGTTAAGACGGCAAGGGAAAAAATTACCCTCAACTCAGCCTAAACTACTACTTCAGGATTATGAATAACACTAAAGCATTAACTATGGAGACAAACCAACCAATAAAATCCTCAGCTTATTAAAAAGAGATAAAGCATACTTTTTTTTTCCTGACCAGAATTTCTCAAAGAGTGTTCCACAGAACAGAACATGTATCTCCTTTCCAGGCTCTCATAAATTGGGAGAACTATTGCACAGGAGCTTCCCCGGTGGCACTAGTGATAAAGAACTCACCTGCCAGTGCAAGAGACGTGAGACCCAGGTTTGATGCCTGGATTGGGAAGATCCCCTGGAGAAGAGAATGGCTACCCACTCCAGTATTCTTGCCTGGAAAATTCCATGGACAGAGGAGGCTCGCTAACTGTAGTCCTTAGGGTGGCATAGAGTCGGATAGATTGAAGAATGCACATAGCATAGTTCACCACTCTCTTGGAGATTTACAAGCAGTGGTTTTAATGAGGCCTACAGTTAGGAAACCACTTTAAAATCATTTAGCCTGAGTCTTTTCATTTCCTTGGGGCAGAGAACTTTTTTTTGACTCCTACTAACAATATTTCTAGCATGTGCCCGGGGGAATATTACTATAACCTTATTGTTCCAATTCTTTTTTAGGAATATTAAATCATAATACTAAATTGATTTAACCAAATACTTTCCTTTTCAACTGAGGTGACTTGATCAAAAAGTGAACCACCGGGAGATAGCTGTCAGAATTTGATTTTCTAAAAAAGAATTTTGCTCAGGTCCAAAAGTACTAAATCAGCAAAGAAATGTGTCTAAACAAACAGGATAAAAAATAAATAAATAAAGCTGGGCATCTAGTCAGAAGCCAGATCACCCAGGGCCTTACAAATAACATGACCTTTCATCCAGGATTACATACTTTATGCCTGTGTAATTATTTAGTAATGCTCTCTTTTACTCTCAGAAATGTTCTGTTATGCATGATAAATTACATGGTCATCCTACTCATATGCCACCCTAAAATTCTGATGAGTCTGTCTTATGCCCAGAATTTTGCTTTTATCTCTGGTGAGGGGAGGTGGGTAGTATGTAGTGAGTTCAGCTTAAGAGTTAACCTAAAATGTTGAAACCTCAAATAAAAATTTAGAGGAAAGCTATGGTGAATGTTAGATAAATTCTACTGTCAAAACAATGAATAGTTAAGCAATAAGAGAATGAAGAAGAAGTTTAGATAAATTAAGATGTTAAAGAGCTAACAAACAGTAAGTGGGTTGAAGGCATTTAAGTCAAGAATCTGTGTGTTTGTCAGTACACTTTGAAACAGGTCCCTATAAATACAGAATTCATGAACTTTCATTTATATTTATAAACTTCTATTAAAAAAGCAAACAATTTGGTTTTTTTCTCTGTCTCTCAAGCCTCAACATTTATTCAGGCAGATTGGAGACTGGTGTGACCCAAGAATGTCATAGAGTCATGGCTCTTGGAAGTTCCAGATTCCAGGGACCTGGTTACCAAAGAAAGTTCATGAGATGATTCTTTGCAAAAGTGATGATAACCCATGTGTTAGGTTCCTTGAGTCTTTTAGAAGGTCATTTCATTCCTAGTTCACGTTTTCACTTACAGAATCAAGCCCTTCTCTTGGAGACCTCAACCTTGCCTTTTGGTTTAATTAAAACTTCATCAATGGTAAGTGAACACTAGAAGAACTCTCACACACTGTTTATGTTAGTATATTGTACCAAATTGCCTGAGTCTTTTCATTTCCTTGGGGCAGAGAACTTTTTTTTGACTCCTACTAACAATATTTCTAGCATGTGCCCGGGGGAATATTACTATAACCTTATTGTTCCAATTCTTTTTTAGGAATATTAAATCATAATACTAAATTGATTTAACCAAATACTTTCCTTTTCAACTGAGGTGACTTGATCAAAAAGTGAACCACCGGGAGATAGCTGTCAGAATTTGATTTTCTAAAAAAGAATTTTGCTCAGGTCCAAAAGTACTAAATCAGCAAAGAAATGTGTCTAAACAAACAGGATAAAAAATAAATAAATAAAGCTGGGCATCTAGTCAGAAGCCAGATCACCCAGGGCCTTACAAATAACATGACCTTTCATCCAGGATTACATACTTTATGCCTGTGTAATTATTTAGTAATGCTCTCTTACATTCTCAGTAATGTTCTGTTATGCATGATAAATTACATGGTCATCCTACTCATATGCCACCCTAAAATTCTGATGAGTCTGTCTTATGCCCAGAATTTTGCTTTTATCTCTGGTGAGGGGCGGTGGGTAGTATGTAGTGAGTTCAGCTTAAGAGTTAACCTAAAATGTTGAAACCTCAAATAAAAATTTAGAGGAAAGCTATGGTGAATGTTAGATAAATTCTACTGTCAAAACAATGAATAGTTAAGCAATAAGAGAATGAAGAAGAAGTTTAGATAAATTAAGATGTTAAAGAGCTAACAAACAGTAAGTGGGTTGAAGGCATTTAAGTCAAGAATCTGTGTGTTTGTCAGTACACTTTGAAACAGGTCCCTATAAATACAGAATTCATGAACTTTCATTTATATTTATAAACTTCTATTAAAAAAGCAAACAATTTGGTTTTTTTCTCTGTCTCTCAAGCCTCAACATTTATTCAGGCAGATTGGAGACTGGTGTGACCCAAGAATGTCATAGAGTCATGGCTCTTGGAAGTTCCAGATTCCAGGGACCTGGTTACCAAAGAAAGTTCATGAGATGATTCTTTGCAAAAGTGATGATAACCCATGTGTTAGGTTCCTTGAGTCTTTTAGAAGGTCATTTCATTCCTAGTTCACGTTTTCACTTACAGAATCAAGCCCTTCTCTTGGAGACCTCAACCTTGCCTTTTGGTTTAATTAAAACTTCATCAATGGTAAGTGAACACTAGAAGAACTCTCACACACTGTTTATGTTTGCTTATTGTACCACATTCAAAGAGGGTCATAAAAATGTCCAGGGCGATGGCAGTTTTCCAAAACTAAATTTGTAGAAAGTTTATTATACTATGCATGTGCTGTATTTTCTTTTCAGCCGATTTTATAGGCCAATCAGGAGACTTATTAAACATCAGAAACTCACGTATAATGAAGACCATGACTTTAACTCTTCAAATTAAGTACAGAATTGTCTTGGAGATGACACAGATGTTCCAGAGCCTTTTCTAGTATCTTTGGGGCAGGGGTTATCTCCTGGAAAATTTGAACTGACAGCTCAGCCCATTGTCTCCAAGGGTGGTTTTTTGTGTAGATTCTCAGTGTTAACTATAGGTCACCATCAAGGTCATGATGATTATGTAGAGGGACCAAAATGACATCTCTTACAAATGGAGATTTAAGAATTCTGCTTACAAAGTCAAACAAGAAGGCTTTTTTTTTTTTTTTTTTTAGCAGTATGGCTATTTACAGCATTATGTCCCTTCACCAGAACTTTGATTTCATTGAATAGGAAATGCAGACAACAGTAAAAAACAAAAAGGCAAAAACACCACAGAAAAATTATTTTTAACTCCTCCCTCATCAGATCACATTAGATGTATACTAATTCTCATTAAGTATGTATTTAAAATAAACCCAGACTCTCTTGAATCTTTAATGCCACTTCCATGGTTTATATCCCATCTTTTATTGTCTATACTGTTGCGTGTATATGTATATATATATATATGTATGTCTATATATAAATATACATTGCTATATATAATAATAAACTCTGGCTTTGTTACTAGACTCCACTTCACTCCTATCATTCTTAGCATTTTAGAGTCATGGCTCTTGGAAGTTCCAGATTCCAGGGACCTGGTTACCAAAGAAAGTTCATGAGATGATTCTTTGCAAAAGTGATGATAACCCATGTGTTAGGTTCCTTGAGTCTTTTAGACGGTCATTTCATTCCTAGTTCACGTTTTCACTTACAGAATCAAGCCCTTCTCTTGGAGACCTCAACCTTGCCTTTTGGTTTAATTAAAACTTCATCAATGGTAAGTGAACACTAGAAGAACTCTCACACACTGTTTATGTTTGCTTATTGTACCACATTCAAAGAGGGTCAAAAAAATGTCCAGGGCGATGGCAGTTTTCCAAAACTAAATTTGTAGAAAGTTTATTATACTATGCATGTGCTGTATTTTCTTTTCAGCCGATTTTATAGGCCAATCAGGAGACTTATTAAACATCAGAAACTCACGTATAATGAAGACCATGACTTTAACTCTTCAAATTAAGTACAGAATTGTCTTGGAGATGACACAGATGTTCCAGAGCTTTTTCTAGTATCTTTGGGGCAGGGGTTATCTCCTGGAAAATTTGAACTGACAGCTCAGCCCATTGTCTCTAAGGGTGGTTTTTTGTGTAGATTCTCAGTGTTAACTATAGGTCACCATCAAGGTCATGATGATTATGTAGAGGGATCAAAATGACATCTCTTACAAATGGAGATTTAAGAATTCTGCTTACAAAGTCAAACAAGAAGGCTTTTTTTTTTTTTTTTTTTTTTTAGCAGTATGGCTATTTACAGCATTATGTCCCTTCACCAGAACTTTGATTTCATTGAATAGGAAATGCAGACAACAGTAAAAAACAAAAAGGCAAAAACACCACAGAAAAATTATTTTTAACTCCTCCCTCATCAGATCACATTAGATGTATACTAATTCTCATTAAGTATGTATTTAAAATAAACCCAGACTCTCTTGAATCTTTAATGCCACTTCCATGGTTTATATCCCATCTTTTATTGTCTATACTGTTGCGTGTGTATATATACATATATATATGTATGTCTATATATAAATATACATTGCTATATATAATAATAGAATAACCTCTGGCTTTGTTACTAGACTCCACTTCACTCCTCCTTAATACATTCTTCAGCATTTCACAGGAGAGTTAAGAACAGTTTTTTACAAACAATTTTGATTATATCACTTCCCTGTTAAAGCACTTAATATTGTGACCCATGTATATTAAAAGCAAGCTACACACAGCTATTTTATGTATCACCAAATAAAAAAAGCTATGAAAGCATTCTTTCTTATTAGACTTTTTCTATCTAAAGATACCTTTAAATTTATTTGACCAGATTTTTATTATATATCACTTCTGTAAATGCCTATGGAGGAAAATATAAGCTGTAGGTACCAGCAACACAATTCTGTCACAATCCCTGCTGTAAGACTCTATCCATTGAAAGATACACTATAATGCTAGAATTGTCAAAAATGTACATCGTAGACTTAGTATAAGATTGTGACCCTCCACCATATGACCCAGAAATTGCACTCCTTGGTATTTACTTCAGAGAGCTGAAAATTTATGTCTACACAAAAACTTGCACTCAGATATTTACAGCAGCTTTCATAATTGCCCAAACTGGAAGCAACCAAGTTATCCTTTAGTAGGTGAATAGATTAAAAATAAATTGTGATATATCCAGATAAGAAACTACTATTCAGCACTAAAAAGAAATGAGCTATCAAGCAGTGAAAAGACACGAAGAGAAATTCAAATGCATATTTCTAAGTCAAAGAAGACAATATGAAAAGGTTACCACATGATTTCAACTAAGAATGTTACATTCTGGAAAAGGTAAAACTATGGAGACAGCAAAATGATAAGTGGCTATGGAACTGGGAGGGGCAGGGGAGTGACAAATACGTGGAGCACAGAGGATTTTAAAAAGGGCAAAGATGGATACACTGGTCCAAACTCGCAGAATATACAACACCAAGAGTATACTAATTCTCATTAAGTATGTATTTAAAATAAACCCAGACTCTCTTGAATCTTTAATGCCACTTCCATGGTTTATATCCCATCTTTTATTGTCTATACTGTTGCGTGTGTATATATACATATATATATGTATGTCTATATATAAATATACATTGCTATATATAATAATAGAATAACCTCTGGCTTTGTTACTAGACTCCACTTCACTCCTCCTTAATACATTCTTCAGCATTTCACAGGAGAGTTAAGAACAGTTTTTTACAAACAATTTTGATTATATCACTTCCCTGTTAAAGCACTTAATATTGTGACCCATGTATATTAAAAGCAAGCTACACACAGCTATTTTATGTATCACCAAATAAAAAATGCTATGAAAGCATTCTTTCTTATTAGACTTTTTCTATCTAAAGATACCTTTAAATTTATTTGACCAGATTTTTATTATATATCACTTCTGTAAATGCCTATGGAGGAAAATATAAGCTGTAGGTACCAGCAACACAATTCTGTCACAATCCCTGCTGTAAGACTCTATCCATTGAAAGATACACTATAATGCTAGAATTGTCAAAAATGTACATCGTAGACTTAGTATAAGATTGTGACCCTCCACCATATGACCCAGAAATTGCACTCCTTGGTATTTACTTCAGAGAGCTGAAAATTTATGTCTACACAAAAACTTGCACTCAGATATTTACAGCAGCTTTCATAATTGCCCAAACTGGAAGCAACCAAGTTATCCTTTAGTAGGTGAATAGATTAAAAATAAATTGTGATATATCCAGATAAGAAACTACTATTCAGCACTAAAAAGAAATGAGCTATCAAGCAGTGAAAAGACACGAAGAGAAATTCAAATGCATATTTCTAAGTCAAATAAGACAATATGAAAAGGTTACCACATGATTTCAACTAAGAATGTTACATTCTGGAAAAGGTAAAACTATGGAGACAGCAAAATGATAAGTGGCTATGGAACTGGGAGGGGCAGGGGAGTGACAAATACGTGGAGCACAGAGGATTTTTAGAGCAGTGAAAATGCTCAGTGTGGTACCATAATGATGGATACACTGGTCCAAACTCGCAGAATATACAACACCAAGAGTAAACCCTAATGTAAACTAAGGACTTTGGATGATTATGAACCATGCAAGTTTATTAGTTGTAAAGAATGTATCACACTGTGGGGAGTGTTGATAGGCAGAGGCTATCCAGGTGTTGGGACAGAGAAGGTGTATGGGAAATCTCTGTGTCTTTCCCAGAATTTTCTGTGGACCTTTAATTGCTCTCTAAAAAAATAAAGTTTAAATTAAAAAATATGTTGAATACTAATTTCATTGCTCACACCCTTCTCTACAGCCCTCCCACCTTTCACACAGGAAAAATAAAGCTTGACATTCATGGATTCTCATTTTATAGTATGGCCCACAATCATGTTCTTAACCTAACTTCTTTCCATTGACTAGCGTGCACACACCTGCACTTTTAGGCTCCTCTGGTTTTCTGCCCCATTTCCTTCTCTCCCTAAAGCCCTAGATTTAATGCTTCCTTCCTTTGTTTTCCCTCACCATCCTAACAGTGCTAGTTTCTCCCTACTATGCCTGTAGCATTATCTGCACACTGATGGTGCGCAGTGTGTTCTTCTTGCTCTTAGTAAAGTTCATACTGTTGATCATGTCTTTGTACAGTGCCTGGAGGAGATGCTCCATAAGTATATTTTGACTGGACTGAACTAAAATACAATGGTAAGAAATTAATTCAAGGATAAAATAGTAAAATATATATAAAGCATTCTACCATTATCATCATCAACAACCAAATAAAGTCATCTATCTGTATTTTAAATGATGAAAAATGAAAAACAGATCTTGCAACTGTAGATGACAAGGTTACTATTTAATATTTTTTTTTTCTCTGAAGAAAACTTGCTAGGAGACAAGGAATGATACTCAAACTTTTAGACAGGGATCAGGGGCTGAGGGTCCCTAGGCTGCCTCAAGGCTATAGAGTTGCTTGGGTGAAGGCTGTTACTAGAAAATGAGGAACAAGCCCTTCCCTGAAGTCAGGGTGGCTGGGAGGCTCCGTCCCTAGGCCTGCCCTCAAAAGTGGCTATGGAACTGGGAGGGCAGGGAGTGACAAATACGTGGAGCACAGAGGATTTTTAGAGCAGTGAAAATGCTCAGTGTGGTACCATAATGATGGATACACCGGTCCAAACTCGCAGAATATACAACACCAAGAGTAAACCCTAATGTAAACTAAGGACTTTGGATGATTATGAACCATGCAAGTTTATTAGTTGTAAAGAATGTATCACACTGTGGGGAGTGTTGATAGGCAGAGGCTATCCAGGTGTTGGGACAGAGAAGGTGTATGGGAAATCTCTGTGTCTTTCCCAGAATTTTCTGTGGACCTTTAATTGCTCTCTAAAAAAATAAAGTTTAAATTAAAAAATATGTTGAATACTAATTTCATTGCTCACACCCTTCTCTACAGCCCTCCCACCTTTCACACAGGAAAAATAAAGCTTGACATTCATGGATTCTCATTTTATAGTATGGCCCACAATCATGTTCTTAACCTAACTTCTTTCCATTGACTAGCGTGCACACACCTGCACTTTTAGGCTCCTCTGGTTTTCTGCCCCATTTCCTTCTCTCCCTAAAGCCCTAGATTTAATGCTTCCTTCCTTTGTTTTCCCTCACCATCCTAACAGTGCTAGTTTCTCCCTACTATGCCTGTAGCATTATCTGCACACTGATGGTGCGCAGTGTGTTCTTCTTGCTCTTAGTAAAGTTCATACTGTTGATCATGTCTTTGTACAGTGCCTGGAGGAGATGCTCCATAAGTATATTTTGACTGGACTGAACTAAAATACAATGGTAAGAAATTAATTCAAGGATAAAATAGTAAAATATATATAAAGCATTCTACCATTATCATCATCAACAACCAAATAAAGTCATCTATCTGTATTTTAAATGATGAAAAATGAAAAACAGATCTTGCAACTGTAGATGACAAGGTTACTATTTAATATTTTTTTTTTCTCTGAAGAAAACTTGCTAGGAGACAAGGAATGATACTCAAACTTTTAGACAGGGATCAGGGGCTGAGGGTCCCTAGGCTGCCTCAAGGCTATAGAGTTGCTTGGGTGAAGGCTGTTACTAGAAAATGAGGAACAAGCCCTTCCCTGAAGTCAGGTGTATGTGAAAGCCTGAGCAAAGGGACACTGAAGAATACTCCCTCTGCTCCTCATTCCTCCAGGCTTATTTGCCCTAGAACATTTACAACTGTTGTGGAGCTTGCTATTAAAGTGCTTATTCCATGAATTGTTCTGATTATTTAATACTTTTGTTTCTATGAATAATGCTCTTAAATGGACAGATATTGCCCACAACAGTGCACCCCCCTTCTCTCTTTGTGTATGTGCATGCACGCTATGTCGCTTCAATCGTGTCTGACTCGGTGTGACTCTATACGCTATAGTCTGCAAGGCTCATTTGTCCAGGGGATTCTCCAGGCAAGAAAACTGGAGTCAGTGGCCATGCCCTTCTCCAGGGGATCTTCTCAACTCAGGGATCGTCTCTATGTCTCCAGCATTGGCAAGCAGGTTCTTTACCAGTACCGCCACCTGGGAGGCCCTTTTTGTGAATAAAAATTATATATGTCAGTTGCAATCCTTGCCTTGTTTTAATCCTTGAAAAATGTTGTCCTCTCCAATAATACATAAACCAACATCACATAACTATATTACAAACCAGTATCACATAAGTTAGACACAAGTAGCATTTGATGAACGTGACTATAACATTTTTAATAAAAATATGCTTTTTAATGAAGCAAGCTAAAGTATGCAGGTCATAAATTCAATTATATGTCCTTTTGATTTATAGAGAATTATTTGAGGTGTTTCCTGGCAACTTATACTTGTTTGTTCATTATTTATAGTATCAGTTATTGTCTTTTCCAGATAAAGTTTCATTCCCACTGGCACTGAAAACATGTTTTGATAGATCTTGGCAGGAAAAAAGGCATAAATTCTTGAGCTTTGTTCAGTCAAAACAGAGTTGTATGCTTCATTCGGAAACGAGTGCACTAGAGCAGTGTCATTTTTCAAACTATTCTATTGGTTTTACAGTAGTGATTCTTTAAAACAATGGATCTACTTGGGTTTCAAGACTAAGTTGGCAGGTTTCTGGGTATGTTCAAGACCCAGGAGCAAGTTGATGAAGTTCAGTTAGCCAGCTACTCTTCCATATTCACAATATTGATTCCTGATCCACCCAGGTATGAAGCTTCTCTGTTGCAATACATCAGCATTTGTACATTACAAAAAAAAAAAGACCTAAGGATTAAAGCCTGAGCAAAGGGACACTGAAGAATACTCCCTCTGCTCCTCATTCCTCCAGGCTTATTTGCCCTAGAACATTTACAACTGTTGTGGAGCTTGCTATTAAAGTGCTTATTCCATGAATTGTTCTGATTATTTAATACTTTTGTTTCTATGAATAATGCTCTTAAATGGACAGATATTGCCCACAACAGTGCACCCCCCTTCTCTCTTTGTGTATGTGCATGCATGCTATGTCGCTTCAATCGTGTCTGACTCGGTGTGACTCTATACGCTATAGTCTGCAAGGCTCATTTGTCCAGGGGATTCTCCAGGCAAGAAAACTGGAGTCAGTGGCCATGCCCTTCTCCAGGGGATCTTCTCAACTCAGGGATCGTCTCTATGTCTCCAGCATTGGCAAGCAGGTTCTTTACCAGTACCGCCACCTGGGAGGCCCTTTTTGTGAATAAAAATTATATATGTCAGTTGCAATCCTTGCCTTGTTTTAATCCTTGAAAAATGTTGTCCTCTCCAATAATACATAAACCAACATCACATAACTATATTACAAACCAGTATCACATAAGTTAGACACAAGTAGCATTTGATGAACGTGACTATAACATTTTTAATAAAAATATGCTTTTTAATGAAGCAAGCTAAAGTATGCAGGTCATAAATTCAATTATATGTCCTTTTGATTTATAGAGAATTATTTGAGGTGTTTCCTGGCAACTTATACTTGTTTGTTCATTATTTATAGTATCAGTTATTGTCTTTTCCAGATAAAGTTTCATTCCCACTGGCACTGAAAACATGTTTTGATAGATCTTGGCAGGAAAAAAGGCATAAATTCTTGAGCTTTGTTCAGTCAAAACAGAGTTGTATGCTTCATTCGGAAACGAGTGCACTAGAGCAGTGTCATTTTTCAAACTATTCTATTGGTTTTACAGTAGTGATTCTTTAAAACAATGGATCTACTTGGGTTTCAAGACTAAGTTGGCAGGTTTCTGGGTATGTTCAAGACCCAGGAGCAAGTTGATGAAGTTCAGTTAGCCAGCTACTCTTCCATATTCACAATATTGATTCCTGATCCACCCAGGTATGAAGCTTCTCTGTTGCAATACATCAGCATTTGTACATTACAAAAAAAAAAAGACCTAAGGATTAAATGTTTCTATTGTTTTCAATATACTTCTTCAAGATTTCTTTCAAAATAATATTTTTATTTATTTGGGGCATATATATTGGGTCCAAATTTGTTAGGATAAGCAAACAAAAACCCAAAAGTATACTGGAGCATCTACTCCAATGATGTCAAGGATAATTAGTGACATGCTTTCCTGCTGGCTCAGCGATAAAAATTCTGCCTGCCAATGTAGGAGATGTGGTTTTGACCCCTGGATCAGAAAGATCCCCTGGAGAAGGAAATGGAAAGCCACTCCAGTATTCTCACCTGGGAAATTCCATGGACAGAAGAGCCTGGCAGGTTATAGTCATGGGACCTCATGGGATCTCAAAAGAGTTAGACATGATTTAGTGACTAAACAACATCAAATTAGTGAGATCGCTAAATTTTAGAACTCAAGGGTGTGGAACTACAGCTTACTTGATCCTGTATTATATCGTGCTAAAATCAGAAAGCCTCTGAGAAATTGCTCTCACCACTAAATTGTCTATGTGATGTTGGCTCTGCTGCCAGATAATGAAATGGTTCTCTGTTTGGGGGTGGGTCTGGGCCCAGTTTTACTAGTCACAGGTAATAGCTGTCACCCAAGCCTGTGCAAAGACCAAGATGGCATCTTTTAAAAAAATTAAGACTTCTAATAAAAGTTTAAATAAGCAGGATGCTTTTGAAGTCCACTTCTCATTTCTTTCTCATTTAAGTAAACTTAAATTTATTTCCAGGTGATGTGGCATATGAAAATGGCTCCTTTCCCCTTAATAAATAGTTTTGGAATTTGTTGAGTGGATATATTTCATCTCTCTCTAGCCTCCCATGTATCTCACACGAGTCCTTGCACATGACAGGGGCTCTATCGATAGTGATAAAGTTCAATTGGTCTGGAGCTTGTTCTCTCTTCCTCCCTTTTCCCCATTCTCATTTTCTTTCCTTGTCCATCCCCTCCTTATCTTGCTCCATCTGTTTCTTCATCTCCTAATTCTTCTTTTTTTTTCTTTTTAATGTTTTTCCAAAGGCATACTAAATTAACTAAATTTAGTTTCATGTGATTTTTCCAACAACTTCACAGGGTCATGTTGGTCAATTAAAAAAAAAATGTGGGTTAGCTCTTATAAAATTTTACTTTATATAGATCTTCATATGAATTTTACAGTTATATAATACATTTATATAATCTTTATATAGCTCTTTAGTTTGAGCTGATATTTTGTTCCAGGAATTTTATTAGTGCTATTGAAAAGAGTCAGCTATCATGGCCCATCGTCAGCTTACCTGGCTATTTCCTGTTAACAGCTAAGTAAACAGTTCTGTTGCCCAGGCCACTTACATCTGCTGTCTGTCTGCATATGAGAGGTGCTGTGAGGAGAATGTAGAAGCTATTTCCTGCCTAGCCAGTGCAGAGACTGGGGTAGGCATTATTTCATATCACATAACACTGATTGGTAACAACATGAGCTGCTCAGTGTGCTCTACTTATATTCCTAGATAGGTTTACTGACAGATGACTTGTGGAAATCTCATAGAAGTGAAGCAGGGATTTGCATCTGTACAGACTCATGGTCAAGACACAAAAGAATTCAATTAACAGCTGTGTGTTGAGTGATTGAACAGGGATTTAATAGACACATTGGCTAGATCATTTAGAAGTCTACATTAATTTGGACTCCAAACAATGTTTATTCTTTGTAGAAGATTTTTAAAAAGCAGCTATGTCTTTGAGGATTTGACAGACAATATTTTATGTGTTTATAGATTTTAATAATTTATATATCACATCCCACTTACTTTCTTCCTTTTAGTTTGCACCATATGAAGAAAGGTGTTATTTTCACATAAAGAACATATAAATATGATGTTTATGTGTTTTTCTGAAAATTCTATAGGGACTTTGACCATTTGGTATCATAAGACCTTACAGATTTTGATATCACTGTGCCATACATTTAAATATTTACAGGTGAAAAAGTTCTTATTTGTCTGTCATTAAAAAAAAAAGAGGCTCACTAACCAGGCAGGATGTTACAGTGGGAAAAGTATGGATTTGGAGTTTTGAATTCTGGTTTTCTCACATATTAATAGTGTGATCCAGGATTACTTATTAATCTCACTGAGTCTCATTTTTCTCATCTACTCATCATAATAATCATTCTATACAGTTACTGTTATGACTACATGAAATGATGTAGATAAGGTGCTGGAGGCTACAGTTGGTGTCAGTACTGTCAGCTTCCTGTCAGGATTACTCTGTACCATCTATACCAACAAATTTAGACTACCTTTTTCAATCTATTCATTTATAAATGAATGACCACTCTGAGAGACAACCAGTGAACAATGCTGTCTGTGGTTTTGGGGAAATGGTATTCTGTCCATGTCAAATGGATTTCTGACCTCATGAGCAGTCAGCAAAGAAGGCTAACCAGTTGCAGACTTGGGTAGATCCTCATTTGAATCACTGAGGGAAATCTCTGAGACTCATCTGTCTTCCTCATTCACGACTATGAGAGAAACAGAGATGAGACCTCTGCTGATATTCAGATCTACCCCTCTTCTGGTCTAATTTTTCCTCAGTCTACTCACCTAGTGAAAATGGAACAAATATAAAATACCGAGTAAGTTGAACAACTATGGAACATACCAGATTTTATCTTGAGTATTGTTTTGCTGATTAAAAACTCTTACACTGAGGGAGAGCTTTGATTAAAGAAGGAATTAACATATATTTTTTGGAAGAAAGTTTAATAGAAAATACTTTCCTACAATTTACTGATGACCGTGAAAAGTTATTAGTGAAGTTCCAACAATCAGTAAAAATTTAACAGTTGGTATTGCTGAGTAATGGGATTATGAGTGATTTTTCATCTTTGCTTCTTTGTGCTTTTCTGCATTTTCTTTCAAAAAAATAGAATGAGATGGGGGCAATCAGCCTATCAAATTAATAAATCCATATGGAAAAGAAATACTCTTTTGAGACATACAGATGGCCAAAAAACACATGAAAAGATGCTCAAAGTCGCTTATTATTAGAGAAATGCAAATCAAAACTACAATGAGATACCACCTCACACCCGTCAGAATGGCCATCATCAACAAATTGACAGACAATAAATGCTGGAGAGGGTGCGGAAAAAAGGGAACATTTTTGCATTGCTGGTGAGAATGTAGATTGATACAGCCGCTATGGAAGAAAGTATGGAGATTCCTCAAAAAACTAAAACTAGAAAAACCATATGACCCAGCAATCCCACTATTAGACTTATACTCAGATGAAATCAAAATTGAAAGAGACACCTGTACCTCAATGTTCATTGCAGCTCTCTATACAATAGCTAGAACATGGAAGCAACCTAGATGTCCATTGACAAATGAATGGATAAAAAACCTCTGGTACATATATACAATGGGGTACTTCTCAGCTGTAAAAAGAAATGCAGAAGAATCAATCCTAATGAAGTGGATAAATCTAGAATCTATTATACAAAGTGAAGTAAGTCAAAAAGAGAAAGACAAGTACAGTATACTAACACACATATATGGAATCTAGCAAGGTGGTAATGATAACACACACAGAGACGCGATGGAAAAACAGACAGAGAACAGACATATGGACACTGTGGGGAATGAACAGTGGGTGGGAGGCGTGGAAAGAGTAACATGGAAACCTACACTATCACATGTGAAAGAGATAGCTATTGTCATTGCAAAGTGAGAATAGGGGATCCTGAAGGGGGGCTGTGTGACAGTCTGGAGGAGTGGGATGGGGGGGATTGGGAGGAAGGAGGGGTCAAGGACATACATATGACTAATCTGGGATTATACATATCTATAAACAACAAACCTCTGTAAAAGCAAAAAGTAAAATAAAAATAATTAATTTCAAAAAAAAGAAATACTCTTCAAAATTCTTGGATGAAATGAAAATACCTTCACTTAACTCCTAGAAATTGCTTTTGGTAGAAGTACTTTTGTCCATCTATGTTCTGAGTCTTTTCTGTTCAGAAGTTAGATTTTTCTTTTCTTGAAGCAGCTCTTTCTGCCCATCCCTGGATCTCATCAGCACAATCTGTAGGATTTGTATGCAGCTGGTTTTCCCTGCTTTTACTTTTGAATGGGTAGCTTATTTCTTTCCAGAAGTTCTTTTTTTTTTTTTTTCAATTGAACCAAAATGGGTGCAGATGTGGTAAGCATATGCTGAAAGTTGTTGCGTATTATTTTCACCCTGAAGAAAGGCCTGACATAAGCAGTTTCAGATTGTGTGAATTCTTGATTTCACAGTGGCCTTCCAATACTGCCTCTACTGCCAGTGATAACAGGAACCAGGGAGAGACCTTGGGAGGTAAACCACAGATTTACTTCGCTTCCAAGAATTGATGACCTCTTGTGCTCCTTGGTGTGTGAATTTATGAAATGCAGAGGTGTAAAATGAAGTTTTCATTTTCAAAACTGGTACTAGGGTCTAAACTATAATGTAAGCTATTTTTCCTATATTTTTCCCTATGTTTTTCAGTTCATACTTGTAGAAGGCAATTTATGTCATTTGCTTATTTACACCAAAAATACTTTATTTGTGCCAATTCTAAATTCTGAATTTTTGCTTGTTTGCTTTTCCTTAATGCTTTTCTGTTAGCTGCATATTATATTGAAAGACCATTAATCTGGTAATCAAAAACCTGATTTTTTTCCTCTTATTTTGTGAAATGAATATATTAAAAATTTGTAATTTCTAAAAAAAGCAAGAATGTTATTTTTTACCTTAAGTTTATCTACAACTGCTAATCATATTGCTCGTGGATTGTTTCCAAATACTTATAGAAACACATTGAGGAAGGAGATAGATGGATTGAACTGTCTGTCCCCTGTGGATAGAAACTCCATAAAAGCAGGATGATGGAAGAAGCTGGGCCATGACCAGATAAAAGATAAATGACCAAATATTCCTCATTCTTGAAGTCAAGGAGACTTCTTCAACTACACATGTGCAGAAAGGCTCCTCAGAGGTCCAAAGTGAGGGGATGCCACCCCATAGTAAGTGATGTCAGCCTACCCATAGGCCTCTTCACTGGACTCCATCTTTGCTAAGAGATGAACATGCAGATTTGGGAGGATACTGAGATAAACCAAATACAGACTCAGAACCAGGCCAAGCAAGAAAACTGGCCAAAGGAAACCTGGAAGAAACACCCCATAGAAGTGATTCAAACCATCATAGAATGTGACCCTCTCTCTGAGTTCACCCATGTACCTATGCACAGGTACTATACTCTTTTCTTCCTAATAGACCCTTTGCTTGTTTAACAACTCCTTATCTCTGTGCGGAAATTCATGTCTACTCAGTTGATGGGCCAGGGCCTTGCCTCTGGCCATGGCCACCAGTGGTGGCCTAGCGGCTAGGATTCAGTGCTCTTACTGCCATTGCTTGACTTTAGTCTGTTGGTTGGGAACCCAAATCCTGTTTAAGCTGCTGCAGGCCCAGGCCATCCAAGATCAATGTCATTAAATAAAATTAACTCGACTATATATATATATATATATATATTTCTTGTCTGAGTATTAAGACTATTTATTACAAAGGTTCTCAAGAGGAGCTTCTCATATTTTGAAAGAAGAATTTCTTTACCTGGGAAAAATAATGACTTCCTTAGTAGTGGAGGATAGTCAAGGAATTGATTTAATCAATATATTTCTTTATGTTGTTAAACATCTAAGAGCAAGATGAATGTATTCATACACCTGAAATTAACACAGCATTGTAAGTCCAACTATACTCCAATATAAAATAAGGATTAAATTTAAAAAGGATTAATATATTCATTCATTCACTCATTTAACAAAAATGTAGTGGTAACTACATACCAAGTACTTTGCCAGGGATCAAGAAAACAGTGACCAATTAGAGGAACATAGTAGTTTCTGATGTCATATGTCTGTAGGTCAGTACAAAAAAGAAAAATTAGTCATGTGACCCTATGGATTATAGCCCACCAGGCTCCTCTGTCAATGGGATTTCCCAGGCAAGAATACTGAAGTCGGTAGCCATTCCCTTCTCCAGGGGGTCTTCCCAACCCAGGAATTCAACCTGGGTCTCCAGCACTGCAGATGTATTCTTTACCATCTGAGGCACCAAAGAAGCACAGGTCAGTATGAAGATCAACAAATAAGCAAGAGTTAAGAGTGTTGGAGGAATACCTGAACCTAGATTTGGCAGTCAGGAAAAATATTTTGAGGGGATGAGAAATCCAAAAATGAGCAGAAAATAAGCGAGTAGAAGTTATCCAAGTCTTTGTATTTCTAACAAAGGGATAGTGACAAGAGTGTGCTTTGAATGTGAAGGAAAAGAAAGAAAAATCTAGTTAGCTCATGGTTTAAGTCTACATTTGGAATGAATTAAAATTACAATAAAAGCTGGTAGAAACTCATTCTGCAATCATCATTACGCTCTTACAAGCTTACAAGCCAGTTCCAAAGTTTGCTTTCTTGGAACAAAGAAAGATAATTTTAAAAACTTCCCCTTAGTGGGAGGAGAGTTAATAGACCACTGAAAGGGCCTAATTTACCTCCCAGCATTATATTACTCAGAGTTAAACTAGGGCAGTTAAGACACAGATGCCATGCTTAAATGCTAAAAGTATATTCAGTGTAATTCTGAAAGACCAACATCCTTGAGAAACTACTAGAATTTGTGCAATGCACTGAAACTTTAATTTCTCAAGAACCCCACACCTTGGTCCCAGGTAAAAGAAAAAAAAGCAAGTCATGTCACTCTGTTTTTCATTGTCAGGCACACTCTTCAATGTATTAGATTGTTTGGCTTGGCTGGTGTGAGAAACAAATTTATGCTGTTAAGAGGCAAATCAGATGATCTTTTTAAAATAAGTGTAAAATTTCTCTTGCCAACTCCAAATAGATGAATCATATTGACTTCATCCTTGGGAGCCATGTTACTAATCCTTAGATTATTCTTCCTGATTCTTTAGCTTATTTTACTAATTTTCATATCTCTATCTCTATCTATCTATCTATCTATCTATCTATCTATCTATCTATCTATACTTCCCAGGTGGCACTAGCGATAAAGAACCTGCCAGCCAATGGAGGAGATGTGAGACACTCAGGTTTTATCTCTGGGTCAGGAAGATCCCCTGGAAGAGGAAATGGTAACTCACTCAGTATTCCTACCTAGAGAATTCCATGGACAAAAGATCCTATGCACTACAGTTGACTGGGTCACAAAAAGACACACCTGAAGTGACTTAGGAGGTGTTATTATATGATGTCTTTTCTTACACATCTCAGAGCCCAAGTAGACCTCCTGGAGCTGGCTCTAGGTTCCATCATGGCCCTTAAGCATATTATAGAAAGAACAAATCCAGCTTCAAAACACCTGGTCAGGAGGGTTCTGAAGTTTTGTAAGATCCTTAAGATGCTTAAATTTCCATTCAAGGATGGGGCAAGCATTACTTTAAATTATTAAAAAGATAACAGATGCCTCCAAGGGATCCTTCAAGCTTGGGATTTATTCATTCATTCAAGATGTATTTACTAAACATCTGTTATGCACCAAGTAGTGTTTTGGGTATCATGTAATGTGGCTGAAAGCCTAGGCATAGCTGGTTCTGAGTCAGAATTTCAATATCATGAGACAAAGTCAACTGATCTTTCAAACATGGCAGAGGCAATCCACATCCTGGCTCTGCCACTCAGTAGGTGTGTGACCATGGACTCCTCTCTAAGCCTCAGTTCTCACATTCTTTAACTTCTACTTTCATCAACACATTGGAAGAGACCAGATGTGACTAGATAAGCAGAGAATGAGCTGCTTTGAACTCTAGTCACTCACTGTTCATCCGCCAGGTATTATCTTCCAGGGATCAGCCAAGCTAGCGGGCAGCCTAGAACAGTCCCCTTGGGAGTCATTTCATTAACTCCTACTCTTACATTCTCCAGAAACCTACCTTGATGTCTTCTGTGATAAGATGCCTCTGATACGAGTTTCTGTGGTGCCATGATCTACTTCTAATACACACCTTACTGCAATTTTATCATGATAGATGCTTAGTTTACCATCTATCTCCTTGTAAGAATCTAATCTTCAAGAGGGCAATCACATGTCTATTCTGCTTTCTGGTATAATCCCCAGTGTTTAACAGAGTCCACATAGCATTACTGAATAAGTGATGGAAGTTTTTAACCATTCTTACAGAGACACCACTTTGCCAACAAAGGTCTGTCTGATAAAAGTTCTATGATTTTTCCAGTAGTCATGTACAGATGTGAGAGCTAGACCATAAAGAAGACTAAGTACCAAAGAATTGATGTCTGTGATCCTGGAGAAGACTCTTGAGAGTCTCTTTGAAAGAAAAGAGATCAAAGCAGTCAATCCTAAAAGGAAATCAACCCAGAATATTCATGGAAGGAACTGGTGTGGAAGCTGAAGCTCCAGTACTTTGGCTACCTGAGGCAAAGAGTCAGCTCATTGGAAAAGACCCTGATGCTGGGAAAGACTGAGGAGCAGGGGATAACTGAGGATGAGATGGTTGGATGGCATCACTGACTCAATGAACATGAGTTTTAGCAAACTTTGAGAAGGAATAAAGGACAGGGAAGCCTGGTGTGCTGTAGTCCATGGTGTTGCAAAAAGTCAGACACAACTGAGTAACTAAACACAACAATCATTCTTAGACGCCTGCTACAAAGGAGTTTGTGAAGAAGAAAAGGGAGTACACTTCATCTATATTGACTGCTGTGTACCTGTACACACACAAGTTCACTTAAGTCTTATGACCACATCAAGCGGCAGAAATCACAGGTTATTTTGATTTTTGCCACCTGATGAAAATGAGGTTTGGAGAGTAAAGCATTTGTGTTTGCGTGGCTAGGAAGTAAAAAGACTAGAACTGGAATTCAGCCCAGTTTGATGCCAGATCCTTTGTTCTTTCCATTAAATCACAACATTCCTTAGCACTGAGAAACTATTTTAGAATTCACAGCAATGGCAACCGGAAGAAGAGTCACCTGGAATTTTACCTTTGTGGGCATCCTTCCACATAGTTTATTTTTCATCCCTATATGTGGCTTTGCTTTATTAAATAAACAGAAGCTCCCAGTGGTGCTGTTGATTGGGATTTCTACTTAAAAATGAAATTTGGGGCATTGATCCTTCCATGTTATATTTTACTTTGAGAAGACTATTTTGTTTTTCAAAAATTATTTTTCATAAAAAAATATTTTTCTCAAAAGGTAATGCATGCATATGGCAAAAATGTAAACAATGCAAAAAGGTATTTTTCTGTAACACATGATTGCATACTGTGTATATCTCTGTGTACTTTGCTTTTGTCACTGAAATATCTTCAAAAATATCTATATAAAAATACATGTTCAATTTTTAAATTTTTATTTTTCTTTTGCCTCTAAGCCATTGTTTTTTTTTTTTAATTTTTCATCCATGTTTATTCTTTGGCACGTGTGGGCCTCCCATTGCAGTGGCATCTCTCATTGCAGAGCACTAGCTCTGGGAGCATGCACTCCAGAGCTCTGGCTCTCAATTGAACACATTGGCCCAGCTGTTCCTTGACATATGGGATCTTCCCAGGCCAGGGATCGAACCGGTGTGCCTTGCACTGCAAGGCAGACTCTCTACCTACTGGGCCACCAGGGAAACCTCCCAAAAATACATCTTTAATTATTTTAATGATGACATAGTTTCCTTTTATTTGTAACATATAATCAATACGTTTAATAATATGCTAACCACAGAGAAAAAAAGCAATCTAACATCAGAATTACATTGTTTGTCTAGTGAACACAAATATATTTTAACAAATATAGGTTAAACAAGTAATGTGACTAATAAAAGTAGAATTCCCATAGAGTAGGAAAGTACAACTTATTTTTATACTGAAAGCAATAAAAGTATTTAAAAGTTCATTCCTTTTATTGGGAATCATTGCAAATATCACTTACAGTCACAGAGTTTTAGAACTAAGGGTAACTTTAGAGGTGATTTAGTGGAGTGGTTTTAAAATACATTTTGGGGTGTGTATGTGTGTGTGTGTATGAGTTTTTCTTCAAAAACAAGCTTATACAGAGACATAATAATGTACTGTTTACTGAAAACCTATTTTGGGCCTGGAAAATGCATTTTAAATTATTACCTTATTGCTTTCAACAATCTTAGAGATAGGTATCATTATCATATTGATTTTATAGGTGAGAAACATAAATGCAAACTTGGCTAGATTCTAAACCCCATGGTACACTATCTTCTTTACTAGATGCAAAATGCCTAAATTTCAGAAATGTCACCCACTTAGCACCAATCTTCAATCTTGAAGGTCCTTAGAAGAAAATCTGTTAGGATCAGAACATGTTTTTAAAATCCTCACAGAATCTATGTCCAAGTTTAGTAATCCATCGCTCCTCACTGGTATAGCTACGCCAGTTTTGAAAATATTTTAATACTTCTGAATGTTTGGTAAACAATTGTGTAGGAGCTAGCCACTCTGTGAGATACACTGGCTATTACGGACTGAATTATGTCATCCTGAAAATCTATATGTTAATGTCCCAAATCCCCTCCCCCTGGCTTGGGACCTCAGAATGTAACTGTCCTTGGGAATAAGGTCTTTTGAGAATGATTGAGTTTTAAACTTGGGTTTTTTATTGTCAGAAATAAAAGGGGGAAAAAAACTTCCCGGGGATCGAACGTTTTTGGCAAGGCAGACTCTACCTACTGGGCCACCAGGAAACCTCCCAAAATACATCTTTAATTATTTTAATGATGACATAGTTTCCTTTTATTTGTAACATATAATCAATACGTTTAATAATATGCTAACCACAGAGAAAATGCAATCGAACATCAGAATTACATTGTTTGTCTAGTGAACACAAATATATTTTAACAAATATAGGTTAAACAAGTAATGTGACTAATAAAAGTAGAATTCCCATAGAGTAGGAAAGTACAACTTATTTTTATACTGAAAGCAATAAAAGTATTTAAAAGTTCATTCCTTTTATTGGGAATCATTGCAAATATCACTTACAGTCACAGAGTTTTAGAACTAAGGGTAACTTTAGAGGTGATTTAGTGGAGTGGTTTTAAAATACATTTTGGGGTGTGTATGTGTGTGTGTGTATGAGTTTTTCTTCAAAAACAAGCTTATACAGAGACATAATAATGTACTGTTTACTGAAAACCTATTTTGGGCCTGGAAAATGCATTTTAAATTATTACCTTATTGCTTTCAACAATCTTAGAGATAGGTATCATTATCATATTGATTTTATAGGTGAGAAACATAAATGCAAACTTGGCTAGATTCTAAACCCCATGGTACACTATCTTCTTTACTAGATGCAAAATGCCTAAATTTCAGAAATGTCACCCACTTAGCACCAATCTTCAATCTTGAAGGTCCTTAGAAGAAAATCTGTTAGGATCAGAACATGTTTTTAAAATCCTCACAGAATCTATGTCCAAGTTTAGTAATCCATCGCTCCTCACTGGTATAGCTACGCCAGTTTTGAAAATATTTTAATACTTCTGAATGTTTGGTAAACAATTGTGTAGGAGCTAGCCACTCTGTGAGATACACTGACTATTACGGACTGAATTATGTCATCCTGAAAATCTATATGTTAATGTCCCAAATCCCCTCCCCCTGGCTTGGGACCTCAGAATGTAACTGTACTTGGGAATAAGGTCTTTGAGATGATTGAGTTAAACTGTGATTGTCAGAGTAAGATCTTGATTTTATCTGACTGAAGTCTTTAAAAGAAAAGGAAACAACACCAGAGTTCACTCTTTCTTTCAAAACATGCACTTAAGAAGGTCCATGTGAGGACACAGTGAGAAGACTTGTCATCTATCTGCAAGTCAAGGGGAGAAGCCTCAGAAGAAACCAGATATGCTGAGACCTAATCTCAACTTCCACCCCCCAGGACTGTAATAACATAATCTTCTATTGTTTGAACAACCTAGTCTGTGGTATTTTATTAATGGCAGACCTAGCAGTTCAATATACTGCTCCTCATCATAATCTGGAAACTCGGAATAAAGCCTGGAAAACTCAGGGAACCTCCCTGAGGAAATTGGCTCTGATTTACAACCTGGGCCCTCCTAATGGACACTTTGCTTATTTTCAACAAACAACATGGCAATGAATTTTCTTGTGTATGTATGTTCATATATCCATCACATAGATATATCTGTATGAACATACATCTATATGTTCATTTGGTGATATATTTGAATATGTATTTCTAGAAATGAAATTCTTGACTTTGTTAACTTAGAGAAAGTTGCTGAAAGTGTTAGTCCTTCAGTTGTGTCTGACTCTTTGCAACCCCATGGACTGTAGCCCTCCAGGTTCCTCTGTCCATGGGATTCTCCAGGCAAGAATACTAAAGTGGGTAGCTGTTCTCTTCCATAGGTACAAAGTTCTTACATGTATGTTAACATTCTTCACTGGGGAAACCTACACTTATGGATGACACTAGTGCGTTGGTTGAACTCACTTTGGTTATGGGCATTAATAGCTACCTTGTTTTTGAAGGAATAAAAAGTTTCAAAGTAGAAGATATTTTAAATTCTTTAGGGAGAGGGAATTTGGAGTATCCCATTACCTGATAAATGAAGCCCAAGGTCACAAAGGGTAGAAATGTCTAAGCAGCTCTGACAACAGTTTTAGGTATTAGCAACACCGGAGAGCACCATTGCTGAGAATAGAGGTTTAAAACGATGCCTTTTCCTCAAGGCATCCTTTGCCCACAAAACTGATCCATGATGACAGTTTACATTATGTTCATTCCTTCAGGAATAATTGCTGTGCCTCCATGTGGAAGTTATCTCATTCCAAAGAAGGAGGATCATCCATCATATCAATGTGATATAGTTTTGCCAGATGCCAGATGAATTAACAAATTGTATTCAATATACACATTCATCAATTCTGACTACTGCTTAAATAAAATCATAATGGTATATATCTTTGGAAAATATTAGCAGGCTTTGAACATGTTTTAAAAATTATCCAGATAGATCTGTGGTTCTTTTAGCCACTTAAAAAATTTTAGACTTAAAATAGCTTTTTTTAAAAGCTAGCTCTTCTTGAATATAAATTGATAAAAAGCCAGAGGCAGAAATTTTCAAACTTGAGCATACATCAGGATCACCTGGAGGATTTGCTGAAATATTTTAATGGGCTGCACCCTCAAATTTCAGACTCGGTAAGTCTGAAGTGGACTATGGTTCTGTATGTCTAACAAGTTTTCAGGCAATGTTGGTGTTCTTGGTCAGGAAAGCATACTCAGAGGATGCCTGCTTTTGACAAGTCTGTCACAAAATATTTAAGTCACATATGGATCACTTAGAGATCTTTTTAAATTACAGATTCAAATACAGTAGGAATTCAAGATTCTGCATTTTGACAAGCTCCTAGGTGATGCTGATGCTTCAGATCTGTGCAATTTTGAGTATCAAGATTCTATACAAAGTGTATTATATTGTAGTTAGTTGACAATTTGAAGGGTTCCTGATTAAAAGATAAAGGTAATTAGAGAGACTGTGGATTTTACCCATGCCCTTCCAGTTTCTCTGTCAAATGTTAATGAAAACTTTGAAATTGACTGCCAGGTTTTTTAACCTGACTTGGCCTATGGTCCTCTCATCCAGGAAACTTCATTCTTTTGACCCCTTATTTCCACTTCCCAATTTTGCTGAGGCTTAGTTTGATACATTTTCAACTACATTTCAACAAAGAAACTGAGCATGGAGCATTTTTGGCCATTGAGATCATACAGAAGCAGAAACTGAAGTTTAGAATAGATAAGTAATTTACCTAAGACATGAAGCCGAAGGCAAATCAGCTACTTTCCCATTGTTTAGGAGATACAATATGTTGAGGATAGATTGTAAAGACTGTGGAAAAGAGAGAAGAACACACTTTGGTAACATGATGATGTGTGCTAAGTTACTTCAGTCGTGTCTGACTCTTTGCAACTCAATGGGCTGTAGCCCACCAGGCTCCTCTATCCATGAGATTCTCCAGACAAGAATACTGGAGTGGGTTACCATGCCCTTCTCCAAAGGATATTCCCAACCCAGGGACTGAGCCCACATCTCTTATGTCTGCTGTGTTGGCAGGCAGGTTTTTTTTTTTTTTTTTTTTTACCACCAGTGCCATCTGGAAAGGCTAATATGGTGAGAGTGACTGTTCTAGAAACAGCATGTGGCCTTGTTAGAAGCTAGTGGTCAAGAGTAGGCAGTTACCCATATATTTACATTTTCAAGCTCAGATCTTTGGATTAAGAAAGTAGAAGGCTCTGTTTCCAAGTCTCAAGACAAAGTATTAATAGAAGGATTTCAGGCATCAGATTCCAGGATCCATCTCTCTGTCCTAAACCTCACATACTAGTTTGTTGTTGTTGTTTAGTCACTAAGTCATGTTAGACTCTTTTGTGACCCGATTGACTATAGCCCACCAGGCTCTCTGTCCATGAGACTTCCCAGGCAAAAATACTGGAGATCTCAAGGAGATCATCCCAACCCAGGGACTGAACCTATCTCTCCTGAAATTCAGGCTGTCAGGCTGATTCTTTACTGCTGAACATCAGGGAAGCCCACATACTAGTTTGCATCAGCTCATATTGGGGCTATGAGGATCTAGGGAATTGAATGATAGAACCACAGGCTCTCAGAGTTGAGAAGAACCTTAAGGTATTATCCAAGCTCTTTCTCCTCCGAGACTGTGATTCAGCACTAACAAAACTGACAAGAACAGGTTTTTAACCCATCACTCAGATTACATTTTCTGGACATCAGAACACTTACATCTCAAATATGGAGTATTAAGAACACTTAGAAACTGAATGAGAAGCTTGATGAGTATGGAATCAATTAGAGCTGGGGAAATGAGAAGCTTCGTGAGATATTTTATCCAAATAAGGAAGAATCTGAAGACTAACTTGTTCCCTTATTAATACTGCAACTATTATCTCTAGATTTTCTGAACTCACTCTAGATCCAAGCATTCTATCTATTGTACTCAAGTTTCCTTCTCAGATTGCATGTCACCACTTTTGGCTTGAAAAATACAACTAACATAACTAGAGAATTTACCTTCCCTGAAGATGGCATCTTTTTGTCCCCAATGAGTCTTTCTCTGTCCCTTGGAAAGGGCAGAAGGCCCACAATCAACTCTCTCCACCTCTCCTGGCTCTGGTCTCTGTGCTGGTCATTCCATACTTCTTGAAGTCCTCAAGCTTTAGCTCAAACACTGGATAAGATTTCTGAGTCACATGCCATATATGATTCACAATTTTTTTAGCTAAGAAAGAAAGTTAGCATGTTGCAAAGAATAAAATACAGGCTTATGAGTGGGGAGAGTCCTCCAGCTGTTTGAGGGAAGGGGTGAGAATTTCTAGGAATTGGGCCACTGCCCAGTTATGGTTGGCCTTGGAACTGTCACTGCACGGGGTATGCCATTTAACATGTTGATGTTTCACAATAAGCATAAACTGAGGCTCATTGTCTAGTGGAAGTGGACTCGTTCACCATTTTGGACCTAGTTGGTTCTAACCAGTTTCTTTAAAGGTTGTGTCCTGCCCCTTCCCTTCTGTTTCAAGACTATTAAGGCTTAAAAAACAATCTACTGGCACTCCCCAGGTCTTAGAGTCCTTATAGCTTCCCTGCCTTTGTTATCTTTTCTAAAACTATGTAACCAAATTTAGGCAGATACTAATGTCTAAAGTTAATATATTCCTATGTGTATAATAAAAATATAATTATCCATTGCTCACTCAATCATTATAGGTTATTTGTTGAGTATCTATTGAACTCTTACTGTGTTATTCCATACTAACAATGTTATATACAAGGAACACAAAAAACAAAAAGAGCAAGGCCCCTGCCTTGAGGAAACTCATTGTCATTGGGGGCGGGGGCGGGGGATAGGCATCCTTTTTTCTCATTCATTCATTCTAGGAAGATTTATTGAATTTCTATCATGATCTAGTCACTGTTTTAAGCTCTGAGGAGCTTACATTGTAATGAGAGTGGGTGAGGAGAGAAGGAAGGAGACAGACAATAAACAAGTAAACAAATGAGATCGCAGCAGTAAAAAAAAAACATAAAGCTATCAACATATTAGCATTTCAGATTGCATGTCACCACTTTTGGCTTGAAAAATACAACTAACATAACTAGAGAATTTACCTTCCCTGAAGGTGGCATCTTTTTGTCCCCAATGAGTCTTTCTCTGTCCCTTGGAAAGGGCAGAAGGCCCACAATCAACTCTCTCCACCTCTCCTGGCTCTGGTCTCTGTGCTGGTCATTCCATACTTCTTGAAGTCCTCAAGCTTTAGCTCAAACACTGGATAAGATTTCTGAGTCACATGCCATATATGATTCACAATTTTTTTAGCTAAGAAAGAAAGTTAGCATGTTGCAAAGAATAAAATACAGGCTTATGAGTGGGGAGAGTCCTCCAGCTGTTTGAGGGAAGGGGTGAGAATTTCTAGGAATTGGGCCACTGCCCAGTTATGGTTGGCCTTGGAACTGTCACTGCACGGGGTATGCCATTTAACATGTTGATGTTTCACAATAAGCATAAACTGAGGCTCATTGTCTAGTGGAAGTGGACTCGTTCACCATTTTGGACCTAGTTGGTTCTAACCAGTTTCTTTAAAGGTTGTGTCCTGCCCCTTCCCTTCTGTTTCAAGACTATTAAGGCTTAAAAAACAATCTACTGGCACTCCCCAGGTCTTAGAGTCCTTATAGCTTCCCTGCCTTTGTTATCTTTTCTAAAACTATGTAACCAAATTTAGGCAGATACTAATGTCTAAAGTTAATATATTCCTATGTGTATAATAAAAATATAATTATCCATTGCTCACTCAATCATTATAGGTTATTTGTTGAGTATCTATTGAACTCTTACTGCGTTATTCCATACTAACAATGTTATATACAAGGAACACAAAAAACAAAAAGAGCAAGGCCCCTGCCTTGAGGAAACTCATTGTCATTGGGGGCGGGGGCGGGGGATAGGCATCCTTTTTTCTCATTCATTCATTCTAGGAAGATTTATTGAATTTCTATCATGATCTAGTCACTGTTTTAAGCTCTGAGGAGCTTACATTGTAATGAGAGTGGGTGAGGAGAGAAGGAAGGAGACAGACAATAAACAAGTAAACAAATGAGATCGCAGCAGTAAAAAAAAAAAAGGTAGACAACAATAACAAACAAACAAAACCCAAAGTCATTAAAGCAAGGTAATGAGATAGGGTAGTCAGAGAAGGTGTTTCTTTATTAGGTGATAATAAACTTGAGTGATGTGAAAGACCAGGAGGAAGAACATTCCAGGCAGAATGAATCATGTAAACAGGGCCTAAACCCAGAAAAAAACCCATACATTCTAGGAATCTAAAGAAGTGCAGGGAATCTGAGAGTAATGAGGCATAATGATAACGGGAAGCAATGCATGATAAAAGACAGTATAAACTTCTTTGGAAAGATAAGCATGTATACCACTGGAACAGTAGGGGTATGTGAGGCTGTGCAAAACAGAAATAGAGGCACAGAGGTAGAGAACAATGTATGGACACCAAGCAGGGGTGGCGGTGGGTGGGATGAACTGGGAGATTGGATTGACATATGTACACTAGTGACACTATGTATAAAATAGGTAATTAATGAGAACTTCATATATAGCTCAGGCAATGCTACTCAGTGCTCTCTGGTGACCTAAATGGGGAGGAAATCAAAAAAAAAAAAGGAGATACATGTATATGTATAGCTGATTCACTTTGCTGCACAGCAGAAAATAACACAAAGTAACTTATGCAAAGCTACTTTACTCCAATAAAAATTAATTAAAAGAGAAACAAAAGCAATGTGCAGAAACTTTCCTAGAGCAAAAAGAAGGATAAGTCTATAATCATTCATCTAGGGTACTTGAATGTTCTTGCCTAAGGAGATGGAGCAAGAGAAGGGGAAGGCAGCTGGGGAGGGGAGAGCAGAAGTGGCGGTTGGGGCAACACTGCCTAAAGGTTTTTTATTTTTTATAATTTTATGTGTTTCCATAAATAAAAATGTCCAAAAATAATTGGCAGGCCTAGAAATACAGCTTTCTAATACAACTCTTCACACAATCAGGTATACTTAATCTTTTTCAGAGTGATCATGAATTTCAACCTAGTAAAGTTTTCTGCATTAATGAGATTTTCACATGGTCATACCCTTTTGTCAAGAAACTGAGACATGTGCCAAGAAAGTGCCTTCTTTATGAAGGCTACCTATTTCTTATAAGTCCTTAAAAAATTTATATGTGTGTTGTACATTTTTTTTTTTTTAGTGGAGCTGTTTAGAGATAAGAAATAATAGTGAATTTAGTCATCTTGACTTGTTCTTCCTGATAAGAGCTGAGGGTTCTCTAGAAATGCTATCTAATCTGCGGTTGAAAATAATTTAATATTAATATTTAAAAATAAAAAAAGGGATTCAACAAAACATGGACTTAAAAATCAGAAGTATTGGGGCTTCCCTGGTGGTCCAGTGGGTAAACAGTTCACACTGCAGTGCAAGGGGTGCCAGTTTGATCCCTGGCCCAGGAAGATCCCACATTGCCGCGGAGCAGATGGACCTGTGTGTCCAATTATGAGCCAGTGCTCTGAAGCGCATACGCCCAGAGCTGGTGCTCTGCCACGAAAGAGACCACTGCAATGGGAGGCCCACACAGATGGAAGTATAAAGATGGATGAAAATAAATAAACAAAAAACCAATAAAAGAGGCCAAAATTAAAAAAAAAATCAGAAGCATTCTTATGGAAGTGTGTATACATGGGTGTGTATGTGTGAGAGAGTGAGAATAAGAGAGACAGAGAGATATTGTGATATTTTAAGACAACAAATGATCCCGGTGTGTCTGTGGGTTTTAGTACCAATGTCATCCCAGGAGCTTATGGCTCCTTTTTTTCATTTAATAGATCTTCAGCACTTCTGTGGCCTTATTGGTTTTTTCTTTTTTAACCAAGAAATGTAATGAAATTCATAAGTATCACCCTAAACTATCTGATATATTCAAACTTCTCTTTCTTTAAAAAATGTGATTCTAGAAATCAAAATCCTGCTCAGGTTTGTCCTCCCTTTTATAAGTGAAACTAGTAGTAAAGCCAGCCTTGTCTGCTGCTGACTCTGACAAACACAGGTGAGGGCATCATGACATAGGTTTTATAATTACTTTAAAAATGCATTTATCTATCCTTCTTTGTATCCCTAGGCAGTTCCCTCAAGAACTTTATTTTTAACTAAGAGAATTTCAAAACTTGGTATTTTTGAGAATTACAGTAGTACTTGTATTGTTTAAAAAATAAATTACATTCTTATGCATAAACTAAGGTTAGGAAAGCATATAATATTTTCTTTCATGTTTTATCTTTTAATAGAAAGATTAAAATAATAGCACTTTAAACTGAACTCAGATAGCATTTTTAAACTAATTTTTAAGAATCCATATTTCTTGTTCTATCATTTCTATACACACTTGAAATACTTTCAAAATTTCAAATTCACCACATTCCCCAGAGGTTCCCTTCATGGAGGATGGTGCATTTTCCATTTAACCCTGCTTAGGGGCTGAAGTTGTTCAAAGCAATGTGTCCAAGGCTGAACCTGAATTAAGGTGGCACATGGATTATACACTGTATTACTTTTCAAAATTCAAGACACAGTGAAACCTTATCGGTTATTCAGAGCCAGAATTAAAGTACAAGTGGACTAAATGATTTGAGGAGAGGCCACTGCAATGGGAGGCCCACACAGATGGAAGTATAAAGATGGATGAAAATAAATAAACAAAAAACCAATAAAAGAGGCCAAAATTAAAAAAAAAATCAGAAGCATTCTTATGGAAGTGTGTATACATGGGTGTGTATGTGTGAGAGAGTGAGAATAAGAGAGACAGAGAGATATTGTGATATTTTAAGACAACAAATGATCCCGGTGTGTCTGTGGGTTTTAGTACCAATGTCATCCCAGGAGCTTATGGCTCCTTTTTTTCATTTAATAGATCTTCAGCACTTCTGTGGCCTTATTGGTTTTTTCTTTTTTAACCAAGAAATGTAATGAAATTCATAAGTATCACCCTAAACTATCTGATATATTCAAACTTCTCTTTCTTTAAAAAATGTGATTCTAGAAATCAAAATCCTGCTCAGGTTTGTCCTCCCTTTTATAAGTGAAACTAGTAGTAAAGCCAGCCTTGTCTGCTGCTGACTCTGACAAACACAGGTGAGGGCATCATGACATAGGTTTTATAATTACTTTAAAAATGCATTTATCTATCCTTCCTTGTATCCCTAGGCATTTCCCCTCAAGAACTTTATTTTTAACTAAGAGAATTTCAAAACTTGGTATTTTTGAGAATTACAGTAGTACTTGTATTGTTTAAAAAATAAATTACATTCTTATGCATAAACTAAGGTTAGGAAAGCATATAATATTTTCTTTCATGTTTTATCTTTTAATAGAAAGATTAAAATAATAGCACTTTAAACTGAACTCAGATAGCATTTTTAAACTAATTTTTAAGAATCCATATTTCTTGTTCTATCATTTCTATACACACTTGAAATACTTTCAAAATTTCAAATTCACCACATTCCCCAGAGGTTCCCTTCATGGAGGATGGTGCATTTTCCATTTAACCCTGCTTAGGGGCTGAAGTTGTTCAAAGCAATGTGTCCAAGGCTGAACCTGAATTAAGGTGGCACATGGATTATACACTGTATTACTTTTCAAAATTCAAGACACAGTGAAACCTTATCGGTTATTCAGAGCCAGAATTAAAGTACAAGTGGACTAAATGATTTGAGGAGAGATGCTGGGAGATACACCTTTCCATTTTGCAGCCCTTTTTCTCTTTCCTCAGGTCTCTGTTATAAAGACTTTGTGTCTGGAAGTATGAGAAAAAAATGCAAATGCCTTTATAAGGAGTTAAATGCAAAGCAATAATGAATCTATGACTCCTTAGTGGAAATCTGTTCATCAGATTATGCACCAAGACTTGAGGGTGGGGATGATACTGGCAAATATTTTATTTCTGAGAAGAGTGATTTTCCTGCCCCCATTATTTAAAATCTAGAATGTATATGAGGGGTTTGAAACCTCAAAGGGAAAGGGGACTAAGTAACTAGTAGAGGGATGAGAGTTTCTGACCTGCTGTTTGGTTTGGTTCTTCCTGAGACCCTCTTTCCAGCTCTGCACATGGATTCTATTCCTCAGATTGCCCTTTCTGATTCCCCATCCCCTGCCTCTTAGTTAACTTCTTCAATTCTCAGTTTGTTACTTGTTTCCAGAATTTGTCTCTGACCTTGAATCCCTTCCTCCCTTCCTGATAACTAACTGTATCTCCCTCCACTTCCAGAGTACTAAATGTGTCTCTGCTGAAGTTAGTGCCCCTTACAATGATTTGTTTGGTTCTCTACTCCTTGACAAAGTTTAAGTTCTTTATTAAGGTTGGGGTGAAGGGTCCCTTATTCTTGGAGGAATGGCATGGCTATTTAATAAATGTAGAACAGATACATTTCACTACTGCTCTTGTATGTTTCCTGACTTATCCCCTATATTTGAAGGATAAGCAGTGCTACATTCCATTTCAATGTTTAAGTTTTTGCAGATATGTTAATCATCACTATTTTTTTTTTTTTTTTACTCTGAGTTCCTCACAATCTTTACAGAATGGAAACTGCATGTGTAGAGTCTATATATTCATCACTGTCCTCTGGCTCTCCAATTAACACCACCGTATTCCTCTTCCCCAGCTGAGTCAGAACAGGCAACTGATAGCTGTCGCCTGCTTAACAGAGGAATAGCTGTTAGCTTGAAAAACTCCTAACCTCTTTTGCTAACTTGATTTTACTCCCCAGTTTCTTTAAAAGAGACTCCTTCTTCAACAAACTCTTCTTCATCTCATTTATTCTATATCTTTTGAGAGATTTCTCCATCATATTCCTCTTCATTTCTGTATCTTCAACTACTCTAGTGAATCTTTCCCTTCAGAAAGTAAATGTGCCCAAATCTTTTTAAATAAAAACTCCCTCTTAATCACCAATGTTCCTATATCTCTGTTCTTTCTCCCATCTGTTCAATAAAATAATAATCATTACTTGCCACCTTAGTCTCATTTTTTACTTACAATGGGTCACCATGACAAAGCCAATTCAAGTATTTATCCATACTTTACTACTTTCTGCATTTAACTATGTTGACCAGTCACATTTTTTGAATTTTCTGATTTTAATTATTTATTTTTTAACTGGAGTCTAACTGCTTTACAATGCTAGTTTGCCCTCTACAATAATGTGAATTGACTTTATGCATGCATACACCCCCTCCCACTTGAGCTTTTCTCCCACTCCCCACACTCTCATGTCAATTTTTTGTAATAGAAAGTATTCCCCTGCTTCTTCCCGATTTCTACTATGTCTCCAGCCAGTGTTTGAGCCTACTCTATGGGCCTCTTTTCCCACTTGCTGCTTAAATACTGATGCTTTCCAAGGTTCTGCCCTTGGCTTGCTTTTCTTCTTATCTGACACACTCTACAAGGGTAATGTCTTCATATACTCAACATCCACTACCAACTTGGCCGGGGAGAAATTTTAAATTGTCCATGTCTAATTGAGATGAAACACTGACTTCCCTGGTGCCTGGTCTAAAACTTGGGAGTTGTCTTGAGTTTTTCCTTTCTCTCAGTTCAGTATCTCTCAGTTACAACCGATCAGAGGGTGGGAGCTGTGGCTGATCTGCTTCCTTCTGCTCTTTCCTCCAAACAGGTAGACCAGGTTGAGGAGCAGGGGTCTGGACTTCTTTCAGGGAGAAACAGTACCACAGACTGACCAGGTTTGGAAGCATTATGCCTGACCTTGCCCTCATGAGGAAAATAGGCATGGATGTAATCTTTTCAGGATATGTTCTTCTCCTAAGAGCCTGGTGCAAGCTCCCAGGGCACCCTACAACATTGGCCTCCTCTCCTGCTCTCTCCCACCCACCACTATGCCTTCCCCCTGCTTCTCTGTCCTTCCTTTGCTCCATTGCCTCTTCACAGTTGTGTCTTTTCTCCACAGTGGAGAAAGCATTACATTTTCCAATGGACTAGACAGAAAAGATCCTTCCTTCTGCTTTTAGCATAGATTTCTAAGATTGAACTTGCTTATTTTTGAATCAAAATCCTCAGAAATAAAAGACTTGAGTTTCTCTGATAGTTCAGTAATTAGATTCCCAAACTCCCAATGGTGAGGGCCTGGGTTCAATCCCTAGTCAGGAAACTATTTTCCACATGCGGCAACTAAGAGTTTACATGGTACAACTAAAAGATCCTGCATACTGCAGCGAAGATCAAAGATCCTGTGTGCTGTAACTAAGACCCAGTACAGCCAAATAAATAAAATAAACATATTTAAAAAAAAAGAAATTAAGAGGGTCATTTTCTACCTTGCTTGGTTCTCTGTGAATACATTTTTTTTTCTGGGAAATATGCAGAGAGGTAGGTAGCCAAAAACAACATTCAATTATTCATGAATTCTGGGTCAATATAATTTTAATGTCAATATCTCTTATTGTTCACCATCAGCCACCAGCTGTTTTGATTCTACCTCCTAGCTGTGCCAAGAGCTTGACTTTATGGTGGAATGGCAAAGTGATCACGTTCTTTATAACCCTCACATCAAAAGGCACAGAGTATTCCTTTATTCCTTGAATCTGCTGACTTTGTGACTTGCTTTGGCTCACAAAATGCGGCAGAGGCAATAGTATTTGCATTCTGAGCCTGGGCCTCAAGAGTTCTTGCACATTTCTTCGTCAACTCTTGGAGCCCTGTCTCCAGCACATGAATGATCCCTGGTTAACCTGCTGGAGGATAAGGCATGACAGGTATCAGAGAGGAGCTGTCACAGTGGAGTCACCTCAGATTGACCAGCTCTCAGCTGACCATCTAGCTGATCACATATGCATGAACCATCCAGCTAAGGTGAGTTGAAACTGGTCCAAACCAACAGAATTCCCACTAAGCTCAGACTAAATTGAACTTGCAGAATCATAAGCAATTTAATCAGGGTTTTTCAACATCAGAACACTGAGATTTTGGACTACATGGCTCTTACATGTGCGGGGTGTCCTATGGTACTGTTGGATGTTTTGTGGCATCCCTGGCTTCTACTGACTGATGTTAGTAGCACTGTTCTTCACTGTGATAACCTAAAATATCTCAGTTCAGTTCAGTCGTTCATTTGTGTCTAAGTGACCCCATGGACTGTAGCATGCCAGGCTTCCTGTTCTTCATCTGTCAGAGCTTGCTCAAATTCATGTCCATTGATTCAGTGATGTTCTTCACCCCCGCCTTTGATCAACCTCATATTCAGTCCTAGTAAAGGAAACTATTTTCCACATGCGGCAACTAAGAGTTTACATGGTACAACTAAAAGATCCTGCATACTGCAGCGAAGATCAAAGATCCTGTGTGCTGTAACTAAGACCCAGTACAGCCAAATAAATAAAATAAACATATTTTAAAAAAAAGAAATTAAGAGGGTCATTTTCTACCTTGCTTGGTTCTCTGTGAATACATTTTTTTTTCTGGGAAATATGCAGAGAGGTAGGTAGCCAAAAACAACATTCAATTATTCATGAATTCTGGGTCAATATAATTTTAATGTCAATATCTCTTATTGTTCACCATCAGCCACCAGCTGTTTTGATTCTACCTCCTAGCTGTGCCAAGAGCTTGACTTTATGGTGGAATGGCAAAGTGATCACGTTCTTTATAACCCTCACATCAAAAGGCACAGAGTATTCCTTTATTCCTTGAATCTGCTGACTTTGTGACTTGCTTTGGCTCACAAAATGCGGCAGAGGCAATAGTATTTGCATTCTGAGCCTGGGCCTCAAGAGTTCTTGCACATTTCTTCGTCAACTCTTGGAGCCCTGTCTCCAGCACATGAATGATCCCTGGTTAACCTGCTGGAGGATAAGGCATGACAGGTATCAGAGAGGAGCTGTCACAGTGGAGTCACCTCAGATTGACCAGCTCTCAGCTGACCATCTAGCTGATCACATATGCATGAACCATCCAGCTAAGGTGAGTTGAAACTGGTCCAAACCAACAGAATTCCCACTAAGCTCAGACTAAATTGAACTTGCAGAATCATAAGCAATTTAATCAGGGTTTTTCAACATCAGAACACTGAGATTTTGGACTACATGGCTCTTACATGTGCGGGGTGTCCTATGGTACTGTTGGATGTTTTGTGGCATCCCTGGCTTCTACTGACTGATGTTAGTAGCACTGTTCTTCACTGTGATAACCTAAAATATCTCAGTTCAGTTCAGTCGTTCATTTGTGTCTAAGTGACCCCATGGACTGTAGCATGCCAGGCTTCCCTGTTCTTCATCTGTCAGAGCTTGCTCAAATTCATGTCCATTGATTCAGTGATGCCATCCAACCATCTCATCCTCTATTGTCCCTTTCTCCTTCTGCCTTCTATTTTCCCCAGTATCAGGGGTCTTTTCTCTTTGCATCAGGTGGTCAAAGTATTTGAGTTTCAATTTCAGCATCAATCCTCCCAATGAATATTCAAGGTTGATTTCTTTTAGGATTAACTGGTTTGATATCCTTACAGTCCAAGGGATTCACAAGACTCTTCTCCAACACCACAGTTGAAAGGCATCAATTATTCAGTACTCAGCCTTCTTTATGATCCAACTCTCACATCCATACATGACTCCTGGGAAAACCATAGCTTTGACCATACAGATTTTCATTGGCAAAGTGATGTCTCTGCTTTTTAAATATCTCAAGACACTGACAAATGTCCCCTGATGATGGTGGTGGGGAACAACCCACACAGCCATAAATGAGAACTGAACAAAACAAATTGTTGTTGCTACATACCTGTAAGTTTTAGGGGAGGTTGTGGCAGAAAAAAAACTACCTAGTATAATTCCCTTATTTCTAGATCTACTGTCATTGTCTTTGTCTTAGGTCAATTCCTATAACTTAGTTGTGCCTAAATCATTGCCAGTTGCCTAACCAAGCTACTGTTGTGATTTGTTCCTTTAATCTTGCCCATCCATTTCCATCAGTGGTTAAATAGATAAATATACAAACACAAATTTGATCATATCATGTTATCCTTAAATGAACTTAACTGGTGGCTCATTGCCTACATTGCAAAATTCCAAATCCTCACATACAAAGTATTTCACAATCTAGAATCTCTGCTATTAATACAAATATGATTTTCTACCCTCTCCCTGCCACACAACCTAATTTTCACGCCCCCTCATTGTGGACTACATGTTTGGCGGGTGTCCTATGGTACTGTTGGATGTTTTGTGGCATCCCTGGCTTCTACTGACTGATGTTAGTAGCACTGTTCTTCACTGTGATAACCTAAAATATCTCAGTTCAGTTCAGTCGTTCATTTGTGTCTAAGTGACCCCATGGACTGTAGCATGCCAGGCTTCCCTGTTCTTCATCTGTCAGAGCTTGCTCAAATTCATGTCCATTGATTCAGTGATGCCATCCAACCATCTCATCCTCTATTGTCCCTTTCTCCTTCTGCCTTCTATTTTCCCCAGTATCAGGGGTCTTTTCTCTTTGCATCAGGTGGTCAAAGTATTTGAGTTTCAATTTCAGCATCAATCCTCCCAATGAATATTCAAGGTTGATTTCTTTTAGGATTAACTGGTTTGATATCCTTACAGTCCAAGGGATTCACAAGACTCTTCTCCAACACCACAGTTGAAAGGCATCAATTATTCAGTACTCAGCCTTCTTTATGATCCAACTCTCACATCCATACATGACTCCTGGGAAAACCATAGCTTTGACCATACAGATTTTCATTGGCAAAGTGATGTCTCTGCTTTTTAAATATCTCAAGACACTGACAAATGTCCCCTGATGATGGTGGTGGGGAACAACCCACACAGCCATAAATGAGAACTGAACAAAACAAATTGTTGTTGCTACATACCTGTAAGTTTTAGGGGAGGTTGTGGCAGAAAAAAAACTACCTAGTATAATTCCCTTATTTCTAGATCTACTGTCATTGTCTTTGTCTTAGGTCAATTCCTATAACTTAGTTGTGCCTAAATCATTGCCAGTTGCCTAACCAAGCTACTGTTGTGATTTGTTCCTTTAATCTTGCCCATCCATTTCCATCAGTGGTTAAATAGATAAATATACAAACACAAATTTGATCATATCATGTTATCCTTAAATGAACTTAACTGGTGGCTCATTGCCTACATTGCAAAATTCCAAATCCTCACATACAAAGTATTTCACAATCTAGAATCTCTGCTATTAATACAAATATGATTTTCTACCCTCTCCCTGCCACACAACCTAATTTTCACTGCCGTCACAATACTTACTCCTCTGGAATGTGTATTATGTTTTCATGTGTTTGTACCTGAGAGTTAAAATTAAGTAATTCAGATTCTCCTTTCTAATACCAATATTCTGAAGAATTTTATAGCATAAGCTAATTGCTTCCTGCTAGCCTCTTATTTACCTTTTTTTTAAAAAAATAAATCTTGCATTATACACAGACAGGTATATACATATGCCTGTATAATTGCATATACACATGTATATACATAGAATGAACATATAATAAGATTAGAATTCAAATTTCAGTATTTTATAGGGAGTTTTACAGAAATTTATAGGCACCCCTGAAAATGTTTTATTAACTTCAAAGCTGTTCAGAATATAGCCTAGTATAGTACATAACTGTGTTAATAAGCATTCATTTAATAGACAAATAACCCCAAATTCTTTTAAAATAAACTACTTTCCCTCCACTGTCTAAAAGACTAATACAGCAATCAATCAAGGTAATTTGCCCCACTCTAGCTAAGGGGTGGAACTGTGAATTAAACTTGGCCAGTCAGCATCAGGATCCTGATTGTTGAGCAGAATGATGCAAAACTCCCAAACTGATTGGAGTTTCCTCATCCTACCTCATCTTATGATGGATGGATCCTATGATGGATGATTAACTCTTTCACCCTGGTCCAGTTCCTGATGCTCTAATTCCTATTATTTTTCAAGCCTAGTACAGGCTTCTGTTTGGTTCTATCTGTGATCCCTTCAATATATTCCTTTTATGTTTTTGCAGTTTAGGGTTGTTTATGCTATTTGCAACCAAACAACCTTGAACAATGCTTCATGTTATCTAATTATTTTTATTTCTTGTTTCTTTTTTTTCTTTTTCCCTTTTATTTTTTTTCATCCTTTTTTAAATTATTAATCTCTCTTATTTTTTTTTAAACCCCTGTGTCGAGGGCTGACTTTCAATAGATCATAGCAAGGGAGCTTCTCTGCTATGTATGAAATTCTGTAATTAATTATTCTTATGATAGAAAAATAGTAGTTAAAACGTAAGCAAAATCAAATACCTAGGAATAAACCTACCCAAAGAAACAAAAGAACTGTACACAGAAAATTACAAGACACTCATGAGAGACGTTAAAGAAGACTTAAACAGATGGAGAGATATTCCATATTCCTGGGTCGGAAGAATCAATATTGTGAAAATGACCATACTACCAAATGTCATCTATAGATTCAATGCGATCCCTGTCAAACTACCAATGACATTCTTCACAGAACTAGACCAAAGAATAACACAGTTCATATGGAAACACAAAAGACCTCGAAAAGCCAAAGCAATCCTGAGGAAGAAGAATGGAACTGGAGGGATCAGCCTCCCCAACTTCAGACTCTACTACAAAGCAACAGTCCTCAAGACAGTATGGTCCTGGCACAAAAACAGAACTAAAGACCAATGGAACAAGATAGAGAACCCAGAGATAAACCCATGCACCTATGGGTACCTTATTTTTGACAAAGGAGGCGAACATATAAAATGGGACAAAGACAGCCTCTTCAACAAATGGTGCTGGGAAAATTGGACAGCTACATGCAAAAAAATGAAGTTGGAACATTCCCTGACACCATGCACAAAGATCAACTCAAAATGGATTAAAGACCTAAATGTAAGACCAAAAATCATCAAATTCTTTGAGGAGAATATAGGCATAACACTCAAGGACATCAATCAAAGCAAGATCTTCTCTGACCCACCTACTAGAATAGCAGAACTCAAAAGACAAATGAACATGTGGGACCTAATGAAACTTAAAAGCTTTTGTACAGCAAAAGAGACTACAAAAAAGGTGAACAGACAGCCTGAGGAATGGGAGAAAATCATAGCAAATGAAACAACGGACAAAGAATTAATCTCTAAAATCTACAAGCAACTCAGACAACTCAGCACCGGAAAAATGAACAACCCAATCAAAAAATGGGAAAAGGACCTAAACAGACACCTCTCCAAAGAAGACATACACATGGCCCAAAAGCACATGAATCGATGCTCAACTTCGCATATAATTAGAGAAATGCAAATCAAAACTACAATGAGATATCACCTCACACCCATCAGAATGGCCATCATCCACAAATCGACAGACAGTAAATGCTGGAAAGGATGCAGAGAAAAGGGAACTCTCCTGCATTGCTGGTGGGAATGTAGATTGATACAGCCTCTATGGAAGACAGTCTGGAGATTTCTTAAAAAACTAAAAATAGAAGCACCCTATGACCCAGCAATCCCACCCTGATGAAATCAAAACTGAAAGAAGCACCTGTACCCCAATGTTCATTGCAGCTCTCTATACAATAGCCAAAACACAAAACATGGAAGCAACCTAGATGTCCATCGACGAATGAATGGATCCAAAAGCTCTGGTACATATATACAATGGAATACTACACAGCTGTAAAGAGAAATGCAGAAGAATCAACCCTAATGAGGTGGCTGGATCTAGAACGTATCATCAAAAGTGAAGTCAGTCAGAAAGAGAAGGACAAATACAATATATTAACACACATATATGGAATCTAGTAGGATGGTGATGATGGCACATGCAGTGAAGTGAGAGAAAGACAGACATGGACAGTGGACATATGGACATTGTGGGGAAGGAACAGAGGGTGAGAGGCATAAAGGAAGTAGCATGAAGGCCTGTACTATCATAAGTGAAGAAAATAGCTATAGTCATTGCTCTGTTGGAAAAGGGGATCCTTCACGGGTGCTGTGTGATGGTCAGGAGGGGTCGGATGGTGGGGATATACATATGACTAATCTGGGAACATGCATATCTGTAAACAACAAAACTCTGTAGAAGTTAAAAGTAAAATAAAGGTTAAAAAAAATAAAAGCAAAGAATCTAAACCAAAAAATAATTTGGTCCAAATAAAGAAGCATATTTTGATAGTTTCAGAATGAAAAAAAAAAAAAACCGTAAGCAAGAATGAATAACTATAATCAATATATCCTTTATGACTTAAGTGGAGAAGGACTTGGCAACCCACTCCAGTATCTTTGACTGGAGAATTCCATGGACAGAGGAGCCTGGTGGGCTACAGAGTCTGACACAACTAAGCGACTAACACACACATAAACACACACACGCACACTGAGACTATGACCTTAGATGCATCAACAAAGTTCTCATTGGTTTTCAAAGGAAAGTTAGTTTTT